>JAOQGH010000019.1:60515989-60533358 GCA_025769975.1 Gallinago jamesoni | reverse complement strand
CAGGGGAGTTGGACTAGATGATCTCTATGGTCCCTTCCAACTCCAAAAAAAAAAATTCAGTGAAATTCAGTGAAATTAATCTCCTCAAAAGCATCTAAACCTCTCAGCCAAGTCCTTTGTCAGGGATTTTATGTCACTTTTACTACTATTGTGAAGCAGCAGGACCTTGGAGGACAGCATCCTTACCCAACTGAGGAACAGCTGAAGAATGGAGCGTTTGCTTATGAGAGCAAGAAAAACGGCCTGAGGCACAATACTAATATTCAAACCACAACCACGAGAAACCAGTGAAGAAAATATTTTACTACTTGAAAGTCAACAAGGCCAAAGGACTTCAGGGGACAAATCATTTTGCAGTAGAATTAATTGTTGAGGTAGACATAACACAATAAAAGCACTTACATACCCTTTTGTTCAACCTTTCCAAGTGCTTTAGAAATCTCTCCAATTCTTCCCATCTGAGACAGATTTTATGTGCAGATTTTAGCAGAGACTTGCCAAATTCTTCAGTAATTCCAGACACTGAGGTCTCAAGATATTTTAAGTGATTAGTAATAGTTAGTACAGGTTTCAGTTATTTATTCAGTTCGGCAGCCAGAATTTTGACTTCACGGTCTCACTCATATGAATGAAGTACTACCTACTAGTAAAGATTCCTTTTCAAATTAACAGTGCAGAAATTAACATGAGTGGTTCATTCTGTTGCCCAGTTCAGAAAATACTGCTCATGATAGCTTCCTAATAGATAATTTCTTAGATATTGTTGCTGGCTTTAGCAAATAACCTGTAATCTGTGCTATCATTTCCCCAGGGTTTTCAGAAATATTTCCTGGATACTGCTGTAGAAAAGACAGAACACATTAACTAGTAATGTCCTAAGTATTAAACTAATTCCACTTTCCCACCATTTCTGAAGCCCCAATTTTAACAATGGATTCACTTAGATATAAAATTACACCCTGCTCTTCTGAACAGTGTTTTCTTTTTTTTCTCATCTGATTTACAAATAGTTTTCACTTTCTGAGCATTAACCATCCGTGGCTTTACTCACCAGTAAAACTATTGTTCTTTAATAATTCTAGACCTTAACAATACAGCTACAAGGCACCTAGTCCTTTGGAAGACATTGTGGGTAAAAAGTAGCCATCAGGGAAGGAACTTCTAACTTATGTACTGAATTATTTTCATGAATTGAAAACTAAAATATTCTTGCCTGAGTTTTATAATCAGTAAAAGGACTCATGAGAACACACTAAATGTCTCTTCAGAGTATCAACCAAAAGCATCAAGAATTTCTGCACAGAAGCACAGATATAAATACAAAGGAAATTACTTCAGTGCAAAAGCTGAAGTGTTTCTTTAAAATACTAAGCCCTTGAGAGATGAGGGAAAATGAACATTTAAATGACAGCAACTCAAAATGCACTCCTGTAAAGCCGAAGACAGAAGTACATTATTTCCCTAGGTTGTAAAAAAATAGCCATGTAGAGAAAATATCTTCAAACAACATTAAAAAATAAGCTTAAATAGTAATGATCTTAGTCCAGCTATATTCAAAATGAAAGCTACAAGACACCATAAGTATACTTTATCAGCAGTGCCATAGACTTATGCAAAATTAATGACATTAAATTAAAACTATATGGAAATAGACACACCACTACATATTTATGCTGTATCACATATTCAAATCTTTGATGACTTGAAGGAACAAACTGGCTGTAGTTAAGATAAAATCATAAATTAAAAATAGAGGAGGAATAAAAAACTGATATTGCAAATAATGAATAAAAAAAGACATCCTAAAACTCAAAAGCAATCACTTATCCCAAGTCAGTTTAGAAGTATTTTCCAACATCAACAAGACCACAAAACATCATAAAAACAAGAAAGATCTACATTAGCCACATGAAAACAAATAAAGGAATCTTAAAGAACACAGAAGAGAGCTTTGGCAAAAATAAATTGTTGGCTGATGTCAACAGGACTATGGCAGTTTTTCTTAGCAGAATATCTGCTCTTGCATTCTCATGTCTCTAACAACTGTATATGGTTTTGTATTCCACAGACTTGCATTTAAAATATAGGGCTTTTTCTAACATTTCACCTTCTTGTAACATTTCACCTATTGACAATATCATTAATAGTTATACTGAGCAGAGATTTTCTTGAGTATTCTCACATCTTCAGAAAAGGAATAAGTATTTGATCATGCTTTTACTTGATGATGACAGGGTACTTACTTGATTGGAAGTCAGAAAGATTCCTGAATGAAACTGCTTTTGAAATTCTTTACCACTAATTCTTGTATCATCAAGCTGAACAATTTTTTTATAACTTATACTCACCTTTTTCTCAGGAGAAGAGTATCAAACCAGTTTGTTGCAATACTTGTATTGTATTAATACAATACAATTATTGTTAAAATAGCACAGGTAGGACTGATTCCCTATTGGTCAGGTGCCTCTTATCCTCACATTCTTAAATGGTTCAAGACAGACTCTGTGACAACGAGAGTTAGTGCCTCTCAAATAACAACTGGGCTTTTAAAAGGAACCAAAAAGATGAGACAGATATGCTCGTTACCTTTTATAGGAATAGTCAAGAAAATATTGCATTTCGTATTAGAAAATACTCCTACAGGCAGGAGTTTCTTCTAGGAGACCAGCATTAATAGGGAACAATTATGTAAATTACATAGACTACTAGTAAAAACAGAGACATCAGGTCATTTTTCATTCCTGTATCATTTATCTGCAAAATAAACCTTTCTTCACTTTAAATATGAACTATGTCTTTCTTCTTTTTTTTTTGTCTTTTTAAACTAAATGCATCATACTGGAAAAAAAATGTTCATGTAGAAAAATAATTATCTAATGGAAATAAAAGAGGAAGAGAGGAAACACACTTTAAAGTTAAATTATACCCAGATAAAATCTGTCTTCTCATAAACATCCAACAGACTCCCTGCACAAACGCTTTCTGGTAATGGTCCATCAAATGTTGATGTGCATGATGAATTCCTCCTGGATATAATGATTCCTACACAAAAACCACTTACCTCTGTGAAAAAAAAAAAAAAATAACACAGAATCAAGATGTAATCCTTAAACACAGAAAAAAGAAAATAGACTATAATACAAGTATTGGGTCAATGTTTCCAACAGCTCTTTAGCAAGTGCCAAAGAACTGGAGCAGACTGAGCAAATAAAATGTAAAGAAAGACAAACACCATTAACTTGATTTGAACTCCATCTGCAGAGAGAATACTCTTAGCCTGTTTCTGACAGATTATGAGCAGACAAATAGCATAGGGCTGTATCTAGTCCACCTCTACAGGCCCAATTAACAGGATTCAGGTGCTTCTTGGTTGAAACATTTCTCTTTGCTGTGGCCAATACCTGTCTATAGAGCCTATTAAAAGCAACTCAATTGCTTTTCAAAGCAGCTGAAGAAAGCATTTCCTTCACCAGTGGATATGTGGATCTAAGTTAGTTGAAGCCATATTGGACTTCAAAGCACAGCTACATTCAGTAAAACCATTTGACTTGTTCAATATTTTCCCCTACCTTTCTGTAGGTTTTTTGTGCACTCTTTTTTAAAAAAAAGACTGAGTGCTCTGATTTAATTCAGGGTATTTTTAGTGTGTATTTGGCATCCAATGTGTCCTTTTGAAACAGTGAGTTACAATTAATTTACCCTCTGAGGAAAATTTTAATGGCAGGTGTTCATTCTAATTTCTGTGATTTTGTGGGACTTTGTGTACATAACCAATGGACCTTTTAAAATTATGAAGACACTGGAAGGTATTCATCTTATTCATGGCAAAGAGGTCACAAGGCCAGACTTCACAACTCCAAAACACCCTAGCACAGTTTGCAGCTGTGTATAGACCAAACACATAAACAGCCTCCAAAATCAATGAGTTAATTTCTCCGCTTGATTTCTGTGGAGCTGGATGGTACATCATGAATAGGTAATTACCAAGATTCGACAGACAGATACAATCACCAAACATTTCTCTCCATTGGAGGGAGCCAGCTGAAACGACATACTGTGGGTTTGCATGCCTCCCCATGTGAACTGGGAAAGCACCTTGTGACAGTGGCTGCTTCTCTCTGCCATAATGAATGTAGGCTTGGAAACATCCTTAGGAGACAGGACTGTGTCTGTGGTCATTAGAATTTTTAAATCTTCAAAAGAACATTCCCAAGCTCTACTAAAGGCCTGTTACCAGTCTTTTGAAAATCTCTTCCTGTGCCTTGGTCCTTCCAGAGCAAAACACCTTAATATTTGCTCTGCAGTTGCATTCACACTGGGCACCTTTATCAGTCACAGTACATTTATAGGTATTGAAATGAGAGCTAGACTTCAGCAGTCAGATGCACTAAAAAATACATCAAGCTGTGTTTTATTAAAAATTGCCAAAACCAAGGTACATCCATCTGTTAGAGCGCACTGTTATGTTTCAAACACAGGGTAGCCCTATTACAAAGCTACTAGAGACACAGGACCAGAGGTAAGGCACAACCTCCACTCTCAAAGCTAGCACTCCTGCCCCTATCTCAGGCATTTTCCAGGGCCAACGCCTCTGCATTGGAACTCCTCCATCACTGATTCTATTATACAATAACAATATCTCTCATTTTCACCTGGTAACCTCAGTTGTCTTGACGACATGTTGAGTTTATCTTCCAAATTTCCCTAAAATAAACAGTCTTCTGTATAAAGTTCCAGGCCTTGCTGAATCTTTAGTTTCCTTTGGAAGACTCCCAGGACACAAGTAATGCTGAATGAGGGGTGGTGAAGTCTGTGTTTTCTGGAGGAAGTTATAAGAAACAGCAGCTTGACTAAACACCATAGAATTCATGAAGCAATGTGAACATATCTTGCAGAAGATTATTTTAAAAAAATTTCTTTTTATCAATTGCATTTTCATTTAGTCACTTCACACTTTTTTGCTTGCAGAAGCAGGGATTACATTTGAAATGTTAGCTGGCCTGATCAAAATTAGGTGGCCACAAAATCCCAGAAGATGCTTTTGACAGCATTAGTGAGCTCCCAGTATCAAAATACAACCCTTAATTTCAACCATGTTTACTTATTTGGTCACTTGGAGCAAAACATATTTCTTTCATTCCTTTGGGAAAGGGGCTCATAAAAATATGGTTTAAAAAATGGTATAGCTGTGTTACAAAGATCAGCTGGTAAGGGTAAAATCATCAGGGAGAATACACTGGAAGGGAGCAAGACAAACCACTCCAGAGAGCAAAAAAGAAATGTTTAATGAAAGACAGACACATGGAAATTTTCATCTGTCTTAAATTGACTAAAATTACACCAGGACTAAATAATGCAAACTGTCTCAGCCATATTCTTACTGTATCTGTTGCAGCAAAGCAGCTTAGCCTTTCCTTCTTGTGTGCTATGTTTACATAATCAATTCTGACTCAGTTATTTAATGATGTGAAATACAAACATTTCTTTATCAACTCATTTTGCAAAATATTCTGCCTAATTAATCTCTCCCCACCACCACCACCTTTTACTTTCTCTCTGTTTTTAACCACAAGGTTTCACAGCTAATGTTACAAGATGACAAGGGCAATTATCATTAAAACAGAGCAGAACAAAGCTATGGTAATGAGAACTACAGTTCATTCACTGAGGTTCTGGCAGCGATGAAAGGAATAAACTGAGCCTACCTTTCTTTTATAGATAACAAAGCAATTACAACACGTAAAGTAATTCAGAGAAAATAATAATTTACAGGAAAACTGAGAGAACAGCAGGCTCTGAAAAATACAAAGGAAAACAACTTGTATAAAAGATATTTCATTATATAAAAAATTATTATGAATAGGTGGCATATAAAAAGTGCTGGGATGCCTAGCAAGTAAAAGCGACCATTTCAAAAGGAAATCTTGTAAATTGGGAAAAAAAAACAACAAACAATCAGCACATAAAACCCACAGAAAAAAAAAAAAACACCACCAACCAAACAAGTGCTTTATTGAATCTTGCAAAAGGATAGCATGTTTTTGTATCATGCCATTTCTCCACGGAAAGCAAAGGGCAAGACCATGATCCAGGGGCAACTCACATACACTGGGAAGAAAAAAGAGGAAACTTTAGCCTGCTGCATTCTGGGCACTTTGGCAGGCTGGTGCTGCTCTGGATAAACTGGTGACACCAATACCACCTGCACTATAGCCAGCACTCAGGACCTGCCAGAAAGGTAAACTAAAGTTTCTTCTCTCTTTGTGCTCCACAGCATTTCCAAACAAAGCACAGGAATAGAAAACTTCACAGTACATGGTTCGGAGAGCTCAGGCAGGGCTGAGATGTTGCCCCCCACTCCTCCCCAAACACTAGCCACCTACACAGGCACCTCCCCCAGGGCAGATGCTGGGAATAGAAGTTGGTTGCACATTCACATCGCACCACCTTGTCTTCTTATTCCAGCAACGTGATGCTTCTCAGGAACAGAAAGCAAATAACTGAAAGCTTTAGTTAGGAAGAAGCTTCTGTACAAGAAATTCACTCAGATTAATCTGAAAGCAATAAAACACCACACCAAAATCCAGGATTTGCCCCATGTTTTGGCAGCACAGAGTGTCTTAAAAGCAAATTAAGAACATGCAAGAAGAAATCTGAGGCTCAAAAAGGACCGGTAACTGCCTCAGACTCATACACCAAGTAAACAACAGGTGCCCAGGTCCTTCTTGTGCTGGAATCAATCTAGTGACCTGCTCTGCAACTTCTTCAACTGTATTTGTGGCAACCTCTCAGAGTTCAAAGTCTATCACAATAAGATATTGCTCCATTGTATTCTGCTGGGTTGGAATTGCCCGTTTTTTCCTATGTGGAATTTCCTGAGTATTCAAGGCAGGAGAGTGGTACTTTCCACAGAAGACAGATCCCACAGATGAGTATCTATCCTCCTTATCTTCCTGGCACAGAGTTCCACAGGAACAGCTACAGCCTGCAAAGTAGCATTAACCCCATATTCCTGGCTAAGGAGCCTAGGCTTTATGCAGTACTCCAGCAGATTAGGAGCAGGAATAAGTGCCAAGTGACCTGGGTTCCCACCCTCTTTCTGAACTTGTTTTATTGCAGAGCATAACCTCTATGAGTCTCAATTCTCCCACTTGAAAAAGTGAGATAATTACATCTCTGTACCTCACAGGGACTCTGTGAAGCTTAAATTAATAATGTTTGCCAAGTGCTATGTAAGTGCAAAAACTTATTAAGGTCACTCAGCATCAAAAAGGGGACCAGAGTCCAAGGTTTTATGGCTCTTGGCCCCATATATAATCCACAAGACTTTCCACTCAAGCATGAAATAAATCCAGGGATTCAGTTCTTTACATTCAGTATGTGAAATGTCCTAGGCAGCAGTTCATTCCAAAACTGATTTCTACAAAATACATACTTTTTCTACAAAGCAAAATTATGCTTTTTTGAGCTGCCTAACTACTTACTAAGATGTTTTCTGTGTAGTTGAAGAATTTTCCTCTAGCAGCATTGTCTGACAAACAAATTGCTTTTTCCAAGTTTTTTTTTTTGTCTTTATATTCATGGAAGAACTTTTTCTTGGAAAAAAAAGACCTCAACCCATTAACAATCTTTAACTTCAAAGTATGCCATTATATAAAGGATTTAAACACAGTATAAATGTACCCTTAATAAATTCTTGTCCTATTGATTCAGAAGATTTTTGGGGAAATACAAAGAACAGAAATAATTTCTCTGATCAAACTGGCTCACAACTAAGGGGAGGTACTGTAGGTAGCTTTAATATTACAAGACAATATAATGGAACTGGTTGCTGGTTGCTGTTTCCTGATGCTTTCTTTTCCAGCTACATACAATGAAAAGCAATTGTTCTCTGTCATATAGTGTAAGAACAAAATACTTCTTAATATCCCTTCCAGCCACACTAAGAACAAAGCTCCCAAAACATATTCAGTTCTTTTCTGGGACTGGGTAGGAGAAATCTTGACTACACTTAAAAAAAAAAAAAATCTCTCCTTGAAAATAGATAATAATTTGAAACAATATCATTTTGTCATATGTTCTCCATCCACAGGAATCCAGAATACTTTGCAAATGTCAGACACCCAGCAGAAAATTTCCCCAGGATAAATTAATTTCATATTTTATCATTTCTGGTAAAGAAATAAGAAGAATGCCTTGAAGTTCACAGATGAGATTGCCCTGAGAACTTCACTCGGACTCTGAAATATTCAGACCCAGGCTGTTTTTCTGGCTTCCTTGTCTGCAATGGGACAACACATGACAGTGAATTTAAAATAAAAGATGCCAATTTTGTTTGCTTGCTTTGTTTGTTTGTTTGGTTAGG
This sequence comes from Gallinago jamesoni, assembly GCA_025769975.1. Taxonomy (NCBI): domain Eukaryota; kingdom Metazoa; phylum Chordata; class Aves; order Charadriiformes; family Scolopacidae; genus Gallinago; species Gallinago jamesoni. The sequence goes on along the minus strand of JAOQGH010000019.1, from coordinate 60,524,993 downwards.
CCAGGATGAGGCTTCAGTGTTACTTTCCCCACCCTTTATTGGTATGCATAATTACTGTTTCAGTTCTTCATTTCATAAGGTCTTAAAAATGGGCAGAAGCTAAGATTGACATCGGACAGGACAATAGTATCAGAACTAAAGTAATGAAAAAACATCACTCCAGTAGCATTAAAGTACATGCAGACTTTTTTTAGATAGGACATCTTGTGAAAATTTTTGACACCATTGTAAGATCTAGTTTTGCATTCTCTTCATTTGCAAAATAAAATATTCTATCTGGAAACAATACTGTTACTGACATTAATGAGCCTCAATATTTAGTCTTAAAAGAAATGTACAGAAATAACGATCTCTGTTACTCTGGGCCTTGCTATTTCACCAATAGCTTTATAAATGCATTGATAGCTACTGGTGGAAAGCAGTAGTTAATTTGAAAATGAGGATGCAAAAATACACACATCTTGACCAAGTAAGGTTTTTTCACTTCATAACAGGAAAGAGAGCTTTGCCAGGCTTGTAGCCAGAATTTCCTTGCCAATGGAAGATAACAAGGTACTACCATTTATGAAGCTGGAAGAAAAGGCTCCAATTTGAAATTAAACATTTGATCTATCTTTGAAACAAACAGACTTTCTGATGAAGACATCAATTTGGATTTGTTTTGGCTTGCTAGAGCAAAATCGTTAGAAAGAGTAACTCATATTTCTGGTTATGAAAAATAAACATGGTATGACCCCATTTAACTTAACATTTCTGTTTGCTTTGTAAGCCACCTTGGAAAGTTCTCAACCTTTACTTTCCAGTCTGACAGTGAATTAACATGTTTCCCACAATGCAACTATCCCATAGGAGGCAGAATGACCTGTTTCTGAAGTGGTGAGAGGGGAGAAACATTTAAGCTCTATTTTATTAACCAGATGCTGTACAGGGAATATATATCATCAGCTGAAGAGATGGAATGAAATTCAAAACTCCTTATCATACTTTTTTTCTTCTTAAACATCTCTGATTTCATCCCCAAACAAGCATATTTCAGCTCTGCAAGGTGAATGTAAATTATTGTGATAATGTCACAATAAAATAAAAGTTACACGCTTGAAATCAGCTTGGTGAAAATAAAAGGAAGGGCCACATACAGCAATGCCTGACATGTTGTGCACATCACTCTATTAGTCCCAGGGAGACTGTATCTTTAAATGAGAGAGCGTTGCAGTTTCAGCTCATTGTCTGGTTCCTGTCTCTTTCCACATTCCGTATGTCAGCTCTGTAACTATTACTTGAGCTAATCTAAAAGAAATAACCTACCTATTCAGGAGAAGTCTGAACATTTCACTTAAGATTACATTTCTTCCTTTCCATGTCAGGAGCGATAAGCAAAAACCAATACCCTAAGCAGAGAAATGATAATTCAAAGAGAAAGAAAATACTCTTGACATTTTAACAATAACAAGTTATTAATATAATTCACTTCAGTTGAAAGAAAGTGGAATACATTTACAATGCAACTGAATAAAGGTTAAGTGTATTTTGTGTTTTGCTCTGCATTAAATATAAATATCTGTCATATCAAATCCTAGACTAGTTGTAAGCACCCTCTTAAAATCTAGGTTTCTAGCGGAAAGGAAAGCAATTTGAAGTACCGTTTCTACAAATGAAAAAATCCAAATCAGGTAGACCTTGTATGGAATAGCTCAAGGAAAACTAACATAGCTATTCCTGGCAGAGTTATCCCCACACAGGGCACATTGCAATCTCCTTAATACAATTGATACTGATAAGATACAGTACCCTTGTAGCAGCTCACTCTGGACCAGTTTCACAAAATGAAATCATGTAAGGTAGACCTATGTCTTCCTTTTTCTTTCTTGTTTCATGTTATCCCTTGCATGGTTCCCTCTATGGAAACTGTATATTTTTACATAAGAAAATATTTAACTCAAAAGAGTATTTTTTTAATGGTACATGTAGCAGTTACCTACTGTATTATAAACCCACAAGATGAAAAATAAACACATTTAGTAACAAATTAAATGTCATCCTCTCCCTCTTTTTAATTTATAAGGTCAGTCTACCTGAAGAAGGTGTTGGCTTCTTAACGTATGGAGTCATGATTGAAGCCACCAGGATTCTGTCCACTTTTGTGAGTGGTTTCTTTTCCTGGGACACTTCCAAATAAACGTTTGAAATGACTTTTTTTTTTTCCACAAAACTTGGGTCAAATACTAACATCCCACACATAAGAGAAGCAATGAGCCTCAGGCTGGCTCCACCTACACTTCCATTTTTAATTGGCCTCCAATGTTACAGCACTTCTGTTTTAATATTAGGACATGTGACCTGTCATCACTAGCAACAGTCTAATTATTTGAGGGGAAAAAAAAAATAAAATCTCCAGCTTTTAGGGATTTTATACCATTCTGGATTTGGAGATTCAAAAACACACTTAGGATGCATACTCCAGGCAAAAAAGTGCTTCAGTCAAGGGCCAAACTTCACTTGCTACTATTTGCTTTACAATGGTGAGAAATATGTACAAGGTTGCCTACATAGGTAACAACTCCCATACACTTGTTCACTATACTCTAATTAACTGCTAACAAATGAGTCAGTGTCACAGAATAAAGAATATTTGTCAGTAGCATCTCTCTTTCTCTAGCATACTTTCCTTCAAAAGCTCAAAAGGTAAAGAACTTTGCAGCTGCAGCGTGGAAAGTGTGCTCTAGGGAAGGGGAGAACCGTCAGAGCCAGAACAAGAAAGGAGACATGAAAGATGTTCGCGTGCAGAAGTGTTCTTCAATTGAAAGGACTTAAATGGAGAAAGCTGAGGAAGGGAATAAACAACAGGGAATAACATGAAAGGATACAGAGCGAGGGCGGGAGGGGGGAGAAGAGTTAATGAGAAGTTCAGCTGCAAATTCATGCAGTATAAAAGTATACAAAGGTAATTAGAAAAACGTGTTTAGTCTGTGAAAGGAACATGTGGCTTATTTTGAACTGTGTTTTTTGCATTAGAAAGACCATTCCAACATCAATAACAGATACACATGTTTACTTACTCTACTGCTATGAGCAAATATATCTGTACAATGAGTTGAAGGTTATATATAAGAAGGTAAAGAATGCAGCCAGATCTCACTAAGGACAGATGTATTTTGTGTCCTGCAGCTCTGAGGAAAGCAGAAACTTGTAACACTGCCGACATTTGCAAGATTTTAAAAGTCACCAGCTCTGTTCAGAAAACATCTGCAGAAGCCAGCTGCACATGGACAATGCCAAAGAGGAAGGAGAAAACAAGTCAATACATTTTTCCTTTTAAATCTAAGATGACAGGTTCAAAGGCTGCTGAACAACCACTTTTTGCTAGGAGAAAGACACATAAAACTTCTGCAATGAAAGTAAAAGAGGAGGGTGGAATGAATACAGAATTCTACTAACGTGAATGGAAAGTACATATAGAGAGAAAGCAACCTCAGTGGGAAATGCATTAAGGCAATGAAAATAGACATCAACTTAGAGAAACACACTGCACCTCCATGTCTGCATCTGCTGCTCCTAGTGAATTGAAAAAGAGACTGAAGGCAAATCTAGCTCACTTCCCTCCTACATAGGAAGGACAGTCTCCTTGTAAGGTCAGCAGCTTTCCTGTGTAGATGGCACAGGATTAGCTGTACAGCAGGAGGTATGCAAGAGAATGAAGAGCAAAAAGCTCTGCTTAGATATTCCTCACTCTTCAGGGACACCTCCATAAGGAATATCTTCCATACCTTTTTGTCTGATGTCAAGGTAGGTATTAGGGTCTGGATTTGTTAAAAGTCTTATGACTCAAAAAATAATCAAACACTAACAGATGTTAAGCAGTTGTAGCCAAGGCAGCATATTTTCTTTTGGATTTGTCTACAAAGAGAATGAAGGTAATATGCAGCAAGGTGGAAGTTTAAGTCTTCCCATGAAGATTAAGGGGATGATCCCTATTTCCCCCCAATTAACTGGTGACTCCAACCTCTGGGCTAGTTAGCTATGCCTCAGTCATCCTGTGAAGTCATTTTCAACTCCATTGAACAATTTTGGCTGAAAAAAAAACCCAACTTTAGGAATAAAGCATTTCTTTTAAAATTGGTAAATAAAAATTAAAATTAGTAAATAAAAAAGCTCTAATTAAAATACTTACCTTTAGTTACTGCAAAATAATAGATAGAGGGCTATCATGGTTTCTCATTAAGTCAGCTTCATCAGGGGCCCAACTTAGGTACCTGTACGGAAATGCATGTAGCCTGGGGAATATATAAGAGGTATTAGAGACACAAGCACACCTGCCGGGCTATGATCTTATTGGCATCACCAAGGTGGGGTGGGATGGCTCCTGTGTTGGAATGGAGGGATACAGGCTCACTAGAAAGGACAGGCGGGAGAAACAAGGAGGGGGTGTCGCCCTCTATGTCAAGGAACAGCTGGAGTGCATGGAGCTCCACCTGGGGATGGGTGAGAAGCAGACTGAGATCTTATGTACCAAGATTACTGGGAAGGCAGGGACAGGTGACATTACAGTGAGGGTCTGCTACAACCATCTGACAAGGAAGACTGAGTAGATGAGGCCCTCTTTATACAGATAGGAGCAGCCTCACTTTCATAAGCCCTGATTCTTCATGAGGGACTTCAACCACCCCAATATCTGCTGGAGGGACAACACAGCAGGGCATAAGAAATCCTGCTGGAATGCATCAATAATGACTTCCTTCTCCAAGTGATAGAAGAGCCAATGAGGAGAGGTGCCATGCTGGACTTTTTTATTAGCAACAAAGAGGGGCTGATGGGGAATGCAAAGCTCGAGGACAGCCTTGGCCACAGTGCCCATGAGATGGTACAGTTCAAATTCTTAGAGCAGTGAGGAGGGTGTACAATAAGCTAGCTACTCTGGACTTCAGGAGAGCAGACTTTGGTCTCTTCGGGGATCTGCTTGGCACAGTAACGTGGGATAAAGCCCTATGGAAGATGGGCCAAGAAATCTGGTTAATATTCAAGGATCACTTCCTTCAAGCTCAGGAGCGATACATCCCAACAATGAGAAAGTCAGGCAAAAAAGCCAGTAGGCCTACATGGATGAACAAGGAGCTCCTGGACACTGTCAAACAGAAAAAGGAAACCTACAGGGAATGGAAGCAAAGACAGGTAGCCTGTGGGGAATACAGAGAAATTATCTGAGCAGCCAGGGATGAGGTTAGGAAAGCTAAAGCCCAGATGGAGTTAAATCTGGCCAGGGCACATTTTAGTGTGGGGCAATGAGAGAAGCATCTACAGGTATGTCAATGAAGCAAGGAAGACTAGGCAAAATGTGAACCCTCTCTAGAAGGAAACAGGAGACCTGGTTACACAGAATACAGAGAAGCTTGAGGAACTCAATGATTTTTTCCTCTCAGTCTTCACCAGCAAGTGCTCCAGCCACACTGCCCAAGTTGCAGAAGGCAAATGCAGGGAGTGAGAGAATGAGGAACTGCCTACTGTAGGAGAAGACCAGGTTCAAGACCATTTAAGGAACCTGAAGGTGCAAAGTCCGTGGGACCTGATGAGATGCATCTGTTGGTCCTGAGTGAAATGGCAGATGAAGTTACTAAGTCACTAGCCATCATATTTGAGAAGATGTGGCAGTGTGGTGAAGTTCTCTGTGAATGGAAAAGAGGAAACGTAACCCTCATTTTTAAAACAGGAAAAGGAAGACACGGGGAACTACAGGCTGGTCAGTTTCCCCTCTGTGCCTAGCAAGATCATGGAGCAAAACATTCTGGAAACTATGCTAAGGTTTGGAAACATGGAAAATAAGGAAGCAATTGGTGACAGTCAACAAGAATTCATTAAAGATAAATAATTGTGGACAATTTTGGCCTTCTATGATGCGGTTACCATGTGGGTGCACTAAGGAAGAACAAGTGATATCATCTATCTGGACTGGTACAAAGCATTTGACACTGCCCCACATGACATCTTTGTCTCTAAATTGGAGAGACATAGATTCGACAGATGGACCATTCATCCAGCTCTGGGGCCACCAACATAAGAAGAACATGGACCTGTTGGAGGGAGTCCAGAGGAAGGCCATGAGGATGATCAGAGGACTGGAGCACCTCTCCTATGAAGAGGCTGAGAGAGCTGAGGTTGTTCATGGAGAAGAGAATGCTCCAGGGAGACCTTAGAGCAGCCTTCCAATACTGAAAGGGAGCCTACAGGAGAGATGTGGAGGGACTCTTAATCAAGGAGTGTAGTGATAGGGCAAGGGGTAACAGTTTTAAATTGGAAGAGGGGAGATTTAGACTAGATATCAGGAAGAAATTCTTTATTGTGAGAGTGGTGAGGCACTGGAAGAGGTTGCCCAGAGAAGTTGTGGATGCCCTATCCCTGGGAGCGCTCAAGGCCAAGCTGGATGGGGCTTTGAGCAACCTGCTCTAGTAGGAGATTGTGCCCATGGTAGGGGAGTCAGAACTTGATTATCTTTGAGGTTCCTTACAACCCAAACTATTCTATGATTCTGTGGAAATCTATGAATTATTTAACAATTAATTAGTAAAACTATTTTTAAATACTCTTTTCTTTAAAGAAACATTTTTAAAACAATTTAAAAACAATTGCAAAAACATGTTACTTAAAATATATTTGCTATTCACAGAATCTTGCAGTATATGTACTAATAACTTCTAGGAACACCTTCTTCTGAGTGCCTCACAGCCAATGCAAGACACATTTTAGGGAAAGTATTCCATTATAAAAACACTTAAAGGTAAAGGTCTACCTTGTGTAGAGGGAGACGGGACAAAGGGGGTGGGAATCACTTTACATGACTGGTGACAGGAAAGAGACTTGAGAAAGATGTTTCTGACTCAGAAAATAGCTTAAAAGTTTCCTGGTTGTTCTCTGTTAGCCTAAGTCCTGACTAAGCTTGCTGTACCAAAGCAGTAAGGTTGGGTTGATAAGTATTTTGACTGATACAATTAAAAGTGACAGTAACAAAAAAAACCAATCAAATAACTAGAAGAGAAAGGCTACTACTAACTTCTAAGAGAATTAGGAAGATGAAAACTCTGTTTCATCATAATTTGGGCCTTTTCCTTATACAGAAAGAATAGTGATGAGAGAACATGGAAGAACAATGTTCACACTTTCATAACTGAACTTGTATCTAAAAATGCATTTTTCAGTTTAGAACCTTTCCATTCCTTTCTGTTAGGAGTGGCAAGAGACCCACATGATGGAAACTCAGAGGGCTGTACTATTTTTGCATTGTCAAAACAACATATTTTCTTGAAACCACATTTATATGAAAACTTTCTAAAGCTAGCCATTCAAAGTCAGATATACCAAACTTGCTTCCAGAAAGGAAATAAGAGGACAGCATTTTGACTCTAAGTATTGTAATTGATCATTTGGTCTTTAACAGCTGACAAATACCTGATCACATTAATGATATTCTTTTGGAGTTACTAGAAGAATCCTGCCAGTTGTCTGTTTTTTACATAAGGATTGATGATAACAGACCATAGTAAAGAGAGTGGTCAAGAACTGAGTACAGAACAGGAATGAAATCTGTTTCTTATTGTAGCTCTTTTAAACCATTTATTGACTTTTATTTGACAAGTTACCTCTGAGGCATGATAGAGACAAACCATTAATACTACAAGCTTGTCATTTTTTCAAATCACTTAAAACCCAAACAATTGTACTGAAAGATTTTCATAACGCAGTAAAGATGTTTTACATGAGATATTATTAAGCAAAGACAACACACTCACAACAATTACTTTAACATTAACTGTAGTTATATATTACCATCATCAAGAACAGTATCATCTTATTTACTAGGAGGTACCTTACATAGGTCCTGCACCCAGGAAGTATTCAACAAAAACGCTCTGGGTTCTCCTGGAAAAATTGAGTGTACATTTATTTTAGGGTGTCCATACCACAGTTAGAATAAATAACTCAGGTTAGCATATCATTGCCCACTTTAAACCTGGTAATTGAGTAGCTGTATAAGGACAGTATCACCAGTTGGCCAAAAACTGAACTAAGTCATGCCTTCTTACATAGGGAGCAAATCTGTATTTTGCCACAGGACGTTACTGCTAACCTCCTCAAAAGTGGCTAATTTTAAATTAGCATAGGGTCTACAAGAGATGCAGCCACACTTCTCAGGAACAAAAAGAACGTTCATGATCTTTGGAAAGATCCTGGCAGGCAAGGAGAAATACCAGGAAGCAGTGAAGGTATGCAAGGGGGAAATTAGAATGGCCAAGGTTCAAGATGAGCTCATCTTGGCCACTACAGTAAAGAATAACAAAAAGGGTTTTTTTCGGTATGTAAAGAGTAAAAGGAAGATCAGGGATAATGTGGGCCCACTGATGAATGAGATGGGCACCCTAGTGGTGGAAGACACAGAGAAAGCAGAGTTGATGAATGCCTTCTTTTCTTCAATCTTCACTACTAAGGCTGCCCCTCATGAATCTCTGACCTTGGAGACAAGGGGGAGGGTAAGGAGAGAGGAAGTTTTTCCTCCAGTAGAGGAGGACCAGGTTCAGGACAACTTGGCCAAACTGGACATTCATAAATCGATGGGCCCTGATGGGATGCACCTGCGAGTGCTGAGAGAGCTGGTAGATGTTATCACTGGGCCACTCTCTATCATCTTTGAAAGGTCATGGAGAACAGGAGAGGTGTTTGAAGACTGGAGGAAGGCCAACATCACTCCAGTCTTCAAAAAGGGCAAGAAAGAGGACCCTGGGAACTACAGACCAGTTAGTCTCACCTCCCTCCCTGGGAAGGTAATGGAGAGACTCATTCTAGATGTCATCTCCAAACAAGTTGAAGAGAGGGGGGTTATTGGAAGCGGGCAACATGGGTTTACCAAGGGTAAATCATGTTTGACCAACCTGATAGCTTTCTACGACGTTATAACTGGTTGGTTGGATGAAGGGAGGGCAGCAGATGTCATCTACCTTGACTTCAGCAAGGCTTTTGACAC
>JAOQGH010000019.1:60470024-60515889 GCA_025769975.1 Gallinago jamesoni | reverse complement strand
ACATGCTCTGGGCAATCCTGCTTTAGCAGGGGAGTTGGACTAGATGATCTCTATGGTCCCTTCCAACTCTAAAAATTCAGTGAAATTCAGTGAAATTCTGACCTCCAGAAATGTGCCCTACAAGAACACATGAACTTAAAACAGTCATGAAGGAAGACAATTTAATTACCAAAAAAAAAAAAGAGAGTAACTTAGAAAACTATAACTATAATTGCAATGCATACACATTCTCTTGCAAAAAAATCTTATCATGGACATCAAAGAGAATGTGGATCACCAACAGAGTAGCTGTGGGATACTAAAATCAGTGGATACAATCGCAGACACTTTTAGCAATAGTTTTTTCTAAGTTTCTGGAGATGGCAGTTTTGTGAAAGACAGGAAACTAGAAAGTAGTTGCAATAAGAGAGTTGCAATATTTAAAATGGATTTACCGCTTTACAATATTTTTCCTTTTGCATTTTAATTTCATAATACAATTTTTCTCTGTTATTTCTTTCTTTCCATTTCCCTTTTTAATGCTACAAAAACCCATAATCTATGAATAAACCATTGAAACTGGCATAAAATAACAATTGGGCAATTAGTTTTTTACTCTGAAATTCACAGCAACACTGTTTAAGAGGGAAAAAATCTACATAAAAAATCACAAACCAAATGATTTGCATATAAAATGAAATTGTATGCTGCATTTCCAATACTGGAAGCAAGCTAAGGTGCCTCATGGAACATCAATAATTTCTCAGTGTTCCCCCAGTGATAACATAGATCAAAACACTCCTTTTAAATGGAAGGCAAGTTTTACTACATCACTGACTGCTAGTAGCATGTACAAATGAAAAGGTAATTAATATTAAGAATCTCATTTTATCCCTGAAGCAGAGAATCACTTTTTAGCTGATGTAGCACTTATAAACTAATATTAATTTAAAAGTATGATATATCATCTCACATGTTTTAAATTTTTCTTTCCATTGGTAATTATTATATAGTACTACGTTTTAGGTTTTTATTTATGCAGACATTCACACCATAAATAATGTTGTTGTTGTTGTTAGGGGTGTGTTCATTTTTATTTTGTGAGTCTTTCAGACCTGCAAATTGAACTTTTACAAAAATCCATGAGGTTGTCCAAAGGGTAGCAATGTCCCTTTATACTGCAAGGCAGCAGATCTCTTTTACCTATAATACCAATTTATGCATTGATACAATATAATAAAATACTTAAGTAAATTATCATATCTGTTAGAACCAGGTATAGGGCTTGATGGTTCATTATTTTTTAGACAAGTTACATGATTCAGCATAAGACAGCATAAAGACAGACAGCAACATAAAACAACTGAATACCAAGCTTGTGGGAAGAGAGTAGTGATAGCTGTGATGATAAGAATAGCAGACTTTCCATTGCAATTACCTCAGGTCAGTATTCATAGGGTGGGGAGGCAGAAGCCTTAACTTCTTAAAATTGCAACAAACACTGAGCTAGCTGTTGACAATCAAATCTTGAGGCTGTCACAGGTTGTCACAGATTGGCACTCTGACAGTATCACTATTCAGTAACAAATGGATGTTAGAGATGATTTTAAAAAAAAATAAAAATAGATAGCAAACAAAGCCAAAGAAGAGCATTATGCCTCAGTGAAACTCCATGGTACAGAAATGTTTTGATGCTGCATTTAATTCTGGACTTGTGTCAAAAAGGACTGAGCTAGAAAGAGCAACATAGATGATCAAAAGTACAATATGATATCTGTCTAGGGAGTTACTAAATAGATGTGGTCTCTTCTATCTGGAGAAAAGAGGACTAAGTAGCAAAAGGTTTTCCAGGAGGGACCTACAAAGCCACAAGCCACTGGAGAAATGAAAGTGAAGAGACTTTCCTTAACCTGTTAGATTGCAAGGACTGGCAAAGCAAATGAAACAACTGATGTGTTGCCTGTACCTAATGCCCATCTCCACTCCTCACCCTCCCCAAAAGGATGCTTTTCACACAAGGCACAGTCAAACTTTGGAAATCCTTGCCACAGGGCACTGTGGCTATTAGGTGCATTCATGAAGCAACTGGACAACTTGATGGGAGAAGAAAAGACCACCAGGCTAATCAATAAAAAGACAGAAAACCCCAAGCTACAGGTTACTGGAAACTGAGACCTTGTTTTGGAGGAGGTGTCCTCACTGTGCTGATGCCCCATGGTATCCTCCATGAACTGCAGGCACCTTGAGGTTTCTGCTCCTGACTCCTGGCCTGACAGACTGTGGTCTCTGCCTGGAACAACCATTCACATGATTCTATAGAATAAAGCAGACAAACATCTACTGCATACCTCAAGGTGTTGAGGCTGTGTTTACCTAACCGCTACAGTAACATTAAGGCAGAGCTTGGTTGAATCTAGACAGGAGAGATTATAAAAATTTAAGGCAATAAAGCCAAAGTCTTAAATCATATGACTGCCCCAGCTGAGGACCTGAGCATGTCAAAGTTCAGACTTTGTTAAGTATTAAATCCTTTACGTGACAGACCACCTTTCTTCTGGAGCTTTTTGAAGTTAATAGATACTGTTCACGACTTTGCCACTTTCAACTTAATCTTTTTTCTTGAATTGGCTGTTATTTAGTTTCTGCACTTCATACTGTTCCATCTCAGATTAGCAACCTCTGCCCATATAATTACTTCCAGCATCCTAATGCAATGGGTGGAGTTCATTACTGCAGATACCACAGTAATTCAACCATGATTTCCTACCAGTTCCCAAGAGGTCTCCAAGTGTAGAAATATACCTTTTTAAAAGTTTCTTTAAAATGCTTTAAATGTACTGTATGAGAGAAATGGTGCATAGGTTGAGAAGACTGCCACAGTGTCACAATCTGCCAGTAAGGAGACAAAAAAAGAACGGGATAAAGGAAGAAAGGGAGGGAGGAAGGCATGGGGAGAAAGAGGGAGGAAGGACCTGCTAGGTTAACTGAAAACCAAGCAAAACTCCAGGACATTTTAAGAAATACATAAACTGAATTTGAGGTCTCCTTTTAAAAGGTTTTATATTAACAAGTGGGTTGGAAACCACCAAGTTTTGGACCCCTACCTAAACAAAGCCCATAGCTCTTGTTTCCTCTTGATATATGATGGGTTGAAAACTACGATTTCTCAAAATCCTGAAGGACTTCTGCCTTAATAACAGAGACTTAATCTACAAGAATAAAAATAACTAAAAGAACCCCAACTCTTAAAAAAATAGTTTCCTCTTCTTATTCGTAACTTATTAACTAGCAAGAAAGTGTTCAAACTTTGGAAAAATCATAAAAGATCCATTTTCCCACTTTCCAAAAACAGTCCCAATATTATAGACTTAAGTATATTGAAGTCACCAGTAAAAACAACTTCCTTAGCCCATTTTGGTTAAATTCCCAATCAAAATCAAGATATCTAGTTCTTCTTTCTTTCTCAAAGTAAGTAATTTTGGCATCTGTCAATGGCAGATGCTGCAGCCATCCTTCAGCCCTAGATAAGCAATGTTAGACATAAGGATTGAATATATAACATTCAAAAGCAATGTGTTCAAAACATTCTTCCAAACCATTGGCTGCTGATGGAATATCAGCTCTTCTGCATTAAGTTTTATTATATTCTGGTGTTGCTTCACCTCTTCACAATGTAATTCTCCGCTGAGAGATCAAGGATGCTGCCAATCCCTTGTCCTTTAATCAAATCTGAATGCTCAGATGTTTTCTCTGGCTCCTACTTGTTAGTTTGGCCTTGCACACAGTCTCATTTAACTCCTGTGTGGTTTCTGTAAAGTCTGACAAGATGTCTTGGCATGATTATGGCTTCTATACGTGTTGAAGTTATTATTGCAGCATTATAAAATGTTTTGTCAACTGCGAATTAGCAAACCAGCTAAGATAAAATAACTGTAATACTGCATCTTCATTAAAACTGGATTCAAACTGTGATTACCAAAAAGTGGAGGTATGAGCTTACTGCTAATGCCACAGCTTTATGCTGAAGACTTCAATTCCTTTTAGTCTCAAAGATTTCTTGATCTAGAGCTGTGCCTCTAAGAGCTGTGAGATTGCAAGCACTTGCTGATAAACCATCTAGTTACATTTGCAAAGATTTCTCAGAAGTTCCTTGTGTATCACAGACTATCAATATTATGCAAGCATGAAAACTAAGATTTTTTAAAACATCAACGGTTATATATAATTGCACCTCCAGAAGCCTGTATACCTTGGAAATGTTGGAAGTTGTGCGTTCTCACCAGTTTTCAGTTGTAAATTTGTGACAGCATTGCCAAATCTACTTCACTGCAGTGTTTAGAAAATTTTACTCAAGAACCACCCTGATGGTTAGGGTGTTTTATTTATGCTCATAAGACATGGCTGCTCCACACAGCCACCCTCTAGAAAAAGTGCAGAAAAGACCTCAGTACAAAGTAGTTACCTTTTTCATTATTCTGTCTGACAAATTTCTGGCACTACTTTTCTGAGATTTGCTGTAAAAGAAAAGAAACATGGCAGAAAAGATTTTTTTATAATTTTATTTTTTTAATACTAACCATCTCCTTTCCTATTTCAAGTACAAAGGTGGAAAAATCAAATACGTTAACAATCAAGCATATTTCTCCCTCATGACCTCCTCCACAGAACACCCACCAGTGGAGATCCTGGATTAAATGATTTTACACAAGTTTCAAATCTACCAGCACATAAAGTAAATGGTTCAAACACAATTAATGCTATACTGCTTGCAAAATAGTAGGTTGCCTCAAAAATTCTTATAAGCTAGGGAACCCTTTTGGTAAAGAGGAACCATGAGCCACATGAGAGAAACAACACTTCCCTGCAACATCATACTAATAGGACTGTCATGGAAGTAGCTGTTAAAGACTAATAAAATGGGGAAGGAGAATGATAATATCACCTCCCAAAAGGTCTAAAAGAGACATCAAAGCCCCCTGAGCCAATGATGTGGATTGACTGAGAAGTAGAAATCCAAACAAAGCTCAAAAGGCACTTTCGATTTTCAACGTTTCTTTACGGTTTATCAAAGAATTGAAGGAAGAATAAGGACATGGATATTGAATGAAAGCAAAATAGCAATTTGAAAGAGATAAGCCTAACCTTTACTGAATTTTGTTTTGAAATGATAGAAGTGAAAAATCTCCTTAATTTTTCCCACTTGGGAAAGTAGACACAATTATTTTATATACCCCAAATTCACTGTTTTTTCTGAAGAAAACAACAGGTAGTTTCTCTCTCTGCATTAACGATAGTCAAAAGAAGTAGCATTAGAAGTAACAGAGTGTGATGACTAATGTTTACTAATTTTATTGCAACATAACTAAGGATATTTCCTTTAAAAAAAAAACTATAAATGTATTACATAAGACCGAAACACTCTAAAATTCTTACGGAAAATCAGCATAGTCCTAAAAACATCTCTTTTTATTTTTCAAGAGGAATACGCAGCTCTGTAGTAAAAGCAATTCACTCAGAATGTTCCCCTAATCTATTTTGTACAGGCATAGCATTCAAAATTGAACTAAAATTTTGATTCCATGCTAAAAGGATGATTTCCACTAGAGGAAATTCTCTCAATTAATTTCAATGGTCAGAATTCAATTAGCAAAAAGCGACACTTGGATGTAGATTTTGGGTTGTGCTGAACCTCGACCTTGTCATAAAATGCAGTTCCAGGCAAGATCCTGAAACTCCATCTCTTTCTAGATGGTCTTGTTTCTTGAATGGAGGAAGATCTGTCATGTTCAGATGCAAGAGCTTCTTGGTATATTGATAACTTCTGAAGAGATTACAGAAATCTAAACACCAAACTAACTGATCAGTTGAAAACCCTTGAGTGAGAGATGATCTAGTTGACTTTTCTACAGCATGGAGAGTGCTATTTTTCCAGCACCATGAGTCCTTCACTTTAGCACACTTTTTGCTAATGAGACAAAAAGCAAACACCATTGTGTTTTCCCCAGATATAAGGTCTGGTTGTGAATTCACAGCAAGATTAAGCAAGAATAAGTCTGATCTACATTTACCAACACTAAAAATTGCCATGTATAGACTCAAAGAAGGTTCTGCAAAGCTTTCAGCCACTGATAACTGCTTTCTCTACTTGGCACTGATACCTTGAGCTCTGTATTACATTAAGGACTGCTTTGTGAGTGTGCAATTTTATGCTTTCTACTTTTAAAAAATCTTTCTGTCCATAATTGAGCACAAGTCTGGATTTGCTTTTTATTAAAAAAGGTAAAATCATTGCTCTTGGTAAGCTTACTATATTGTTTTAATTTTGTTAACTGTATTTGAGTATCTGTCTTACACAGTACCTTGCAGGCTATGAATATTCAAGAGATCTTCTCCTGCTAAGCAATTTCAATTAATCTGTTTCTCACATCATAATCAGAGAAATGGTTTGCATTTTCAACAGGAAATGGACAGAGTCCCAGAAATCCATTGCCTGCCAGAACTTAAACTTCCCACTGTTCGGAGAAGAAATCATGCAGGATTTACTACCAACGCTACAACCAGGTTGCAATAAATGTTACTTTGAATTAGATGTGCTTTAATTTACCATGACTTTTGCATCTCTAGGCACCCTGTTGGAGTTCTGCTGTTAATATTAACTGAAGCACATAGTTCTTTTGTTACTCATTAATGGCCCTATTCAACAGAAATTGAATTTCCACAGCTGCCAAGCACTGCAAGCTCCTAAGGCTGGGTACCCACAGACCCTAATCCTGATGCAACTGATAGAATTTCCTTCCCAGACAGTGAGAGATTTGTCCAGCGCTGCCATGCTATCTCAGATGGCCTTTCACAGCCCACTCCTCTAGATGCAAAGAGAAGAATCGTATCTGGCTAATGGACTGAACCATTTCTGGAAGTGTTAACAAACTTTTCCACTTCAAAAGGTATCCTCTGAACATGACAGGGCTTTCCAGGTATTTCAAGTCACAATTGTGCTACCAATCTGGCATGCAAATATGTAATTGAACTCTGTGAAAGTAGATGAATGCACAATTTTTAATGAGTTGATAACGTGATAGGAAAGCAAGCATTTTCAGTGCTTTCACTCTTCCATTTTGTCAGAGGAGATCCAAATTTAGTTCTTACTGTTTCCACAATAAGCTTCTGAGGATACAGGATTCCTATTTTATTAAGAAGTCTCCTGAACTCAGAAAAAGCTGAAGACATTCTCACAGCTATTTAATTTCCATAGTCATTTTATCTTAGATTAATAACGTGGGGACCTGAACCAAAACTTGTTTCCGTACACTAGGATTTCTGATGATGCAACTGATTTTTGCCAAATGTAGGGGCGTAAGATAAATTCGTTAGTAATATTTGCTTCTCATATAACCTAATCTTCATTAAAATTATTAACACTTTAAAGAAATACTTTTAATATAGCCCTTATCAAAAACCTGGCATTTCTGTAGATGTAGCCCTTCACGCCTTTTCTTACTTTGTCAGTCAACCAGCTTATGTTAGAGTTGCAGAAAGGCATTAAACACCAACTGTGCATCATAATTTATGGAGACGGAATACTGTTGTAAAATCAGTGCCACTAAGAAAGCCTTTCCAGCCTTTGCAACATGTTTCCAAGGACAGTAAGAAGGGCTTCTTCAGGTACTTCAGTAGCAAAAGGAAGACTAGGGAAAAAGTGGGCCTGCTGGTGAATGAGGTGGGTGCCATGGTGATGGGAGATGGAGAGAAGGCAGAGTTAGTGAATGACTTCTTTGCTTCAGTCTTCCTGATAAGGCCAGCCTTTAGGACCCCCAAACCCCGGAGGTAAGAGAGAGAGCTTGGAGAAATTAAAAATTACTCAGTTGAAGAGGATCAGGTTAGAGATCATTTAGGCAAATCTGATACCCACAAGTCCATAGGCCCTGATGCAATAGCCCCATGAGTGTTGAGGAAGCTGGTAGATGTTACTGCAAAGCCACTCTCCATCATCTTTAAAAGGTCATGGAGACCAGGAGAGGGGCCTGAGAACTAGAGGAAAGCTATTGTCACTCCAATCTTCAAAGGTCAAGAAGGAGGACGCAGGAAGATAAGGGCCAGTCAGCCCCGTTGCC
This sequence comes from Gallinago jamesoni, assembly GCA_025769975.1. Lineage (NCBI taxonomy): Eukaryota > Metazoa > Chordata > Aves > Charadriiformes > Scolopacidae > Gallinago > Gallinago jamesoni. The sequence goes on along the minus strand of JAOQGH010000019.1, from coordinate 60,507,799 downwards.
ACCCCTGCAAAGGTTACTGAACAGCTCATCCTGGATGTAATCTCTAATCATGTAGAGGAAGAGAAGATTACTGGGAGTGGTTAGCATGGATTCACCAAGGGGAAATCACATTTGAACAATCTGGTAGCCTTCTACGATAGGATGACTGGATGGATGGATGAGGGGAGAGCAGTAGATGTTTTCTACCCTGACTTCATCAAGGCTTTTGACGCTGTGTCCCATAACATCCTCATAGGTAAGCTTAGGAAGCACGGGTTAGATGAGCAGACAGTGAGGCGGTCCAAGAACCGGCTAAGCAGCAGAGCTTAGAGGGTTGTGAACTGTGGCCCAGAGTCCAGCTAGAGCCCTGTAGCTAGCGGTGTTCCCCAGGGGTCTGTAGTGGGTCTGGTCTTGTTCAATACAATCATCAATGGCCTGGATGAGGGGACAGAGTGTACCCGCACCAAGTTTGCTGATGATACAAAACTGAGAGGAGTGGCTGACACACCAGAAGGCTGTGCTGCCATTCAGCAAGTGCAGAGAGGCTGAAGTGTTGGGTGGAGAGGAATCTAATGAACAGTAGGTGCCTGTACCTATGGAGGAATAATCCCATCCACCAGTACAGGTTAGGGGTTGAACTAGAAAGCAGCTCTGCAGAGGGGGACCTGGGAATCCTGGTGGCCAACAAGTTGACCATGAGCCAGCAATACGCTGGTTACCAGCACTGGGTATAGTTTTTTTTCCCAGTATAACAAAAATCAATAAAATTTAACAGAAATTGCTACTAAGCTTCACATTAATGGAATATGTAATTTTTTATAAGTTGTACTTTGACTTTTCCTGGGTAAGCCCTACATATCATAGTCTTTCATATTAAACAAAGTTTAACTAAGGCTAAGTCAGTGAATTCATCTGTAGGAAAATATAGAGCCGACTGTCTACCATCATATGTTTCAGAGTCCTCTGAGAGCACCAGGACATATACATACGGTTGTCATTTTCAGGACATTTTATTTTGCAGCACCTGGCACAATATAGTCTCAATTGCATACATCCATAAAGATAGCATTACCGCTATTTATAATAAATATTCATGCTTCCCATTCCCCAATCTCAGATGGGGTCATACAGCATACTGCACTGCATACTGTCCAGCCGTTTTTTATACTGGACTACAGAACCATAGAATCATAGAACATCTCAAGTTGGAAAGGATCCATAAGGATCATCAAGTCAACCTCCTTACTTCTCGCAGGACTGCCTAAAACTAAACCATATGACTAAGAGAGTTGTCCAGGTGCTCCTTGAGCTCTGAGAGGCTTGGTGCCCTGACCACTTCCCCAGGGAGCCTGTTCTAGTGACAGATCACCTGTCTGTCTGTAAGGCCTCTCTACTCTTGAGGGAGTCCACAGCTCCTCCTAATTATCATTGACAAACTTAATGTACATTCATCGCCTGCACCCAGATCACTTATAAAAATTTTAAGGAGCACTAATCCTAAAATGGAGCACTAATCCTAAAATTGAGCCCTGCAGAACTATTATCAAACCTTTCTTGATTTTTCCATCTATTTTCAGTTTCTCTTGCTGTACTTCTATCTAAGTTTCTTTCTTGTTTTGGGGATTTTAAAATTGTTTTCAAGCATTTGTGAAACATTTTCATGGTAAAGAGAAACTTACATAAGATAGTTCTAGTTGCACATAATTCTGACTCTTTGGGATAAAACTTAAAGAAAAAGCAATTAAATGCTAAAAAAATTGGCATTATTCTACCCAAAGACCTGTCCAAATTAGCAGTACGCTTACACTGTATGCTAGGTATGCAGAGAAACTGTTCTGCAGAAAATGAAGAAAACTGGGTGAAGTTTAAGTTCATGCTTCTGTGCCAAAGATCAAATATACCTGACAAATGTATCCAAAAATAATCTGAAAGACCACTAGCAATGGAAAATCTGTAATATCACCCAAGTAATGCATTCCAGTGTTTCACTGTCCTTACCATTGGAAGGGTTTTTTCTTGATTCCTGCTTGACCTTTGTTTCTTGTAGTGACTGAGTTCATGAGCACTCTTCTCTCCACAGAATGGAGAATAAGTCATTCTTTTCTCTTGCTGGAGCAAGCACCATTGCAATTATATAAATAATTTATTATCAGCATTTTCCCAACATTTTCTTTAAGATAAACACTTACAGGCCTTGCAAATTTTTTTTTTTTTTTTTTTTTTTTGTCACAGGTCACATTTGCTAGAGACTGTTCTTTGCTGGATTCATGTCCCCTGAAGTATCCAAAACCAGTTGTTACTCTGGTAAGGGCTCAAATGTACTACTCAAGAAGCAATACTGTGTCTCTTAATATATGAGCTAATCCCAACACTTTCTTAAGGGTGCCCATCCTGGACTTGTGGAGTTCCTATGTCCATGTATTAGCTTGTCCTCTGTTGAGTGTAATTTTCTTTGTTCACCAGACAATTTTTACAATCTTTTTGTCCTACAGTTAGTCACCTCCAAATATAAATAAGAAGAGGTTTTCATTTATGTGAAAATCTAAGCAACTATAGACCCCCTATGGACCCACAATATATATATACCCCCAATTCAACAGTTAATTTGTGGTAACAGATTCTCTAAATGCTGCTACTTAGTACTGCAATATTTTCACTCAAGATGGTGTTTTCCCAGCTTCCATTTTAGGCTACCATATTAGCTAGTGTCAAAAGCTGGTGGCATTTGCTTTATTTCCTCTATCTAAACTGCTTGTCACCTTGCTATAATTTGCTTCAATTTACTTTGTTCTCAATAAATCCAGGTTAGTTACTACTCTTTTCCTTGATGCTTTTCGAATGTTCAGAATTCTGGGAACAGAAGTAGCTTGTTGGTCTATACATCCTGGATCTCTCCTGTCCAGGTTTCTATGTAAAACTTAGTTCTAGGCACAACACTTGTCATTTTTTAGCCCTCCCATTCCACAGCTGTCCTCTATCATTTCTCTAAAGCAACTTCCAATCATTCTGAAATTGCTTCAGCCAGGTCACTAAGTATACTATTATGAAGTTTATCAGAACAGACAATTTGAAAACAACTACTTCATCTGAGTGTTCTATAATATGTTCTTTCTGCGGTTCAGATTGAACCTTTTGTCATTGCTATTAACTGTGTTAACCATCTGCTCCTGACTGACCTTTCTGTGAAGACTAAATGCAACAAGGTGTGTATATCATTTGATGGGTTTCAGTTTGGGAAGGGAAAGGGTTTCCTTTTCCCTTTAACTTCCTTTTACTAATCATAGTCTTGTGGAACTTACAATCATTTTATTTTAAAATGCTTTCTTTCTACCCTTGATATTTCCTGCTACTTAACCTCATTCTGTGCCTTAATTTTCTGACCTTGTTACTATGTATTCACATTATACTTTTCTTCCATTAGATTATCAGCTAGATACCCAAATTTATAGTTTGTGTTCAGTCCTTTCTTGAAGTTAGTAAAGCTGCAATGACTTGGCCTTATTTACTCTACTTATCTGTCTTGTGGCAGTTCTGTATAGCTTCTTTTTCACCAGGCTTTCCTCCCATGTGACCTCAAATAACAATTCTGAGAGTTCATTGAAATGTGCTTTCTGGAAGTTTATGATCTTTATTTTGCTTTCTCCCTTCTTCCCTTCCCAAGATCATAAAATCTTATTTCAGTTTCATTCACTTTCAGTTCACAGCCTCAGGCGGTTATAGATTTGATTGCCCTCTCTCTCTATTTGCTACCTCCACCTTCTTTAGCAGAACAAAGCTTTCACCTATCAATTCCTGCATTTTGTTAGACAGCTTGGGTCTTTACTTGGATTTGTTAAGATTTTGCATTGAAAACTAGGTTTTTCACTTGACATTTTCTACATTTTCTTCTGGCTTTGTTATCTGATTTAAGATTTTTGTGTAAACAGACAAAAAAAACCCACATAAACTTCCATCATCTAAGTTTGCAGCTTTTATCATAGACTAAACAAACCTAACTGTGTATGAACTGAATACCTTAGGGCAAGCATATTGTGTTCTTTGTGTTCAAGATCACACTTTTTCTTTCCTGAACAAGCTATACATTTGTATATTAGCATTTTGCTAAAGAGGAACTCCACAAAACCTGTTATACTAGTTAAATCATGTTCCTGATTGTGTATTAAGATTTACAGCTTCTCCTGTTTATAGTCCATGTTGCTTCATTTATCTGCTGACATGCAAGATGTAATTTTTATTAGCTTCCATGAATGAACTCAGTTTTGTCATCTTGCCTAGAAGACTGCTTATGATCATCCATCGTTTCTTCTCACATCCTGCTTCTTGTTCTTCACTGAGGTAGTCAGTTGAAGTGTAAAGGTGCTTCCTCCCTCTTTTTAGGTATAGTCATTCTTCTTGTTCAGTAGCCTGTGAAACATTACTGCAAAACATTTTATACTTATCTTTGGAAAATTCCAAGTAGTAGTCAACACTACTCAAACATTTGAGTTCAAATTATGTGGAGTCTTAGGGTGTTTTTTTTCTTTGTTGCATTTTTTAAACAAAGCCAGGAGAACTGAGAAGAATACTTATGCTTATCTTTTGAGGGAACATAAGCCAACACTGAATCTTATTTCTCTGCTCTTATGAGAAGATGCTCCAGAAGCTCAGTTCTTTTTGGTAAAATCAGTAAAATCTGAGAGAAGTCTTTCTCTTGGATCGGATTATTCTATAGTTGTCTACCTCAAGATTTGTTAAGCCTTCTTTGAAGCAGCTCGTTATTGAGATTGTTTGATACAGCATACTAGACTAGCTACGTCCCTGACATAGAAATCTGCATGATTCGTTTCTGAGTGATATTCTTCAGCCTTCTTCATCCATTTTTTTCACTAGGGGCCCAACTGCTGCCCTGGGTCAGCAGGCAGGCAAATTACTTATTTTTCAGGCAGGAGCCTGAAGAAGTCAAGTAGCGAGCAGATGAGTATCTAAGTACTATTCTTTTGATATGTAGACAACAAGGAAACCCCACTGTATCAAAGACTGGCAGCTATGCACCACCACAGCTGATAGCACTTCTCATACCTGATGGCTACCCAGGTCCCAGTGACAGGCAGGGGAGATGATAGGTACACCTTGAACCAGCATCAGATGAAGAAACCAAGATACCCACATGAAAAGCAGTTGAGACTGCAGGAAATACAGATGAAAACATCAAGTACTGCATATGATTACCATAAATCTCACAAAAGACACATATCAAATCAACCAGTATCTCAAGACCTTGCAGAGTTCCTAAAGCACAGGAAAGATGTCAATGTCTGTATTACTGAGGTGATCAAAGTATTTGATGAAGAAGACAGGGATGACAATGAAGAATAAAGAGCACAAGGAAACTACTACAGAGAACATTGGGTGCTGTAGGGTTTCCATACACTAATTCAAATTACAAAATCTCAACTCTTCTGACAGTTTTAGGCAAGTATACAAGAATTGTTTACTATGCATATCACCACACAATACCTACACATTTACCTAAAACCTAAACATACAAATGCTTCCTGTGACAAATGAACATAATATGTAACCTCTTAGTGTATCCCTTTCCATATTATTTGGTCTGAAGAAAACTAAACTTCTGGATTGGTACCTATGAGTCTTGAACTCAGCCTGGTTTTCTGAATTCTTCTTTTAACCTGATTTATACATTGTGTTAGGCCAAACAGCACCTGGACATTACATGCTCAGTAGCTGACAAATTCTAAAACCAAACGGTTTGCTTTCTCTCATAAAAGTTCTAAAACCAGTTCATTCTCAAGAGCAAGTAGTAACAGATGTTTCAGATGATGGGAAAAGAAGTCTTTGTCCAAGAGAGCACAGGAATAGCTCTGTGACAAAATCCAGCTCATATGTGTAACATCAAAAATCGACGAATGAGTTTTAAGAGAATGTTTCAGAAGTCTGATGAGCTGTTTTATTTCTTGCTCTTTGTGCTGTATTTCTTCTCCCCAGCTCAAGATATTACCCCTAGAAGGCCTGTGAAACAAAAGAAAGAAATAAATCTCTTCTGCTTTTTAAAAACACTGAGTACTTTATTCTATTCTTATGTATTAATAGTTGCATTGCTAACTGGCTTCTCTATTGAAAGAATCGGGATGGTGTACATACTGCAGGAGTACAATGGCCAGCCTGCATGAAAAAAATCCGTGATGGAGGCAACAAGGTATAAACAGGAATAGGAGGCATCTCCTGTAACAGACTTGGTGGCAATTAATATCAGGCCTAAATACCTGGGCTGGCAGATGAGGTTCACCTGGACCTTTCACAATCAACATGTTGTACAAAATTGGTCTTACCTGCTTTCAACAAATAAAGAACATTAGGCTTCACAACATAAGCTGACTGCGTCAGTGTTAAACTCCATATACAGTAATTACCAGATTAATTAACAGATGTAATGGGCAGTGGCATGTACCCTACAGAAATCTAGGGGAAGACAAGGGTAGAGATTTGAAGCTTTCAGCCAGTGAAATGGAACAAGAGACAGTGCCTACCCTGTAAGGAGCTCTCACATTCCTTAAATGAGAGAGATGCAACATTCTAGAAATGTAACTCAAAATTTTCAAACGGTCTGTAAATATACCTTCTCAAAAGAAGTGGACTTCTTAAACTTTTCTCACAAAAATAAGGGAATTAAATAAATAGCTGTGTTTCATAAGATTTCTTGAGTAAATAAAACTTTTCTTTATTCAAAAAACAGGTTTAAGAATTAGCAGGCACTCCACTACAGCCTATAATTTGCATGACATATCTGCTCATGTAGATGGAGAAACAAATCAGGCTTACTAGTTTCTCTTTTTTTGCTAGTTACTGTCAAGGGTCAAATTTTGTTCTACTTCTCTTAAACTGAAATTGCCCTTCAGTCTCACAGCTTCTTCATTACATGAGAGTCAATGCAACCCACAGAATGAAATACAGAGATAACGAACAGGTAGTCTAGCTTGTAAGCTTTGTGTGGCAGTCCAAATTGGAGAATGCCTGCCCATCTCCCTGTGACCTGGAACCAATTACTGGCTTGCATTCAACTTCAAAACTGAAACAAACAAACAAACAAACAAATAATAATGGTAGGATTTTCCTTTGTTGCTCTTCTCCACTGTAGATGCAGCTTGAGTGGAGTTACACCTCTGAGCCGTAGAAAGTACATCTTGAGGTCAAATGTTCACTGGACTCCTATCAAGGACACTCTCTGTGTGAACTGTCCTCATCATGTTTATTCACTGTCAGTAACAACTCCTACAGGCAGGTGAGAACCAAGTGAACTTACACAGCCAGACTCACTCCAGTCACCCAGGCTGAGCATGACCACAAATGCCGCCGGGTCATAACACAAGAGTGCCACACAGGAGAGAATTCCAGTTCCACCTGAACTACAAATACAGGGCAACTTTCTCTGAAAAGGAAAGGTAAATTCCTCATATATTATAGATAACCACAACAGCTCTTTGGTTTTTGGTTGGTGTGGGTTTTTTGTTGGTTGGTTTGGTTTTTTTTTTGCAATACAGGGGGCTTCCCAATTGAGAATGGATTTCATTAACATCACAAAACAAATGTTAATCATACCTCTTCTATCAGCTTTGTGCCAGTAAAACAAATTAGTTCATGTTACTGTCCAGAGTTTAGAATACCTCTTTGTAAAATTATTAACTCTTTATAAAAAATTTCATGGCATTTTTATATCAGTTTAAGTCCAGGATGTTTGCTTTCCCAGAGAAGCTACTCTGTGAGATCTATTTTTATGAGAATTCTTTTATTAATTATAGCCAAAGACACTTCAAAACTTGCTCACCTTTTCTTAAAAAAAAACACCCCAAGATGATGGACCTCCATGTACTTCAAACTGAGCTAGGTAGATCTTGGTAAAAATGTTAGTAGGTAGTACATTTATTAGTACAAAAAAGTACATATTATGACAGACCGTAGATGATTAAGAAGTAGAATTTATCCCCCCACCTTGAGGTTTCAAGTCTATATAATGGAATCTTTCAGGAAGCAAAAATATTTCTCTTTGTTCTTACTATTTCTCTTTGTATTTTTCTGCCAGTAAAAAAAAAAAAAACCAAACCTTAAATACCAACGGTTGCAACTTGCCTTAAAAAAAAAAAATTAAAAAGTGCATTGTGATATTAATCCTACAGTGGATTGCTGGTTAAGAGTTTTCTTTTAAATAGATTTATTTCCTATATCTGCAGGAGATTTTGTAAAATCCATTTTAAATCTGGTATCCATATCTTAAAAGGGAAGCAATCTTGTGGGAGCCTGAAAGTGTAAATAGACATTAGACAATAATGCTATAATTTACCTTGTCAGCCCAAATCTGCTTTAATAGATGCAATCTTCACACGTTGCCCTTCTTGTTCTGTCAAAATTACCAGTGTGAAATTAGAAGGGAAAGTGATGTCACTGCAACAATAGTTTGACATCTTATTGTACAGTGGTCTGGATAAGTGACTCGGCCTGAATGAGCAATGTGATGCAATGAAATATCTTGCCATGTAGTTTGCACACACACCTTGCTTATCAGGCTCCAACAAGAAACAAACCATTTTACAATTAGATGCCAAGTTTCTGTTGCAAAGGCATGTTGCTTTCTAAAGAACTCCTCACCAAGAGTGTAACAGAAGGGGAACAAACAACAACCATGTCACGTTTCTTCTGGTGATTTGTAATTGCAGCAGTCTATATAAGCATAAGCCCTTATTCTGGGCACAGTTGTAAGCTGCATTCTCTCAAGTCTCTCATCTGACATCAGGCTTTGCAGTGTCTCAGTCCTTCTTCTCTAGGCTGAATAATGGCAGGTGCTGTCAATCATTTTATCAAGCTGTACAGCTAGACTGGCAGTGAACAGATTGCTTCTGTGATAGAAGGATACCTTAGAAAGAATGTTTAACCATGACTAAGAGATGGCTGGGACCTGGCAGAGGATGGAAAACCAGGACAGTCCCATCAGCATCAATCCAAAAAGTCATACCTGAGAAGAACAAAGCAAAAGAACCACTGACAATTGACTGTACCACTACTGCAGTGTCTCTGGACAACCTGCTTCTTAACCTAGTCTTATGGTTTCAGCCTGAATTATAAAGTCCAAAGGTGCAGACAAATCCATCACTGGTGACACCCCAAGCTCTCAGTGAGGGACCACTGGAAATACAGCTGGTAATCAGCCTTTGCTGTCTTCCTGGCTTTCAACAGAGGAGAAAGATGGTGAAGGGCAATGATACCTAAAAAGAAAATAATTTCTAAGTGTGGCTTTAGGCCCAGATTCATCCTCTCTGACTAAGTGCTTAACGAAGTCACAAAATCATCTTAGCTTTCCTCTGGAGTCAATATAGGAAAACAGCGGGCAGAATTACCTACTAGACTAAAGACGTACCCAAAGGCAACAAGTCATCTACTGTCAGCATCTCAGGCAAGAGGGAACTGACTGGGCCAAAACCACTTACTACTTACTTCAAGAAAGTAAAACACTCTATTCAGTTTATTAAGCAGTGATCTACACAATGATGAATTTATGCATATTTTTACAGGTTTTCTTCAGTCTTCACCGGGAACAGCTAAAAAGATGTGAAAGAATTTACTAATATTATGGCTACTTCAGCTACATCTATTAGATGGATGTGGACTAAGTTACTGGAAAGACAAAGTAACATTTTGTACATTTGCAGGCACAGTTCAACTAAATGTGCCTCTATTACAAAACCTTCCATTTTATGTTTGCTTTTCCAGTGAAACTTTCTCTTTAGTGTGACTAAAATATATGTTACCCTATTTCAATAAATTAAATTTCCATTCAGAGCTTTTAAAATATACTTTAATTATTCATATCTTAAAAATAAGCTGTTTGACCATAATATTAATAGTAGATTCCATAATACTTTAAGTGGAATACATGAGTACACGTTTGGATTCATGTGTGTTTGTTATGCATAATTCATAAAACAAGAAGATTAGAATAGCAGTGAACTCAAAGGAGCATTCAGTGCAAAATGTGTCCTGACACTATTATTTCTATTCAAATAAATCATTTAGGGAAACTTCTGTGTAAGCAGAATTACATTAGAAAGCTATTTCAAGTGAAAGAAACAAAACTTTTTAAAACTATGCTATGCCACAACAGATATAATCAGCTGACACCCCAAAATTAGGAAAAACTGTAATTTCAGAGCCTTGGTAGTCATTCATATAGAAATCGTTTTCTCACAGTTGCTTTCTGGGAACTGAGATCGGCAGAATTCTTGCATGCAGTTAGTGTAACCTTGGAAATGTCTCTGGGTGTTAATTATTATAAAGAGCAATTGCAAAAAGGACAAAGAAGTGTGAACACATATTTCTTTGAGAAAGGTGTCCTTAATCTTTTACTTGAGCTGAATTTCATATGAACTTCCTTCCAGTCTTTCTTTGCACTTGACAAAGAAGAAAATTATCCTTTCTGACCTCCATTGTAGGTACTTAAAAAGGAGATAAAAGAGTTTTGCCAATATGGCTACTCATTCTCCCGACCAAATTGTACCATTTCCTTCCAGAGTTCTTACTACACCCCTCTGAGGAAGCACAGTGGTTAGTCACATCCAACATTGCCATCTGGTGATGAAGTATTTTCATTACACTGTGAGCATGTAAGACAATACTTTGACTAAAAGAAAATTAGTCAAGTTGGCTACTTCACTCAACCATGACTGACCACGTTTGAGTACTCAGTGGGGAAGATAAGGGATTACAGAAAAATGGGCAGTGTCCCTTTAAAAAGAGATATCCTTGCACATATAGCTAATATCATCCACTACAAAGAAACTGTGTTCTGTGATTGAAAATGCATGTTCACACTCTGAGAAGCTCCAGCTGCATCTGTTGCATCACGTGTACAAGCAAACCTGATCAGAGCAGTGGAAGAAGTTGCACAGGTTTAAAACAACCACATAAAACTTGCACTAGTGTTTTAGTGTTGTGGCTAAACTCCAGCTGGCAGCTAGGAATGTACAGCCACTCTCTCAGTTCTTCCCCTCAGAAGGGTAGGGAGAAGAGGGAGAAAAACAGGGGAAAGGATTAAAAAATAACTCATGGGTTGAGATAAATACAGTTTAATAGAACAATAATAGAAAAGGAAAATAACAATAATAATAGTAATAATGGTAAAAGAATATACCAAGTAAAGTAATACAACACAAGTCACTCTCACCACCTAGTGAATTTGTTGCCCAGCATGTCTCATGCAGTGACTGTGGATTCTGCTCCCCCTGGCCAACTCCCATTTATATATCGAGCATGATGTCTGTGGTACGGAATATTGCTTTGGCCAGCTTGACCTGTCTGTGCTCCTTCTCAGCTTCTATGAGAAGCTGAAAAAGTCCTTAAACAATACAAACATCACCTGGCAGCTACTAAAACAATATGCATTAGTAACATTCCTTTCATAACACATCTGAAACACAGCAGGCACCTGAAAGAAAAATAACTCCTCCATCCCAGCTGAAACTGGGACACTCAGAAATGGAGAAGAAAAGAGAAAGCATGATCTTAACAGTTAGAGATGCAGTTTAAAAAGAAATATTTGTTGTTATTGCACTAGAACAATTGCTAGAGGCCAGAGAAGCAACTAATCACTTGGGTCTTTTACCCCAAAAGAATGCATGATGGTAAAGTTTGTAACTTGACATTATTAGGCCACTGTACAGAAAAATAGAAAAGTGACATTTCTGTTTTCCCCTCTAAATAATTCACTAGAATTGAGTGTCAATAATCCATACCCACAACTTGCTAAATCTGCAACTTCACCTGTTACATACGTGAAACAAAGTACACAAAAGAGATAACAAATATATAGATTGCATACATACAGTATAAAGGAACTTTAAAAATCAGTGAGAAAAATGGGAACAGTCATATACTTTCTTAAAGAAAAACAAACAACAAAACCCACACAAAAACCCCAAAGCATTGAAGTTTTTCTTTGATCTAGTAAGGAGATTAGGCTCATGTCTGCCAGTGCCCCAGTAATAGTGGACGAATTTTAGCTAATTTTGATGGAAAGGCAGAAATACTGAAGCTCCTGCAAATGAAAATCAGATGTCTTCTGAAAGAAAGACATGCCTTTTCTATTATGATATGTTTTGTTTCTGGACAGACAACCAGCTAGGATACCAGCAGGGACCAGCTGTAAGCATCACCCTATACACTGAAAAGAGCAGAGGTGAACGCAGCACAGGGAGAGAAGAGTTGTGCTTGGGGTAAGCTTAGGAAAGAGATCCTTAGGTTACCTCAACCCTTAGATCAGCTGATCACAGCTGTGTCACACATAGATGTTAAAAAAGAAAGAACAATCTTTTATTAAATTCTAGGTAAGGAACAAGAGTCAGGCCTGGAGAAATGAACCTTCTGATCATGGAAATGGAGAGCTTCTTTTATGGTCTGGTACAAAGAAACTACACCACCAGATCTTAATATTCCCTATCTGTGTCTGCAAACACCACTTGTTCAGCTTCCAATTGAACAAAGTTATATTTTTTAGTCTGTCAGTCAAGAAGTCAAAACTAATTTTCAAAACTCAGTGCTTAAGAAGCACCTTTTAACTCCTCAAATGTCAAAGTAATTAAAAAAAAAAAGCTGCCCTGGTGTACTTGGAAAGGGTATCTGGGTATCATTATTCATTGTATATGCATACGTGTATTCATTGCACATGGATATATACATACCAAGCAAGTGGAGATCCTGCCATGGACCCTTGTGATGTAAGGAAAGCACAAGCAGTTCTTAGAAGCTTGATATGCTATGTCAAAAACACAGGAAATTTAAGTCAAGCCATGGGTAATAACACCATCAGAACATGAGGTGCTCCTGTTGCATCAGCACCTTATTGCCTTTAGAATTATAACAGCATACATTACAATAGTACCTCAAATGAATAAATTAGAGGCCGGAAGCCACAGAGCTAAAACTGAGAACAAGCACATGCCTACAGCAGACCAAAGTGGCCTGTACCACAGAATACTACAGGCAGCCCAGGCAGCACAACTTGAGAAAAGATATTTAGAAAGGGAAGTTCCTCAAAACCCTTTCTGTCTCCATTCTGCTGGATGAAATATGGGCCACATAAAGGTAACACAGCAGTTTGCTTGTGAGCTCGAGAGTGATTTTGGATATTGCCAAACCTGGAGGGAAGGCATCTGTCTGCTGCTGCTTTGCCTTTGACAACTATGGCAATTTTAGGATGCTTTTTCCTCCACACAGGAAAAAGTGAGAAGATTCATATTTGCTCATTTTACTGCAGCTGAAGATCTTTGCTGATCTGGCCTATCTACAGTATTTTTTGATCTTCTATCTACAGTAGCTTTTCGTATGCCCAGGCACTGCTGTTTGTGCTCGAAGCAGAGTCATTACCAGAAGCTTATGGTCACTAATGTTAGTAAATTAACTTCAGATTTCTGCTCTTTGCTGAGCAGAAGCTAAATAGGAAAACAAATCACCATGGCTATAATTCTCGATTCATTTGTACATACAATTATTCAGTTTGTTCAGGCAGGTATGTGTTCTGAATGAGCAATCTATGGGCTTAATCAAAAAGCTGATTTGTGAAAGAATAAAGTTTTCTGTTTGTGATGTTTGGAAGCAATGTCACAGTGGGACTGACATGGGCACATGCCAGACACAGCACTCCTGCTTTTGTCTTCTCCACTTTGCTCTACCAGCTTAAAACCAAGAAGGGGAGGGGGGCTGTGGACGGAAAAAATCCAAAACAGTGTGCTGGATGGAAAACAAAATGGAAGCTTTTACTTTTTTGAAAGATGGTGAAGGTAAGACTCTCAGAGAATTCTCTGAGCAAAGATTTCCTTTAAGAGTCAATATATCTCACGTACAGGTCCCCAGGGAAGAGACATTTCAAGGCATGTTCAAGGTCACTAAAATCCTCAAAAAATAAATTTTGAATGGGAGAGAGACTGATGACATCAAATAGAAAAGTGTAGGGCAACACTACATAAAAATCTTAGTTGTCTTATTATGTATACTTTTTATTCTTTTAATGTAACATAAAGGTGTTATACAGGGAGATTAGCAGGTCTCTGTATCTGCCAAAGCTCCTTTTGCTGTTAGAGGCCCTTCTGGAAGGAATGAAGACATGTCTATCATGTCAATGTTGCCATTTAATTCTTAACCACAAATTTACTTTCCACAAGTTACAGATCCATGAAATATAATGGAAGGTGCTATGCACTCTCCTGCCACTATCAAATAGGATAATGTTGCAAAAGCAGCAAGACAGCCATTTAAGTGACACTGCAACAAACTCTCTGTTTCTTAAGTCCTCTCATCATTTTACAGGCTGCTGATACTCAGTTTAAGCATTTTGACATACCTTTAAAAAAAACAGATGACCATTAAGGAACAAATGCTCAAAGACACAATCAAGTAATAATAGGCCTTTTAAAAATGGCAGATCCACCACACTGAGTGCAAGAGCCAGCTTCAACTCACACTGCCAGGAGTGCAAGCAAGCATTTAAAAAGGAACCTAATTAAGAAAACTGACTGGCACTTGGTCTCGTTGGTCTTTTGGTGTAGGGAGAAATCAATCTAGCACAGAAGACTTGACAGCTGTATAACATAAAGGGCACTCTGCAAACTGGTGACTAGGTGCTGACTAAATTCTGCATTACGCATTCAGAGGTGGCTCTGCCAGCATTACATCAGAGAAACAGTCAAATATAAGGAGCCTTTGAGCCCACAGACTAGTTGACTTTTGCAGACTCTACACACAGCAATTTGCCCTGTGTTTCATCCACAATAAGAGAAGCAAGTTATTGCTTTTGGTGCAGTGTGATGGCTCAGTGAGTTAATTCTTCTCCAATGAGCAGGATTTTACATGGGAGAAATGTGACTGAACAGTGATTATTATTATTTCTTCAACCAGCAGAAACATTCATGTGTACAGTATAATGGGGATATTTTAATTCCTTTCCATTCCCTATTTATCTGTGTGCATTTGAAAGTCCAAGAGATTATTTGCAAAAAAGGAAATGAAAAGGCATATTCACATACATGCATACAGAATAAAAGCAAAACCAACATAAAAATAGAGATTACTTGGATTCTAATCAAATAATCAGCAAGACAGTCACATCATGAGAAGATGATGTGGTAAGACAGACACCCAGAAGAGACAAACACACAGGGTGATGCAAAAGCAGCTTTTTGTCAGGATTTATTTTAAGTTGCTTAAAAATTGTAACTTATCCCAAAGAAAAAACAGAGAAAGATATCTACCATATGGTCCATATATAGTTTGTATATACCATCTATTTAGAATACAGCTTTGGAAAGTTTTGCAATCTTTGGACAGGACTATTATCTTCCAAGGCGCATTGGTACAGAACACAGCATCATAGAATTGTCTAGGTTAGAAGGCACCTTTAAGATCATTGAGTCCAGCCATCAATGGTAACGCTGCCAAAGCCATCAGTAAACCACATCCATAAGCACAATGTCTATCCTTCTTCTAAAACCATTTATATCACGTCTTCTAAAAAACTTTCAACAGTTGCCACCTGTATGCACACAAATTTATTATTTCTAACTTAACAGAATATCTGTACCAAACCGCTACAAGCAAAAGTAGGGCCTCTCATATGAGTGTCAATGAAAATTTTTGCAGTCAAAGCACATTTGACAGGGTTCATGAGAGATATAGAAGCAAAGCTCATGAAGCAACTCAGTTAAAACTGGGTAAAAAAGATCAGCACTATTTCATTAAAGTTTTTTTGTCCTGAAAGTCATTAACTTCCATCATCATGTGTCTTTCCATCACTAGAAGCAGATACTGCAAAGCACTGCTGGGAAGTCAGCAACAATTCTTCTCCCATAGACCAAAGCTGCAGTTGCTAGCCCTCTGTGGCAAACAGGCTGGACATCAAAACAGTGACAGAAAACTGCATCTTAGGCTTTAATTACAGCCCATGTCTATATCGACCTCATTCCTAAAGAAGAGGAACATTCCAAACAAATAGTTCAACTGACTCTTTCATGTACATACGCATGACACTAACACCTAACAGTCCCAGTGAGACCTTTATTGTACTAGCACTGTAAAAATGCAGCAAACAGATCCTTTCCTAAAAGCTTCCATCAGCAATTAACAGAAAATAAGGAAAAAATTCAAGTCTTCTTTATAGTCAGTAAAGGAATTTATTAGTTATTGTGATCTAAAAAAACTCCAAGCCATTGAATTTCATCCTGCATTACCATCTTCAAGTCTCATGGGTTGGTTTTGTTTAAAGATGACACTCAGTCTCTGAATTATCTGATGGAGAATTTAACACAGTCTTAAGAAAATAATTTTAGTGATTAGTTCCAATGCATTTAAGTATGTGGGCACTATTTGTAGATACAACTTTATTGCCAGCCAGTTTTTCACAATCTACTCTTGTCTTCTTTATCTATCCAAATGGTGCTGATTTTAACTCTCAAGGACTGGGTTGCCAGTCCAAGTCCTCTAGTAGTCTAAAGTCTATCCCTAAAGTATTCCAAAAGACAGACAAATCCCAGTTAGGAGCACTTGCACAGTTAGTTTTGGCAAGTATATCTTAGGTCAGGTGCAAAAGCAATATAGCTATAGCTATGAACTACGTTAAACTGATCATAGAGGTACACCAACACTACTTCTGGTTCTGGTGATAGCTCAAACACTGCTAGCTTCAACAGATGTGTATGTACATGTGGAAAGGGCATCTGTTCTACATAACATTGTGTGAGACAGGCAGAACACTTGAGAAACTCCTTACCCTTTAACTAGGTGACAAGACCTGTTCATCACACTGCTAAAAGATCCCATTCTTATGCACCCAAAAAATCAATTCAACGTGATTTCATTTTGATTTCACAACTCACCCACACACAAACACCAAGCAGGGTGAAATCTGCATGTTTAATTCTGTAGCATAGAATCTAATTTAGCCTCTCTCCATATTGTTGGTGTTGGGGTGGGGGGCATTAAGGGGAGATGAAAGCCATTTAGAAGCCATTTTATTCTCTTGAAATCCCAAGCACACCACTGCCTTGTTATGAGTTACAGTAAAAGTGACCTCCGTCAAATGGACAAATCTCCCTCTGCAAATGGAATTCTTACCATCCAATCTCCCATTTAGGGATGTATTGCTGATATGTTAACCAGCACCTATTCCAAAAGATCAGAAGCCTTGATGAATTATTTGATGCTCTCTAATCAAATAGGTTTTCTCAATGGGCAGGCAGGGAACAGAAAATGTGAAAAGGGTTTTAAACATCTTCTGAAGGAAAAATTTGCAGATCAATGACAGTGGACAGAAGCTGAAGTTAAAAAGACTTTTGATCATGTCCCCTACAGCTTCTATTAGGAATGAACTCAATATATTAAATTTAAATTTAGATAACCTGAAGAACAGAAGCACATAAATTTGAGGGTTTGGTTTCACCTATTAAGATGGTAAGAGCTCATTTACAAAATGCAAAAATAGACTGGCATGTCAGGTTCTGGTGTGTTCAAAAACCATAGGCTACATGCTTAGGTGTGACCAAGCTGAGTCTGAGAGATCCAAAAGACACAAAGGAAAGCAAGGAGGACAGCTCCATGCTGCCATCCTTCTGCTCACCAAATCCTGATAGCTCATGAGGCCAAAGCTAGCACCTCCACCAGTCAGACTGTTGCTAGAACCAGTTTTCACAGTCCACTTGCTAGGAGCAGTGCTGTCACTCAAGAACAGAGCATATTGCTTAATTTTAAAGGTTTGAAAAATATGTATCTAGCCATTGTGGTGGGATAAAAAAAATAATATGTGAAAATATGACAAAAAGGGAAAAAAAAAACAGACATGATTCCAAAAGGCTCAAATATCAAAAGAGAAAGAACACTGGATGATCATTAAAACTACTTAAGACTAACTAATTGGGGGGGGAGTTGGGGGGGGGGGGGGTTGGAGGGGGGAATGTTGCCTTGGAAGGGTCTTTTAAGACTAGGTATAAGCTGGAAGATGAGGAGGCTCTTGCCTCCAGAGCATGGACAGCCCTGGAGTATGACTTGGGACCACGGTGAAGTTGTGAGATGAAGCAAGATGGCAACAGAAAAGGACCACTACACTTTTCTTGTAAATGTTGTTTCAACTTTTGAGTTATAAAAACTGAAAAAAAGCAGTGACATTATCCTTCCAGAAGTTGAGAAGGAAAAAAAATCCGTTAACAATGAGAAATGAACTGTTGTCTAGTTATTTCAACACCTACTTATGGTAAGGCTACAGAAAGCTGCAGAATACATTTGGAATAACATTATATACACTGATATCTGCACAGGACACACAGTATTTGTTTATACATAAAGCTTACTCTCTCTACTTGTCATGAGCAAAGCTTGACAAAACAGGTTTCCTCAGAGACAGTTTGCTGGGGGAATTATGACAGCTCCCACTTGAGTTTTCTTCAAACTCTTCAGAGAAACAGCCATTAAAAAAAGCATATTGCAACCAGAGAATTCATTCTTAAAATCTTTTCCTAAAGCCAGCTGACAGCATTTTCTTGCAGCCTATTTTCATAGCTTCACCTTAGCAACATCTTTATCCCCACCCTATGCTAGGCTAAACCTAACCTAGAAGAATCAAAAAAACTCAACACATTAATAGAGATGAAAGAGAGAAGAACACTAGGAACAGCTTGTTTGAGATGTTGCCAGGAATGGGAGAAAAGAAACTGGAGTGCTAGCATATTAGACAGCTTAGTCACATTCTTTAAGCATGAAAGTGTTAAAAACAACAAAGGTTTCAATGAAGTTGAGATATGAAATTCTGCTTTGTGAAGGACTCATCTCATTCTTTTTTCCAATCCACAAACTCTTGAATCAATCTTACACCAGAACAAAAACAGTTGAGTTACCTGCCTATTTATATAGACACCTTCCAGATCTACTAAAATACCATAATGAATGTTTCTTTAGACTATGAGAAAAAAAGCTGCCTGTCATTGATTTATTTTCCTTCAAGCAAAGCTACTGGACAACCTAACTGAAATATCATCCCCCTTTTCTTTTTTGCAGTTTCACTGAAAACTTCAATAATCCCAAGCCTGTCTGTAAGCAAAAACTCTCATGAGTGTGTGATCCTAAAGACAATTTACTAGACTTACTTGAATGTAATGCAAGTCAGCTGGATGCTCCCAAAAAGAATCATTAAAAGCATCAGCATCTTCCTAGTGTGAACTTGTTTGGTACTCCCCCTACCCCCTCCTGCCCTCTTAAGCACTTCTTGGTATCTGTACTTTTGAACAGCCTGTAACAATGTTTAATTAAAGCCTGTGGCCTAACATATATAATTTTCTTGATCTTCTGCTTATTAAAATTCCCTGGTTCTTAACTTCAAAATTCAGGAATTTTTAAAACAACATATGCTGTAATTCTAGGGCTATATTTTACATCATTTTCAAGCAAAGAAGAGCTCTCTTTCAATACCTCTGTGACAGCTAGGTCCTGCTGACAATTTCAAGATCAGCAACATGGTATTTAAAAGTGAACTGAGCTTTACATATGAGTCCAAAATAGTCCACTTTAGCTATCAGACCACTGCCCTTTAAGCAAAAAAATTCAATACCATTTTAAAGCTCTACTAATTATCTGCTTCATGTAATTTTATTGTTTCCCTCTCCTATTTTTATTTTTCAGCTTAGCTAAATGTCCGAACTGTTTTAAAAACAGTTAAAAATAAATCACCTTTTCAGAATTACAGAATGTAAACATTTGCTATGGAGCTCTGAACACGCTTCCCACATCAGCATTGAAACAGAAAGGTGGACGAGAGTGGCCGTGTCTCAGCACTAATTTCTTTGAATTATTTAACCATTGCACTTGACCTGCATTTGCACTGTCTCTCTCATCTCTGTGTCATCTAATAGAGGAGCCTGCTGCCAGAGGAACTGCTGCCAGCCAGTTTGTTGGAAAGGGACAAGAATCAGAACGGCTGCATCCCTCCCCACAGGGGAACTTCTGAGGCAAACCAGGGTTGGATTGCACTGGCCCACTGACCTTGCCAAGCACATGTGGCCACCAATAATGAGGGCTGAAGCTTGCTGGTAGCAATATTTAGACAGCTCAAGAGCCAAACCCCTCCTAACATAGCTTTGGAAGCAGACAGGTAAAGGTTTGCCAGGCAGCAGTCCCCACTTCGGTACGAAGTGATAAAACGCGTAGGTCCCTGGCAGGCTGACACAGCCACAGTCCAAGAGGGGCACAGCCCTCTGCTCCGCCAGACCAGGGCCAGGATTGCTCCTGCTTGCAGAAACCATGCTACAACATCAGCTGGGGTCGGCTCTTACCCATTTGGTTTTTAGTTAGGAGCATTTACCCTTAATCTCTAAGAGTGCACTGAAAAACACCCCACACTTAACAGACCCTCCGGGCACATGCAAAACCAAGCAGCTGCCATTGCTCAGTGAATCCAACCTCTGAACACATCATACAAGTTGTCCTGGGTTGAGAGACAAGGAGGAGCAAGGCCTGGGCATTTGACCCAGGCCGGCCAGCAGGATTATTTCATACCTTGAACGTCACATTCAAAATAAATTGGAAAAGTTTGCTGCGCAGCAATCTCTCCCTTGATGACAGTGGCCCAGACAACTCCTTGCCCTGGTGCTGGACCCCCGAGGCCTTCCCTTCCTCCTGAAGCCATTGTGCTCACAGTGTCCGCCATTTGCTGTCCCTGCTGGGAGTGCGCAGCTTCCTACTGATATAATTGGCTGAGTATAATTCTTGTATATCTTATATCAGTATCTGGATTAATACTGGTTCTTTAGTATTACTGTAAATTATTTAGTCTTAGTCTATTATATCTATTTATATTTCAACCCTTGTGTTTCTTTGGGGTGCCCAATTCCCCTTTCCGGGTGGGGATGGCTCATTGGGTGATAGAATAATTGTCCAAAAGACAATAGATTGTTGTTTGTTTTCTCAAACCATAACAAAAGTCTTTATAGGGTGGTCAACACACAGCAGGGCCCAGTTTGGACTGTGCTGTTATAGTCGTGGTACCCAGCGTGGTGACTAATTCCAGGTGGAGGATTCCACGTGGACTTCAGTGGCAGTGGGATTGAGCACAATCCTCCACCTGCCTCTCGCATTCTGGCTCCTCCAAATTTCTCATGTGCCTTTCTTCCGATCAAGTAGTATGTGCAATTTCTTTCTTGATGACCACGAATAGGTCAACAAAAAATTGATTTTCCTACTTCTAGCCCATTTTCATAGTAGTCTGGCATATTTTCAAAACACAACACAAATTATTTTTCTTTCCGTGGGAATGGTATTTTTCACTTGACTTTCATATTGTTCTTCTCTGGGCAGCTCTTACAAAGGGAAAAAAGAGAGAAGCCTCCTTTCCAAAGTTACTGAAAACCATTGAGTAACACAAGTATCACAGTGACTAATTCTCCTTCAGTGCAAGAAAAGCTGCATCCTCCCTAAGGACACGAGCTACGTCCCTGAGCACTCTACCTGGCATTCTCTAAATGGCCCTAGCTGATTCTTGTCTGCTTCATGTTAATCATGTAGTTGCTCACTAAAGAGAAAGCAAAAACCTGATCATCCAGATGAAAGTTCTCACTACCCAACAAAGCATCACAAGCTTTTCTGTGGCTGTTTAATAATTTTATACAAAACAGAAAAGCTTCAGTGTACCTTTTCTTCAGAATACATCATAGTCAATTTCCTGAAAAGTGAAATGTAGATAAAATATACTGGAGCTATGTTAATACTGTTAAGAAAACCAGCATGGGATCATCAGGGTGAAGTGAGAACTCATCCCAGACCTCATCAATAACCTGCTATAGGTGGTGAATTAGGTAACCCATCCCCTTTTTCCAGGCAGATGGGATTTAATTTCACATACTTGGTCAGCATGCTGCTGATTTATTTTAAGACTATCTTTTGCTAAGAACATAGCAGAGAGAAAATAATTATAATTAATTTATCCCCAGTCACAATAACTCAACAAATCTGAACACCATGAAACTACACTTCAGGCTCAAGGTTGCTGCCTTCCTCAAGGGGTAGTCCATTGTGGACATAATGCAAATGTTTACATTAAAACACAAATCAGCTTCATTGCTCAACTACACTCGCCCCTAAAAGCTTAGTGATAGATCCTAGATCTTAGTCTAAAAATATAATCTTCACACTCCTTTCCCAACCTGATACTGCAATGCTCTTTCAAATAGACAAATTTGAAAAAAATTACCCTCAATATAAAACTCTGCCTTCACACACCAGCTTAATTCTTTTTTTTAATGTAAACAAGTATCAGAAGTAAGAATCCAGAGCTGCCTCAACAGCTGCAAATCTCCATTTTACCTATTAAAATATAACCTAGTTCCAGAAATGTCTTCATCAAGATGTACAATTTTGTATGGGAAAATTATCCAGACCAGATTTGAAAAGTATTTTTAACCACTGATGGAGCCCAGAATAAAAACTGACTAGGTTATATCTCACACTCTAGAGCTAGAATTCAGAAAAACATTATTTTAAGGATTTTTTTACACTCAGATTCCTCTAAGTCCACTAAAAAAAAAGTTGCTTATAATTCTGACATCAAATTAAGGATTTTGTTTATTGACGAAGGAACAAAAAATTAAGGAAGAAATTAAAATAATGTTTTATGTTTAGTTTTAAGGCAAATGTATTGTCCTCATTAAACATTTGACAGACTTCAAGTACAAGCAGCACAATACTGGCAAGCTGCAACTTGGGCTATGATTCAGTCACATGGTTAATATCACGCACTGAGAATTTCTTGATGTTTATGGTTAGCTTAAAGTTCAGAGAAAAGACCTTTCTCAAGGAGGACAGACACAATTGTTCATTTCTTTTTGACATTGTTCAGAACTTCATTACAAGTGCTGCTATGGCCCTCATTCAGAAAAAAAACCCCGAACACTAAAATACATGCTTACCCGTGAACTTGTTCTTATATACTCCCTAAAAGGCAATTTCTCCAAAGTCATTATATTCTGTCATACACTTGTTCTTAGCCTACAGGACTTTAGAAAACAGTAATATATAATATTTTTTGCACAGATGTTTGGAAAAAAAAAAAAGATGGTATTCAGTTTAGTATTCTATCAGACAGACGTTCATGAACGCTGCTTAAAAAGATCTAAGAATGATCACTTAAAAGTGTTTAAAAACATACCACAGTAGGCTCCACACAGATAACATGACAAAAAAAAATGTCTGGATGAAAAGGAGTCTATACAACATCTATTAATGATTTTAATCCTCTTCCTTTTTGGTTGTGAAGCTTGTCACCGAGGCGCAGCCTTTTGTTTTTAATGAACATCAAAAATACTATCTGAAAAAACTCTAGTGAGACAATCATTAAAACTACCTGTGTTATAGGGAAATGCATATTATTCCAGGCAATGACAGTAGCACATATTAGCCCATATTCTAGAGAGAAAAGAACTAGTTAGAGAAAGATTGTAGGGAAAAGCTTCTGCCAGACAACTCTCTCACACACACATACAATTTCTCTTATTTAAAATTCATGAAGATGAAGTCCTGCTTTTGTTTCCTGTCTCCAAGATGAGCCCTAATACTATACTCTTGCCAAAAGCAAGCTAACACAGTGTAATTGTTTTTAATCTAAATTGCATGTCCAACCTGCTTAGTTTTCAAAGAACATTGATGCTGCTGCTTTGATACTCAGCTGACAAATGACAAAGTACAGGGCACATAGGCAGATGGGCATGATGAGAATTTTTTATCTTTACATCTCTAAGTCATCTTACAGAACATAGAAAAACAGGAGGGAAACATAGAGAAGAAATATTCTTTGCAAGAACAAGAGGATTCCTATTTTCATGAAGAATAACTTAGAAAAACAAATAACGAAAGAAGCAATTCAGAACAAAGACCTCCTGAGGCGTTTTTAATCTGTTATATTCTATTCAGCTAAAAGGGCTTTCTGAAAGGTTACAAAATGAAAGAGAATGGTCAGAAAGCACAAAGGCAGCTTTCTTTCTTTAACAAAGACACAAGCCTTTCTTCTGAGAGAAAAGGGGCTTCAGAGTTTGATCTTCACAGAAGACACTTGTAAATTGCTGAAACCATAAATTAGAATATAAAGATACCACCATTTAACTTTCTCAAGTTCATAAACTCTATACCTGAACTGTATACCTGCACTGATCTACTTTTCCTCTTAGACACCCTATTTCCTGTCATCTGAACAGATTTGTAAGATGCATCTTTAAGAAAACAGATTCACATGGAAATATGTAAGAAAAGCCACAAACAGTCAAATTCTCAGAGTATATCCTCAGTGATGGTCAGCCAGTGCAGAAAGACATGCAGCTTTTACTGTTGATCCATATGCTTCATTCTGGTATCTGGAACTAGAACAAAAAACTTGATTCTGTTTACCACACTTGTTCCAGTTAATTTAATACCTTCCCAGGTTAAACTCGTGTCTCTAATTACATTCTCTAAGCTCTACGGAGCAAGAGCTGGGGACTGTACTGCTTTCCTTGCTGTGCATGTAAAGCATACCATACTCAGAGGCTGGTGGTTCGAGAAGCAGGGCATCCTGGAACACCTCCATTAAAAGTGGGTGAACCTGTGTGAAGAACACCACCCACCAGTGGAAAGAGTGCAAGGAGGGTGTATGGCAGCCCAAGTGTGGATCTAGACCACATTGTGAATTACAGAAGGAAAGCAGAGGTGGGTTTTAAAGCAGATATAGGGGGGTTCGTGAAAAGACACGTGCACAAGTAGATTTTTTTTTTTTTCCCCCCAAAGTTGTAAGGGTTACTGCCATTTTGCTGTTGAAACATCAGTTTCATATTTAGTACATACCCTCTGCTATTCTCAAATCTGGTCAAAAGACAATAGCTCTCATGCTTCTTTCTTTTTCGCACACTCATGCACCCATATATAATCCTTAAAAGAGAAAGAGAAGAAAACAAGAACTTTTACATTAATGAAAAACATTCAGAGAAATTGACTCAGGTCATACACACTTGAATTTACACTTGATATCAGTTTACCACCTGGACAGCGGTCAGTTGTGACTTCTCTTTTTCACAGGAGGAACATTCATGGGACAGGAACAATCACACTTACTTTTCCATGCAACAGCAAAGCACATTGTATTTTAGGTATTATTTTGACAAAATGCTTAACATTTCGCTGCCCCAATATTTCATTTTCATTAAGGCATAATTCTCCAGGCTGCTAGTACACCAACCCTGTACATTTAATCAAATATTTAAAACACACACTTAACTTAGCCGTATTTATGCATTTAGATATTGGCCTTTTAGCTCTGATTAGCAAGTGTTATCAAGTAAAGACTCGCTATTTACAAATTACCAAGTATATACTTATTCATGGACATCCTTTAACTATTACAGAAGGACTTGCAAAAAATCTTGAAACAAACCACAAAAGATGCCTTCATTGTTTAATCTTTTCTCTTGTTAAAGGAGAAAGAGCAGCGTGATTTAAAAAATCAGTATGAGGCACCAAACAATCTGCTTCAGAAGTAATTGGTGTGCACAGAATGCATTTCGCTAGAGAAGTCCCACAACCTATTAGCAGGAGCACAGATTGTGCATTTACTAAAACCTGTCTGACCCTGGGTGATGAGAGCAAGGAGGAGGGCAGAGCAAGTCAGTGACAGCCATAGCCTGAACTTCACATGAGTGCTATTGATCTTATTGACTGGGTCACTGAAGTGCTGCTGTACATTAAGTAGGGAAGAACAACTGAAAATTACATTAATTCAAATTGTTAAATCAATATTTAACAGTATATTTAGTGGCAGTTGACCTCAGATGCACCTTTAATAAAACAAAGGTGAACTAGAACAGCCAGAGTCATAGGCAACCGAGTAACGTGAATTAGGGCAAAAGATGTACTTTAAGGGCCTGTATAAATGTAGACATTCCTTGCAGCTACTTCATTTCTTGTAGCAAGAAAAAGGTTCCCGCCACCACATATTCTTATACACAGACAGAATAAACCACTTTCTCTTCACCTTGTGCAGTTTCTATTAAATGGTCAATCAGATAACAACTGACAGAAAATTAGAAGAAATGAAAAGTCCTAATATTTCAGTGCCAAGTGTCTTTTCTCATATGTATGTGGAACTATTTTTAATCTAACTTTTGAAGAAGACTGAAACAAACAGTAATGATATTAACAAAGGGCTCTGCCACTGACAGGCTTGTCTGATTGGTTTGACCCACTGCGGATATAGGGCATTTCTGTTTCAGATATATGAGCTGTGTCCTGTTCTAAGCCCCAGGGATTGTCTTCGTGGGATGATTCCGGGGAGAAAAAAAAGAGTTTCTAAATCAATTATTTTATCAAGTTAGGACTCCTAAAATACAGAGCAGTAAAACAAATAGAAAGCAGATTTAGGTCACTGTACTTGAATCTCAAGTAACAGTAACCCAGGATGTACCTAAGCCGCTGCTGACCTGGAAAATGAGATTCCTGGGCCATATGCAACCAGGCTACCAGATCACAGTGCACAACAGATGATTCAAAGAAATATGGCCTCATTAACAGATTAATAGCATTAGATTAATGCATCAATCCATCAGAAACACCTTAATTTATTCAATTTAAACAATAACCACTATTAAACCAGACCTCTTTCCATCGGCAAGATCATTCCTTTTTTCACAGCCACCTTTGATTACTAGCAAAGTACGTCAGACATCTTTTCTTCCACTCAGTTCTGCCTATCTGGCAGAATGATAACACTACTAAACCA
Source organism: Gallinago jamesoni (assembly GCA_025769975.1). Taxonomy (NCBI): domain Eukaryota; kingdom Metazoa; phylum Chordata; class Aves; order Charadriiformes; family Scolopacidae; genus Gallinago; species Gallinago jamesoni. Next base: position 60,481,014 of record JAOQGH010000019.1, on the reverse strand, counting down.
GAGAGAGCAAGGTTTCTTCTTGAGACTAGATATTTTATAGCTGTAAACACAATTTAGATTTTAAGTACTTGTAATCAAAGGGAGACTGTGGGATTTTATCTTGTCAAGCTTAAAATCTTTGATTATTCTAGGACTTAGAAACAGGTGAATCTTTGCAGATGCCACTTCTCCCCACAGACTGAAGCCTAAACATCATGAAACACTTCATGTAGTATTATCCACTACACTTATTTAAGACAATCATCCCCACCATGTCCATTTTTTGATCAGGGAGAGGAGATCAGGCCTTCTGAATCAGCTATGAAAGGTCATTTTATTGCCTAGTGGTTCAGTGCCATGAGGTCCTTCTGCAATCTTTTACAAGTGGCCTTTCTCCTTACTAGGCTGAAAATCTTCAAGGCAACGCAAGCAAAAGGTTACACACTTAAGTAAAGCATATAGAGTGACAGTTCCTAAGCTGGCTGTTTCTAGTCACAATAGATTTCGTTCCCTGACAGAGGTTGCTTTCTACGCTGAAAGTTTACAAGAATTCAAAAGAAAGGGAAAAAAAAAAAAGAAAAAAGAAAAAAGGAAGAAAAAATGACTATATATTCACCCACCAGGAAGTATTAAACCAAGATATTTCTCCTAGTTCACATAACTTCAGAACTACAAGTGTTATTGTATGCTTGCCCTTTAACTCCTACATAAATGTTCACTACTAGCCACTAACAGAAATATGACTTAGACTCCAAAATTTCATCCAGCATGTCCACTCTTTACTCCTCCTTCCTCTCAAGCAGAGAAAGCATGCTGTTTCCAATTTTATGTGTAAAGCATAGATGACAAGTTATTTCCCGAGCATCTATCAAGGTAGTAACAGAGCTAAAAATAGCATTTTTTATTTCCTGTCCAGCACCAATGACTACATAAACATTGCCCTCATCCTATATCTGAAGGTGATAAAATTCCCCACCAAATTCTAAGGAAATTCCACCGACCAGTAAATTAACTCATTTTAATAAAACTTAGCCCTCCAGAAATCTCCTTCATTTGATATCTATTTCCTCAATCCCTTGACAAAAAGCTAGGTCTTCTGCCATCAGTTTCCTAACAGTTTTTTATAGTGCAAAATCCTCTTTAATTATTCACACTTAAAATACCCTTATCTCTCTACTTAACATGGCAGCATTTCTGAGATTTACAGTTTTAAGCAAGAAAATAAGGTGGATTTTTTTTTAAATTATGACCAATTGAAGTTTGGAGTAAGTCTGCTGACATTAAAAGCCACAAGTTAGTCTTCAATTTACCATTTGCATGTACACCAGTGTTGTCCAACTGGTGTAATCAGAAAAACACTGGGCAAAACCAAACAAAGTAAAATTTAGCTATTGGAACAAAAGATTAATAACTTCCTGCCACTTCTTGTGGCACTTGAAATGGCATGAGATTATTGCAGTTTATACTAGGATATTTAGTTGCTTTTTAATGACCAGAGCCATAGCTCCTCAACTGCAGCAAGAGTTAGCATTTACTGAATCAAATTTGCTGTTATTAATACTCTCTTAAATGCAAAAAAACCCTCCAAACAGGAATGACTGCTAGGAAGGCAACAGAGTTATACTGCTGCAATCCACCATGCACTCCTTAAGGATATTAATTGTATATTAATATAAGTACTTTTCGTTTTTTCTGACACTATTTCCATTTACTTTAGTAGTTGCAGCTATAATCGAAGAGAGCAAAACTTTATACAACTATGTTTATGTTGCTGCCAGAATTTCTCAAGCTCTCCTAACAGAAAAACACATTTTCCTAACATGGTTAACATCTCTCCTCAGCATTACTAATATAATTTTAGAAATGAGTGGTTAACTTAATATTAGATTTGAAAAACCTGGCATACAAGTTAATGAGGAATTTTCTTTTATACTGGCATAGCTGCTAAATTTTTGAAAGCATCCACTGTGGCCTAATTATCTAAATGCTCACTAGGTCTTTTTTATTCATGATTTTTATCTTCATGGTTTGGAAAATTTTATGTCTCCTTTGAAGATTTAAATCAGAAATCTAGCACGTAATGGAGGCATCATGTTTTCATAGTGCCTGGGTCCAGGAGGCTCTTGATAGACAGAGTAACTGTAATAATAAGCTCCTCTGAAGTGAATTTTTAATTACTGCAGAGCCTTAATGCAGTTCACTGGGGCCATGAATGTCATCCAGGATATATTTTCTAACAGCTTTCTTTTCCTTTAATGTACTTTTCTATTAAAAACAGACTACATTTTGTCATTGCTAAAGCTGGATTGATACAGGCATATCCCTAGTGACTACAGTTATTATTTACTGTAAAACATTGAGTTGATTTAGATAATGTATTTGTTACTTGGGTGGATTTGTTCAGGTGTTACTTGTATTCTATTAATACTTGTATTAACTGAATTCAGGAAACAAAGTATTTACTTCATTTTTATTTCATCACTGCCAAAATAACCCCTTATAGTCAAAGAATAGGTTTAAATAACATTAGGAAAATAGCTGACCTTTTTTCATCCTGTCACTCAAGGAAAGATCCTATCTACAGTCACCAAACAATTTCGAACCAACCTGATGCACTCCCCAAGACATTGCACATGACACACTCTGACTTTCATTTCATATCAGTTGCAAAACTCCTTGGTGGCCGTATTGAAGCCATAGAAAAGAATCTTTTTAAGAAAATGTTGTTTAAATTTCTCAGTAGTAAGCTATAAGTAATACTTCCTGTCAATTTTAAGATACCTAGTCACCCAGCACTATACCATGCTCAATATACTCAGAAGTGACCTGCATTTGTCTTTTCATGTATATTTCTTCCCAAAATAAGTGCTTTACCCATTTAAATGAAGTTATATAAATCACATCAACTCCCTCTTAACTAAAGGTAATAGCAGACAAAAGTGACATGACAGCTGGTAGCATGATGCAGTGCTCTTGTTGACAGCTTCTCTTTTATACAATGTAAGACTTAGCTAGTTTGATAAGAGCATGCTGAACTTGGAAGTAAGGGTTACTTAGAGGAGAATGAGTTCACTTCAGTTGTCATTGAAGCCTGCAGCCGGGCTTTGATTTGCATAAAACCTGATTATATTTAGTATCTGTTCATGTATCTATGCTAAATCAGCATCACTTCATCAGCACACAGAGATTATCTTTCTACCTATATTTCTTCTAAGATCTTCCTAACACTTCTTATTATTGAAGGTATCACACTTCACTTTAAAAATATGCATGTAATCATCTGTATAATACTCATGGGTACTAAGATCTCTCCTAATTTCCTGCCTTTCTCTTCAATTTATTCCTCAATGTACAACATATGACTGTAAATGATACTCAGCTTCTAAAAAACACTGGAACACTGGAAGTTGCCCCATCCCTGGAAATGTTCAAGGCCAGGCTGGATGGGGCTTTGAGCAATCTGCTCTAGTGGGAGGTGTCCCTGCCCATGGCAGGGGGGTTGGAACCAGATGATCTTTAAGGTCCTTTCCAACTTTAACCATTCTATGATTCTCTGGAAGCTGGAATGACTCATGAGGTGTGCAGAATCTTGGTAAATATACGAAGCAATGATAAAAATTACTGGGTTTTGTTTCTTTTTAAGGGATCCAATACTTGATGTTATAGACGGATTTTTAATACATTGCCACATTATCAAATCATATATTTAGTTTTTGTCATCACAAAAAGCATATCCCTGGGTTTGTGTGCTAGTGTGTGTTGTGTGTTAGTGTGACAACAACGATGTCCTGTGCAAAGCTATTACTGTACTGTGATTACAATAATTCCTTTAGGGCCAAATGAAAGTACTAATTGTAGTCTTTGACATCAATGTCAAAAGTAAGACCAAATCACAAATACAAGAAGAGAGCATAACATCCTTCCCTCCTGTGGTACCTAGGAGGTTTCTGTATGAAAACATCCTCAATTTAGCACAAGATGACAGGGAGATCCTAATGTACTGGTTGACTTAAAAATCAGGGAAATAACTGGAGGGCAAAAATCTCTTACTGAACAAATTTGAATCCAAGCTACAAACTCATCAGTTCTAAGAAACTTACCTTGAGTGGCTAGGTAAAGGAAACTAAAAAAGTGTGACGATGTCGCCCTGTAAATTCACAGACGGGAATCATTATTTTATCTTTATTTACCCCTATAAAGTCACCTTAATTGTTCTCTGAGAGGCTGCCCCTGCATTCTAAAGGTCAAATAAACAGGATGAGTATAACCAGTTTACATGCATAGGTATACGTAGGCTATAATTAAATTTTGTGAGGTAAGAAAGCTCCTCTTCAATCATTTTTCCTCTCCTTGAAAATAACTAAAATCAGGCTGCTTTTGTGGCACTGAGGAGACTAAGACAAAGAGCACAGAAATGTACGGAAAAATGTATTTTACCCAGCTACACATAATTTACATTCCACACTTTTCACAGTCCTGGACGCCTGTACTTATTACCCTTTTCAAGAAGCATATTTTGGCTAAAAGACCCTCTTCATGTTCTGTAAGTATGGATAAAATTTTCCTAACAAATAAGAATATACTGAACTCACTGAATGCAGAAGACAAAATAATACATCCTTTCACTACAATTCACAGGGAAAAAAGTATCAAGACTCTTCTTCTCTGCTACATCTGTTTTATAAGCCAAGACTTATTCTTCCCCAGTCAACCGGCCTGCACCAAGAAACGGCTTCCATGGCTCAGGCTCAGTAACCTTACAGTTGCACTGGCTCCCAAGCAACGGGACTACACTTAGCAGCAGAAAGCAAGCAGGTTTTTAGTAGCAGGTCCTATCAGTCCCAGGTTAGCTCGGTACAGTGAGTGCCTCTGGAGGTCTCTCAGCTGTGGCTGTCCTAAATTCGGGTGAGAAGAGGCTATGATCCATAGGGCAAGAAGAAACTTGAAAAGAAGACAGTAGCTCAGAAAGGATAAGAATAATTCTTATGCTTTGAAGTAACAGTGAAGGAAAGTCTCTGTTCATATTATAAAACAACTTGTTCTTAAAAGGACTGTGAAGTCAGTAAGGAAGGATGTCCTGCTTTGGACATCCCAACCCCTCGTGACAGGGGGTTAGAAATAGATATTCTTTAAGGTTCCTTCTGTGACAAATGGGAAAAAGGACTTCACTGAGAGGTTCAAACTAACAATTTATTTGACTTCACTCACAGGTCCAATACGCCACTATTGCAGGGTGTATGTGTACAATGGCGAATACACTATTGCAATTTAAAAGCAGTTCAGGGAATACACTATCGCAACCTACATGTGATCCCAAAAAGTAACAACGCAAACCACAAGCTAGATAGTAATACGTTAAAAGAGTGCACCAATCACGATCTTAATAGCATGCTATATACCATATGAATATTTCTTAATTACTTACCCTCTCTCTCAAGTAAGGTCACTGAATCCTGGGAAGTTACCCTGTACAGCGTCCTGGACAAGGAGGGGGCAAATCTCCTACAGGCTAACTGTATCATTGGAAGATTCCCCATTTTTCTCCCAAAACCTTGTGGTTTATAGTCCCTGATTCAGTGGGAGTGCAGGATTATGCCTGAGTGGATTACACTAGCTGGGACGTTTACCTCTGGTGGTGTGATGGCTCCTAAATTTCTGTTGCTAATTTTGTGATGTCTAGCACTCAAAGTCATGGGAATAGTGGTGGGATGGGCCTCAGGGCATTTTGTTTGTTTAACAAATGGAGTTTGTTAAAGCTCCATTGAGTTTCTGTTCTTATTGTGATGCAATCTTGAGACAACCACAGTCTGAGCCTTTTTTGAAGCTCCCCCCAAGTTATTTCTGCATAGACAAGGCAAGATGGAGGTGAAGCTGAGTCAGATGTCAACTCCCTGCATCTCACCTATTGTGCTCTGAAACTGGTTTGGCTAGGTGCTCCCACACACCTTCTAACCCCAACCATCCTATGATTCTATGACTTGGTCCTGTTGATAGCATTTAGTTCAAATCCAAATACGTATCTCTACAAAAATGCTGCAGACCAATGCTTTTGACCTGGATGAGGGGATAGAGTGTACCCTTACAAGTTTGCTGATGATACAAAACTGAGAGGAGTGGCTGACACACCAGAAGGCTGTGCTGCCATTTAGCGAGACCTGAACAGGCTGAGTTGGGTAGTGAGGAACCTGATGAAATTGAACAAGGGCAATTGTTCCTTTGCCCTTGTAGGATCCCGCACCCAGGGAGGAACAACCTCATGCATCAGTACAGGTTAGGGGCAGACCTGTTGGAAAGAAGCTCTGTGGAGAGAGACCTGGGAGTCCTGGTGGAAAACTAGCTGACCATGAGGCAGCAACATGCCCTTGTGACCAAGAATGCCAATGGTCTCCTGGGATGCATTAAAAACAATATGGCCAGCAGATAGAGGGATGTCATCCTCCTCCCCTATTCTGCCCTGATGTGGCCACATCTGGAGCACTGTGTCCGGTTCTGGGTCTCCCAGTTCAAGAAAGACAGGGAACTGCTGGAGAGAATCCAGTGGAGTGCTACAACATGATCAAGGGAATGGAGTCACCGCTCTTATGAGGAAACCTGGGTCTTTTTAGCCTGGAGAAGAGAAGACTGAGAGGGGATCTTATCAATGTGTATAAATATCTAAAGGGTGAGTGTCAAGAGGATGGGGTCAGGCTCTTCTCCATGGTGCCTGGTGACAGGACAAGGGGCAACAGACACAAGCTGGAACACAGGAAGTTCCATCTGAACAGGTAGAAAAACTTCTATACTTTCAGGGCGACAGAGTATTGCCACAGGCTGCCCAGAGAGGTTGGAGATATTCAAAACCCATCTGAATGTGTTCCTGTCCATCCTGCTCCAACCCCTACAATTCTGTGATTCCCATTGTTGATAAGATACAGAATGTGGAACCTTTGCCATATGATAATAAAATGGGAATCTTATTCATGTTCTCATATTTCAACAGATTCATTTTCCTTATTTTAAAAGAGAGGTGCTCAAGCTCACAGACTTAAATTTTCAGAGCATGCTCTGTAAGCATGAATGAAAGTATCATGTGTATTTGAAATACAACATTTTTTAGCTGCATACTTTGAACTTGGGCCAGAATTTCAGAGTTCAGTATCCAGCGACTCCTAGCATTTCACTGTGTCCTGCTGGGTGCTAAGTCTGACTACTGAGACACCCATCAGGAAGTATAGTTCATAACTCACCCAAACAAAAACCAATTTTCACTGCAACAGTCAAAGCATTTATTAAATAAGAACTATTGCTTTGTCAAAATACAGCTGCCTATGTACTACATTTCCATTATAAGAAAAATGCAGATGAAAAAGTATACTTTTTACTACACTTTCCTTGAATTCTTTAATAGTAAAAAGAGCTTTGTCAAAACTTTATTTTCTTAAAGTTTTCACAGACAAACAGCCAGAGTCTGAAGGTCTAGGAAAGTGATTGTCCTCCTGTACTCAGCATTGGTGAGGCCGCAGATCAAATACTGTGTTCAGTTTTGGGCTGGTGAAACTGGTGAGGGGTCTCAAGCATACATGCTATTAAGAGTAGCTCAGGGAACTAGGGTTGTTTAGCTTGGAGAAAAGGATGTTGAGGGGTGACCTTATCATTCTCTACAGCTACCTTAGAGGAGGTTGTAGAGAGGTGGGGATCGGTCTCCCAAGTCACCATAGGATGAGAGAAAATGACCTCACATTGCAACAGAGGAGGTTTAGATTGGATATTGGGAAAAAAATGACTTCACCAAAAAGGTTCTCAAGTATTGGAACAGACTTCTTATGGAAGCGGTTGAGTCACCATCCCTGGAGGTATTTAAAAGACATGTAGATGTGGTGCTAAGTGACAGCGTTTAGTGGTGGACCTGGCAGTGTTAGTTTAACAGCTGGACTTAATGATCTTAAAGGTCTTCTCTGACCTAGATTATTCTACGATTCCATATGTTTTATTACAAAACACCTGAAGATATGGATGGAAAGCAGAAGTGACAGTGCAACCTCATCCGTCTACCTTATTACAATAATAACTTCCTTTTCAGTAACAAGATGTAAATGCAACATGCTTAAAAGTATGTATAATTTCGCTTTCATCTCAGATCCTGATTCAGCTGGCTGAAAAAAGTGATAGAGAAAACTATGTATGTTAGGTAAGAAAAGTCTACACTTTAACAAATATATGTCTGTTGTATTATCCATCAAGAGTAACAGCAAAACCTGTCACAATCAACCTATTATTATTCAGGATAGCCTCAAACGGGTCAAAGTAATGTGTTTCCTTACCCAAGTGGTAATTTTTGATTAGCAAACAGTGCATTCATATAGAATTCGTGATGTTTTACGTCAGGATTTTAATAACATTGTTTATCAGTGAGAAAAAGCAACCTTATACTGGGTAAAATCAACCATGCAGGATTTAGCCAAGGACCAGGACAGTCATTAGTTCATTCTTCTGGACTCTAACTACCTGAAGTATTTTAGCCTTACATCAGGGAAGGGTTGGGAAGAAAGACAGAATGACTTTAATTGAATTAATAATTAAGAACTCATGGAAGGCAGAGAGAAGATGGAGCTGATAGATCCTCAAAAAGAAAGGAGAGAAGATCAAAAAATCTGTGCCTGTAAGATTGGGACCTAACAGTGCCTTCATTCCCTATGTAGGTTTGTCTTTTGAAACTGTAGGCTATGTGCATGCCCAAGGGCCAATATTCTAAGTACATAGAGCAGGAAAGCATCTATAGTTTGATCTCTAGAAAATGGAACCGAGAAAGGGAACAATCTTTAGGAACTCAGGCTCTGACAAGCAAGCAAGAAAAAGAATCACAACTAAACAGAGTCACCTGAGCATTTTTCCAGAAAATCCTGCTACTTTCAGAGCATGCCAGTAACATTACTCTGAATTCAGTCAACTCAGACCGAGTTCAAGAATGATTTCTTTCACACGCACTTGAGTTCCACTGAACTAGAACTGAGCTACACAAAACATTAAGGCACTCCAAGCATTAACACACATACTCAATTCACCACAACCAGTAACCCCGTTTAGTTCAGCTATGGATGCCATGTTAAATATAAGCATAACCACTTCCAGGATCCACGTCTAATCTAAATTACTAACCCGTACAAATGCCTTAATACACATATGGGATGGTAAAATACACACACATACACACACAGAGTAAATATTACCCTTTCTGAATGGGATTGAAAGCGAAGTGCCAGCAAGCAAAGAGAAAAATGGGGATTTGTTTTATTGGGCTTCAGGAGAAGAAATCGTCCAGCTATGATAAGAATACCGATTTTAGGTTCTAATTATTATTCCAATGGAGTCACTTTCATTTGCAATTACCCATTTCATTTTACAATTTAATAAATCATCACAGTGGGAAATAAATCTGCAGATATTCATGCTTAAGCCTGAAATTTCTGGTTTAATTTGCATACAAGACATCATCTCAGAGAAAATACATTCTTGCTTATATTTCCACATAGTAGAAATAACTGTAAAAACTAAAGAGATACAGCAGCTACAGACATTTTAAAAAGATAAGCTACACTGCTAATATTTATGTGTGGACACTTCATGGTGATTGTGTGATTTTATATAGCTCAGAAGTAGAATAAGTTCTGACTGAAAATCATGATCTTAAGTGTTTTCTGTGATACTGTGCTGCCATTGCACTCTTTATTCTTAACAAAAACCCACCCACACAGAAGCCATCACTTCTCTAACAATAATGCTCTGCATCCATAGGAAAAATAACTCAAAAATGATGTGTTTAATTAACCAGAGGTGTGATCATGTATTCTAGGTAAATTGCATAAAGGAGTCTCGTTGTGTGAAGTACTTAGAGAAAGGGCACACTTTTTTATAAGCTTTCACTTTTTTTAGAACAATCATTCACATTTCCGTATTTTTGCTTCAAGATTAAAAAACACAGTCACAAAAGATAAAAAAAATAGCTCCACCTTTGATAACAGTGGTGCTCCTTCCAACCTTTGACTTCAGGATGGAAATCAAATGAGAAGCTGATGATAAAGTATAACTTACTATAAAGAGTTTATTGAACTCCAGACAAAAGGATGTTGACACTGATTGAGTTTACACTTCTTCTTCCTGATCTTTAGTTACTTCCTCAGCTTTATTTTTATTATACATTAGAGAGCTTTCAAGAAAACTGGTTTTTAAACATAAGTACATGCCAATAAATTCTCAAGAAAGCATATATTCTTACTGGAATACTGTTCTCATTTCAGGAAATTAATACAGGAGTTGAACCCTGTGTCAGTTTCTTTCTCCACAACAATTGTTTTTCTACCTAAAAACAGCCCCCAAGAGCATCATTAAGCTGTATAGTCTCTTTGCTAGAAATGCAAGTAAACCAGAAATGTCTCCAATTTGGAGGAAGCTCATGACATCTGAAGTCTGCAGGTTGACCCACAAAAAACAATGACAAGAACTATTTTAGTGCCTGTGAAAGGAAAGGTAAAAAATCTAGTATTTCAGTTTGCTGGCAGCATAAGATTCGTACTGTTGTAATCAAGGAGGTGCTAAGTAATGATTATTCAGAAAAAGAAATAAAGCATCAATTGCTACAATATCTTTGCTGTTTTTTAAGTTTGAATGCTGAACAAGATTTCACAAATTAGTAATGATCTTCCGTATGTGTAAAACTGGGAGAGTGTTCAGAAAAGAAGCAGAAGTAGAACATAGCTGGATTGCAGACTTTTCTAAAAAGCAGATTAAAACTAAGTGAAAATTCCACTGAACTGGGAAAAAAAGGGGAAGGGGAAGGGGAAGGGGAAGGGGAAGGGGAGGGGAGGGGAGGGGAGGGGAGGGGAGGGGAGGGAAGGCAAGGCAAGGCAAGGCAAGGCAAGGCAGGCAAGGCGAGGCGAGGAAAAGAAAGGAAAAGGAAAGGAAAAGGAAAGGAGAGGAGAGGAGAGGAGAGGAGAGGAGAGGAGAGGAGAGGAGAGGAGAGGAGAGGAGAGGAGAG
>JAOQGH010000019.1:60449496-60469924 GCA_025769975.1 Gallinago jamesoni | reverse complement strand
ACAAAGATGTTAAATAGTACTGGTCCCAGTACCGACCCCTGAGGAACACCACTCGTTACTGGCCACCACTTGGACATAGAGCCATTGACTGCAACCCTTTGAGTGCAGCCATCAAGCCAGTTCCTTATCCACCGAGTGGTCCATCCATCGAATCCATGACATTCCAATTTTGAGACCAGGATGTCATGCGGGACAGTATCAAATGCTTTGCATAAGTCCAGGTAGATGATATCTGTTGCTCTGCCCTTGTCTACCAAGTCCGTGGCAGTATCGTAAAAGGCCACCAAATTTGTCAGGCACGATTCGCGCTTGGTGAAGCCATGTTGGCTGTCTCAAATCACCTCCTTATTTTCCCCGTGCCTTAGCAAAGATTCCAGGAGGATCTGCTCCATGATCTTTCCAGGCACAGAGGTGAGACTGACTGGCCTGTAGTTCCCCGGGTCTTCTTTATTTCCTTTTTTGAATATTGGAGTTATGTTCCCCTTTTTCCAGTCTGCAGGGACTTCGCCAGATTGCCACAATTTCTCAAATATGATGGAAAGGGGCTTAGCAACTTCGTCTGCCAGCTCCCTCAGGACCCACGGATGGATTTCATCACGTCCCATGGACTTATGCACCTTCAGGTTCCTTAAGAGGTCTCAAACCTGATCCTCTCATACTGTGGGCAGTTCTTCATTCTCAGAGCCCGTGTTTTTGCCTTCTGTGACTTGGGCAGTGTGGTTTGAGGCCTTGCTGGTGAAGACTGAGGCAAAAAAGTCATTAACAGCTCAGCCTTGTTAATATCCTGGGTGACCAGGTCTCCCATTTCCTTCCAGAGGGGACCCACAGCTTCCCTTGTCTTGCCTTTATCCCTGACATATTTATAGAAGTTCTTTTTATTATCTTTCACATCCCTGGCTAGATTTAGTTCTGCCTGAGTTTTCGCTTGCCTAATCTCGTTTCTGGCCACTTGGACAGTGGCCAGAAGCAGAGGATATGCATTAATCATACAGGAGAAGCAATAAATAAGACAGAGGCTATGCAAAAGGAAATTTATAAGTTCAAAACAGAGATGAAGACAATTAATAGCTTGAGCTGCTCTTAAGAAAATGGAAAATGTCTGCCTAGAGGGCCACATGGCAGCTGCGTCACCATGCTAAAGTTTGTAGAGAAGAAAAGGATACACACACTACTAAAGCAAAACAGCATCCTGGAGGAAAGTTTCTGCGCTTTGTGACTCTAATGCAATGCAAAATAGCACAAATACATGGTTTGTAGAACTCAGACTAGCACCAGATGCAAAGACAAGGCAGCAGCAGGTGAACAGTAACCTGAATGGCAATTAGATGGTGGGACAGCAACAAATCTGTGAAGCTACAAAAAAAAAACTTACAAAAAACTTACTAAAATTTTAGGAAGGAGGAAAAGCACATGAACTATACAATATATAAATACACATGCAAACAAAGCCACCAGCACTAAAACAACATTCTGCCTACGAAGGTGTTACAGTTTATTATGACATATTTACAGGTCCAGAACAGAGCATCCTCTCCATAACCACACTGAGCCAGATAAAACCACCTTAAGCAATACAGCACCCAGTTCACTCATTGTTTTTGTGATATTAGAGTCATGGAAGTCATACAGCAAACACAAAAAGGTGACGCTGTGGGTAGCATCTTTAAGTCATTAGTGCCAAAGAAATATTACAAAAAGGGGAATGAAAGTCATAAACAGATGAATCAGTGTTTGCAAGATTAAGACAACATGTGAGTGTAAGCCATTTTTCAAGAGTCAGATATGAGTTCCCCAAAGAAATCTTTCAGCAATTGTCTGAAAAAGTAGCATTCTCACTTCCCAAGGTTTGCCACAGTAAAAAGCACCAGAGATGAACAAAGCTAACTCTGTACCTAACAAGTTCTCTAGGAGGTCAAGATGATCTGTTCATCTGGGAAAACAGAAAACAGAGATAAAGCAGATGAACTGAACAAGTTCCATGGCTTCAGAGAGAACACAAACAAAATAAACAAACAAACAAAAAAAAAAACCAAAAGTGAAGACGGCTTTCAAGTCAAGGCTGCTACAGACATTTGCCAAACATGACCAAAGATATTCAGTGAGGAGCTGGTGACACATTCCAGGAAACACAGGGCAAGCAGCAAGAGCCAAACATTTCTTGGAAATTGAGAGCATTCCTAAATTTGGGGAGAGTACTTCATGGACTTATGGACCTTGCAAAGACTCTGTAGGCAAGAACATGGCAAATGAGTAAAACAGAAAAAAAATACAAATCTGCCTCTCAGCCACTAAACACAAAATCCTTTGTTTTACCTTACAACCTATTAAAGCCAAAATATGAATGTCAGTAAGGAACTTTGTCTAAGTTTGTAGTCTGTATAAGTTTGTAGTTTGTCTAAGACAAACTACCACTGATCTGATTTCAAATTTGATTTGAAAGAGTGTAGGCACCCACAGCATTCAGGAACTGATTCACATTCAGCCAGCCCTGAGGCAGGATCTGGGCATCCCCAGGTGTTATGGCCACTACCCTCCTCATCATCACAAGCAAATTATATCAACTATATCCCAGTACTACAGAGGCACAGACACAACTGAAATGAGCACGTACATTCCTTGTATTGGTTCTGTTGTGAGGATAACGGCCTCTGCCTTCAGAGGATTAGGCAAAGTTGATCATGACCACCTTTGTCACCATCATGGCAAAAGCATGCAGCACACCACGCCATAGTCTTCACTCAGACATTGAGAAAAAGGGTGTCCTGCACATGTTCTCTGCACAAACCAAAGACAAGTGGTTTGCAACACTTCAGAAACAGAGTGGTTTTGACAACAGATGACTATTCACTAGCAGCATGTTTACACTGCTTAGCCAGGAATTCAGTCACATCACTCTCTCACAGTACCACAGCCCACCAAAAGCCAAAGCTGGGTCAGCAGCTAAAATTTTAGCCTCTTGACAGCTGCATGAAGCAAATAAATTCTTTCAAGCCACCCTTGAAAGAAATAAATGCGCAAGAAATCTCATTAACAATGTCTCAATAAAACATTCAGTGCCAAGATGCAGGCCTTGATAGCTGCAGCAGGACACAAAATCAGAGTCAGACATACAAAGTGCACTACAGTGGTGACCCAAAATCTCCCAAGGACCCTGTGAGGAGAAAACCATTTTCTCAGGATAAATCATATTCTGGAAAAGAGCTGCATATGTGGAACAGAAAACTCTGTGGGTTTGGGTTTGTTTTCTTTGTGGTTTAAGTGAATAGGTACATATTTTCCAAAACATCAAATATATCCATTCACTATGAACACAAGCATCCATGAAATATGCTGAGAATCAAAGACTTGATCAGCAACCCAGGGAAAGCATCTACACTAAGTAGCAAGCATCATTGAAGACATGCTCAAAAACATTACATACCCACAAAAACAGCAAGGCAATCTATCAAAAGAAGAGTCCAACTTCAAATCAACCACAAAATACAATACTTCATACAATGTCAGGATGTAAAAGGAAAAGCTTTAAATTCAGAAGGGAAAAAGCTGCCAAATAGAGGGTGGAGGTTGAAGGCTGAGTTTAAACAAATGAGGATAGTAATGGCAACAATAGTTTTACCATAATAAGAAAATACAATATATGTAAGCAAGGTAGAGTAGCTACAATTAGTTGTTTCCTGTTGTATAAACAGGATACTACATAAAAAGGATACTACAATATCAAGCTACCCAATGAGAGAGTGTGTAGTAGACAAGTGTAAAGGACCTTAAAATATACACACTCAGAGGACACATCGGAAAAAAGAGAACTGCTGCACTATCTTCATACACTCACTCATTTTGCACTTCAGCAGTGAGCACGTTCTCCTTAGAAGCACTGTTTCTGAAGACACACATATTTTGGCTTTCAACACAGCTACTCCAGGGAATCACCTTGCACCTCCCAAACCAGTCCATTTATAATGTCTAAAGAGAGGAGGGTCTCAGGAGGAGAATGATGAACTTTACAAAAGGAAAAAATGAGTGACGAAAAGGCTCCAAGGCTTTCAGCAGGATTTCAAGGCACAAAGAAAGCAGGGTGGCTTGTCTTGTTCGATGCACAGCTGACAACATATGAAGACTGTTTTGTAGAGAAGCTGGTCCAGTAGCACAGTTAAAGTTCAGTTCTTTTTTTAATGCTGAAGTCCACTCATTTTGTTTTATACAAAGGGTAAGGTTGCTCAGATAGGAGCAGCCTCACATTCATAAGCCCCAATTCCTCATGACGGACTTCAACTACCCCAGTATCTGCTGAAGAGACAACACAGCAGGGCATAAGAAATCCAGGAGGTTCCAGGAATGCATTGATGATAACTTCCTTCTCCAAGTGATAGAAGAGCCAACAAGGAGAGGTGCCATGCTGGACTTTGCTCTCACCAACAAGGAGGGGCTGGTGGGGAATGTGAAGCTCACTGGAAGCAGTGACCATTAGATAGTGGAGTTCAAGATAGTTCGGGCAGCAAGGAGAGTGTACAGTAAGCTTGCTACCCTGGACTGTACCATGGTGTTGCGGGCTGGGCTGAGATGTCCACTATAACAAATGACAGATGCTCTCTTTTACCTCTCTCCCCTTTGGAGAAGGCAGAGCATCTCCCTTCAGAGGAGAGGAAAAACAATAAGAAAGGCTTATAAATTGAAGAGAAACTAAACTACTTTAATGAATATTAATAATAAAATGAAAATATAATAATATTTTTTTAAAAATAAAAATAATGAAATATATACAGTATATACAACCCATATTGAGCTCCCAGGCTGATGATCATGTCACCAGCAGGCACTGGGACAGTCCCAGATTGGACTCAGTGACGAACAGGAGCTGAACTCAGGAACTAGATTCAGGAACACATGGATTGGGATCAAAGGCAGATGAACAGAGAGTCCTCCTCAGATATCAGCCATTGAAGAACAAGCGTGACCCCTTTGACCTCTCAGCTTTTTTTACTGAGAGTGATGCAGATGGGCAGTAATACCCCAATGGTCCTGTCAGCTCCTCCATATAGGTGTGACCCCTCTACGCTTTTCCTCTTCCTACCCTCCAGTGGGGCAAATAAAAAAAGTTAGCTGACTTTGGTTGTTATAAGTACAAGCAGAAGCCTCTCTACATGCCAGTATTAATTACAAACATCAGGCCTTATCTTTGCTAAAGCCAACTCTCTGAGAAATATGCCAGTAATTTCAGAGAGTTCAGTTAGTTACAAGAGACTTAGCTGAAAAGAAAATTACTGGAAAGAAAACAGGTTCTGTTTTACCTCAAACCAGGACGTGGGAAAAAGGGAAGAGACGCCCGAGAAAACTGGCTGATATTCAAGGACTACCTCCTCCAAGCACAGGAGCGATACATCCCAACAAAGAGAACATCAGGCAAAAATGCCAGGAGGCCTACATGGATAAACAATGAGCTCCTGGACAATGTCAAACAGAAAAAGGAAACCTACAGAGGGTGGAAGCAAGGACAGGCAGCCTAGGAGGAATACGAAGAAATTGTCTAAGCAGCCAGGGACCAAGTGAGAAAAGCTAAAGCCCAGAGAATTAAATCTGGCCAAGGACATCACGGACAACAAGAAGAGCTTCTATAGGTATATCAGTGACAAAAGGAAGACTGAGGAAAATGTGGACCCTCTCTGGAGGGAAACAAGAGACCTGGTCAACTGGGACATGGACAAGGCTGAGGTACTCAATGTCTTTTTTGCCTCAGTCTTCACTGGAAGGCTGCAAGAACTGCTCACTTAACTACCTCCATGTGAAACACCTTTACTCTCAAGTAAACTGTGTTTTTGTATCACCAGTCTTAAGTAATTATAAACTGGGTACTTTAAAAAAAATGGTTTGCAATTAGGTTGGTCAAGAAGATTTCAAATCACAGAACAATTTTTCTTGGAAGGGACCTTTAAAGGTCATCTAGTATAAGATGAACATCTTCAACTCCATCAGCTTCCTCAGAGCCCTGTGAAAACTGACCTTGAATGTTTCCAGGGATGGGGCATCTACCACCTCTCTGGGCAACACGTGCCAGTGTTTCACCACCTCCATCACAAAAAATGTGTTCTTCACATCTAGTCTGAGTCTTCCCTCTTTTAGTTTAATACCATTACCCCTTGTCCTATCGCTACAGGCTATATTAAAAAGTCTGTTCCCATCTTTCTTATGAGCCCCCTTTAAGTACCGAAAGGCCAGATGGGTGCCTTTGTTCAAAGAAGCACTTTCTTCCTCTAAGAAATAGTTTCAGCCATGTTTTCAAGGTTTTGAAAGACTTGAGAACTAGAAATATTTTTAGGACGACAGCTAAAATTTACATGTAACCATGAACCCAGGAATGTAAGTTGCTAAGCCGCTTTCCATTATATTTGAGAAGCCATGGCAGTCTGGTGAAGTTCCCTCTGACTGGAAAAGGGGAAACATAATCCTCATTTTCAAAAGGGCTAAAAGGAAGACCCAGGGAACTAGAGGCCAGTCAGTCTCACCTCTGTGCCTGGCAAGATCATGGAGCAGATCTTCTTGGGATCTCTGCTAAGGCATATGGAAAATAAGGAGGTGATTGATGACAGCCAGCACAGATTCACCAAGGGGCAAGTCGTGCCTGACAAATTTGGTGGCCTTTTATGATATTGCCACAGCATTGGTAGATAAGGGAAGAGCAACAGATGTTATGTACCTGGACTCATGCAACGCGTTTGAGACTGTGCCACATGACACCCTGGTCTCAAAATCAGAAAGTCATGGGTTCGATGGCTGGACTACTCAGTGGATAAGGACTGGCTGGATGGCTGCACTCAAAAGGTTGTGGTCAACAGCTCAGCTTCCAAGTGGAAGCCAGTGATGAGTAGTGTTCCTCAGGGGTCAGTACTGGGACCTGTGCTGTTTAACATCTTTGTCAGAGACATGGACAGTGGGATAAAGTGCGCCTTCAAAACCAAGTTTGCTGATGACACCAAGCTGTGTGCTGCAGTCAACACACTGGAGGGAAGGGATGCCACCCAGAGGGACCTGGACAGGCTTGAGAGGTGGGTCCATGCAAATCTCATGAAGTTCAACCAAGCCAAGTGCAAGGTCCTGCACTTGGGACACAGCAATCCCAGGCACAAATACAAGTTTGGAGAAGAATGACTGGAGAGCAGCCCTGAGGAGAAGGACTCGGGAGTGTTTGTGATAAGAAGCTCTACATGAGCTAGTAATGCACACTGGCAGCCCAGAAAGTCAAACGCATTCTGGACTGGGCTGCATCAAGAGAAGCATGGCTTGCAAGTCAAGGGATGTGATTCTGCCTCACTACGCTGCTCTTGTGAGAGCCCACCTGGAGTGCTGTGTTCAGCTTTGGAGTCCTCAACACAGGAAGGACATGGACCTGTTGGAGCGGGTCCAGCGGAGGACCATGAAGATGATCAGAGGGATGGGGCACCTGTCCTATGAAGACAGGCTGAGAGACTAATGACAAGGGGTAATGGCACATAAATACAAAAATAACCAAGACCTCCATTTACACAGGAAAATACAGAATCAATATAATCAAATGCTAGTAGATGAAAAATGTTATAGAAAGTATAAAGTGTTTCCTAGCATCAATTACCCAGAACACAGAAAGTTTTGACAGTGCTGGCGTATGAGCATACAGAATAAAGCACTGGTATATAAATGATTGATTGGAGCTTAATAAGAAGTGAGACTAATTTGCTATGCACAAAATTAGCAGAAGCATTTCAAAGAACAAATAACCAGAATCCACAGTTCCATGTAATTTATTCCTCATTTGAATTTCTAAGATTTCTAGTGTACCTAGTAATAAAAATTTGAAGTGGATAAGAAGGTAATCAGCTTTTGCGTCAACCTTGTATAGGTTTTCTTTTCCTGACAGTACTAGTAACCTACATCGCCAGCACATGGAATATTACAGAGTATGTCTGAGGTCCTCAATGGTAAGAAAATGAACACTGTATGTCTGATTTAAACAAAAGACCCTTCTCAGTAGTTTTCTAGAACATAATAAACTGCAGTCCAGCATGGCAGACTTCAGTCTGGCAGAGGAAGTAACAAACACATCCAGGTTTTTTGTGTTAATGCTTATAGTTTTTCAGCAACAGATTTGCTTAGATACTTCACTGCCAGTAGCAATAAACTCTGTATTTAGTCCTTGTTTACATTTATGACACAATTTTACTTTTAAAGAAATGTAAAAGAAAACATATGCCCCATCACATTAGTCTGTCTTGCTGTTTAACATCAGCTGTAATGATCTTTCAAGAGTCTGACTGAAAGCCTGGAGCTTCTCTACATGATGTCCCTTTAGTCTCTTGGAAAACATCACAGAATGCCTGCCATGTAAAATTAGGCCTGATCTTAATTATCTTGCTGTCTATTTCCTGAGCTTAATTAACTTTTCTGAGTGCTTTTCTACACTGCAATGAGGACTATGACCATTCTGTCTTATTCAGCATTTCATGATTTTTTTTCCCTCAGTTCCTAGGACAATGAAAAGCTCTTCACAGTACTAATTGCTATGGCAAAAGCTAAGATATGCGATTTGAAAGAAAAGCTATAACAAAAAATTTGCAAACATACAGCCATGCATACAAATAAAGGGCAGAAATCGGCAAATGTGTAGAGCTAGTCCATCCTAGCCTCTAAATGAACTGACTTTAGATATTTAATTATCTTGTTAAGTAAATTCAGATTACAGGATTCAAATCCTAGTCATTATAGTTCATCAGGTTGTTTTAGGTGAAGTATAAATTGTCTACAGTCCACATAGATCAAATAAGTTTAGAATAACATATCAGCTAATTTGCATGGCCAAGACTTCTCCCTTGCTGCTCATCCAAATTTTCCGATGATCTGGCCACTTTTATCACAAGGGAGAACTACACATGAAGGCTGAGTATGTATTATAGCATCTCACTTTCCTACTGCTAGAATTTCACTTTGTTTTTTCAAGACTACAAAACCATCCATATAGTTTAGAGAAACAAACACAGAGTCTATTTTATTTCCCAGGAGTCAAAAGGAAAGTTGCATTTAAACTGGATGTCTAAAAATCCAATATTATTATTTTAATTAAAAGAACACTTTCTTCCAAGGTCACACAATCTCCATTAGCTATTACAATGCATTTACTACATATGACTCTCTTCACCTCTACAGTGCCAGCAAGAGAGTGTTTTCAGCTTTAGGCATGATCAGATGCAGAGTCTGTGAATGATTGGCTGATAACGCCAGCGTTCAGCCAAGTTGCTTTTTAATAATATTGGAGACAGATCAGAGAAGTAAAAAGTCAGTAAGTGGACAGAACTTATATCCTAGTTAAAGGGTGCCGTGAGGTTACATAGGGAGAAAATTAGAAGGTTCAGACCCCAACTAGAATTTTATCTGGCTGCTGACTTAAAAGATGGAAGTTTCTATGATGTTTGTTTCAAAAAATGGTTCTATAAATCTATTAGCAGCAAAAGGAGGGGTAAGGAGAATTTCCATCCTTTACTGGATGTGGGGGGGAAACTTAATGCTTTCTTTGCCTAGGTCTTTAACAGTAAAACCAGTTGTTCTCTGGATACCCAGCTCCCTGAGGTAGAAGAGAGAGACAGGGAGCCAAAGGAAGCCCCCATAATCCAAGGGTTAGCAACGTGCTATACCACTTAGTTGCACACAAGTCTAGGGGGACAGCTGGGATCCACCCGAGGGTACTGAGGCAGCTGCAAAAGTGCTCACTGAGCATATATCAGCCATCCTGGCTAATCAGCGAGGTCCCAGCTGACTGGAAGTTAGCAAATGTGACACAAATCCACAAGAAGATTCAGAAGGAGAATCTGGGAAACTACAGGCCTGTTAGTCCGATCTCAGTGCCAGAGAAGGTTACGGAGCAGATTGTTCGAAGTGCAAACATCAAAGGCAGGCCCTGCTTGACTAACCGGATCTCCTTCTACGACAAGGTGACCATGTTAGCGGATGAGGGAAATGCTGTGGATGTTGTTAACATGGACTTTAGTAAACCCTTTGGCAGCATTTCCCATATCATGCTCCTAAAGAAGGTGGCTGCTCATGACTTGCACAGGCTTCACTGGGTTAAAAAAAATGGCTGGATGGCCAGATCCAAATAGTTGTGATGAATGAAGTTAAATCCAGTTGGTCACCAGTCACAAGTGGTGTTCCCCAGGGCTCAGTATTGGGGCCAGCTCTGTTCAATGTCTTTATCTGTTCAATGTCTTTATCAATGACCTGGACGAGGAGATCAAGTGCACACTCACTAAGTTTGCAGACACCAAGTTAGGTGGGAATGTCAATCTGCTTGAGGGTAGGAAGGCTCTACAGAGGGATCTGGACAGGCTGTATTGATAGGCCAGGGCTCAACAAGATTCAACAAGACCAAGTACCAGGTCCTGCACTTGGGTGACAACAATCCTATGCAGTGCTACAGGAAGACTGCTTGGGGGAGACTGGCTGGAAAGCTGCCCAGTGGGAAAGTACTTGGGGGTGTTGGCTGCCAGACAGCTGAATATGAGCCAGCACTGTGCCCAGGTGACCAAGAAGGCCAGTAGTATCCTGGCTTGTATGAGAAATAGTGTGACCAGCACAACTAGGGAAGTGATCATCCCCCTGTACTCGGCACTGGTGAGGCTGTATTTGAAAACTGTGTTCAGTCTTGAGCCCGTCACTACAAGAAAGACATTGAGGTGCTGGAGCATGTCCAAAGAGAACTGACGCTGGTGAAGGGACTCAAACGCAGGTCTTACAAGGAACAGGTAAGGGAATTGGCTTTGTTTAGCATGGAGAAATGGAGGCTCAAGAGAGACCTTATCAATTTCTACAGCTACCTGAAATGAGGTGATAGCGAGGTGGGTGTCTGTCTCTTTTCCCAAGAGGAAACAGCGTCAAGTTGCACCAGGGAAGGTTTAGATTGGATATTAGGAAAAATGTCTTCACCAAAAGGGTTCTCAAACATTGGAACAGACTGCTTAGGGGAGCGGTTGAGTCACCATCCCTGGAAGTATTTAAAAGATGTGTAGATGTGGTGCTGAGGGATGTTGTTTAGTGCTGGATTTGGCAGTGTAAGGTTAACAGTTAACCTGATTATCTTAAAAGTTTTTTCCAACCTAAATGATTCTATGATTCGGCAGCAGGAAGAGAAATCAAGCACAAACATCATAAATCCATACTGCTGTCAGGAAGAATAGGGCAG
Organism: Gallinago jamesoni; assembly: GCA_025769975.1. NCBI lineage: Eukaryota > Metazoa > Chordata > Aves > Charadriiformes > Scolopacidae > Gallinago > Gallinago jamesoni. Next base: position 60,458,724 of record JAOQGH010000019.1, on the reverse strand, counting down.
AGCATCAATACAGAGTACAAGCAACAGTTGTGCACTACAGCTGTTACATTTAACCTATTCCTTGAACTTCATGCCAACCCTTTCTTAATATAGACCAGGGTATGGTTTCATCAGGCCTTTATAAGAAAGTAATAAACTGAATTATGGACTAAACTGATCACAAAAGCAGGTCAAAAAAGAATGTCTTAGTACAACTCACAACATCTTCCACAAACTTCATTACTTAAACAATGGGTAATTTCAGTTTTCTTATGCCTCAACCATCTATACCATCACAGATTTCCCTCTTTCCAGTCCCTCCACCAGATCACTGGGAAAAGTGTGAAGCAGGTGAGGGAAGGGCTACTTAACAGAACCAAACAGCAAGTTCAACTGGGCAAATTCGGCCTCAGAAGGAAGCAAACAAGGCTCCCAGGGCTGACACTGCCAACACACCCAACCCCAACATCTTGGCAGTGTACAGAACAGGAGGGTACACCAGAGAAGAATCAAGTAATTGCTGTCTCCCATTTATAAAGTGGCCCCAAGGCTGAAGGATAAAACAGCTTTGAGCTCCCTGGTATGCCTGTGTCACTTGTCCATAGGACAGTTTTGACATATCATCCTCAAACCAGGACAGAAGGTCTGCCATTTTACTTCTTCAAGTATTTTCGTCATTTTACTTTTTGGCCATTTTACATTTTTTTGGCCATTTTACTTTTTCAAGCACAGTCTAAACTGGAACAAAGCTTCATCTGAATTCTTCAGAAATGGAAGTGTCATTCTCATCAAGACAATCCCTTCTCAGAAATCAGAGCCCAAAGCAACTTATTGGTGACCCATTCTGAAATGTCCAGTTAAGCCAGGGCTGCTCATGCTGCTGTGAAGTCTGTTGTGTCAATACAGAACCACCAAAACTTTAATCTTTAGGGCAGCTGGTCCTGTAAGTGACAGGCTAGAGTTTAAAGCTTCAACATACGAAGCTTAAAGAAAGGACAACAACCTTCTTCTTAAGTGGTTTAAGATTTGCATGACAGTTTCATCAGCTTGTGGACTTGTAAATTGTTTCCAGCTCTTGCAGCAACTGTATTAATTCCCACTAAATTGGAGGACAGTTTGATTAAAAGATCAAGCGAAACACTTCTCAGTTCCTAACCTTCTAGCACTAGGCTAATGGTGTAAGAAACAATTTGCCTAGACGAAAGAAAAGTGACATGGTCTTCAGCCATAAACCTATCACTTTACTGTATTTATTGTTTCTTGAAGCCAGAGACTTTCTCTTTGCACTACATTAGTCACTTTATAAAAACTGCTAGAGAACAGCTGTTTGGTTCGTTTTCTTAGAAGGTGTCTCCTTAGCATGAGACCAAATTCTAAGACAATCCCTGGATTAGCTAGATACACTAATTTAAACTCCCACTTAAGAGCAGAAAGAACATTATTTGTTGAAACCATTCAACAGCAATGGACTCTCTGTAAGTGAATATTAATAGAAACAGTAGTTACTTGTGTTCACCTGCCTGGAGTGTTTTAACTACTGCAGAATTCAATTCTCTTTGAGAGCTGCAGCCAAACATATATACGCAGGTGTGTGTAAACACACTCAATATACATTTGAAGAGGAGGCAGGGGAAATGTTTTTATCCCTAGCTCTTTTGAAATTAAGAGTCTGACCAACGAGAAAAGTAATACATGTATTCATACCCTCATATGTACGTATACAGATCAACAGGCAAATAACTTTACATCCAAACTTTGTGTTGTATTGCCCTTGACATCTCAATAGATTGTCAGTTTATGGTACATATTCTTTGCAAATTTGATATTAACTCTGCCTTGAGGAACTGTAACATGAAAAGGAAAAAATTAATGATCTAGTTCTATGTTAGTATTTGCGAGCTTTGCCACTGGGAGATGGAATTAAAGAAACAGAAGACAATTCATGTCCAGTGTCTCATTTAAAGCTACACATCACTTAAAGCATACAATGCTTTCTTATGCCAAGCCATTACCTCTGCTGCCCAGAGTGGTATTTGTCACTTGGGCAGACAACCCAAATGTGATACCAGAAATGTGGCAGTAGATGGCATAATTACACTGTGTTAGTGGAAAGTTCAGCTCCACTCTTCTGTTTTGCCAAAATAATACAGACCAAATATTTAAAAAAAAAAAAACAAACAACCAAACTCTACACCCAACGCATTTTGCTCTCAAATTGAGAAAGTATGAAGTTAGATGATCAACTATATGAGCAGAAACAATACAGTGGAAAATAAAGCCGTGCTTTCTTGTTAGAGAAAGTTGTGCTCTAGGACCACATTTTTATAACGGTGGTCAAAATCAAGCTGGAATTCAGTTTTTAAATTCCCATCTTGCAATTACAATCAATAAAAATTTTAGAAAATAAATTCATCATGTTCTTACGTTGCTGTGTAGATAATGCAGTTAACATTACTAACCCCTGCTCTAAGATTATTTTCTTTCATACAGATTTTAAGGCAAGGTTGATTGGACGTTATAGCTTTGGTGTTTTTTTAAGAAATCATAGTTACATTTAGAAATAACTGTATAGCAAAATTTTTCCCTTTATCTTCACAGCTATCATAGGTTTTCAGTAATTTTATCTGAAGTTATTTTAAATTACAGTAAAAGCCTTCAGTGCATTTCAGACTATGATCTCAAAATGATGAGTAGATATTAAAGCACGTCATTTTTTTAAAAAATGACACCATGAACAATTTAATATAACAGCTTCAGAGCCTGTAAAACTAAGCTTCCACCACCAGTAGGGGTTTGCAATACTTTGAAGAAAACAGAATTGCATGGTGCTTGTTTCTCTTGCACTTACGAATGTTTCAAGTTGCATCCTGTCTTCCAAAATACTTTGATAAACTCTCCGGTAGACATCAGCATTATCTTGCTCATATGTTCCTTGTTCACTGAACTGTACCACAGGCTCTCAGAAGAAATCAAAACAAGTAAAGAGATCCTCAAAAAGCTGTAGCGTCAGAACACCTAACATCCTTAACACATGACATGGCACCTGGAGACAGCAGTGCCCTCTTAGAATCTCTGATCCTCTCCTCAGGATCACCGTGTCCCTCCTTTTTTCAGCTATCTTAACTGCTGCCTTTCCTCATTTAGAGAAATAACACAAAAAGAGATATTGTCTAGAAACTTTTCTATAATTTCTGCATACAGTTTTGGAGACTGTGGGCCAATATGGTGTTCTTATGGGAAGTTTAGGCAGAGACAAACATCACCATGCCCTCCCCATTTCATCATCTCTTCTTTCCTAGCTCTTGTAAGCAAGTATAATCTGTTTCTAAATTGCACCCAGAAGTTATTTATTCTCCTGAACTTGGTTTATTCTCCTGGTGACACATTGGGTACACATGCTTTTCCTATACCAGAAGAGCTTTCTGCAGTCTTCAATGGGTTCTTCCACCATCTAGATGATATTTTTATAGTGTCCTTGGACAAAAATACCCACAAAAGAGTTATGATCTGGATCCCCTTATGTACAACTTTGCCAGGGAGGACTCAAAAAAGCAACTATCCTTCCAGTTCCATACACCTCTTCAGGTCTTTCTTTAATATTGGGTTTGATATAAGAGGTTCAGGCAGACAAGCTTTGTCTCCCTTGTGCATTGTAGTAGCCTTAATTAAATTATCAAATTTCTTTCTACAAGACTGAGTGATGCAGTGTCCACGACGCTTATGCTCACTGAATAGAGGGTACTCAGTGTTTTCATGTTCTTCTTATTACTTGGCGTGCAGCCTCACAATTTAGTACATTCCTCTTCACACTTTATCCTGAGTACCTGCCACTGAGTACTAATCTCAGTGTGACAGTGGTGTGTTCGTCCCCTTCCAAACGCTCCATAAGGTAAAGGGGAATTATGTTTCCTTTGCTTTTATCAGTAACAAAACAAAGCACAGAAGTCAAAGTTAACATTAGGATGATGTTTTTCATTTCAGTGCAGTGTGATTCTTCAGGTTTTCAGAACAAAACTTCCATTCTTCATTTGGTTCATTCATTTGATTTTAAATTGAAAGAGGGAAGATTTAGATTCAATACCAGGAAGAAATTTCTTACTGTGAGTGTGGTGAGGCACTGGAACAGGTTGCCCAGAGAATCTGTGGATGCCCCATCCCTGGAGGTGTTCAAGGCCAGGCTGGAGGGGGGTTTGAGCAACCTGCTCTAGTGGGAGGTGTTCCTGCCCATGGCAGGGGGGTCGGAACTAGATGATCTTTGAGGTCCTTTCCAACTCTAACATTCTATGATTCTATGATACACTAAAGTTTAGCTGTGAAATCTCAACATGTTTGTGAACTGGGACACTCAGGGGAGAAGTAGCATGCAATTAGTGGTGGTTTTGGCTTAGGGTTGTGGGTTTTAGGTTTTTTTAGTGTTTGTTCAGTTTGTTTATAGGAGTTTCATTAGAGTGACCTACTAAGATTCCAGTAAAACTTTGTGTAAGGGGAATTAAATTCTCAAGGACAAGTTTCACATGCCTTTGTTTTAAGACATCTCTCCTCTACATCAGTCATTAAGCATTCCTGTCTACACATCATTAAATCTCCATAAACCTCTGAAAGTCCTAATACCCAAAATATTCATTATTTTCTTATCAACATCATTACTGTTCAGTGTACAGTACTAGTATACTGGCTGCTCAAAGTACAGTAGTAAAAGCACTGTGAGAGACTGTCCTAGTTTACTTATACATGAGGATGTAGCATGTCTTGCTGGAAGCTGTAGTATTCCCAAATCAACTTTTTAGAGTGTTTGGTAATAATCCAATTAACCCCCAAACTTTATACCATAAGCCTCTGCGGTGCACATCAGAAACTATGAAAAAGGAACAGTTCCCCTGCATTTTTCTGCCAGCACAAAACAATTTCAAATGCACATAAACAAATGTACTAAATTAATCAATATAATCGAACAATTTGAGATGCATTGCAACATGCCTTTGACCTGAGGGCATAATCACAGAGAACAGTATTACTGCTCCCAGAGAGAAATATTTTAGAGAGATGACGGCAAGGGGCTCTTCAAACCTTGAAGATTCTATTCTCATGCTCAAGTCAAATCAAGTTGCATCGCGAGGAGACTTAATTTAGCTTCTAAGCAAAACAAGCTGGTTTGGGGAAATTGTTTTGCAACAGAAATGTGTTGTGTAATTCTTCCTTTCCTTTCTCTTCTTCCCCTGCTGTACATCCTGAAACCCCAATGAAGCTTCAAAAATAGAACAGAATAACAGAACAAGATAGATCTTTATTGTTTCAGACACTATCTATCTTCAGAAATGGACCAGATCTGCCACCTGCCAAGTTGTCGCTGCTTTGTCAAGCATCCATTGTTTGTCAGAGTTTTCATTTGGTATCCAATCTTTTACTGAATACATCTTGCAAAGCAGCAGAAAACAGCTCCTTCACTGCTTCTACCTTCCTACATCTCCCTCTGCTCAGTAAAATCACCTTTCCTCCACATTTAATTTTTTAAAAAAACATTGAATTTTTCAAGTTTCTATATTTACATCTAGAGTTGACTCTACAGAACAGATCCTTTGATGTAACTGTCATTTTATGTAGGAAGCACCTCACATATGCCATGTCACAACAGCAACTGCTTCCTGAAATCCTGTGTTGTCATTCTCTACCTATCTGTATGGTCAAACACGGTTTTGTTTGTCTCAGGCTACCTTGTCCTTTTAATCGCTCCACCCAGAAGCGTGTTAGCACACTACTTACTACATGTGGTATGCATTAATTCTTCAGAAATAAGAGGGTTACGCAGAGTTTTGACTCCAGACGCTGGTAAGCTACAAAAAGCAAGCTTTCCCACCACCAGTTTCTCAAGTATCTGTGATCTCCAGCTCTCCTGCAGGAAGCAGTCAAGGAATTGGCCTGCACTCTCTCAAGAAGGAAAGCAAGCTGCTCCTAAAGAGGGCAATATGTCACCAGAAAGCATGACAGAGGAGTTCCTACTATTAAATGTCTTCTATTTTTCAGCCTGCTAATTGAGTATTGTGCTACTCAATAAAGAGATTACCAAGCATCCTCTGAACACAGACAGACCTTTTTCTGGACAAAATTAACAGATGCCTCAGATTTTGTGGCACCTGCATTTCAAAATGAGCTTGAATTTCGTTCGAGATCAATTGAACTGGCACTTCACAAATGCAAGTGAATATGACTCCTGCATATTTTTGCAACAAACTGTAGTTCTCCAGATTTGGAGCCCAATTTCAATCTTCAGTTTCCTGTGATATCTTTGGACTACCTTCCAACAAACTAGCAAAGATTAAAAATTGTATGCTCACTTTACTGAACCAAGAGTATGTTGTACTATTGTACTATACAGTACTATTTGGAAATAGCGTTTGAAAAGATGATGCAGCAAAACAGACATTGCACCAAAAATAAATACCGATGCAAGTTGTTGTCAGATCAATTCAAAGCTACTGAGATTTAATATGGTTATTATTAAAATTAAATTATGATTATGAAGTAATGTTTCAATTGTTTCAATACAGAATTAGGACTTGCTCATGAAGTAGCAGCTACACTATCAGAAAAAAATTCAGGATTGTGGCAAAGAGTGTATGGATATTTCTGCATGTGTGAAAGGTCCCAAATGAAAAAAAAAAAATCAAAATTGGGGCTCTTCTTTATGGAGGTTTTAATTTAAAAGGTTCATAAGACATAAATGATTGTGTTGACTTGCTTTCTGAATTTTAAATATCACATGAAACCATAGGAAACATGAAAATAAATGGTGGCAGTGGCTGCATATCTCCCAATTTTATTATTTGCAAAATGCACTTTGTATTTTACTTCCAGTTGGTCCTACAGAGCAGCCACAGGGAGACTGCTGAAATCTGTGAGCATCACCTGGGTATAGGGACTGCCCAGAAGAGAAGGAGTGCTACTGAAATCACTGTATGAAATCTGCAGCAAGCCAGGACATGGGCACCAGGCTGTGCTATCACCACCATGCAGTGTCACCGTGTCACAGTGATGTCTGAGAACCTCCCCTCAGTATATGCAGACAGCCAGAGCCAGTTTGTTGGCCTTTGCAGTCTGGCAGGACCAAGCCCAACTGCCCAGGGAAATGCCTACGCACTACTTTAGTCTAACCCTGACAAGACAGTTTCCAAGGGAGCTGTCTTCAGGAGAAATATCATCTTATTCTGTTCCAGACAAGCTCACTGATTTGGCAGACTCCACTTCTCCTGTCCCTCCAGGACAGGACAAGGACCTTATGATGGTGATCTAGTACCCCTCAAGGATGAAGGATTTCCAAGCATGCAGCAAGGACTACAGAACCAGAAAAGTTCATCTCATTGCTTCAGAGGAGACCTCTGGTGAAGCTGATGACTTTGCATCCCTTGCTGTTCCTATGAAGCTCTGGAAAATACTCCAAACCACTGGTTTCATTCCATCCCATGGGCTGATGATGGCATCTGTGTTGCCACTGATGAAGAAGCCTTCCAAAAAGAAAGTCCTGGCATGGAGAAAAGCTTGCCAAATTTTTGAAACTGACAGCATGAAAAACTTCCTTCATTAGCTCCACCTCTACAGATTCACCAAAGTGCAATGTGACTCTGAAACATCTCACTCAGTTGATGAATTCCTGGCAGAAGCAGCAGCAGCACCTTCTGCTCACAGCAAGGTAGACCACTTCCCCTGAACGTGAACTGACCCTCAGCTCTGTGCCAGAATGACTCTGGCACAAGATCTTCACCTTCCAGTAACATAAGCCTTAGCACTGGAGAAGAGGATTAGCAGCTGAACAGTAATTGTTGCTTGTCATTTCCAGAGCTGCAGGTGTTTGGACTTGAGTAGAGCAGTAAATACAACTGTTTTGAAATGTTGTAGGAAATTCCAGGGCACTGCTGTGTCCTGTTGGCTCTAAGATCTGACGGTCAGGGAGGAAGAGGGAAGGCTGCAGTATTATGCATCAAAGTGCCCCATTGCAGAGGTTATGCAGCTGGATACCTCTCGCATACGCAGAAGTGTCCTTGCCCTCTTTGCTGTAGTGGTGGTTTTGGAGCTCCCACTTGAGAGCCTGCTTGAGCAAGAGTTGTGATGGGCAGGGTTGGGTCTGCAGCCAGTGTCCAGCCTCCTGGGTTTGTGGGGTGGCTCCTCCTCTGGACATTGCTTGGCCTTGGCTGTGTGGTGCCCTGAATAGCTGCCTTCTGGCCTCCTGCTTTTCCCTCTGGGTTCTCCAGCTGTACATATATGGTGGCAGAGACTTCCCCCACCCTCTGGACACATTGCAATGTCAACACCAGCCAACATTGTTCTTGCTGTAGTTACAGGGGCAGTGGGCCCAACATTGTTCTTGTTTCAATTGCAAGTTCAGCGGGCTGGGACAATCTGGCTCTTTCCCACCTTGCCCTCTGGGGCAGTGAGTTGAGGCAATCTGGTACTTTCCTGTCCTGATGCAATAAGCACTCCCTATCTGCACCTGGAACTCCTGTTGCCTGGGAAGCATACCTGGGACCCCTCCTGCCCAGATAACAAGGCCACTCAGAAAGTTGCCAAGATCACCTGACAAGAACTGTGGCCACAATGGAAAAGTACTGACCAAAGTCAATCATCTTGAAGCCCTACAAATATTGAGTGAGGTCCTTTGGAGCTCTCTGGGATCATAGCAGGCTGCTACCCCATATTTCACAACGTGATTCAGGCCATCCACTGAAAGAAGCTGATGAAGGGGTATGAGTTAGGAGTGTCAGACAGTCCACTTACAGAAGCCTATGAAGGGAAAAGAGCGAGTATAGTTCGATTTCAGTACCAAAATTCACTATAATCTGCAGAAAAGGAAATATCTTAATTATAAATTAACCTTGTATCTGTGTGTGTACCTGTGTTTAGGAAACTGTCGTATTACAGAATCACAGAATCACCTAGGTTGGAAGGGACCTTTTAAGATCATCTAGTCCAACCAATGAAAAAAAAACAAAAAAAAAACCAAAAAAAAACCAAACCCACCCAAACAATAAATTAAAAAAAAACAACCAAAACCCACAAATGAACCAAAAAACCCATATAAACCCCACACCACACCCAAAACAACACCAATCCACTACTAATCCATATCCCCGAGCACCATGTCAACTTGCCTCTTGAATACCTCCAGGGATGGTGCCTCAAGCACCTCCCTGGGCAGCCCATTCCAATGCTTGACAACCCTTTCAGGAAAGAAATATTTCCTAATATCTAACCTGAACC
>JAOQGH010000019.1:60438494-60449396 GCA_025769975.1 Gallinago jamesoni | reverse complement strand
GGGACGATCACCTCTCGGGTCCTACTCACCACACTGTTCTTGATACAGGCCAGGATGCTGTTGGCCTTTTTGGCCACTGGGCACACTGCTGGCTCATGTTCAGCCGCCGGTCGACCAACACCCTCAGGTCCTTTTCTGCTTGCCATTTTCAAATCTTTAACTAAGTCTGTGTTGATTATAGCAAATGTTGTTGAATCACTTTTATCACTGGCTGATAATTAAGTATTGTTAAAAGCCATACAACCTAATCTCGTGTTAATAAACTTTAAATTACTGCTACCTCAAAGCTGTGCAGAATCCTAAATTAATGTTCATGACAGTGTGGAAATGCTTTTCCCAAGCACCAACGCTGTGATCCGGCATGTGGGGGACCTCAGCCTGGCTTTAGGACCACCTCCCAGCCTAGCTTTGCTGCCCAGAGATGACCCCTGAGCACTCCCATTGCAGGATGCCCACAAGACAAAGCTGGGGCTGTTTCTTATCTTACGATCAAGAGAAACTTCACTTCTTTACAGGGAGTCCTTCTGTCTCTGGCATCCTTGCTTCCTGCCAGTTTGGCTCCTTCTTGCAACTGGGCCTTCTTGCCCTCCAGGCCAGCAGTTACAATTTGAATTTCCTGTTCATATTCTCTCCTTGCATGAGCGGTTATTACGCACACACATTCACCATCGCAAGCCTTTCAAATTCCTCCTCATGCTTCCTGCTCGCAATTTCCATTTCCAAAAATATTTGCTTTGCCTCACAGAGTTTTATTCCCTTTCTTGCCTTATTCATTTATTTACAAGGCTTAATTTCAGACACCTTCAGATATGGATCTCTTTCTTTTAAAGATCTAGAGTATTACAGAATGGCTACAGACACCCAGCACATGACTTGTGGGAGATGGTGATCTATCACGTTGTGGGCCATGCTGTCCCATCATCCATTCTTGCCTCTAGGTTTTATAATCATTTACAGTCAGCAATGCAAGCATTACTTCCTTTTCTTCTTCCTTATCCTCTAATACATTCAGCATTTTTATTCTGGCCTCTACTTGCTTTTTACCGTGTTCTATACTTTTACATACCAGTTGGCTGTCACATAAGATCAACTGAACTAATGTTGGCACAAGCACTGAAGTTAATAAACCCAAAAAATTACACCCTCAGTGCTGTTTTAAGTAGTTTTTCCTAACCATCCTTTCCAGTCTGGGAGCCATCCCCACTATTCAAAAAGGTTTTTTTCACCAGGTGTTTCATGCAGTATGTGAACATCACCTCAAATTTTGTTTGCCCATTTTTATTCCCTGATCTTATTCTGCATCTGTGCAGAAAGTGGTCTTAACCAGTATCCAAGTAGCTTCCTTGAGTGACGAGCACATATTCAAATGCCATTTTGTTTTGCAAGGCTACCTGGGATACTCATGTACCTCTAACTATAAGGCTGAAATAGCATTACCCATCTCTTCTGTTACCACAGATATACTTACAATAGCCTTTTATAATTCTGATGTTACTATTAATTGTTAATGCTGACTGGTGGGAGCAAGTTTTTCAAATTACAAGGTCTTTGAAGAGAGATTATTTTATCATTTCAGTTTTATACTGGGGTAAGTTGTGTCCATCTTTTCAGGAGAGGTCTGGATGTACTGAAATGCAAAGAACAATTGAAAACATTTTAATGTACAAGCACCAGTCCAATGAACAGGCAGTATCTTACGGCCCTTAGAGACATGTACCCCTCACAACCTTTTATTCCTTCAGATCTCATCATATAATATTTCTTACAGTTTAGTACATGACCAGTAATAATATAAACCCAAATGCAAAACCCCAAGCTACAATTTCTAAAAATGATCAACAGGTTCAGATGATGATAATAGGGTCATCAAAGTCTATTTGCAGGGATCTAGACTGTACTTCTGTTGAGATCTGATCAAAGGAAGTTCATCCAGATCATCCAGCTCTGCTGTGCCTGGTGATATGCTCTGCTTTCTATCTGAAGATCGTGTGACCCTTTTACCCTGGGAAGCATGGATCAATGAAGCAGTCCCTTGCACTGCAGCACTGGTAATTCCCAGTACTGATAAGGTACCTTCCAGTGCAGCCGCAGCACGTGTTCTCAGTGGTATACCTAAATGTACACTCACTCTCCTGATCTCAACAAGTGACAGACTTCACTGGTGGGTTCTGGCAAAAAAATCTGTCAGAGGTCTGTAGAAAGTCCTTAAACATCTCATCAATGGCTGAAAACATTTCAGAAAAGCACTATCTGTTAGTTTGATTGTAGGGAGTGCTGTGACAGCTCGCATTGTCTACTCAGAGTGCTTTCTTTATGCACATCAGTGAGACAGGTAGCACACTATTTGTAGGGCTGCCCAAGCTTTTTGCATTACTTGTCTCATGAAATGGGTCCCCTTATGGCACTCTAGCATAAGGGGAATATTAAAGCAAGGAATTAGTTCTCCTAGCAACTTTTTTTGCAACAATTGTTCCATCTGCATGTTTACAAGGACAGGACTCCATCCCAAGAACATACCTAAAATGACAAGGACATACTCAAAATAACTGCATTTAGGCACCTGAATAAAGTAAATTTCGAAATTTAGAAATCAGCCTCATGGTTTAGGCTGTGCAGCTATACTTGTCTTCTCCTTCTGTCTTCTATTATTTTGTTGAAATCATGTCCTAACAATATGAAGATTCAAGAACATGAACAGTACTCTGCTAGCAAGCCTCAATTGGTTGCACTTTAATTTTTGAGAAAATGAAAACTCATTCCTGATCATTCAACTTACAGAAGTATCTGATTAAATACAAATGTGTTTGAATTATACAAAACCTAAAATTGCATTAAGTATTAAAAAAATCATCTTTCAAGCTCTTTAACTTTCCTTTTTCGCTATTAGCTGTATCTTCAGACACACTAATATTTAATTAGCTCAGTTTAAAATGGCCTTTGAAACTCTACATGTGAAACTACACAGACAATTGGTCTGTTACGTGCAGCAAGAGCACAATATTTTTTCTTAAAGCAACCAAAACAACTATACAGAGTCTGAATGAGATATCAAGAATAGCTGAAGCCTCATAGGACAGGCATGCATTTTGATACTGCACCCTCAAAAAATAAAAGGCAACAAAGGACACAATGCAAACTTTACTGTGTACTGTTAAGCATAAGCAGTCCAGGCCAGGACAACCTCACTTTCTTGGCTGCACTCCTTGCACATTTCACCAACACCCTCTTTAGCCTTTTAAAGACTGGGTAGTCTGAACTCTGGCACAAAAGCAAAGTATAGTGATTTCATACACCAGCTGAAGCTCCTCTGACAATAACTAAACACATGCATGTTCAGCAAGCAGCTTTAACTAGCTTTATAACAGGCCTTGGAGGCTACATATCACCACCTGCACACTTTGGATTTAATTTCCATGGTTTTGGATGAGCTGAAAGGCCAATTTTCCAATAGTACACAAATGTCTGTGTTTTGTCGACTGCCAGATGAGTGAAGAGTTTTATATGTATTAGAATGAAGTCCTTTCAATAAGTAACATGGGAAGCATTACCAAAATTAATAGTTCTTCTTGCCAACGATGTTGATTGTTGCAGGGAGTGTGGTGACACCCTTTTGCCTTCCTGCACACAGAGGATATATAATCAAGCACACTATGAAATCAAAACACCTCTGAGTCCTTCCTAGTGTGCACTAGAACATCCAGGTGTTACCATAACAATGAAAGACACAGGGGATAAGACGTCATTTGCAACACTGAAATATCTGAAGAACTACTTTCCTCAGGAAGAGAATCAAAACAACACTAAATACCCTCTTCTTCAGTTGCAATAAGATTGCAAGCTCCTACAAGATGAAAAGCTGCTTTCAAAGCATTTCTGTGTAGTTTTGGGTGACACAGACATATACCAAAGAGAAAAATCCCATAGAATTAAAATATTTAAAACTGTACAAGTTTACTTGCTTTTAAAACCCCAGATTATTTTCCTTAGTGAAAAAACATTTTTCCTCAGGCACTTCTAATAACCAGCTGTCAAAGTAAGTGTCATGCACGCTTGCAGGAGGTAAGCTGTTAAATACACTCTTTTTCAATGTAATTCACCCAGAAAATTAATTTGCTATTACAGCTTAGCCAGTGTGCAAACCAGGAATACCAGATAGGCCTTTAAGTGCATGACAAACTGAATATATTCTTCATATCCCTAACCTAACCATTAATATCAAGTTAAATCACAAAGCAAACCAGGATGAGTGTCATGCATATATAATCTGTTTCATCAATTAGTTAAAAAAAAATTGAGAGCTTCTTCTCCCTCCACAACTGTTATATACAGATAGGTCACAAACTGAAAAATGCTCTGTTTTTAAATTGCTGTTATAACTCACTGACAAAGGTGTACATTTATCCTCACCAATACAGCACTTGCTTATGTCAATTTTATATATACATTTATAAATACTTGCAACACTTTATTTTTTTCAACAAAACCTGTGAAAAACATAGAGAAAGAAACCTACAAGAATAAGGATGTCGTTTAACAGGAGGGAAAAAAAATATACTAATAGCCAGATTTGGAAAACGTGCAGCAAATTTTCTTGCAGCCTCACTGCTCTTGATGTGGTTAAGATCAAAGGAACCATGCCAAGACACACTTGATGTCCACTAAAACAATGCTTGGCTCCATATCTGTGTAACTAAACCATGAAATTTTGTGCTTGTGATGAAACAGAGCTCAAGCACACTCAATCCTTATTTTAGTTTGTTCAGTATTGTTTCTCAAGCCCACAAAGCTTGTTCTTATAAGCAAAAGTATAAAATTATTGAGGTAAATAACTGCAAACACAGGCCGTTAGCAGTTCTAGCAATCCAGAACCCTGACTATGGACTATGTGGCTACCTGTATGCAAGAGGCAGAGCTACATGCTACTTAGGGGAGAAGTGGGGCAGAAAAATTGAGTCTCCATAGCAGGAGACAAAGTTAGAGACTGTTAGAAATCTTCAAAAGCCATGGGCTCATAAACAGATAGATGTAGATGAAGTAAAGGTAAACTAGAACACTCCAGAATATTTCACGTTCATATTTATGATTCATTTAAGTTCTGATCCGTTTAAGTTCTTATTTCTGATTCTTCTATCCAGCCCCTTTGAGAAAGTGTAATTTATAAAATGTTGTTCAGAGACTCTAGGTTCCAAAGACACTAAAACCAAGTTTCAAGGTCTTTTTTTGCCAGGGAGTGAGGGGCTCTTTTAAACACACAAAAGCCAAACAAAAAAATCACAGACATTCCCCCCCTCCCCCCCCAAATAATTCTGCTGCAAAGTTTCTATTGAATTTTCATACTTCAAGATGCATACTTGGTTCCACATGTTATTTCAAGGACTCAATGAGTAGCACTCCTTGTTAATACCAACCAGCATTGTATGTACTTCCACATCAGCTTCAGGATTGTATCACCTACCCTATTTCTCCAGCTTCAGGTGGGCTTGCATTCAGCAGAGTATTGTTACACAGGTTTACAGCATGGTCTGTCAACACGTTCTACCACTATCACACTCCATCTTTTAGCACTAAGTGGAACTAGGAAGGAAATTAGTAACAACTGGGATAAGTGCATCTGTGCATATGAAGTAATCTCAGAGGAGCATTTCATGTAAAATAGGTGAAGAGCTTCAGACCATTAGGGGAAAAAGCAACAGAAGTCAGATCACCAATTTACTCCCACAGATCTCTCAGCAGCACACAGTAGTTTCTACATCCTGTTCACATTTCTGTGCACTTCTGTCCTTCACAGCAGCTTTGATCCGCTGTCAGATTACTGCATTATCTGCACCTGCAAGCTCGCATCATATAATAGGCAGTATGGATTAGTGCTCATCATTTTAACAAGCGTATTGCAGAAAGCAGACAAGCTATGGATTACACAGTTATCACGAAGGGTTTGTGACTGAGCATTAATTCCCTAGCATACACAGAAACAATGCTTCTTTCTAAATCCAGATTCCACAGCTAAACTTCCTTTGATTACGTTTCTTCCCCCATGATATCCTGGACATATTCAACTCCAGCATCTTGCAATCAGATCAGATTAGGGTCTAATATGTGTCACTCTCCATAATTTATTTCAGATACATGACTTAATACACCAAATACATAATATTTTTAAGTTCTCTTATATGAATTGCATGATGAAAAATACCATCCCAGAGGACCAGGGAGAGAGAAAAAAAGCACAAGATGACTAAACCTTTCTAGCTGATGAAGCTAAAACACAGGACAGACTCAGCTCTGCAGCTAACTAGCCCTCAGCCCTCTCAGAACTACGGATTTCCCCAAGTGTTTCCTTCCCCGCCTTTTTCTTTTTTTTTTTTTTTGGAAGGCTCAAGCTATTAATTCACAGAAGCTAGTTATTATTCACCACAACCACTATGCAATGTATGAATTATTCACCGTAACTTTTATAGCTTCCCTTATAATTACCAAGCCACAAACATCCACAGTACAAATGAGCTACAGCTTACGTCGGAGGATCTCACTAGTACCCACTCATACATGCTGGAAACACATTCTATTCCATTATCCAATAAACTCTGATGTACAAAATAAAATATTGTCACAGAATGTAGACAATGTTGAGCTAAAAGCAGCATAATAAACATACTTTTTCTATAGATAATATATATGAGATCTCCTCCGAATTGTAAATTTCTTACTTTCTGGCATTTTGCATTAAAACTAGCAAATAACTCACAAGAAGTAAATTACCAAGCACCTGTTTTGACATCTGGCTGCTTTCAGATTTCATCTTTCTCCTTTGTTTCATCATTCTTGGCTCAACCCCTTAAAGTAGCTCTAACTTCTATTCTTGCAAACATAAACTGCATTTAGGCATTACTTTATGAGAATCAGAAGGGCTAATGGATCACAGTGGGAAAGGTTTTCTTTGGAAGAAACATCATTGCTGAAAAGCTTTGTTAATTAGTAATAAGTGACTGCAGAGATAATCAAGAGCATTCTCAAATGGGGAATATTTATAAAGGACACTCTTTAACTGAATAGGTTTTAGAACAAATAAATAAATGGATTATCAAATATCATGAACTTACCCCAAAGTGTACAAAATTTTTGCAGTAGTTTTCAAAACTGATCCCAGGACCGCAGTTTGTCATTTGTTGTCATTTGTACTGGCCACCATCCCAAGCGAATGGGCAGCGGCAGCTGCAACACCATTAGGAGAGCGGGGGCCCTGGCGCTGGCCCAAGGGCAAGAGGCGAGCGAACGCCCCCCCAGCACTGGCCGGCAGGCTGCCAGCGACCACTAGATGGCGCTGTTCTACCGTAGCTTTAGGGCCCTTGGATTTGCCCCAAAAAAGAAAGAACAGGAAAATATTCACTAGGGGGAGCGCTTTAAAGATAAAGAAAAGAAAGAAAGAAATTAAGAAAACAGGATAAAGCTTCAGAATATTTTATCACCTGTCCGAGTGGTACTGCTCCATCACATCACATCACATTCTGATCTAGAGGCAACACTAGATCGGAAAATTAAATTTTGCCCTAGTGTTACAAACCTGAAGGAGTGTTGGCTTTTTTTAACTGTTGTTCTCTACAATAATTCAAGGCTTCGATTGCTTAGTGATCATGTATATTATTCAACCAAATACTAAATTATACCATGGGAGAGTTTATTAATTCAAAGAAATAGTCAACATGTTTAAAAACAATTTACATTGTAGGTAAAAAAAAATAAATAGATTATAAGGAACAGAACCTGACCTTTTGTTTCCTGAACTTTTTCCAGTTTATACACTGATAAGTGTCACAAGTTCACTGCACACAAAGAGAAAGACTATTTTTTCCAGACGGCCTATTCCATTTTGTCTTCATTTCAAAGTAACAGTCTATGCCCTCCCATGCCCCTTGAGTGCATACCAGAGAAAAAAAGAAAAGGGAAAAAACAAGTATTTTTAGAAAATTTTGGTGTAAAAACGGCAATCGAACCACAAAAGGTGGTAATTTTGTCCTGGAAAGTCACACACACACAAAAAAAGAAAGTGATACACACTCCTCGAAGAGAGGGATAATGGGTTGAGTCATAAGGAAACTTTCCTGAAGAGGGAATGTGGAAAGCACTAAGCCAATAAGGTGCAGTAAACTGCAACAGAAAAGATAAAGTGTCATAATAAAACACAGTGGAGATTTAATCTTTAGCAGTCTCAATAGAATTTAGAAAATAGCTGTGTTATTGCGGAAGGCCCAAATAGAGAAGAATTCACAACATCACTTGCAGACGGTCAGTGAAGAATTACATTACAATCTACCTTTTTTAGCTTACAATGGAAAGCTCTGAAACAAGGCTGAACCCAAGAGTTAGGCTCAACATATGTCAGGCAAAGAATAAATCCAGTGCTTGCCTGAGTAACAATATACATAAAGCAGTCTGCTTACAAAAAGTGCTATTATACATGCAAAGTTACCATCACACCTCAAGAACCTCGTACAAAATAGTGAATTTTAACAGCATTTTTAAGAACATAGGATCAACATTACATTAGAATGATTGACATAAAACCATAGTTCTTAAACTAAGCAACTATTCTGATTATAAATCAAAGTTGATTTTAAATATGACTGCAGAGGTTTAATTTAATCTTTTACATATAAAGCTGATGAAAATGTTAAAGGTTACCAAGAAAACTAACATGTGAGGAAAAAAAAGTAGTATTTGCAATATTTTCTGTCTTTCCTTAATACAAATAATTTCCTGGTAGGTTAGATCCCACAGAAAGCAAATTAATAGGTAATATTTATTATAATTTTTAAAATTTAGTAATTAAAAATAATATTAGGGATTTAAAGCTAGATGTTAAAATGACAAGTAGTATTGCTTCCAGTTTACTACAACACCGGGCTATGTCTCTTGTTTAGGCAAAAGCAGATTTTGTTCACTTACTATTATACCATCAATAACAAATTAATAGCTCGGCATAGTGAACTGACCTACCAACTTATACTTAGGCTTAAACATAAAAAATTGTTCTGGACACATCAACGACTTAATTGTGTTTCTTACCCTATTAGCTTACTAGTTAGGTTGCTGGATTTTTTGTTCACTATAGAAGGTATTTTTCAATATACAGTAATACAGACGAATGGTCTGGATGGAAATTCTAATCCCTCTAATTTTAAATTATAACATATATAACCACTGGAAAGTACAAAGCACTTGTTGCATAATGCCAGATCTAGTACACATTTTAGAAGTACTTCGTTGTATTTTCAAGCATGTTTCTGCATATACTGATGATTGGTAGAAATGTTTTTCTTGCAAGTTGCCAACTTTGTTGCATTAATGTGTTTTACATTTTGTTCGCTCTCATTGAAGGGACAGGAAAATTGCCCTAAGAATACTAAAACAGATATGTAAAACAAACTGCTAAAAACCTAGCCCCAGCTACCATCAACTGAGGAATGCACACAGAGATGAATGGACATAAATTACCATGGTTCAGCCCCTTTAAGCAATGCTACCCACTGCAAATTGAGTCAAACAATGGCTTTATGTAATTCATTTGAAGTATTAGGGACTGCAAGGACACAGTCCGGTATTGTTGGTCAAAACTGAAGAGCTGAAGCTCCCTCTACCTCACTTATCTGAGTGACACAGGCAGCTTGAAGAGGCTTTTCACTCAGGATTAATTGGTAACAGAGACTAGATCAAAATCTGCCCAGTTCCTTTAACCTCCCCCAAATACCCTCACATCTTCAAGTTTCACTTAATGTAATTGTACAAACATGTCTACTGTTACTCAGCTCTCAAAGGTGGCATTAACTTCTTCCGGTGCTGTTTGTACAATGTTTGAAGCTCCTCATTAGAACGTGCACTGAGGTATTTTAGACTAATAAGGCTCTATTGTTATAACCTATTACTGCATAATTGCAATTTCTTTATAAGTAGCTGATGGGGTGCAAACTCTCGTAAGTGGTAAATACTGGCACAACAATCAGTTTTCACTGATGTGCATTTTAAAATAAGTCTTCTCATTAGGCTGCCTATGCCTACTATCTTCAGACAAAAATGATTTAAAGAAGAAAAAGAAAACTACACGTGTGACCAACAGCTCATCCATTTGCAGAAGAGTGCTGCAGCCTCTTTCCTTCTCTGCTGCCCCTCTACACCCATCACCCGATCTGCTGGCCAGACATGCAGCAGCAGCAGCAGATGGGCTCTACAGCCACTGATTAGATGACAGAGACCAGGCCACCCCACCAGTGTTTTTCAGCATCAGCCTTCCCCAACACCCTCAGTTCAGGTTTTTCACTGTCTCCTCTCACACTAGAAGAGAAGCAATCCCAGAGGTCTGGACAGACAGCTTCTTCTCTCACAAGTGCGCGGTCAGAAGCGCTAAACCTGTCACTGCAACTCTGCTGATGGTGACCGGAGGGGACAGGTATTCCATCAGTCAACTCAGCAAATAGAGCAATTAATGCTCTAGGCAGGACAAGTATATACAGTAACTCATGCACAACACAAAAGAGTGCTTTGAATGAAAGAACTTTTACACAAATCAAGGGAAAAAACAAAAGCAAAACCAAACCAAAAATATCCAGGTTGCAAACAGTTTGCTTCTGAAGCAGTTACTTTTGTTCTGGAGAACAAATCATATGAAGAGCAGTTGAAGGAGCTAGGGCTGTTTAGTTTGAGGAAGAGGAGGTGAGGAGAGACCTCATCACTCTCTACAACTACTTGAAAGGACCCTGTAGAGAGGTTGGTGCTGGTCTTTTCTCGCAGGTAATTACAGAATGAGAGGCAATGGCTTCAAGCTCCAACAGGGTAGGTTTAGACTGAACATTAGGAAATAATTTTTCACAGAAAGAGTGGTCAGGCATTGGAATAGGCTGCCCAGGGAGG
>JAOQGH010000019.1:60329958-60438394 GCA_025769975.1 Gallinago jamesoni | reverse complement strand
TTTTTCACAGAAAGAGTGGTCAGGCATTGGAATAGGCTGCCCAGGGAGGTGGTTGAGTCACCATCCCTGGATGTGTTGAAGAGACATTTAGATGTGGTGTTGGGGGATATGGTGTAGGGGAGAACTTTGTAGAGTAGGGTTGATGTTTGGACTCAATGATCCCAAGGGTCTTTTCCAGCTGAAATGATTCTATGATTCTATGAATGTAATTTCTATCCTCTTTTTTGCCTTCAAGTAAGGATGCAAGGCTTATGTAATGTAAATCATGTACATAGTTAAGTATAATATGACCTTCGAGAGAAAAGAGCCACACTTAAACCTCCGTTCCCCTTTTGCCCTGACAAGGCTCATTCTAATTGTCATACCTGGGCAAAAAAAGTCCTGCTTTTAACACAGTTGCACAGAGACAGCAGCAAGTTAAGACAGATGTTTGCACGTACAGGGACAGAAATTTATCTCTGAAAAGACATTCAAAAGGAAAATGGTTTTTTTAAAAGACCATGTATTTTTATTTCACTTTCAGGAAGCACTCTACTCTACAATCATGAAAGATTAAACTTGTCTCTTCAACTCTTCCTCCTATTGTTTGTGTTAAACACAACAAAAATGTATGGTAAGAAGTAGGAAGGGAATGTACAAATGGGCCCATATTCTGACCAGGACTACATCAAAGCAGTAAATTGACACTTTTCTTATAAAGAAAGAAAAACAGGTTTGAAGTCCTTAAATTTCCTGGATCTGTTTACTTTCCTTATGGGCTAGTCTAATCACTTCCTAAGAAAAACAAAGCAACCTAATCCATTATTTGTTCTGACTGTCTTCATTTATTACTGTAGGCAAGTTTCTATCAAGTGAGGTTTTTTCCATGCTTCCTGCCTACAAATTAAGTTCACTGTTGCCACACAGAGGTGTCTGACAGTGATCCGATTAGGAGTCTGATGAAGCTTCTGCTCACCTTGGTGGTGTTTTGTGTGTCTAAAAAGCCTTTCCCATTTTAATGATTTGCTGCACTGACATATTACAGCTGACCGCCTTGGAGTTTTATTCCTATTACCACCTGGTTGTTGTTTGACTGACAGCTGCTGATATCTCACCTACGTTGTTACTGTCTCATGCATCTTCCTGGTGCTGCTGAACTAGCTAAACACTGCTGGAATTTCCGACTCTATTCACTAATGCCTCTGGCCATGCAGCCCTCAAGAGGGGGTGTCACTGCACAGTCAGCAATCATATTCTACACTGCGCAAACCAGTAGCTCATTTAAGAAGTGTTTGACAAAGCAGAGGTCTAGATAGAAGACTGGTAGCATAAGAGATGACAGTACTACGGGTAAACATTTCACAATGCTGCTTACTGTATTTATTTCTTCCTTTATGTCAGCCACCACAGACTTGGTAAGATATTGTCACTTCTCATTCTTACCAGTATTTTATTCCAGGCCTGGCTGTAGTCCTCACAGAAAGTTTGAAAACATGAGCTTGACAAACTCATTCAAATGCATAAATTAAAAGTTGCTGTGGTTTTTTTTATTATTATTATCTTTAACAGTACTCAGGGTAAAAGAAAGAAAATCAATTCACATTTTTTAATGCTTGGACTGTGAGTACTGCAAGCCTCTAGACATCACTTCAAGAATATGAAATGCAGCCATTTACAAAGCTGAATTTCTTTACCTTTTTAAAGCATATCCTGTCAAACAACCATAAGGCAAAGAGTGGGCCACTCACTCAAATGAGCAGCACCCTGCAAAAATCAGATGCAAGTAGCCTATTTGCTTCACATGCCTATGTTCTCTTCTTTTCTACCACTGAATCTATACTCTCATTCTCACCCAAGCCACTTGGGCCAGGCATTAACAGCAGGAGTCCTTCAATCAACCAGAAATTGTATTTTTTTGGTTGTTATAAACAAACCCAAATGTCTCACTCACTCAGGGCAACAAACTCAGACACCTTTTGTCTTAGATTTCTCTATCAGCTTCTGGTGCTCAAGTACTAAAGCTGTACATACACTAAATTTTTAGATTTTAGGGTTTTCTACTGTTACAAGAAAAAATTACAAAAGCCCGTATCTCAAGTCAGAGTTGCATCATGTAACCCCACCACATCAGACTCTCTTCTCCACCCCAGTGGCTTTCTTCCAACTTCATTGGGTGGGGTTTTGTTTTTTAAAAACTCTTTCCTGCCTGGAAGTAGAAGTTCCCAGACACAGATAAGCCCAAAGACACCAAGTGAGTGTATTTCATCGACAGGCTCCAGAAGTTGAGCTTAAGCAAGTTCCAGCAGGAGGAAGGTGAGCATTCATACATTCGAGTAAGCGCAACAGCATCTACTGAGGTGACCACCATGCCAGAAAGCAAAGATGTACTTCTAAGTGCATGCTCCTACAGCAAGATTACTGAAATAAAAAAACACTGGCTTCCACAAACATGGACACCACACCATTCACTTCATTTCTATAAACCTCTAGGTGTCATTCTTCTATGCTACTTTTTCATCTACTTTGCTCACTGCCCCTGACCAGTTGAAGAAGTTTTCTGTCTCCTTGCTCCACAATTGTTTGTGAGTCTACCAGTTCTGCTCTCATCCAGCATTTCAGAGTAGCACAGAAGGAGCCACAGCATTCCTAGGTATCTGCCTGTACCATGCCACGTAGTCAATAAAGTACCCATTTAAGTTTAAGGAGAAACAGGCACAACTCTCTGCCTACAAACTGAGTGCATCCCACTGTTGCAGACTACACATAGGGTGGAACAGATGAAACACAAATTCAAGAGGAAAACCAAGAAATCTAAGACTAGAAAGTAGAACAGAATATACGAACCAAGAGCTAAAAACAGCCACACCAATTTTATAGTGAACTAGATCTGACCCACATTTCATTCTGGAATTATCTGTTGAAGGGTGCACTTTTCAAATGTACAATTCAGAGAAAAAAATACTAGTTTTTGCGCAGGCTTGGTCCAGGCACCAAAATGGAAAACAGTAACTGGAGGCAATTCTAACCATGAAAGACAATGTCAGCTCTGAAGCAGGGCAGTTGTTTCTTTGTATACCACAGAAAACAAAAATTATGCAACCCAATTCCATAAAGCAAGAATTCCATGCTTCAGGTTATTAGTTAAATGTTGCCCTCACCCCCCCACCCCTTCCCCAATTATTCTAGGGATTGTAACAGACTAATTAGGCACAGTCTTATTCCTTAATCTTACAGGCCTGTAAATTCTAAGGCTCAGAACAAACTGATGAAACACCCACTTATCCATTCCCCTGCTCTTTATTATAAAATCTATAAGGTTTTGTAGCTGCAGTCCAGCCAAGATGTAAACTCTCTTATAAGATTGTACATAAAAACATTAACTACCATCTCCAATCATTGGCATGACATTCTGCCCCAAGTACAATGGCTGGTTTATTGTTGGTTTGATTTATTCTTGGATGGTAATAAAATCAAATGTTTTTTTCAGAATGTATTTCCAGACATCTCTTTACCTTTTTTGTTTAATAGCATCTCTCTTTATCATCCATTCAACTTGTAACCTTTATGCAGTTTCTTAACAGTTCCCTATCACAAGGCACAAAGGCTTTCCTAGCATAAATGAAAGCTCCCACTCTGAATACCCAAAATGTTTTACTTTTTTCTTCCTATCTGATACCATGAGATCATTTTAGTAAAGACTAAAATAGGTGCAACACAACTGGTATGGCTAATATATTTCCCAGTATTTCTTTCCTCAGAAGAAACATTTCAGGAATTAAGAAAGCAAAAATACACTACCATTTCTTCTCCTGAAGTAATTCGCTCTGAAAAAAAATAAAAAAATAAATAATTCACAGCAGTTATGAGGATAAAAGAAAAGGGAAATGTACATTTTTCAGGACAAATTGTAACCTTCTGCTGACGGCTGTTGCAGACTAAGAAAAAAATTGTATGAGGTTCAAGGACACCAACCACGTTTTTTCCCTCTGCCTATCAGAAACAACTGCAACCCTGCTAGACTCCACAAGATACAGTCTAGCAGGTAAGTGATAACAGAGTGTCAGTGACAAAGGTCAGAATTAAAGGGCATAGTTTGGTAATGGAGAAAAATAAGAATACACTTGGACAAATACGCATATAGATTTGAAGAAAGATAGATTACAGGAAGAGAAACAAGAAATAAAGTGGGAAAGCCATTTTCATTATATCGGACGGCAAGAGACAGAGTCAAAAAATGTATTCAAGCTTACAAGCCACTGAGCTACCTATTTCTCCAGAACATGAAGAGCAATTCTCTGGGGAGAAGTCCGAGTACAGCAGATAGCCACACCATCAGGAGTATCAACTTCTCCCCACACCTGATCCACCGCATCAGAAAGAGAAAAGATATTGGTGTCTGTTAACTACTGCTAAGGGATCTGAAGCAAGCAGCTAAGAAAAGTAAGTCCTGTGTCTGCCACACACCTCTATAGGTGAAACTTTTTTTACGTATCTAAACCTCCCCTAGAAAGTTTTATGGATACCAGGAATGAGAAAGATGGCGAGTGATTGACTGCTTTAAAAATTTGCACACACTGATAAACTGCAAGTTTTCACAGAATCAGAATCACAGAATCATCTAGGTTGGAAGGGACCTTTTAAGATCATATAGTCCAACCAATAAAAAACAAACAAACAAACAAAAACCAAAAAAATCCACCACCCACACAAAACACCACCCAACACTAATGCATATCCCCGAGCACCATGTCAACTCGTCTCTTGATGAGCTGTCATAGAGTTGTCAAGTTTTGCACGTGCTTGCATCAAAATAGGGCAATCCCAAGGTTAACCATGCATCTTAGATCCCCTTCCAATAAAAACAGCATGAATTCAAGTATCCCCTTTTACATAGGGACCATCAGGGCAGCCCTTTTAAGTTCCTACCCACAAACTACCTTCTTTTCCAGCCTCGAAACAATCTCCAAAACATCTCAAGATCATGGTTGTGCAGAGGCACCAGAAAACAATAGTAAACCCAGTTTGTCTGAACCATCCCTTGGGCATAAAATGATATCACTACCAACTCTGTACCACTGTACAAGATGCACACGAAATATATCTTGTAGGCCTGCTCACCTTCTTTCCATCAATCCAGGCAGTTACACCTGCAAGACTCAAGAAAGGTGAACCCTCTAAATAAGCAGCATCTGTAAGAGTCTGAGGGGCACTATCACAGCCTGTTTTTGCTTCACATGACCACAGATAACAATAATGTCACTGTAACGAAGTTCATGTGGTGGCCTTAACAGCATGAGGTTTACAGCTGGACTAAATGATCTTAAAGGTCTTTTTTGCAACCTAAATGCTTCTGTGATTCTATGCAGTCAGGCCTGAGCTATTCCTAAACTACCTCAGTAATACCAGCTGTGTAGCCACAGCAGCATTTTGCTAAGTATCTGGCCTGGTAAGTATAGCAGTAGCATGGGAAAACGTAGAAGCCCTTCAGTTACAGGCATACACAATGTGGTCACATAATTGCAGGCTGGAAAGTGAAGACTTAGCCTCTGGTAGCGTAAAATGGAATGCAGTAGTTTAGAGGGTGCCACAGGGCTCTGTAAAAGAACGTAACTCTTGTGGACAACAGCAAAGATGTGTATACTCAGGGGAGGGAAATCGCATCATGGTTGCTCCTTGCTAAAAATGTTCCTCCAGTTACCCACGCAGGGAAAAATTCAATTGCCCTCTCTCTCTACTTGCTCTTTAACATACAGAAGGAACACAGTTGCTACTCTAATTTTTAATGAAGGGGCTTCATTACATTTTACTATATAAATAGATTGTTTTCAAAGATAAATATTTCATATTAATGATTTACAAGCTCACTATGCCACTTAACATTTCTAATCAGTTTTAAGGATGTTTGTTCCTTTAAAAAGAATAAAGATTTCTTATCATAGATGGATAGATGTGAACAACAGAACAGAGCCAAGGCCAATTCTCCTTGTGACTAGAGGAGGAAAATAGCTTCTGTTTACTGTATTTCTTGAAGGTTATATCACTTGTTTTATGGGGGAGGAATAAAGTACAGAGTTTTTGCATAACTAGTGTTTGTAGTCTATGTTCATGCAAGCTCAGGCAGAATCAGAGTGACAAAAAGGCCTAGGAAACCAAAAATGTATAGCATAGCCTCTGAAGGAGGCATTAATTCAGAACATTTAACATGGGGGGAAAAATAAGAAGTCCAACTCAATTTCCAAGCAGCTTAAATACTGCTCCTAAATAAAAGTGTTCAATTTGTTCCATTTTACAGGGAATACCTAAGACGATTAAAAGTATGTGTTTCATTCCTTTTCTGCTTTTTTTTTTCTTTCAAGATTTCTCCAAGTTATTAGGAATTTTCACTTCAAAGTAAATTGCTTTTTAGCTATTATGTATTTTAATACAGTTTCTCCTGTTGTTTCTGACATCTATCACTTTCATGACAGCTTCTTATTAAGCAAATTGTGCTATTTGTATTGTTTCACAATCTGTTTATAGATGCTGAGAATAGAAAGAGAATGCTATTCTCCACATTTGTTCAGTCTCATGGATAAACTTTTATTACCATTCAGGTAAATGAAGTTTAACAGAATTTCTAGAGGCCTTGGGGTGCTAATTTGATATTATTGATATTATTAATTGATATAATAATATTGATATTATTAAAGGACTTGCAATCTAGAGGAACATCACTTAGCATTTCCTTGACTAGCCTAATCATTATAGGCATCTTCAACAAACAGAAAACTGTTTAAGTTTGTAGTTAATGTTTGCCAATTCCTATGGGAAAAAAAATGATCAGGCAAACTAGCTTTGTTCAGTTGGAATTTGGTGCACTGAGAATTAAAATATTATCTGTACTTAAGCTGAACTGCAATGACTTGACTCTATAGCAGCTACATCCATGTACACATGTGGACCAATATATCACTGGAGAAGTGCAATATAGTAATTTTGACATGTCAGAATGCATAGAAATAGTTACTTCTGAAAGATATACAATTATATTATTCAAACTTAGGTAATTAGAGACAGGTAGATAATTCACAAAGTAGAATTTCTGACAGGCCATGTTACTGCTTTTGGTAGAAACCTGTCAATGAAACATCATCTAAATTACAGTTGTTGTTTTACATTCATTCTTTTTCATAATTCATCAAAACAACTTATTGATACTAATAATAACATTCCAAAGACGCAGTGCACTTAGATTTGATTAGTTTTATTTCCAAGTAAATCTATAAAGAGCTGCAGATAAAAAGGAAAACCACCTTACGATGTCACATCAATATGTTACTCATTAACCGATTTTAAAAACTAGCCTGAGCTGGAGTCACACCAAGACTGCACTTCCTACAGCAGTGAAAGGCTGTGCGTTGAAGGGTCGCTGTAGAACTGAACTTCACCAAACTCTGCAGCTAAGTACAGTGAAATGATAAAAAAAGGGAATTCCTCGGAGGACTCCGTTTTTTATTCTGAAAAGCAGAGCAGCTTCCGAAAGTCAAGCAATGACACCCCAGTCAGTCCTACAGAGAGCTCTGGATCAGTATTTATAAGGTAAATCCTGACGTGTTTGAGGGTTTTGTATGTACTTGATGCTGGGGAGGAGGGACGGTGGAGATGGACAGATGGACGGATGGACAGGGCAGCAACATGGGAAGGCACTGGGACAAATGCACCAGTGAAAACACCCTTACAAGGAAGCTTAGTATGAGAAGGCAGCGCATTTAGAGATTGTAATTTCACCCATATTACTGATTGCACCGGGGAGTACTTTTTTAAGAAGAAAACTGTAAGAAAGGACAGGAGACTGTTGTTCTTTCCATATCTATTATACCCTGGTAGGGTTTTGAAGGTGTACAGTGATGTACACTAAGAAACTCATTTTAAAACTACCTTTGTGAGGTCATCCAGTAGTATCTATGATATTTGAGTGAATCTCTGTAAAAAACAAATGTAAGCTTTGTTAGAACAGAGAATTTAGCAAAATATCTTCATGTGTGTTTTGGCCTATATGAAACTTTACAATGCTTATTAAATTATGTTTCAAAAGAAATGTTACCATAACCATAAGGAGTATTCAGGGAAGTTGAATGCTTGCATGAATCAGTACTGCCTAAAGGGTTTGCTGATAGAACCATTGCAAACACTTTTAAGGGGAAATCTGTATTCTTACCTTGGAAGGGTGGACTTGCGGATTGCAGACTCACACTGAGGTGCAATTCATTCCAATGAAGAGTTCTGGATAAATCATGCACATTTTGGACAGCATAGATAAATGAAGGAAGGTAGCGTGAGTGGGTTACTGGCACTTACCACATATCCTTCTCCATCTACTGCAGGAGATGTGCACAAATTCTTTATCTGGGGTGACAGTTCATATTATTAAGTGGGTTATAAGGATAAGTAAGTCTGCTGGCCTCATTTTTTGAAATGTTATTAGGGCATTTTAATATTATATCTGCATAATGTCCTTTCTTCCAACTCAAATGTCAGAGAGATAATGTCGTACAGTTTGAGCAGAGAATAAGGAATCAGATATTTTAAGTTTTAATTAGAGCTCCCAAAGGCTCTTACCTAATCTAATCCTTACCTTAACTAATCACTTAGAGCCTGTCTTTTAAAACAACATCCACAGGTATGTTTGTATTCCTCTGTTGATCTCTTTTTCTGATTAGGCATGGGACATGAGTACATACAGTGGCATCTGGAGGGTTCAACACAAGTAGGTGATGTTTAACCACTGCTAATTTGGGCAGTAGAAAGTTTGCCCTCTTTTTTCTGAGCAGCCCAGAACACCGGGCAGACAGATTTACCTACTTTTTTATTTACCACTAGATAACCAGTACACAAAAAGCTGCCATATATGCTCTGATAGCAATGTGATCAGCCCTTACAAATAACAGAGTCCTTTGCCTCAGATTTTGCAATAATCAACCTCCAAGCAGAGAGTGTCAGGGGCAGGCCTCGCAGAAATCCAGTTTACTCAACTGCTGTTTCAGTAAGAAGGATAATAAGATCATAAAGCCCTGCTGCGAATCTATACCTCCATCAATAGCAAAGATGGAATCGCAGGCTGCAAATACTAGTCAATCTAGTAAGAGGAATGCATGATCGAACAGAATGAGCTAGTAGCTGGGCTGAGCTCTCACCAAACTTGCTTTTCATGTGTTTGTCACAGTCATGATACACTTACCCAAACTGAGTAATTTGGGTACATAAAAATCAGGGAAAATGCTGTTGGGAAAAAGAAATGCAGGCTCTGCATTTATAGGTACTATTTTCAATACAGTCCTATTTACTTAGAGTGTATTTCCTATATATGAAGATGCATCCAGAGAGAAAATTTACTATATTAATGATTGCTCTTATTCATCCTAATTATTCATGCCTAAGGACAAAAACTGAATATATGTCTAAGTTTTTATATGCCTCTACTTTCTTGTCACTGTAATTGGCAGCATGTGGATGAGCACAAATTTGACAGAATCCAGGGGCTTATTAACATTTCAGACAGAGGAGCTCACAGTTTATCACCATGGCAGCATGTTATTCCTGACACAGAGCGGAACTGATTTCAGACGCAAATTAAGACTCTGGAGCTATACCTGAAGTGTCTGCCCTGCATAATAGATCAGAGATTTGTATTGATAAAAGTATCGGCCACATATGTATGCAGCATTTTAATCACCACGAATATACAGACTTGTTCTGACATTAGAACAAAACATTTTCCAGTAGTCTAGATAGAAATGTTGGCAAAACCAATAGGGTTCGCAATGTCCCCTGTGGAGTCCATCCCTATAATTTTAATCAATACCTAGAAAAACCTCAAGCTTTGTAGTTTTTACCAATCTTCAGAATGATCCTGAAAAAAATATATTGAACACAAGAGAATGAGATTTTTAAGCAATTTAGATCAGGACTACTGACCACCATCTCTGTGAATGTCATACTGCTATGTATGTTAATATGAACCCTAGCAATAATCAAATGCAGTTTGTATATCAAATGCTTGTTTAAAAGAGTCAGAATTTGCCAGAAACATTGATACTAGGTAAAAATTATGAAAAAAAAAAATTACAGCTTAGAGAGGTATGTTTTCTAAATGCAAAGTCATGGAAATGGGAGTCAAAAGGGTCCTTGACTCTAATCCTGGTTTGACAGCTCATTTGGTGAATTGCAATGCATATATCAATAATATATAATACTTGTGTTTTCCATCCATGATCTGGCATTAATACTTACCTCTCTTTTGCATACAACAGAATAACAGAAAAACTGTGGAACAGCTTGTAGCAAACTGTAAAGACTGTTTTGTTGCCATGGGGTTTTTGTTTGGACACAAGAAAGGATCCATACATTCAGGTTTCTCTGTGAAAATTTCTGGATGGGAACGTGAACTTTTTTTTAAGGAAATTTCTTTCTCCACTAAAATTATACCCCTCAGGAACATCCAGCGCACTGCTGCAAGGCTGAGGCTTAATTCAGACTAATCCAAGCAGTCACATTAAAGAGATAAGCCCATACCTCCCATCTTCTAAAAGGTGTGTTGTCTTTATAACTCAGTTATGAGACCCTGAAACACTGGCAATCACTTGACTTGCCCTTGGGATTTGGCATTCACTCCATGTGGTCTTGCTATGCAAGACGTATCTACTTTTTTCCCCAGTGTAATAGAGCTTCTAGTTCTAAATGAGACAAACCAGGAAGTCTACCCAGGTCAGTAGAATAGCTGATTATTCACAACCCCATCTGATGTAAAGACTGAGAGAAGTGATAGCATGATTCACTCTTTAATGTTATTTGTGTCCCTCACTTTAACCTTCCTCTCCTCAACAGTAAGAACTATCCTCTTTTAAGCTCCTGGAAAGCCTGGGCACTATTTTTTCTTGTGGAAAATTCCATTTATCCTCAAATAAGCTGTGCTCACTTTCTTACATACTTAGCATATTGTACTGCTGCCCTTCAGACTGCCAGATAACTAAAGGTTTCTCTCAACAAAATGATCACCGTATTTATACATACCATGAATGTTTGCACACACGCGTGCCTAGCTGGTTCAAAGAGGTATCTATGTGTATTCCTTTATGATACAGAGATTCAAAAACTCCATATATGCATATTCATTAGACACACGCAATCTGTTTGATGTCTTAAACATACTGGTGCATCTGGATTGAAATTTTTGTCTATGTAATCTGTATAGAGATGTCACCCAGAATTTCCTTTGGACATTTATAAGCAGAGTATGACAAATGAAGCTAAGCTGATCTGCCAAGATAGAACAAGCAATATTTGTATTTATCTTTTCTTGCTTAGCTGACCAGTACCTTAAATGACAGTTATAAATGCAGAAAAATGGATTTCACTGCCATGGGATTTGGTATTTTCATTATAAATTACAAGATCTAGGCATCACAATGCTATTCATGAGGCACCCAGGGCAATATATTGCTTAGGTAATATGCTGTGACTGTTTTTTTTCAGCTCATGAACTAAGAGGAGACACAGACCTGTGGTTTTCAGCAGTGCCAACTGGCTGAGTGCCATCTCATAGGTGGCAGAACTGAATTATTACATGTCACAGGGTTGCTTTTTTCAGAATATAAGAAAGTTCCCACTAACAATTTGGAGACATGACTGTTCCTTTACTTTACCTGTTCCTCTGTGTTTTGCCATTAACCCTCCTTCCCATACTGTTCTTTTCCTCAGTGTGACGTACTGTAAGTAAAATGCACAGTATGCAGTGTGTCTTCTGTGGCTCTACACGGGAAGCTGGGTGAAGGTCATTAGTATCAAAAAGAAAGTAAATGTGCTGATAGAGCACACAAACGTGTTACACATTCACTATAAGGGAGACTGACACCACATTACTAATGCCCCAGTAGTTTTGTGTAAGAATTTCTCTCCTTTTTCCTGCTGGGTGCTAGAGTAGTCTTCTACTTCATCCAATTGCTTCAGCATTCAGCCACAATGAACAGCCTCAACATGCCTCACCATTTGTGGTGAGAAATGCTCTAACTAGCCTTCAGACCAGCCTACTGCACTTCCTTGTCCAAAGGCGAGTTCAACAAATAAAGTAATCCAGGCTCTTTTAAACAAAAACCAGGAACAGATGGGCAGATTCGACTTCTAGCAAACTGCTCAGAAGAAACCAATCACCTGATACACGTTCTCTATAAAGCAATCCCACACTTTTAAAAACAAGTAAATTATTGAACTCTTAATCCAGGCAAGGAACAGGGATCAACTGGCCAAAACTGCTTCTCACTCCTTACAAGATTGCATCATGCACTGTGTTCTGGCTCTAGTTATCTTCTACAGACTGTTTAGTACCTTGATTTACTCCATTTATTTTGAGCATACTTAAAGTATGCTGAGTCACTTGCAGATGTTTCTGAACATTCCTGCTCAAGGCAGGAGTATGCCCAACACCAGATCAGATAAGGCACAGCTTTGTCTAGCTGGGTCTTATAACCTCCGAAGACAGAGTCTACAGCCCCTCTGGGAAACCTCTCCCAATGCCACAGCACTCATTTAGAGAAGTCTTTTTTGTCTTTTCTAATCCACACCTCCCAGGCGGTAAACCATTTCATTCTGGCTTGTGGCTGATTTGCATATATTCTAGAAATGGAAGGTTTTTATCATTCTTTTTTATCATTCATCAGCAGTATCCTACCCTACGCACAGGTAGCAGTCCTACTGCTTTTTATAATGACCTTTCCAGTGTGTCTCATTTGGCTCCTTTACCCTTCTTTTCCTCATGTCATTCAAGACAGGATTCATAATTGAACTGAAGAAATAGTTTGAAAAAAAACTAGAGTGAAATTCAGACCAGATATGTGGAAGGTTACACATTTGTAGTCAAACCTAACAATCAGCTGGTAGTATACTAGAGAACAACATCTCAGTTGTCCTTTATAAAAGCTTCACCAGATTACAGTGGTTCAACAATTAAACCTGAGTCAGTCCCACACTGCTGTGAAACACATAAACACTTACTATGAAATATAAACAATGGCAATGTGTATAGGACATATAAACTAATTTTGTAATGTTGCCTCTCTGCCTCTACTCAGCCTTCGTAAGGCTTCTGGTCTCCAGCTTGGGGCAGCATCCTTCAGAAAAGATCTTAACCTATTGGAGTTAATATGAAAAAAAGAAGTCCTGAAAACACAATTTAAACCTTTTATCTGAGGCTAAAGAGAAGAAGAAAATTGGAGACGGTATTTCACTGTTCTTCGTATTGCATAAATTAAAAAGTAATGGCTTTAAATTTCAGCAAGAAAGATTCAGGATCATAGGATCACATTAGAGACTAAGAGAGACTTCCCCTCGATAGTTAGATAACTATCTGGAAAAGCACTACTGAGGAGAACAATCTGGGAGTCCTGGTGGACAGCAAACTTTCCATCAGCCAACAATGTGCCCTTGTTGCCAGGCGGGCCAATGGAATCCTGGGCTGCATAGGAAAGAGTGTGGACAGTAGGTCAAGGGAGATCATTCTCCCCCTCTACTCTGCACTCATGAGGCCACAACTGGAATACTGTGTCCAGTTCTGGGCTCCCCAGTTCAAGAGGGATAGGGAGCTACTGGAAAGAGTCCAATGTAAGGAACTAAGATGAGTAAGGGATTGGAACATCTTCCTTATGAAGAAAGACTGAAAAAGCTGGAGCTCTTTAGCCTCGAGAAGTCTGAGGGGAGACCTTAGCTATGTTTACAAGTACCTAAAGGGTGGGTCAAAGAATGATGGTGCCGGACTCTTTTCAGTGGTTCCCAGTGACAGGACAAGGGGCAATGGGCACAAGCTAGAACATAGGAAGTTCTATTCAAATATGAGGAAGAACTTCTTTACAGTGAAGGTGACAGAGCCCTGGAACAGGCTGCCCAGGGAGGTTGTGGAGTCCCCTTCTCAGGGGATCTTCAAGACCAACCTGGCTGCAGTCCTGAGTAATCTGTTCTGGGCAATCCTGCTTTAGCAGGGGAGTTGGACTAGATGATCTCTAGAGGTCCCTTCCAACTCTGAGAATTCTGTGATTCCATGAAACACTGGAATTGATTACCCGGATGCACAGCTGACTTTTAAGAACAACTTAGACAACTGTCTTGTCAGGAATGACACAGGAGTAGCAGGTCTTCCCTTGGGATAGGGAATGAACTTCATGACTCTGTGAGTCTCTCACCATTCTGCCTTTCTATGATTTCATATCCAAACCTTAAGTTTCTTTTTTACAATGATTTTTTTTTATTTATTTCTTAACCTCTAGTTTTAAATCCTTTGCTGTTCTAGATATAATGTTGAAGGTCCTGGTTACAGAAAACTCTCAACTCACTCTGAGGCTCTGAGACTACCTCTTCAGAGCAGGAACATGGCAATTTTTACTTACATGGCATCACTGGTACTGCAGGCATTAAAAAGTAATCAGTAATTTTATAAACACTTAATTTCTCTTTCTCTCCCCAATTTAGCCTTCAACAAATAGAGAAAAACACAGTCCAGATTTTCACACAACGGGTCTCTGTTGGTGACAGTTTGGTCTTCACATACTTTACTGTATCTGTATACATGAGCAATTATAACTGTACAGTGAAAGGTCCTTTGTACTTTTTTTGCTTATTACTTTGTCGTGGACATGAAATAACAAAACACACTAAGGAGGCACATACTTAAAATTCAGCAGAACCAAGTCTCTGACAAGAGTTAAGATATCGTAATATGGAATAAAGTATTTAGTAAGGATTCATTTTTAGTGTCTAGGCTGCAGACATCAATTTATTTGAATGTAGGTTTCTTCTACAGTAAATACCTGGACTAATTAAAACAGAGGGTTTTGCATACCTTGAGAACAGAGCCAGAAGAAACCAAAACACAGAATGAGCTCCAGGGACCAAGCAGCTCCTTTCCAATTCTTGCACCACTGTGGTAGAGGCAGGAACCTCTAAAGACGAGTGAGCAAAACAGCAGTATCATTCATCTCCTGTAGCTAAATCTAACAGAGATTGAAAATCTAAGCACTTAAAAGGCAGTTGAAGTTATTTGTTCAAGTTTTTTAAAGTCAGATTCTCACCTACTGTAAACCAGCATTGTTCTGCTGGTGCGTGTAGAGCTACACAACAGTTATTCAACCACAAGTCTGCCTTCAGCCTCAAAATTAGTACTAAAATACCAACTGATACCTTTCTAGTGGCCTACAAAGGCCTCCAAAAATGAGACAGCAGATAAACAGTAACTTTCCCTAAAGATTCCAGACATATGGCACATGCCTTAGTAGCGCATACTGATATGAGAACAACTCCCAGGAAACCCAAAACCTCACACCGGTTGCTACACCCCAGCAAACGGTCCTGGATCCAATAGACACAGGATACCAACTCTACCTTCCCTGACTATTTTAATTCCAGCTCTGCTTATAGCCCAGACAGCTGAAACAGAGCCTATTCGGTTATCTTGGATAAATGGAATGCCACAATATAGCCACAAATTCTGGCATTAGGGGGTGGAGAGCCTCTTCAATGCAGTGCCAAACCTGCTCAGGGCCTCCACAGGGGATTATAAGGCAGCAATCAAAGTTTCACAGGTGCAGGACCTAACAGGTCTGAATAATCTTTCTTGCAAATTACATCTCATTTGTTTTCCACATATGCCCTGTTTTTCATGTTAAATAATACATAAACATTAGTTAATGGTGTCTCCCAGAAATACAGCCATTTTAAATGTCTTGCTTTTTATGCGGCTTGGCAGACAGTTTTTAAATTTTCTTGGACTGGGGCTAATTAAAACAACCTGGTCTAGCTAAGCATACAGCAATCTAGCATTGCCACACAGCAATCTCACATTTTCTGCATGATGTGCGTGCCCAAGCACCTATGGCAGTCCTGAGCCTTTTCACCACTAACCTCTTTCCTTTCACTGTTTTCCTGAATATAGTGCAACAATACCTAATACTTAGGTCTTGCACCTTCAAAATACTGTGTAAGCGTCAAGCAATCCTAACAATGCCACTGGAAGATTGGCTAATTTGCTTCACACATCTTTAAATCTGAAATGTACACTGGTATCTGTCTCCTACCCTGATGACCACTCTCCTGTACATATCCTCCCCTTACCTCCTGTGAACAGTACAGCAGTTACGAAGAAAACGTAATATATTCTAATTTTAATTCTATTTGTAGATTGTAACACATTAAACCATGAAAAGAGACCTTTTTCTCAAGCTGTTACTTTGAACTCTTATCCCAAGACTGGCCTTCCTTCAACTGTACTGTTATAGCCACAGACTCCATCCATCTTTGCTTTGTCAAAGTAAAGCGAACCAAATCGAACACCGACTTGGCTACTGACTGGGTAATGAAAACATTTTTCATATGCACCTGGACAGCTACACAAGATGTCTTGGCTGCCCAGGGAGATGGTGGAATCGCCATTCCTAGAGGTATTTAAGACAGATAGATATGCTGCTTAGGGACATGGCTTAGTGGTGGTTTTGTCAGGGTTTGGTTGATGGTTGACTAGATGATGTTACAAGGTTCCTTCCAACCTAGATGACTTCATGATTCTGTGAAATGCTGCCATTTAACCTTTCTGAGGGCTGGTGACTTCACCAATTGCCCCACCGGCCCAAGCCAGGGGAAGGCAATGCTTGCTCCTCTTATTGGGCAACACCAGGTCATTTCCTGAGCAGACAAACCAGCCTGGGGTGCTGCTGTAGAGAAAGGAGGCCAAAAAAAGCCAAAACCTCCACAGGCAGTCACAGATGGTGGTACCAGCTAATCACCACAGAAGTTTGTGTTAGTTCAGCGCCAGCATTTGGGCTACCGCCTGCTTCACAGACACACCATGGAAATGTGCTGACAGAAACCTGTGGAAAGCCGTTTCCTGCAGGTTACTCCCGGCCTTGCAAACTCTCCCCCCGGGCCGGGCCGGGCCGGGCGTCCCTGTGGGCCACAGGCTGTGGGGCCCGGCTGCCTTCACCTCAGGGCCACGGCCCCCGCACCTTCCCTCCTCAGGCGCCGTGTGAGGGTGTCTGTGCGTGTGAAACCGCATCTCCTGCCCCCCCACCCCCCATAAAACATTAAGGACACCTTTTGTTCGAGCCAGCGGGAGGCAGCGCCTCACGCCACAGCATCCTGACTGAATAATTTAAGGCGCGTAACGGATCAGCAGCCCGGGCTCCCGCCGCCGCCATCCCCTCACTTCACGGCCGCAACCGAGACCGGCCCCTCTTCTCCCCTCCGCCGCCTGGGGCAGCAGCCAGCCCGCCCCCGGACGGGCGGAACCGGTTTTTAGCAGCTTCCCGCCGCGGGCCCCCGTTCCGGCTCCAGCCGGCCCAGCGCGGCGGTGGCAGTGGGGCCCGCCCCGGGGCGGAGCGGCGGGGGGGTGCGGCACGGCACGGCCCGGCCCGCCGGTTGAGTGCCCTTCGGGCGGCGGTGGCGGGGGTTTGCGCGGTGCTGAGCGGTGCCCATGGTGCTCATGACCGAGCAGCGGTGCGATGCGGAGGAGCCGAAGGCTGCGCGGGCCGCCGGCAGGCGGGAAAACCGGGGCGCCCTGCGGCTGTGAGTACTGCCCGAGCCCGGGAGGGGCGACCCCCGCCGACCTGTGGGGGGACGCGGCCCGGGCTGCCCCGCGGGGGAAGAGGCGGCCGCAGGGAGTGAGACGGGCGGGGGCGGCGGGCGTTGGGCTCGGCTGGGGCTTCGCTGTTTCTGGGCGTTGGCTTTGGCTCGAAGTTGATGGAGGAGAAGCGGCCAAGGGGTCTCGGCGTCCCGGCTTCCACGAAGCGGCAGCATCTCGGCCCAGCCGAGGTCTGCGCTCTTCGGGAGGAGGCCCCGAGCACAGCGGCAAACTCCCAAATCGTACTTTTAGGGGGCAAGGCATGTAAATAACCACTTCTGGTAACTTCATGCAGCGGCATGGAAGTCCTTCCTCTGCGCCGTGGCACAGAAATCCGGGAGCTGTGCTTTAGCACTAGCAGCGGCGTGTAGGGGCAGCAGCGGGGAGCTGTGGTCCTCTCCTCCGTGTGCCAAAAAAAAAAACACCCAGAACTTTGTGGAAAGTTGACGAACTTTGATACAGGCGACATGCGCCATTAAAATGGGAGTTCAGCCCGACTTCTGTCACAGACTGAGGGGCCAGACTGCTCTGGTGCGCATGTGACTGCCTTGGCCCAGGTTCTGCAGCCATATGCGTACCTGGCCTTGTTCTCTTTTCAACCTGAGCAGTACTATAGAAATTGAGCAGATGAAGAGATGAAAAAATGCTTAATATATTTTCTTCAGGAGGAAGAGGAGGCCTTGCTGGCAGGTAAAGGCTGCTTAAGCTAACTGAAAGACAGTAAGGGAGTCTTCCTCTTCCATGGGTAGCAGGACTCCCTGCTCTTCCCTGAGGCCACTGACCTTCCCAGCCTCTGGTGCTGTTTGGGGTTAAAGGCAGCATCTCCTGCATTGGCTTCCTGTGGAGGTCTCAAGTTGTTCAGGTGCTTGTAAGCCACAATGCTGACCATCATGTGAAAATCTTGTGGGAATCAAGCAGCTGTCTGGTGCTTGATTCCATACCAGGTTCCCCATTCACGTGGGACTTAGCAGCACCAAGGATGCTGTTTGAGAAGTTAGGCAGCTGCAAAAGAAGAAACTGAAAAATCTG
The DNA here is from genome assembly GCA_025769975.1 of Gallinago jamesoni. Classification (NCBI taxonomy): domain Eukaryota; kingdom Metazoa; phylum Chordata; class Aves; order Charadriiformes; family Scolopacidae; genus Gallinago; species Gallinago jamesoni. Next base: position 60,419,754 of record JAOQGH010000019.1, on the reverse strand, counting down.
GGTCTTTCTCCTCAGACAGGGAAAAAAAAAAGTTACTTTCTCCTAATCTGGGATGATTCCACTCCCAAAGAACTTTTCTTCACAGAGATTTAATCTTAAACGGCCTTCAGGAAAAAGAACAGCTTACCAGCAACTAGCTCTTAATCTAGAAAGAAACTCTGAATTCTGTTGTATCTCTGGTGTCTAAACAGGTGTATTCTCAAAGTATGTATCACAGGGAAATCTGTTGCCACAAATAACTTGCTTATTAGAGAGCACTGGGAATCAAAGTGTCTTCTAAGTGTCCTTTATCGTGTATAGTGTAGTCATCAGCGACTTCACATTACAAATAAGACATAATTCCTTGACCTTCTCTGGAGCCTTCTGACTTCAAGCCTTCAATGCTGATCCTTCACACAGAATTATGCCAATGAACTTAATGAAGTTCTTCAGGTATGCAAGATTCGTATCTGATTTTTCTCTTGCAAATGGGACTAGGAGTCTAAGACAGTGTATAGAATGCTTGATTTCAGAGACTCTGCACATGTGCCAACTAACTGACCCTCAGTTTTGTCCCCAGGTGTTTAGTCTTTCAGTGCTGAATTAGCTGCAGCTGTAGAAGTGAGGTCAGCCTTAACCAGTGTGATAAATTGAGAAGTCTCACTTATAATGACTCTTTTTTTTTTTTTTTTTTTTTTTTTGGCTTTCAATTTTTGCTGTTCAGTAGAAAGTAGGTGTTGTGCAGGGGAAAGCTAGGCTGTTATGCTGCAAGCTGCAGTGCTCAGCAATAGTAGCCTGGGCAGCAGGAGGGTCAAAAGCCTGTAGTAGGCAAAAAAGTTGAAATGCTTTGTCTTAAACTAGAAAATTGTTTAAGCATTTGATGGCAGGAAACAAAGTTGGAATTTATTTGCAGTCCCATTTAACTGATAAGTGGGTCCTTGTGAGAAACCATCCTGTTCATCGAATTGCGAGTTAACCTCAGAAACAAAGTCAGTTTGGTTTGGCTAAGGTGAAGCTACAGGGGCAATTATTCAGCTGAAGAACAAGAACAGAATTTTGGTTTTGATTCAGTTAGAAATGATCTGTCAGAAGTTGGATCACTGAAGATTTTTTTTTTTTTTTTTTTTAGAAAATTTTGTAAATAAGCGTGTGTGGTTGTGGTGACATTTCATCATTTCATTCCCTTCATGTAGTTCCAGGGAACAATATGCAACCAACAGAGCTCATGCTGACCTCTCTGAAAAAAATCCCAGCAGAATTTTAGAGGCTCAGGGAATCTTTTAGTGTTTTCCAAAGCTCAGGGGAGAGAGAGATTTATGTGTGTACTGTAATCTGTACTTCCTGGAGGTATGCTTAAAATGTTGCTCGGTTTAGAGATGGACTTTATAGCCCAATAGCTGCTATCATAACAGTGTTACTGCTGCATAGGTGTTTCTGAAAGATTGAAACTCTAGAAGTTGTTGGGTGTTTTTTTTTTTGATTGGATTTTTTTAATTATTTCACAATTAGATCTGAGAAGATTATATTTATCTGCCAGTGTTTCAGGAAACTTTATACAGAAGAATTAAGTCTGTTCACACTGGTTTAGAAAATGAGCTTCTCTGGCACATTTAGCAATAATTATATCTTTGCAAGGTTTTCAGTATATCTCTGTGGGTTGTACAACCCCAGAGAGAATGCTGTGTGGAGGATGGGCACTGTTATTATGTGGACACAAAATAGTGATGTGCCAAAAGTTTGTGATTACATGGAGTGCCTCCCAACAAATCAAAAATTCCTGGACAGCAATGAGTTTCTGAGTGGTCATCCCTGACCGTTACATCCTGATGTGGCCTTGGATCACAAAGGAATTAACTCTTGCATTGTATTTAGAGGATTTTTATTCTTCTTATTTGAAAGTGGGGTTTGTTCTGTTTATGGTGGCACTGGACCTGCCTCAGAAGCTGTCAGCTCCACTTCAGAGACAGCTGGTGGAACAGATGTGTCATTGAAAACTGTGGTGCATTGAGGAGAAATGGCAGAGGTGTAATAATGAGCACTTAATATTCTACGTCAGCATCCTTCTGCTTTCACACACACTTGCTTCTGTGGAAGTCAACATAGCATTTTCTGATTTCCACATACAGGATTTGGCCAAGTACCATTAAATCTGTGCTGAGTTACTGTATGGTTAAGATGCCACTAAGTGGCATATTCTGTCAGTTACAGCATAAGGTAATGTCCCGTTACTGAGTGTAACTTAAAGAAACGAGGAGGCTGGGACTTAAGGCTAAGGTATGGAAAATTTTAGGTTATTCTTTTTTTCTTTTGAGCAAAGCCACATTGCCGTTACTGGGGAAAATATGCTACTGAAAGCAGTGGAAAACGCTTACAGGCAAAGTACGTATTTCTGGGAAAAGAGAATGTGATTTTTATGGCTTGTTTGTCTGACATTATGCTGCCATAGCAGATGTTTCCTAATAACTGTTTATCAGTTGATAAGTTAAAAGACAATTAACTAACCAATCTCTGCATAATTATAACTCCAACTTTTTTCCCTAAACTCTTACTTGAGAGAAATATAAAATGCAGCAAAGAAAGGGGTGGTTATTTATTACTGATTCAAAGCTTTATTTCAGCTTTGATCCAGGTTAACTGTTTTCCAACAGCTAAAGTCTTACTCTTTATTTGACAGAAAAAAGCATAGGTGTGTGTCTATGTTATTCATGTTCTGTACTTTCAGTGGATGAATATATTAACATATATGAAGTATAATATTTTTTAATTCTTCCCTGGTAGTTCTTCCCTATTTTTATAGTAAAAGTTGTTATGCATGATCTGAAAAGAAAGATAGCCTTGCAAAATGAAACATTTAAATTTGAGTTGTGACAGAAAAGAGGTTTCCAGTCTGGATGACATCCATTTGTTAATGGTGATGTTTTTTAATTGCTCTTAGTTCTTCCTTTTTTCCTGTCATTCTTACTTTGTTCTCTTTATATACATGCTTAAGTGATAAAAGCAATTTTTTAAAAAATAATTGTGCCATTTGTAAATGCACACTATGAATCTGGATAGGCTTTTTCTTTGTGCCAAAGTGCCTCATTGGCCAATGTGAAATACTCCAAATGTTTTGCCGTTATTGGTTGTGTGCAGTTTGTGACAAATACTTGTTAGGCAACATAATACTACAGATGGGCTTTGGGCAGTGGGATTCAGTGCTGGTGTTTGACAGGTGATGCGTAAACATAGTATCAGAGTATTTTTTTCTTTACACCATCTCCATAAATGTTGCAGTTATGTGGTTAGAAATTATGTGCTTATCTAATGATACCACAGCTGGGACTGAAGATCTTCATGCTCTGTGCATAGCTGTTGCCAAGTCCATGTATATCCTTTCAAGTTAACCTTTTTAGATTTGTGTTTGGTCTAGCAATCCTTACAGCGCTCTTCTGTAGTCCTTACTTTAACCAAAATTCATGGGTAGCTGTCTGGATCCAGCTAGGCTGATCAACAAGAGTCTCCTCAAATACTGTCATCACAGAGAAAATAATTTCTCTGCAGATGGTAGGAATACTTTGGGACATGTTGTCTTTCCCTGTTCCTCCACTTTTCCTTGAAAAGAAACTTCTTGCGTTCTCTAGAAGATGTCTGAGCAAAATTGCAGCAAGATTGTTTTCTTGGCAGAAAGATGTAAATGAAAGGATTGATTTTTGCTTCCAGATAATGCAAGGGTCAGTGGGAGATTCTGGGAGGACATGGGCAACTGCTCCCTGTCAACCCTTGTGTCCTCTTTATAAAATGGCATAACATGCTGTCTCCTGTTAGAGTAATGGCATTGAGTACTGGGAGGTGGGACACATGAATAAAAAGGAGAACCTTTTTTAAAGGGCTCTAGGGGTATGTACAAGGAGAGCACAGCTCTTCTTAATTCCCTGGTAACTGAGTTTAAGTGCTGTACCAAACTATTCACTTCTGTTAACTAAATTCTGCCTGGCACTGGCTGGCTTCTGCCTCTGTCCTTGAGAAATAGGTGAGGTAGGTTAATGAGCATCCGGAAAGAGTGGCAGGAAATAATGTGCAGGTTGCAGATAGGCAGCAGAGAAACTTGGCAGGGTAGAGGATGTAGAGACAGACTGAAGCCTTATTCCTCTATGGATAGATGAGAGAAGCCTGATAGTTACCTTACTGTGAAATAACAGTTCCATGCATACCTCAAAAAACCAACCACACTTGGGCGTGATCCATTCCTTTTGGCGCTTCAGTGGTTTTGCCCTCTGGGAATCTTAGTTTAGGTTGTTTATGAAAGATAGATCATGTAGGTGAAGGACCTGACGATAATTTTGTAGCTACCATTTACGCTATACTAGCTCAAGAAGACCCATTTAGGTTCAGCCTTTTTCTGGACAAGAAGAAACATTATAGTGCAAAAGTCCAGTAAATAACAAAATTATATATGTGCTCATTTGGTTTTGTGGCTTTTTCATGTAGGTATGCTATGGCCAGCATAGGAGAGAGCAGGCGTTGCCATGGAGTACAGCATGTGGCCAGTGGAAAGGTTCATACTGAAGAAGGAGGCTTACAGAGCATTTGGACTCTGTGTCCTTGAGACACAGAAAATGGAAAGTCAGGTTGGCCCTTGCAGGGATCTGGCCAGCGTGTGTCACATCTGACTAATAAGAATATCTTTTCCTACAACTTTGGAAAGTCCTTATATGCAGTATCACAGTCAAAGGCACTGTTGAGATTAGTGTCAGTTAGATCTTTTATTGGAAGCTAGTATTTCCTACTGTGAAATAATAGCTTCTCTATTAGATTGTCTACATTGTTCTTGTCTTTTCTGTGAGCACATAGGCAGGTCTGTAAGAAAAATCTTAACAAGGTTGCAAAGATAATTACGGGAAATTCAGCATTGCCCGAGCTTTGGTGACTACTGAGCCTCCAACAGTGATTTCACTTTGATCCGCATCACACCTTGATTGAAGATATGATGAAACAAGGTAAGTGAACACAGTTAGATGCTTTCATCTCAGTTAGTGTTTTGAATTAGGCCTTGTTGTGCACTGTTCTTGCTGGGAACCTTCAAAAAGAGTTGTACGCGGGCATGGGCATGCCTTGAATACCTACTTTAATTTTCTCTGATGACTTAGTGTTCCCTTTTAAAGAAAGGAATCTCGTACGTGGGTGTGGATTATCTGTTGTCAATGCCAGTTCTCAAAGAAACTGCTGATTGATCAAACCCCAGCCATCCTTCTCTTTGTCTATATCCTGCCTGAAGAACCAAAATTATTTTTCCCCCCTTACATTGATTCAGACAGTTGGTGTGCAGCATGTTGAGTCATTATTTTTATACAGCATGTTAAATCTTTATTTCTAAAAGTACCATAAACCAGAAGCTTCTGATCAAGTGATTTGTGGCAGCTTTATTTTTTAACTTTTTCTTAAGCAGCAGAGAAGGGAATAAAGGTGTTGGTACGATTTCTCCCAAGCTTCTGCTGTCATCTCTAACTGTTCTGCATTCTTAATAGTAGTGGTTAATATAATTACTGGTGTCTGCTTTTTTTTTTTCTTTTCTTTAATCCTAATTCATTCTGATATAACTACTCAGGTTTTTTTAAAAAACACAATTAATGCTGGAAAACTGCCAGCCAAGTCTTGTATCCTGTGGAGGCACGTTGCTCTGTAATTCTGCCTCCGAAAACCAGAGACATAGCTTCAGGTAGTGAGGCCAAAGCATTATATTTATGCTATGATGATCAGGCCTCATTTATGAAGATGTTTGCTTCCAGAGAGAGACTTGTATTGTTTCTACCTTAGTTATGGAGCAGATTTAGTTGATAGATGCCTGGGAGGTCATACTGAATGCATGGATTGTGTATAGATGCAGTACATATATATTGCATTCAGTATAGAACAATTGGTAGACCTGGTGCTTTAATGCCTTTGTCCTTTTTTCTGCAACCTGAATAAGTCGTAGATCAGGAATTCTTCTTTCTTTTTCCTTTCTCTTGGTGCCCCTGGAAGCTAGAGATAAAAATACAATCTAAGGCTTCATGCGTCTGTTTCAGGAGGAATTGTGGTCATGTTTTTTGCCTTGTTCTGAGTTAGAAGATAAGGTAGGCTAGAACTAGGATAAAGGGAAAACCTTTTCACCTAAAGGCTGCCAGTGAATTCAAGAATGAAACAAACACATGCTCCAGTATAAAGCAGGTGTGAATGAGTGTCTCCCCTCAGATCTCTTCCCTCGCTTTTTTTTTTTTCAGAAATGTGTCTGTAGAGAAGTTTTGTGTCATTTGTTGGATTTGGCCATACCTATGTTCAGATAAGTAGTTGTTGGTCATCCTGCTGAGACTCCCATGAAAACTGTGTCATGGGACTCTTGTGGAGTTGAGTGAAGATACACATAAGAGGGTTTTTGCTTTTTGAAGTGGATATCTGAAATGGAAACTCTTCAAAAGACAAGAGAACTAAATGGCTTATGTTCCTGTTCTACTGTTAACTTAATAAAATATCTTGTTATAGTGTCTTATGTTTCAGAGCACACGGGATTCTTCTGTGGTTTTTTTTTTCTATGTAACTTGATAGCAGTCTGGTTTTGATTAGACAGGGAATACAGCCAGTTAATAATAGATGGTATTTAGAGCAGAGAATTTACATACTTGCTAATGACGTCTGCAGTGTCACAGTGATCTTGCTGATGTCCAAGTGGTAAGGTAGTGTGAAACTTGATCTGGTTATTACGTGAAATATCTATTCAGTTGAGGAAAAAAAAGCTGACTTTCTCAATCCTTAACAGTGTTGGAGGACTGTTTGGTCAGTGTTAACTGAAAAATTTCATTCATCCTTTTCATAAAGGATGAACAAGGATATAGGTAGGATCTACCAGAATAAAGGATATAGCATCATAGATATATGAAACTACTCACAGATGAGTAATTGTGTTCCAAGAGATAGCTGTGAAATACAATACAGTAAATATTTCTGAAACTAATTACCTTGATATATAAAATAAGATTCACAATTGAAAAAAGTCTTGAACAGTTGGGTTGGTTCTTCTTTTGGTGCTAGCTGACATCAAAATTCCACCTGTGCCTGCCAGCTTATTTCATCCTAGAAATGCATAGATAAACACACGGTGTGTATGCGTTTATGCCCATCCATATGCACATGATATTCAGTTAACGTGCAGCTGTATAACTTTGACTCCATCGTGATATGTTTAACTGTGCTCTCATGAGAAGAGAATGAGCCTGCTCCTTGGACAACCTGATGTAGTTAAATCTCAGTCTGGTTCATACCTATTCATATTAACAAACCGACCCTTTCCCTCTTGCAGGGTGTCACATCTCTGCTACTTCATTAATGCTTCACTGCTCTCTGTATTCAATATAAATACCTTTTCTGGCATTATATCTGTCCTACAAAATACATAAGAAATGCTGTACTTCAGAATCAGCTGCTTTACTTTGTCCAATTTGCGTTCTTAAGTACAGGCGGTATGCTAAGTATGTGGAATTATACAAATAACAAATGCTGCCATTGTGGCTATACTTTCAACCTGTTACAGCATCTGTTGAGCAGCTTTCTGCCCCTTCTTTGAAGTAGATTAAATTGTAGCATTATTCTGAGGCATGTTTTTTTAGGAGATTTTATCCCATAACCAGTGCCTTGTGCCATTAACATTGGAGCATGGTTGTAAAGCCATTGGGGGCATTTTGCCTCTGAGTGACCAGACTTTGTAGAAACGGATAACATCTTGATACTGTAAGTCAACCAAATAGGAACCCTCTAAGACTCAATTTGGAGTTTTAGAAATCAGGCATTCTTTATTGCGGTACCGGGTGCACAGGGGATCACGCTTCCTATTGTGCATACCAGATTGCTTGCTTACAGAGATTATATGTAATCAAAATATACAAAATCATTAGATTTCTGAGAAATTACTAACATAGTCATACTGTTTCGTAGGACTCCTTAATGTATGTAAATGTCCTTGATGCATGTGCATATGTGTCCACTGGAGGTCTTCCAGGGTCATCTGGTGGTTGTGGAGAGTCTTCCTCACTGTGTCCACCCGTTGAACTCAGTCTTTACATGTGCGTAGTTAGTTTTTTGACTCAATTACACCACTCCTTGCTTCCACAAAATCACAAAACCAGATTATTCTAGCCTTATCTATTGTGCTCAGGGACATAGAGTCTTAATATTTTCTATTATCTAAGCGAATTGTAACTTTTATGCTAGCAAAGCATAGCAAAACTTTAACTAAACAGAAGCATCACACAACTTGGTAACCATATTATTCTAAGAGAAAAGGAACTATGTTTTGCTCTCAATATCATCTAAACCCTCAACTTGAGCACTGTTGTTAGTTTATCCAGTAGAGACCACTAAAATCTGCTATGAAGAGGACAGCAGGAGAGTTAAAATGGAAAAGGTCTTTTCTTCAGTCCATCAGTGAAGTAATTCAACTGTGTGAGGTAAGAAAGCAAGCTGATCAGATAAAGCACTCTGGATTCTGATTATATATCCAAAAAGGGTTTGCTCAGACTTGGTATGGCACAGAAAAGATGTTTAATGCAATGATGGGACATATTTTCTGAAAGAAGATTTAAGACTTAAGACTTTAGGCCTAGCAAAAGGGAAGCTTCTTTGGGACTTGACAGTCGAGGAAGGTCTGTGCTGAGGAGGAGGCCTCTGTCCTGCAGCAAGCTTAGCAGGCTGTCCTTTCAAACACTGTCACATTTCATCTTACCCCCTTGCAGTCAGTCATCTGTGCTTGAAGCATGTTGCCAGTACACCTCTTTGATGCTGCCTAGATAAATCTCTTCATCCTGCTCCCTCTCCTCTACTTTTTAGCCTGCAAAAGGCTTGAATTGGGACCCTGAAATGTTTTGAGCCTTTCCCTTTCTCTTTTTGTTTCTGAAAGAATAACCATTTCCTTTACCTGAATAGACTCATGTCTGGGAGTAAGAATAACTTAAATAACACTGTCTCTTAGTATTTGGGCACTACTTTGATTCCCTAGTCAAATTCTTTTGGTCTGGTAGCAGCTACACAACAGAACCAAAAGATACAGAATGTCATTGTATTTATGACAGATATTTCGACATATGTTGTACCAAGCATGGTTGTGGACATTAGGGGAGAAATTACTCCACAGTCTTTGGTTGATTGTTTGCAATAAACCAGCAGTCTAACTACTGTTGAAAATTAATCCTTTTTGTATAAAAGAGATGAAGCAGGATAACAGGACTTCTAAAGTAACGTGATGATCCAGTATGTATGCTCCATCCATGGAGAGACTGTTGCTGCAATGCTGACTCACGGTAAACCCCAGGGAAATACTGATTTGGCTGCAGTTTTGCAAACAATTGAAGTTGTAGCTAGCATCTTTGGTTATTCAAGGTACCTTTTTCCTCTTATGTAACTGATCTGCAGTTTGTGGACTGGTTTGTTGCAACTGGTTGTGGCTTTTGAACTTTTTAGACCTCTTATCATGCAGACCAAGTAGCATGGATGTCCTTTGGGATGGATCTGAAGATTTGTATAAAGGTTTATGTGGTTGCAGGGAATTAAAGACTATAACCACCGTACAGTTCCGGAGTTTTTGTTCTCTCTTATGTATGCCTGAGAAGTGTTCATGTCTGGAAAGATTATATCTGGGTTGTCAAAGACAACTGTTATTCCTTAAGTCACTTTCCAAACTGTCACTTGTTAACACATCTCTCGTGTTATTTCTGTTCAGTGCTGCTTATTCAAAATAATTTTGAAGGTAACAGGGAAAAAGTTTATATTTTACATTACTGGCTTTAATTTTTTTCCTCTTGAAAAATCCCCATTAACCTGGCACAGCATAATTTTCCCTGGAAGTGTGAATTTTTCAGGTTCTGGAGAAGATTAACACCCAAAAAAAAAAACCTTTGCAAACTCTGCAGTATGTGGAACTTGACACACCTCTTTGTCAGAAAGTTTTTGTTTCACAGAAACTGTTCAAATCAGAAGGGATGAAGTTCCTCTGACTTCTAAAATACATTGATGAATAACATACTTCTGAAGACTTCATTAGAATGAAATTTAGTCCACTGACTTGGTTAATGTATTTCATAGCAGTTTGCCTTTTTTGTGATTTAATCTGAAATTACTTAGTTCTGTTATTGATGTGTACTTAAAAAAAGGAAAAGAAACATTTCTTGCAAAAAGTTTAGACTCCTTGCAAGTAATGTTTATTTTAACTTACTTAGATACAAGATAGGATCCCATAGTAAGCCTTGCCTTTGAAAATATTCCCTATGACAACCATTCTTTGTTGGAAACTGGAGACAATTTATGCTTTTTTTCTTCTAGCTTTTTTTTTAAACAGGCTTGTTACTAGTAAGAAATCCACAATGTATGTTCAACTTGAAAAATATGTATTATCATATCAACGAAGTCCTTATGTCACAAAGTTTATGTGCTTTGATATTTGCAAATACAATTCACATATATACAACAGTTGCTAACAGTTGTAGTGAGCATCACTTTGTTTCTTAAGTGCACTTGATCTAATTTTTTTTCATGAATTGTTGACTTTTGTGCTCTTTTTACAAGGCATTTATGAATCCTGACTCTCATATGAAAATGTAAGGAGTGCTTTAATTTGCTTGTAATTTGATGAACAACATTGTACTGGGTTTGGGTCATACCCATGATCTTTCCTTCTCCAGAAGGCCAGCTAAGATTCTGCTGATATTTTAAAGACACCTACTAGGAACTTCTAAGCTGCGTGAGCTATAGTTACCAGAAGTGTAAGGACAAATCCTCGTCTAGTTTTTCATTATGTGAAGGGGGCATATGGGAGGAAGGGTGAAGGACAGACATAGCAAAACCATTTGCTACTCTGTGGTATGTGTTAACACAGGTGAGTCTCCTTATGCCTGAGATGCTGTGTTTGGGAACACAGCAAGAGAATTGTGTTTGAGAACTCTTGCTGTGTTTGAGAATCTCCCGATTCTCAGCTGCAGAAGATGACCCTGGAGAGGTGACCAGGGCTGGCATGAGACAGCTCAGCATTTCCACATACAACAGTCAGCAAGATTAGTGTTGTGAGATGCCCCAGCACTCTGCCATCTGAAAGTAGCTAGAGAGAAAGACTTCAGGCAGTAGAGGTTCTGAAATAGTAATGGTTAACAGGAAAGATGGACAGGATAGAACAGGCTCATAGGTTTACCTGTGAAATAGGGATTAGTTTATGGGTGAGGGAAAAGGGAATACGAGCAGCAAGTAAACAAAGTGTTTAGGAGCAACAAAACATCTAACCGTGCCGGCAGCTGTAAGTGAACACTACAGCTTGTGTTCTGGGTAGTACAGAGGTGGGACAGGCTGCTTTGATCAGTCGATAGCATTGCTGTGTAAGAAGAGCAGACTGCCCAAGGCAATGATAAACAACCAGTCGGGGTCCAGGCTCAAGCAGCTATGTCTTAAAAATACTGCTATGTCATGCAGACTTACTCACTTGAGAGTTTCCATGGCATGCTGCTCTTTTGAAATGCAGGTGTGACCAAACCTGACAATTTTGCCTCACCCTGTTCTTCATCCTACTCTAGGAATGTTCTAGGTGTTCTCTAGCCTCCCTTGGAACCCAAGAATTGTGAGAACAAAAAAATAACTGATAGGAAGACTGTGACTAAGATGTGTGCAGGTTTTGCAGACTTACGGAATACAAGCTCCTCCATGCTTGCAGGGTGGACCTTGGATTGGCAGTTCTCTCTGCTTATGATCTCAAACAGCATAAAAGTGCTTATTTGAGTTTTTCAGGCAAAAGGTTGTGTTCTGCTTGAATTTCTTGACATTTCCCATTTAATTCTAGTTTATGTTGGCTGAAAGTAGAAGGTGGTGCCTTATGGTCTGGCAGAGCTGATCCAGAAGTGAAGCAGTGGGGAAACAGTTTTTTCCTCATTGACTTTATTAGTGCTGTAACCCTTTCAAGTATCCACAAAGCGTGAATTAGAAAGTGTCAATTCACTTGTGAAAGTGGGCTTGTAATGGGGAGTACTAAGAATTGAGGAAAGACTATAGAGGAATAGTTAACTGTTTGTAAACATAGACCTTGATAACAGGTCCCAGCACCAGTAAGGGAAAACTCCATGGCTTTTGTCCTGTGACACACACTCTAGTTTAGCTGCAAGGTAGGATACCAACTCATTAGATCTCCATTTAGATGTTGTGAGGTGTATCTTCTGATCTTATTCACCAAAGTGTAAGCAAAGCCATGGAGCTTTTGATGCCCTTCCTAAAAGAAAATGGATTGTTAGTCTGGGAATCTCTTGTCAGCAAAATTTTCACCTTAGTAGGAAAAGAAATTGTAAAGACACTGTCACGTGATGGCAGTGGCTGTAAAATTGCAGAAATTAAACATTATAATGAAAGCTTCTATAAATGAGGTGATTTAGGCCAGGCATTAAATAACCAGGCAACAGAGCTTGGCTTTCTTATGTTAATTCTAAGAGCATCCTGTAGTCTTTCTGAGGCTTTAGTCTTCCAAAGGGGGGGTGGGGGTTGTTTTTGTAATGTCTTATTTTAAAGTATTGTCATTCTTCAGATCCTGCTATTAATGACAGCTTGTTTCCTCTAAATTTTCTGAGGTAACATTTTATTAGAAAATTACGAAAAGGGAAGCCAGGCACATCTCTCAGCCCTGTGAATCTAGTTCCTTAGCATGTGTTTCTGAGGCAGTGAAAAGGTGAAAGGGCAATGCACTGTGGTGGCAGTGCTGCTTCTGTAAAATAAACCTAGCACTTTTGATACTTTGAGAGGACCTTTTATTGTGAAAAACCTGCAGGTGGACTCTCACAGAAGAGGTAAGTGAGAGGCAAAATAGGACCCAGCTTCCTTTTGCTACCTTGAGCTGCAAATAATCTGCTAAGCACTAGGTACTGTCATGCAGCATTTTTTTCCCCAACTTGTCAATCAAATGAATTTCCATTAGTCATTGGATCTGAGTACTGAACTTGGAATGCATTTTTCCTAAACAAGGCATTCTTTTTGGAACGGAAGATACAGCAACAAATGTTATGAGCGCCGAAATACCCATGGCAGTATTTCAGTTTTCCTCTCATCATTGCTGAAATTCCAGTACTGCAGCTCATAATACTGTTCAGATGTATAATGATGAAGTCTTTTCAGGACCTTAATGTTAAAGATGTCATAGTTTTGTTCTTTTATATGTGCTGTATTGTCAACACGTTGCAGTAGCACTTGGCACCAATATGAATCCTGCAAGGTGTATGTTATCTTATTTATTTTTTTTTCCCCTTTGCAGTTCAGATGGAGAAAATGGAACAGATGAAAAAAGAAAAGCAGGAAAATCACCTCCTGTGTTGCTACACACCACTAGTGCTGAAATGGAATATTTTGATTACCGGAAAAAAGTTGATGTTGCTGGGTAATGTCAGAAATGCTGTCGGTTTTCTTCTAGGCAGATAATCAGAATCATTACAGCCCATTCAAAAGGCTACACTGAGTGGCAAGATCTATCTGACATCCCAGTTGTGGGTTAGCTTGCACACTATGCAAACAAACAGGAATCTAAGCCACCTTCCAGGGGCTGCTCTGTCAGTCAAAATAATGGGAATTCAGTTTTTGGGCTGGTTTAGCTTCCCCATTCTAGAAGAAAAAAATACATTGCACTGTTTGGTGCCACTGCTAGTTACGTCCTTTTCACAGTCAATTTGACAAGCAGTCAAACTGAGCTGCAGTTTGGGTCCTGCGCTGTTCCCAGAACATTTTTATGCTGGAATATTGATTGTTTATGGTAAAGCAATAACAGAAGTTTTTATTTTAGACTCTGCTGTATATTTCATCAGATTATTGTAATGTCTGCAGAAACAGGCATTCTTCCTTTGTTGGAGAAGTGGGATGCATTTGAAACCCTCCTAAAAGAAAATCAAATAATACTAACATCCTGCTTGGAGGACTTGAATACAAATTTTGCATGCCTTTCTCTTTGTCAGTGGAACAGCCAATGCAGAAGTCAGCAGTCTACCTGACGCTGTGGTTTTGATCACAAGGCAGATATTTAAAAAAAAAACTTAGTTTCCTGAAGCATCTTTGAGGAGAAGCTACTTGAAGGAAGATGTGATTACTACTTTTTTTTTTTCTTTTTTTTAGTTCTGCGAACTCCATCATGTCTTACCTCTCACATACAGTGTAATTGACCATGTGGTGGTGAGGGGTTGGCATAAGTTTTTTGTAAGGCTCACAGGTCGTTTCAGTTTGACTTGTACTTGACACAGGTAGCACAAATACACGTACACGTGTATTTCAGAGTTTTCTTCTGTGAGGGACCACCTGAGATATGCAGCAAGTCCCCCTGCTCTCTAAATCAATTGGGCTATACAATCTCTTCCCTAAATCCAGCTGTATCTCCATTACACTTGGGGGGGGTTCTCTTCCTCTCACCCTTACATTTTTTAGTAGAAATCCTGAACCTTTCAAGTTTAGGAAAGTACAGACTTACTATGCAGGATAAGGTGCCATAGTGGAAACTTCTGCAGCACCTTTCTCTCCCCATTGAATCTTTAGCACAATGTGTTTTTCAGGTCATTCAGGATAGGAGTTCTGCATTGTGTCTTTCCTTCCGTTTTTCAGACTGCATCTGAAGGCTTCTAAAAAAGAACTACCTAATTTTTTTAGCCTGTTGATAAGCTTTTGTCCTGTGCTCCCAGGGACTCCCAGGGGTAATGTTCCTCTCTTCCTAATTTATGAAACACTGTTGTCCCACCTCTGGTTTTGTGTTTCTGAGCAGTCCATGCCATTAATTTCTCCTGTATAAAACAAACAAAAGTTATTTTTCCAGCCACCCAGAGATACTTTCCTCTGTAGTTGTTCTACTCTAGAATTGTTGGGTTTGGGGTTGGTTTTCTTTTTCCAATATGCGTGGCTAGAGTCATACAGGTACAGGTTTTCCTGCGACTGGCATTTATAATTCCCTCTCATCTCCTCTAGGACTGCTGGCTATCCTAATGATTTCATTGCAATAATTACACAGTTCGTAGCCATCCTCTGACTTGTGCACCTATATTTCTTCTCTGTTGCACTTTCCAAATTATCTCACATTTTATAGTACAAGTTGCACTCTCAGCTACTAAGTTTTATCTTACTTTATCTTGCATTAATAGGTAACATGCTTAGTGTTAGTGTTTTACATGCTGCCCAGAAACAAACAACCATGAAACTAAGCATTGTGATAATTCACTAAGTTGTAAAAATGTCTTAAACCTTTTTTTTTTTGCTTCCTTACAACTAATAATTTAGAGTATTACTTCTTAATTAAAAGAAGAATTTCAGTGAGGGATGGCATGGTTTAAGAATAAGATATGCCTGTCTTTATTGCTGCATAATCCTTGATGAATCAAGTAATAGTTATTAAAGGATTAATATGTTTCATGGAAAAGAGCATGCTGTTGATAATTTACCAAGACTAATATACTGAAGCCAAGCTTATATGGGATGCCTTTTTCAATCTTCAGGACAAAGAGCAGCACAGATAGTCCACTCCCAGCAATGGATATCAAGAGTGACTCCAAGCTTGAAAGGAAAAAACGTGCCTCAAATCAGGTAGGGCAGAGGATGGACTTGTTTTTTTATATATAGTAAGAGTAAATACATAACTACTGTAGAGTCCCCTTGTTAGCAATATTATAGTTTGTGGTTGTATAAGGACATAGATTCCTTTTTTATCATCATGTTACGGTCTGGGCAAAGCAGGATACAGACTTAATAACCACATAGTAAAACAAGTGGGCAAAATGAGAAGGTATTGGGAGGACAGGAAGTAGAATGGGTCACTTGATTGTAAGAATATCTAATAAGGCATGTGTCTCTGGGTGTGGGGCTTTTTGTTTTTTAGCTGAAGGCAAATGCACACTTTCATAAGCTGTTTCTAGATGTTCCCATTGATGAACCACTGAAACAAAGTAAGTACTAACCCCCTTGTCATTGCTGGCTGTGGATCTAAGATAATGTGATGTTCAAGAGGGACTACCTAAACTTTAAAAACCTTAAACTCCAGCAGCCTAGAGCTACAAGACCTCCGTCTGCATGCGGTGGGTGTTTTTGTGGTAATCTTGCAAATCTTAAATTGTCAGATGTTGGGCATCTTTGGGGATTGTAGCTTGCTCTGCACTTCCTAGCAGAGTAACTTAATGCAACATTGTTCTGGTATTGAAGCTTTCTTATTAAAGTCTCTCCCTATTTTTGAGACAGGACTGGTCAAGTGACTAGCTTGAGTTTTTGCTCTTGATGATGCTTCGATATTTTAAATATTTTAAAATGCTGGTGCTATTTTAAAAGAGAAGCCTCAAGCACACACACCCCGCTCAAGGAGTGGCACACACAGCACCTGAGTCTTTGTGTGCTCAGAGCCAGGGTCCCTTCACAGCGGGTGACCCCCGAGAGCCAACGGGTGCCCCTTCCCTCTTCTCACAGAATCACTCTTAGGTGAAACTCCTCCTTCTTCAGGCTCACTCTAGGTTTCCCACAGAGTCTCAGGCATCGTTTTTATAAAATGATTTTATAAAATTTGTAAAATTTATAAAAATAAATAATTTAATTGCAAGGTCCAGCAGCAGGGTCAGCCTGGGCTGGGTACCTCCAGAGAGAGACCTCAAACAAAGAAATCCCTGGGCAATGACACCCTTGTGATCTCTACACCTGCCCCTCAGGCACCCTTCGGGTCTTTCAGTCCAATGGTGATTTTTGGTCTGGAGTCTTCTAACACCTTCTGGGATTCTTTTTCTGTGTCCGGGCAAGCCATTGACTGCTCTAACCCTGTTGATGTGCAGTCTCTGCTGGGGGTTGTCACCTCCTTATCTTCTGGTTTATGCTTCATGTGCACCTGCACTCCCTGGCGGAACATGGGGAACGGAAAAGTCCTAGACTTAGGGAAAACACTGCCCAAACATCAGTGTGTTACCAACATTTTCCTCATACTGAAAGACTAAGGACAGCACTGTACCAGCTGATAGGAAAATTATTGAGAAAATTCATTCCATTGTGTCTTAAAGGCTTCAGGACATCTAGTTACTCATGCTAAGTAAAGCTAAGCACAGAGCATAAATCACACAGTGTTTTAGCCTTAAGTAATTTGTTCTCATTAAAATTTACTTACTTAAGTTAAACAACTAATATCTCTCAACAAAGGAGAAGGAGTTAAAGATTCTACTGTTCTCTGTTGTAGTTATAACAAGTGAATTCTACATAGATACGTATAACAAACGTTTCTTGAAAGGAATACAAGAAAAGCAGTTTGTGAGTAAGAAATGACTGTGAAGTAAATGCAGTATTACTTTACATGTGTCATACTTCTGTTGGTCATCTTTTAGTTCTATAGCAATTGCCTGGAAAAGTTTAAAGCCTAAAACCTTTCATTAAGCTCTTTACATTTACATAGTATAGTTACCTGAAAGTTAGTCAAAAAGTTTATAGGAATCTAGGTGGTACTCTCAGAAAGGAAGGATTCTCGGTTTTTGGGAGCTGGTTGCATGTTACTACTATACATTTCAGTCTTTGTTTATTAGATATTTTGAGTTTAAACTTAGGCCTGTGAAATCTATCTATTGAGTATTAAACTTATCAAGTGTTTCAGGGTTTGACAATGTTTATCACAAGTTACAAACCTAAAAATACTATGGCTTTTAAAAAAGAGCAAAACAAAAGCTAAATTTGTAACGGTGGGGGTTGTGGCTACCTTAAAGATTATAGAGTATCTGTTTGTTTCAGGCTTTACCTGTGCTCTGCAGAAAGAAATTCTCTACCAAGGAAAGTTATTCCTTTCTGAAAACTGGATTTGCTTCCATTCCAAGGTTTTTGGTAAAGACACGAAGGTTAGTAAAATCTTTGTGCAAAAGAGTCAAGCTATTCCTTAACAATCTGTTCATCATCAGAAGTGCACATTATTATGGAAAGCTAGAATACTACCAATGCTTCTAAGTATTATTGAGTGCAATCACTGTTCAGAAGTGATGCCTGAAAGTCATCTAGAACTGCAGCATATTATTAAAGATCAAGTTTTTCTTTTAAGTACTTCCTGTCTGGAAAAAAAAACCAAACAGATGAAAGAATCTGACATGCAGGGATGAGGGCATTGCCAAGCCCTCATAGCACAAACTGTACAAAAAGGTCTCTCTTCAGAGAGGAGGAGGAAGAGGAGGAAAAAGGAAGGCTGAAAAGTATAAGCACTACAAGAATATAGTTGGGGTACTGAAGGGAAGGATTAAGCGTATTAAGACAATTAAAGGAGAAGATCTAAAACTGGCTTCTGAGTTGAGCGGGAAAGGTCTTTGAGGGATTCTTCTAGCACTCCTGCGTAAACAGGGAGTGGGGAAAGAAAAAAACAGTTTTCTAGATTTTCACTTGTCAGCGTAGTATGAAAAGCAGAAATGGGACATGAACAGTCAGGAAGATCCTAATTTACAAGATTCGTTCGTTCTTGGTGCAGATATGTTTTACCTATGGCTTGGGCCTTTATGGTAAATGATATGCATACAGATAAAGATAAAACCTTCCCAGACAGATTTGTGTTCTAGTTCTGTTGATCTGGAGCTTTTTGAGTGGTTTTCTTTGTTTACATGATCTCTGCTTTAGTTTTGTGCTTTTATTGGGAAACAGCTCAATTTCCTGCAAGGAATTCTTTATCTTCTTTCTCGGGTACTTCCTTGAACAAAGTTTCTGGTTAATCCAGACCCTTAGTCAGTGAATTTGGTGCTGAAACCAGTTTAGGGGTTGACAGTGTCTCACTTCTCAAGTGTCAACCATTTTGACAGAACACCATCCCTTTGAAAGGGATTTTAAGAAGGTGGGATAGGGTTAAAGAACACTTAAAATTATCAACACATTGTTCATACTGACCTTATGGGTTATTATGTTTTACTGCTTGGCACAAGAAAATGAGTTATCATCAATTCCCAGTTAATGGATTCTGTTAGTCACAGGCAGTACATTAATGTGGATGGAAAGGAAATCAAAATTAACAAATGGTTGGGTACTGGCATTCATAATTAGTTATCTTGGCAATTAGTTTAATTAAAATTGAAGCAGCTGTACTAGCAATCTCCTGTGTTCCACAAACAAATGTGGCTACTTCAAACAGCTTTCCCGATTAAAACTAAACTACATGTATACAAAATTGTAGTCTACTTGGTAGAGTTCTACTAAGAAGACCTGGAAAAAAAAGAAGAAGAATGGTAGTGATATAATACTAGGAAATTGTCTTTGTCAACAGGGTTTTAAATGAAGGAATATATACTTATTTATGTATAAATGAAAAGTGAAAACATTACAAGGTAGGGTAGTATAGGCAGTGTTTATAAGTGTGGCTGTAGTGAAATCCCAAATTATTCAATTCTGGGGCATTGTTTTCAGAAAGCATTGTGGGTAAAATGAAGAGTGAAGAGGATAGGCCTAATCATTTATTTCCAGCTTCCTTCCCCTACCACTGCAACACACATTTAAAAGTTTGTTCAGTCATATCCACCCGGCACAATTTTTTAGGAATACCTTCAACAATAAAGCAGGAAAATAAGGGATATAATGATAAATAACGTAATGGGAGGCAGAGGAGGAAATGAAGCTTGAGAGCAAGAGGAACATTCTTAGCGGTCAGATAGACTGACAAAGTTTCCAAGACTCAAAACCTCTATTGCTTAGGACTTGTAAAACAGTTTAAGCTCAGTGATAAAGTGTTTTATTGTGAGAAATAGCAGGTCTACGCATTCTAATAAATTTTGCAATGTGAATTCTTCCACCTGCAAAATTTTTTTTGTAGAAAGCTTTTGTGGAGGGGATAGCTGTAAGTCAGGAGACTTCATTCTGCAGCAAAACCACAGTGCATAAAAGTAAAAGATTGCTTCTGCAGGATTGAATAGGCTTTGAAAGACATCACTGTGTTTCCAGGCAGTTCTGTTTTGGCTATATATACATTGACCTTGAGTCTTTACTGGAGCTAAGCATGATCTTAGTGATTTTAGTTAGTTTCCATGTTGCCTGCCAGTAAACCTTGTTTCCTGAAATAATTAGTACTCCAGATAGAAATAAAGTACTTTACAGTGATTTTACCATTTTAATCTAATGCTGGGGTAACAGTGCAGTAAGCAAGTACTTAATCCCACTTAAGTACACTTTAGTCTTGATTACAGTAATGTTATCCATCAAAATTGCATGCAGTAGAATGCCATTAACATCTCTGATTTAAAGTTCTTTGAGGTGAACTGAACCAATTAGAAAATTTCTAAGCTGCCTTTTTATCATTAGTATTAGCAGGATTTGTGCTGAAAAAAAATCTTCTGGTTTGTTTTTGGTTTTGTTTGTTAATTTGGTCTGTTTATTTTAAAGATTCTGTTCTGGGTACCTGAGGATTCTGAGTTTTCCTTATTAAACACACATGTCCCCAGTCCCAGAAAAAACTGTTTTGAAAAGTATTGCAAAAACATTGTGATACACGTTTAAGAAGAAAAAGTGTAGTGTTTAATTACTCATTTTCAAAAGGCATGGTTTCTGAAGCAGGAGAAATAGAGCTGACATGTTAAAAAATCAATGGAACAAATTATGACCAGATTTACAGATTCTTAGACCCAGGGACAGTGTCTGTAGTCTCGTAAAAGCCAGAAGGGGTCTGGAAAGGATGACACAAACAAAAGCCTGTATTGGCATCTGATAAAAGCACAAGTAAAAATAGTTAAGAAATGGTAATAATCTGAAACCATACCTATGCCAATGAAATCATGGATGTAGTAGAGAAATCTTCAAATGAAGAATGCTGAAGGTCTGGCTTATCACAGTTGGTAGGCTGTCTCCTTGTGAAAGAATGTGCAGATTTGAATGGGTGTTTTGGGTCTCTAACACTACATTGATCTTCTTTCAGATTAGTATACCTGTGCTCTCGGTGACACTTTTGAAGAAAACCAAAACTGCCCTTCTTGTGCCAAATGCTCTGATCATAGCAACAGTCACGGACAGGGTAAGTACTGGTACAGGGCAAAGCTAATGCACTCTGCTTGCTTTCTTTTTCATATGTTTTCTACTTTATTTTTTTGTGATCCCTCTTTATTGGCTGTAGTATGAGCAATTCTTGAAGGTGCCACATAGCCATTTAAACAGCTATAGGAATTAGTCATATGTGGGCATTTAGACTTAGGACTCTGGACGATCTGGTTTCTTAGAAGATGATCCTAGCCTCTTCTGCCTTGCCTCTTGTGACAGGCAAGAACTATTTTTTTTCCTCTAACTAACACCCTGTCTTTTTTCTTTTGATCTAGAGTTAACAAAGCTATGTAGAACTCAGTGAGAAAATAAGAAACGGAATTTCTGGTTGCCACCTGCTCTCTGTAATCAATAATTCCCTATTCTCCAACACTGTAGAGTAGTAGCACTGGCGGAACTGAAACAGCTGGGTGAGGAAGTGCATGCACAGAGAGTTACCTGACTTGTTGTCAGCTCTGACAGTATTCTTTCATTTACTTGGGTCTGTCACGTGACCAGCGGTACCTTAAATGCACAAAATACACTTGCTTCCGGTGATACTCATAATAGTAGTAATCTCATTTTCTACTGACTGATGTTATCCTAAGAGCAGCTTTAGAAACAGCCTGTTTTCGTTGTACAAATATTTTGTGGATGCAGAAGACTGTATAAAACATGAGTTGTTGTTTGTTTGGTTGGGTTTTGGTTTTGTTTTCAAAGGTTAGGTAACCATAGTTTACAAAGGCTTTTTAAAAAACGAGCAGATCTGGACTATGCTCTGGTTCCTGCAGGAGACTTTGGTAACTTTTATGTGCCTGTTCTGTGCTCCTTGTGATTAATTACAGGTCATAGGCTGAGATGGAGTGAAGCTTTTTCCTGCTGTACAAAAGTTCTTGAAAATGGTTACTTCATCAGCAAAATGGCCTAACAGTTTTATTTAGATGAAAGGAAGCTCGTATTGTATGCCTTTTCTCAAACAGTTTTGGAACTTTTGTTTTTCAGTACATGTTTGTCTCCTTACTCTCCAGAGATACCACCTACAAGCTGTTAAAATCTATCTGTAGACATCTTGAGGTAAGTACTAATGGGAGTGAAGATGGTATATAAGTTCCTGTTCATTATTATTGTTTTTCTGCTTTTAAATGCTACGTAGTTTGAGTGTGTTTCTTGTTAACACTTCTGCTTTTTTCAGGATACAAGCGTGGGCAACAGTCCAAATCCCTCTTCTGCAGAAAACAGCTTCAGAGCCGATCGTCCTTCAGCTCTGCCTTTGGTAAACAGTTTAAATGTTCCTTTGTTTGTTGCATGGCATTTTTCATTGCAAGAGCTACTTAAAGTGACTAAGGAGAAGAAACTGGGGAAAATCATGACGTCTGGTTTTAAAATTTCCATGATTTTTTTAACAATAGGAAGCAGTGGGAGCAATTGGCATAAGTGCAATTTGATCTGATCACGTGGTAGTGTATATATATGCACCCGTATGCTTTGTATATATTCCAAAGTCTGTGTGCTCTATGTATCTCTATAGAAGTCAGGTTCCACACTGCTCTGTGCTGATTTGTAGTTGCTTCTTCCTTTGCCATAAGCAGTTCTTAAAGCATTTCTAGTTGCAATCCTTCCTCTGCAGACCAGCTCAGACATTTGAAAGAGGTGTAACCACATGTGGTGACCAGAGTCTAACTCTAATAATGCCTGTCCTGAATTTCTCAGTTTGTCTAACTTAACAGTCTTTCTTCTACACACAGATTTAATCTTTTCACTTAAAGGAAAGCAGGGAATGAGGCTTACAGGGCTTATTTTGTTAACTTGATCTCAATGTCTTGATATCAGAGATTGTTCCTGGTTAAACAATTTTAAATCTTTTAGTTGTTGGTTCAGTTTCTTAGAGAGCAGTCGGAGGAAATAAGGTTGTTTAGATTTAGAACAGGGCTGAGTTTTCTTGTGACTCTTTCTTCCTTTCAGGATTTCAATGAGGACTATTCTGATTTGGATGGAATAGTGCAGCAGCGGAGACAAGAGATGGAAGAGTCCAGCAGCACAGGCTCACAGACCCCAGAGCTGGAATGCTTTCAAGGTGAGTAGGATCTTGGGGCCCCAAGAAAATGAGAAGGGTTTAGCTCTCGGTTTTGCTTCAGTAATTGCCTTCTGATATGCAATCTACATTCTCCACAATCCTGGAGAATTACATGGTTTTTAAGGTCTTCCTCAAAGCCACAATAGCTGCATTTCTATTATTATATCCCTGTGCAACCCAGACTCAGACAATGACTTGGTCAGTAGTGGATCTGATTTGTCACTACTGGCTCCAGTTGCTTGTCCATGTACTGTCTGCTCCCCACACCCCCTATCAGTTATACTACACAGATACAGTGTAGGACATGTTCCTCCTTTAAAAACAGAAAAACAAACAAACCCCCCTATTTTAAAGTAGTTCAAGTTGCAGTGTAAATTCTTCTAATCTACAGATTGCAATCTACATTAGAAGTAACATACTCTACCATGGTGGCATTTGTCCATGAAAAAGTTATTTTGGATGTGTGTTTTTATGGTTTTGTTTTTTTAAACCCTCATTCTTTCCAGTTATTAAGACACTTGAAAATACTGTTTAAAGTTATTTATTCTTAACACGACGGTTTGTATTCTTATATACCTCAAGTTTTTCAACTAATTAGCAGGAATGCTGTGCAGAAACTCACTGCACATAATTTCATAAGTACAATAGAACTTCTTTTATGTAGCACTTGCTAAATGTTCTTAGCAAAACCTAGGGTATTATTCTGCTGTACAATTAATATATATTAATGTATTAATGTGTTATTATGCTATTACTACTTCAGATTCCCTCTTGACTATAGAGGAATTTATATCATAAGAAACTTTTTATGATTACTTTTCAATTAAATACTATCATTTTTACAGGAGTTCTCTATTGTGTTAGTTTTAATTAACTCTTTTTCCCTATGTGTCTTTTGTTTAGTGGTATAACTTGGGGCTATTTGCTTTCATTGGTCTTTGGTATTTACTCTGTGTGTATCTTTAATTGTTTGGTGGCATCTGTGAAGCAGTAACTACATTGTGGTGTCATCACTTGCCACATGAGTGGTTCTGAATAATGATTTTTACTGGCTGTCTTCCTTACAGCTGATAGATACTTCAAACCTTTCCATTTTCTTTTTTCACAAGTGAAAAAAAATATCCAGTTAAAGAATCACCCTAGGAAAAGGAATTGAGGAGTGGGGGGGCACAAGTCTGTCACTTGTGATTCGATTTCTTGTGCATCATTGGAGCAGTCCAGTGAGTGCATGTTAGACATGAGCAAAACTGAGTGCAACTGGATTTTTCTGTCCCATCTCTTTGAAGACACCATCTGCATGTAAAAAAAAACCAGTCAGGAAAGGGAGCAATATCTCCATTTGATGTTGCTGTTAAAGTCATTTGGAATACTTTCTTCAGCATATTCAGTTCTTTTGAGAGATGACTTTTGCATTTGTATAATCTTCTGACTGGAAATTCAGTGATAACCTTTGAAGTTTGCATAGGTTGCCATTTTTTAAAGGATCTGGAAATCTAAGTGCAGCATACATAATCCTCTTCCAGTCCAGGTGCTTCTTTATATCTTGTGATGATGTGGATTTACTAGGCAAACTTGTTTTAAGGCTACTAAACCAATTGGCGCTTTTTTGTCCAGAAATGCACCTTTTAAAATCCTCCTCTTCCCCAGCTCCTTGACAAATGTAAGCTACCAGCAGCTCCCTTTGACTTCGTATTTCAGCTTCGTTACAAATCTTGCTGTTAACAGATTACCATGTCGTTGAGACACAGACTCACTTGAAAGTTTCCAAGGCTGAGGCAAAGTCTGTCCGCTCAGATGCACACAGTAAACGTGCACCTGATGGAAAAACCCGGAGCAGTCTTCGAAATGGTAAGGAGTCAAGGACAGATCTTCAGCTGGACTAAGTTAAGTTTGTGTAGTTATGTCAGTTCATGTAATTTGGAAGTTCTCTTTCTTGTTTATCCCTCTATTTATGTATCTGTTGCATGCTTTAAAAAAAAAAAAAAACATTTGTGTGCTGTGGTCTGCTTTGATCAAAGTAACACTTGTTCTTTTTCTTGCAGGCCATTCTGAAGCCTTCAGGTTCTTCCATAAAGTGAAGTCCCAGGAGCTTTTATCTCTGAACCATGTACTTATATTTTACGCATTTCTGTAAGTTGGCAATTAATACCAAAATTGTCAAAATACTAGGATTTTCTTATGATTTCATTAATTAATATAATCTAACCTTCACTTGAAAAAAAAAAGAAATTATTAGGAATTGTGGTTTAGACTTTTCAGAAGAAAAAATGCCAAGGCAAGCTGACTTAATAGACTTTTTACTGTTAAAAGCAAAGGATGTTTTGGCTCAGGAAACCTTAAGAGCTTAACTGCTTGCATGTTCATTTTACATGTCACTTAGCAAAGCCATACTCAAAGCTAGATTTTCATAACTGTCTCAATGTCAGTGACGGGTATTCCTGAGGTGTTTCTAAGAGCAGTACTTTTAATTCAACATGTACAAGTTACAGTTTAGATAGCCTATAACATTAGATTTGTCAAGTACCTCTAAAGTTTCCATTAACTCATGTGCCTTATTTTTCTTTTGCAGTGTTTGTGTATTAATATTTTCTACCTTCTACATGAGATATAAGATCAATGTCCTGGAGGAACGCCTTATTTCTATCACATCCTTTGAGTCACATATTAAGGAGTAAGATGTACTCTGTAAAATTCTGGGGTTTTAAAATCTTTTTCCAGTATCTGTCACGCTCATCTGTTTTCTTCAGAAGCCACTGTGATACTGTAGTGCCCTTGTGGGACTTTACTGTCCTGTAGTTCTTGTATCTATGCTAGCCTTATCTCACAGCTTTCTGTTTAAGACTTCTAGTACAAATGTGATATATCATGGGTTATTACTGCCTTGAGAATGTTTCAGATAGCTATAACTTCAGTGTAAACTGCTGAAGTGATCAGTTCATTTCGAAAGCAGAGATACTGTGGAAAAGGTAAAACTTCTGTCTGCAGTCTTAATGTCATTTGATTAGTCTAAGATGACAGGAGGTACTTTGTAATCTCTGAGCGAATACATCTGAGTTGCTTGTATGTTTTCTAAAGCTTTGGGCTGCCTATATTCTCTTTAGAAATTGTTGTCCTGTCTTGCTAAAATTAAAAAAAAAACCAAACGCCTCACCACACCACAAAACCAAAACAAACACACCCAAAAAATCCAGACACACCAAGGGAAGGTTCTTTGTGTGTTTGAAGAGAAAACAGGGAAAGGGGCCATGGTTGTGTAGATAGTTCCATTCTGCAGCTGGAGTCATGGATGTCATCTGCCCCTGCACATTTATTATTATTTTTTTTAATCTCTATGTTGCATGGTTAGGAAATATGCAAGCATCAAATGGAGAGTCAGTGCAGGGGCATACACCACAGTAATAAGCCACTGCAAGTTTTATCAGCTTCCTGTTCCTCTCTTAGGACAGAAGGCTGGATACTTAGGACAGAACTGGATACTGCTGAGAGTACTAATCAGTTTGTTCAGCATTAAATTTTGCATTAACTCTTCTCCCCTTCTTATAACTGTTTTTTTTCTGAGCTGCTCTGAAAAATATGACTTCAGAAGTCATTTGTAAATCTCAGTGCAAAACCTGCAGCCACATGCAGCATGAGTGGGAATGCAGGCAGCTGAAGAACTACCACCTGAAGAAGAGAGAGGGAAAATAAAATGCAAGACAGAGCTGTATCTAGACTGGATGGAACCATCTGCAAGGTGTTTCAAACCTGTAGCAAGCTCTTGAATAAGTGTACTTGATAATTCTGTTTTCTCTGATGACCCATCCACAACAAACAGGTCATTCTGACAATGTAGTTGAGGTCATATTGAACAATGACTGCTGCTTAGGATCCAACTCCTCTCAGCTGTCTTCTGTGAAAAGCAGTAGGACTTGTATGCAACTGTCAGAAGACAGAGCTAGGTTCTTGTTAAAAAACAAGTAGGAAGGAAATGGTTCTTTATCTTAAACAAGCTTGCATTTATATTTTGCCAATAATGTGAGGGGGGGCAGGGTAAATCTGCCTCTTGTAGGCAATGTCAAAAGCCATTTTCAAAACTGAAAAGCCAGAAGTTTGACATATTTTTATTAGCAGGATGCTGTGTCCCTCTTCTAAAGCACTGTTACACGAGAGTTCTGTTTTCTGTTGCTCTGATCACAAACAGTAGAAGACACAGGGTGATCTAATGTGCACTTCTACAGTGTCAAGGGGTTGGGCTTCCTGATTTCCTCCAAGTTACAGGACATGGAATTTATGCAACTTTTCAACTTATTTGCAGTGTAAATAGCTGTAAAGTTTTCCATCCAAACTTCTGGAGAATGAGACCTTGTAAAGAATGTAGTCAAAAGTGCAGAAGTGACTTAGGCCTTTGTTTCTGTAAACAAGTACAATTCACAATGTCGCCACTGTATTCCTATCTTAAATGTATGTCTCAGTTCTGTTTTCCTCTTTTTCACTTCTGTCACACTTCTTACTTATATTTGACAGACATCCTATGCGCCAAAGTTTGGGATCTCATCTGCAAATTAACACTGATGCCCTTTGTGATGAGTTAACTGCTAATCTTATAAAATTGGAAAAGGTAACTTCTTATGATATATGCAAATGCTGATACACTGATCATGTTCTTGCTGAATTTCTATAGTCTGCTATTTTGAAAAGTGCTAAGTTACCCCCAGATTTGATACCAGAAGCTGGCATGTTTTCCTAGACCAAAGGACTGGGTTTTGGACTAGAAATTAGTCCAAGTACAAGCACTGGTACATGTAAACATTTGGCTTGAGCTGAAGCTTACAACTGGAAGTACTAATGCACTGGACGCTTGAGGGGTGATTATTATATTTAACGATCTCACGTGTTTTTTTCATCAAGGCTAAGGATTCTGAATTTAACTTTTATTACTATTTGATTAACTTCTCTGTCGGAGGCTTTCGTTTCATATGTAGTCAGCCTCTTTGTATGAAGTGGCTGGAATCTGCCTGTTTCACTTGGTAAAGCAAATACTGCTGCACCAGTTGTGTAATTCCCTATACTTGACCTTTACCTTTTTACCATTCTCTAATTGCAAAACTAAATGCACTTGCTGACTTAAATTGTAAATGGTAAATTTACTCTATGTAAAACAAGAGTGAGTGTGCAGACCTTCTTTCCACCTTGGAACCACTTCTTTACCACTTTCAGCTGTGGTAGGCTAATGTTGGCTAGAAGTCAGATGCCCACCCAGCGACTCTCTCACTCCCCCTTCGTAGCAGTGTAGGGGGAGAAAATACAAGGAGAAACCTCATAGGTCAAAGTAAAGGTAGGGACATTGCTTTGCCAGTGACCATTGCAGGCAAAACAGACTCAGCTTGGGGAAAATCAATTTAATATAGTGCCAGTTAAAACAGATTTGGGTACAAAAACAAATGGTAGAGCACCTTTCCTCCCACTGTCCTAGGTTCGACTTCACTCCTTCACTCCTATCTCCTCACCCCACTCCCTGGCCCCCAAGTGGGGCTGCTGGGGGGATACAGTCAGTACATAACAATTTTCTCTCTGCTGCTCCTTTCTTCCCATAGTTTTTTCTTGCTGCAGCATGGGCTTCTCAAAGGGCTCCAGCTCTTCAGGAGACAACTGCCTGCTCTGGCACAGGTTTTCCACGGACTGTAGTGTGTACATCTTCTCATTTGTGGAGAACATCCTCCTCCTCAGACCTTGGTGTTCCTTTTGCTGTTTCTCCCCCTCTTACTCTCCTCTCTTTGGTGTTTTTCCCCTTTCTTAAATATATTTTCCCAGAGGCTCCACCACCATCTTGGCTGAGGAGGTCACCTGTGCCCTGCTGTCGGTCCACTGGAGGCTGCTGGAACTGCTGTATCTGTCACGGAGCAGCCCCTGGCCTCTTCCCACAGCAGCTGCCCCTGCCCCCAAACCTTGACAGCTGCCCCCCATACCGGTGTATGAACTGGAATACGTACACTGGCCAAGCATGGAAAAAAAGTTTTAGTGGAGGGAAAGCAAAAGTTACTTGAATTCCTATGTGCTGAAGTCACATGGGATATTTTTGCCTGTGTTTCTAAAACTGAGTGCAGGCCAAGGTCTTTCAACACCTTTTTTTCCCGAAACCAGATTTCTCAAATAGCATAAAGCTGGGATTATATAATGTCACTTTTTACCTGTGTGGCATAGGCTTTACAAAGACTGCCAAAAAGAGGTTTCTTCCCCTCAGATCTCCACACCCTTGGCTGTGGAAGTTTAGAGTAATATTGCTAGCATAATCCCTCCGTTTGCTCTGGGTAATAACAATGTGAATACAAGGGGAAAATGCTTACCAGATGATTACCAGATACAATCTTTAGCCAAATTGGGTCATTTAAGGGGTTAGTGCTTGCCAGCTGTCTAGGACAGGCTGGCAAACTGGTTCATGGTTCACCTCGCTTCATTCCAGTGGGAAGCCAGCCAGCCAGCCCTGTGCTGCAGGGCTAGGCGCTCTCCCATTCCCTTATTTAGTCTCTGTTTGGAGACACAGTAAAAGGCAGCTGGATGGCTGGATCATTCAGCTATTCCCAGAGAAGTGACCCTCTGTCCTGAATTAGAGTCTTAAGTCATGTGCTTTTTTTCAGTTAGTGTCTGCAGGATTGGACCCTTAAAATTTCACCTTGTATTTGCCAAATGCTCAAATGCCAAATCCCCCTGCGCTGTGCATACAAGCTAAATGAGTATTGCCTGTAGCTGCGTATTGCCACATCCCAGTCCTCTCTAATCTAGATAAGAAGTGGTTAGAACAGGATGTTTGACCCTACTCTTGCACTGCAAAACTGGTAGAAATCAAGTAGCTTTATGTTCTCTGAGTAAAGTCACTGTGGTTGCTGAAATGTTTCATGTGCCTTAGTAAAAAGTGCTAGTAATTGGCTGCAGCACCTAATGTAGTATAAAAGTTCCGGTGTAACCTGTTGTCTCTCCCCTCGCTTCCTGTGCAACTGCAGGATTGTAAACTAGAGCACAGAAATTATCTAGGTTAAGAACTAAAAATTACTCATCAGGTAAAAAAAAAAAAAATTCAGTGCCAGACTGTCTTGCAGTGACTTTTTCAGTGTGACCTTGTGATTTTTACAAGCTCTACTTCATACTCGGAGCCAAGGAATTACTGTGGCTTAGCAGAATGTTGCTTTGGCTTTTAAGTATATTTAACAAGTTGTTAAAATGCACCGCGCCTATCAGAGCATTAAGTATGAAGGTTGAAGCATTAAGTTGGGGGAGGGAAAGCATCACCTAGTGATACACAGGAATTTCCTTTCCGCAGGCTACATTACAGTAAGAGAATAAGTATGTGTTAAATGCCTCTTGAAAAATGTGGTGCTTCTTACTCTATTCCTTTCCCCAAAACGCCTCTTGAAAAAGGTCTGAGGTAGGATTAAGAAATGGTATCCTTGAGCAGGAAGTACAGTGGCTCCTTAAATTACAGTCTGAAAGTAGCTGTGACTAAACCTTCTGTAGCCAGTGACTGCTAGTTACTAAGATAGAGAGAACATGTGTGCCAGGGGATGTGACCCACTATATTCCCCCCTCTCTGCTTTTAAAGGACAAGGAGATGAAAGGTGCATAAATAGACTGTGTAAAATAGGTCTGTGCAAATCATCCTTGATGTGACTGGCCGGCATTGCCTTTGGTGTAACGAGGGGAAGATAACCCGTAATCAGTACACCCGATCTGGCAAATGGGACATGTCTGCTAATGGTGAGCAGACCTTATTTTGCTGCATGTGCATCATAGCCAGCTGTGTGGCTGAAGTTTTTACAAAACTATTTGGATTATCCACTTAAACCTAAGAGCTGCAACTTTGAGGTTTGAGAGTTTTTGGGGTTTTGATCAGGTTCAAAATAATTGGGTTTCTTGTCCCTTCTTTTCTGGCTCTAAGTTTTTTCTATCTTATTTTCACCATGAAGGAGAGAATCTGTGGGAGGAAATAGCAGGAGATGCTCATAGTATGAAAACTAGGTGTACTGGTGGCTGATGATATCCAGATGTTTCCTTTGACTCTGGTGCAGGAAGCATTTAATGTGAATATCATTGGTATGAATAGTTGTGGCAGAATTAACATGCATAGAGAGTATATTAAAAGAGTATGTCTTGATTTTGTGGGGGTTTTTAATACAGGGTAATACTTCCTGCCTCCTAATTATTTTTCTCTCTTTTTCTAAGATACAGAACAACTTACAAAAACTACTTGAAGATGGTGAATGAAACACCAGTGTTCTTGGACTGCTTCAGACCTCATTCGTCTCTCTTGACAAACAGTTCCAAAGGAGCTCTGCTGGCCAGAGTTCAACCTTCTTTGATTTCAGTCCAAGCCAAGTTTAAACTACTGTAAAGCTCATGTCATAATGCAGAAAGTCAGTTTATTCTTGAGCACGTATCTATATGTTTTGAAAACATATATGTTTTGGTCTACATGTATCTATATGTTTTGAAAATAAGGGGATTTTTCTTTCTCTATTTTGTGTGAAATAATGGATTTGATAGCTTGCTTGATTCTAAACTTGCTTACACCGTTGCAAACCTAGTGCGGCTCCCTTTACCTCAGCATTTGCTTTCTGCTTATTGTCATAAAGGTGTAAATGGGAAGAATTTCAGTCACAACTGCCGCTGAAGTGTTGTGTGAATGAGCTGGTATCTGTCTCAGCTATGGTTATGAATCAGTGCTGTGCTCTTCATTTTTATTTCTTTGTGCCCTGGCATCCCAAAGATCAGAAAACAGACACCTCTGGCCTTCATTATATGAATTTCTGAATTATCAAGGTGTATTTAGTTCTCGGGTGCTGTAAAAGGGTTCCATTCCACTTTTCTGTGGCACTGCGTCACCGCTGAGGGTAAGGTCTGTTTCTGCTGGGCATTCAGCTTCCATTGAAGTCAAGCTTGGACTTGCCAACTTACAGTCAAGTTGCTTATGAATAGCAGCGTGGGTGTGGCACATCTGCACAACTTTAAAACACTGCTACATTTTTTGTCCACTGATACAGTCTGTCCATTAAGGTAATCAGTGTAAAGACCCTCAGTCATCTCTCCTTGGTGTTGCATGGGGTTTTGGTTGGCTGAACAAGTGCAATTTGTGCTCCAGTTGATGGAAATCTATTCTTGGTATGAGACTCCAGGGGCCGGATCTTTCCACATACCAGGAACTGGCAAATTAGTGATGCAGCAATACAAACAATCAGTAGAATGAATGAAAAAGTGGACACCTGCTTTGTTATATCATCCTGTTTTGTTTTTTTTTTTCACAGTGCCTAAGACAGGATAACTGGGGATATTTAGCTTTCTGATTCACCAAGCAGGCTGGTTAGTTCTTAAAATGCAATATTTAGGATAATAACAACTAGTAGCTGTAAAGTAACAGTATTGTTTATAATATGCTATGCATTTTGTAACCATTTCTGTGAAATGTACCTACTCTTTAAATAAACTTTTTTGAAACAAAGGCCTCAGTAGTGTAATTTGGATTAATCCAGTTCCATCCATTACTTTTGGTCAAATGTACTCATGATCTGAGTAGCGTT
The DNA here is from genome assembly GCA_025769975.1 of Gallinago jamesoni. Taxonomy (NCBI): domain Eukaryota; kingdom Metazoa; phylum Chordata; class Aves; order Charadriiformes; family Scolopacidae; genus Gallinago; species Gallinago jamesoni. The sequence goes on along the minus strand of JAOQGH010000019.1, from coordinate 60,387,183 downwards.
GTACCTCACATGTGGCACAATGTGTGCAAAACACTGTACCCAGCACAAAGGATTAGGGACTGCATCCTGCCCATGTGCTTGCTCTTCCTCAGCTGTACTCAAGGTCTTCCCAGACTGCACAAGATGGTAGGAGCAAATTTGACCCCTAGAGTTATGAGGCAACTTGATAGCTTCATCAAGTGATTCATCCTTGGGGATGGTCTCTTCTCCCAGGTCACAGATGATAGGACAAGGGGTAATGGCTTAAAGTTGCACCAGGGGAGGTTCAGGTTAGATAGTAGGAAATATTTCTTTCCTGAAAGGGTTGTCAGGCATTGGAATGGGCTGCCCAGGGAGGTGCTTGAGGCACCATCCCTGGAGGTATTCTAGAGGCAAGTTGACATAATGCTTGGGGATATGGATTAGTAGTGGATTGGTGTTGTTTTGGGTGTGGTGGGGTGTGTGGTTTGTGGTGGGTTTTTTTTGTTTGGTTTTTTTTAGGTTTGTTTTTTTTTTTCACAATTGGTTGGACTAGATGATCTTAAAAGGTCCCTTCCAGCCTAGGTGATTCTGTGATTCTGTTTCTGTGATATTGGATGAGTATCGTACAGTTGAGGCAGCTTAGGGAGTTCTCTAATGTGCCTGCCTGGCTCAAGGTTCCATCTGAGCATGGTATCAGAAATCTGAGATTTGACTGTCCTCACTATTGCAGCCTCTGCTTTTCCTCCCTCAGCTGTCATGAGATTATTGGAATATTTAGTTTCACAAGAGAGCTATCACAATGTTTGAGTATTTTTTTTCCCTTTGCTGTCCTTTTCCCTACTCTGTTCTTCCCCATTGACACAGTTTATGCAACGTTTTGGACTTTGACCTCATCCTCTCCCTTCTTCTCTACTTCCCTCCCTTGAATTCTGTATCAATAACAGAAGTCCACAGTTCTGTTTATGGTTTTAAAGTGGATGCTACAAGTCACCTTTATCAAAGGAACTCCAAGGAAACTTGATTACATCCAGCAGCTTAACTGAGTTGCCCTGTTACCCTGTGACATCACCAAGGATGTGCTTTGCTGCAGGGAAACAAGGGGAGAGAGAGAATATTTGTCATGTGCCTTACATAAAGCAGGCAGGCTAACCCCTTATCATTAGCCGTAAGTGGACAAAATAATTACCATGGTGAATCAGTAATCAGAGGTGATGTGTGCCCTTTAGCTTCTTGGGGCAGCATGCCACTCTGGACAAAGGTGTGACTCTGCCTTTCAAAGGCAGGAGAAGCAAATTGTGCTCCAAAGAAAGAATCACAGAATTGCCAGAGTTGGAAGGGACCTCTAGAGATCATCTAATCCAACTCCCCTGCCAAAGCAGGATTTCCCAGAGCACATCACTCAGGACTGCATCCAGGTGGGTCTTGAAGATCTCCAGAAAAGGGGATTCCATGACTTCCCTGGGCAGCCTGTTCCAGTGCTCTGTCACCCTTACCATAAAGAAATTCTTCCTCATATTTGAATGGAACTTTCCATATTCTAGCTTGTGCCCATTGCCCCTGTCACTGGGAACCACTGAAAAGAGTCCGGCTCCATCCTCCTTCAACCCACCCTTTAGGTACTTGCAAGCAGTAATAAGGTCTCCCCTCAGCCTTCTCTTCTCCAGGCTTCTCCTCATAAGGGAGATGCTCCAATCTCTCCATCATTTTTGTTGCCCCAGAGTGTGCCCTAAGAAGTGGGGCTTAGTGCTTGTGAGGTTGTTGTCTCATCAGCTCGCTGATGCAATTCAGCTTGGTCACACTCTTCTCTGCTCTTCAGCTGGTACCTTCACTCCTCCTTTTCCTAGAGGGAGGGTGTCACAAGGGAATCATACAGTTTAGAAGCCGTTGGGCTGTACCTCCTTGCTGTACCTCCAGATTTGGGAGGTGGAGACCTCCTTTGCACAACCCTGTGGTGGCAAAGCTGCGAAGTGTGAGTGGTTTAAATCCTATGAGTCAGTCTTGTGACTGAACAGGAGGGGTTTGCCCCAGCTGCTTCCTGCGCCAGGGGGAGTCCAGCAAAGAGTAAAGGAGGGATTCTCCTCCCAGCGTCTGCGATAGGTAGGGCAAACAAAGGCCACAAAGAGGGCTGCTTCTGTTTGGCAAAGGTGAGGTGATAGTTTGCAGAAACAGGCAGAAAAGATGTGTGGCTTCAAGGAAGCAAGAAATCTACATCAAATGTTTAGCACACAGTGTTAATAATGGTCACATAATTTGCTGCATAGTCTGCCTGGAAATCTGATTTTAAAAGCCAATTTTTTTACGTCTTCTAGCTTTGTTTTTCCGGTTTTGTCTGTTGTCCGTCACAGCATAGAGCTGGAAAAACAGCGGGGTTCCACCAGCCTTAAAGGACCTAGTAGTAGTACCAGGTTCCACCAAGATGCTTTGAAACTGCAGATGTATGGGAGGCAAAAGGACCACGTCACTAATGTTTTCTCTAGTTGTAGTTGGTGACCCAGTTAGTTGTTTCTTAAGGGTTTTGGCCCAACCTTCTTCAGTTCATGTGGGTGCTTATTCTAAGGGAGGAAAAACAAAACAGACAAAAAGCTGCTTGATTTTTTTTCTCAGAAATTTAATTTTGAGGAAACTTCTGGGACACTTTGGTCATGGGCAGGAGTCATAGACAAGATACGACTTTTCCACACACATTCTGCCATTGTCCAGCAAGTGGACTCCTCACATCCTGGCCTGGTGAAACTAATTTAAAGTGTTTTTCTCCACCGCACTGGTATGAACGTGGTCCAAATAGCTAATAGGAGGATTTGGGGGTGCAGAACAGACACACAACATGGAAGTGTATTATAGCCATGATTTCTGATGGTTTGGAATTCACCTATCTTGAGACTACTGTCAAGAGGAAGAGGCCTCCTTTCCATGTCTCCCCTCTTCTGTATTCCCACTTACTATTCTTGTATGCATTTTCACAGACAGCAGAAAGGAGGAGAGAAAGGGAAAAAGGTAATGTGGGCTTGGAGAGGCTGGTTGGGTTGAGAGGTGGTTGAATTAGTTTTCTGCCAAATTATTTGCCTGAACTGGCTTGGGCTGAGGGGTATCAAGTTTGTGATACTGTTGGTGTGAAGCATGCAGTTAGGGCTCTGAGAAGGGGAAGTACTACAAAGACCCCTCTCAGCAGAACATGAAAGGTAGTAAATCAGGTTCGCATTTGCAGAAGAAAAGATGAAGAGTTTTGTGTGTGTGTGCACGTTTGATTTTAACACTGTCACTGCTTTTACCTGAATGAAGTTTTATGCAGATCCATAGTAATGCTCTCTGCTTCCTGCCATGCCTGCACTTCCAAGTTTCCACCTAGCATCAACTGGCAAACAAATCTCCAGGTTGGTGTTATCCAGGCCTCGGTGGACTGGTTCGGCTGCAGCTGCGAGTGAGGTGTTACTCCCAAGGACACAGGAGATTCTGCATTTACAGAGCAGGTGTGACATGCAATAAAGATTGTAAAAAAGCTGGCTCTTTAGACAGAAAACTCAGCAAACAGTTAGATTGAGCAAATAGTTCCTTTTGTGCTCAGTGCCTGTGTGTGCGCTTCTCTAAACAGCAGAGGAATAACGTTGTTTGAAAGGATTATACCAACGCCTGCTTTCAGTTCGCCTGGAGAGACTGTCTCAGCCTGACATGCAAATTTGCTCAAGTGGGAAAATTGACTGATCTCATTTGACACTTCCAAGTTTATGGTTTGAACCCAGTGGAGCTTTCTTCTAAACATGGTTGCATGTGATGGGACTTTACAAAAGGGATGGGTTTCTTTGCTTTCTTGGGTCATAAAATCAGTGTAATACAATTTCATAATTGTAGGGCTTCACAGTAGCCTGTTGTTCAGTGAACACGTCCGTAAAAAAATACATGCAATTAAATTTCATGTAATCAGTAGCCTTCCTGGATTTTAAAATAAAATCAGTCAAATGCATATACTAAACCAATGTACACTATAGGCACTAACTCAGCAGTACTTAGAAGAGTTTATTCCCTGACATTCACATAACGTTATGATGCTTGTAACTATTTCTGCCCAAAACATAGGCATTTCACTGATACAGATACATGGTTTTTTTAGACCTTCTGGATTTCATCCTGGTGGCTTCTCCTGACCCTTCAGTTTCCATTTAGTCAAACTGGCCAATGATACTCTAATTATTTGGGTGACTTGTGCTTCTAATACAGGAAGCATAAGAATGTTCCAGCCATCCCCTACCGAAGTTACAAATGCTTTGCATGGATCACTTTACCTTTTTTCCCTACAATGGGCAGTATTTGTGCCAAAAATCTTGCGTCTCCTGGAAGGAAGAGTGTAGCTGTTGGTGGAAGGAGTAACCACCCTGAGTTGGATGTCTGTTTACTCAGTAGACATCTGTGCCGAAAAACTATGGAAATTAGCTCCTTGCAGAGTGTCCTAGAAAATTGCTGCTCTCCATATGTTTCATAGTGACTAGGCTCGCTGGCTGCAGCCTCTGTGAATTCAATCGGGATACCTCTTCCCTACCCACCCTTTTTTCTTTTTTTTTTTTTTTTTTCCTTTTGTCCACTGTGTGCCGAGCCTGTGCCAAGGTATTTTACTGCGTATGTGACATTCTTGCCTTGCCAATTTCTGTACTGGGTTCATTTGGATACTGCTTAAAAGTTCATTATGTTCTTAAAGTTGAAAATATAACCTTTCCCAGGCTTTACAGGACAAACAGCAAGCTCATGCCGTGATGCGGGATCGGGTAGGAAGTGCATCCTATTCTGGGGGGTGTGACGTTCTACATTAAACTTCCTAACAAAGATTTATTAGTCTTTGGCAAGGCAGGGAGTTTGAGCTGTACAATAAAGGCCTCTTCAACTGCTGTTCTCACTTAATGGTATTGATAAGGTAATTTTCCACTGAGTAGGCAATTTAATAGTGCTTAGCAGGAGATTAAAGCAAAATCATTCCAATGGGCTGTCAAGTACAAAATTAAAAGCCAGCTCTTCACACTATCTACAGATAGATAGATAAGGGCTCCTTCCGAGAAGAAAAGGTAATGAGTAACTTAATTATAACCCTACGTGCCGCACCTGGCGCGTAGAGCAAAATACAGCTCTGAACCCTGCCCGCTCTTAGCGCTGGGCTGTTGCGGCCACACGCACACGTGGCCGCATCCCGGGGCAGGGCCAAGCTGGGAAGACAAGTCATCTTACGCTAACAGCTGTTTCCAGCTGTGTAATCAACCTTGAGCCTTCTCCCACAGACGAATCATGCGAAAAATAAATGCTTTATGACGCTGGTGTCTGATGCTTAGTGCAAAGAGATGGTCCTTCTGTGCTTTCCTCCAAAACAGCTCTAAGCAACGCCAGTAACTTATGAAAAAAAAAAAAAAAAGTCTGCAGGAGCTGAAATGGTCTGCTTTCTGAAAACTCTGACCAACGGTAATGACTGTAAGGAAGACAGATGGCTGTTGAACTCAGAGACATAAACTTCTTGATTGTGGGAACAGATCTTCCACATTTCTTGTCCAAGTCCCTTCATGCATTTCTGGTTCTGAATTCACGTTTGGACCATCACAGTAACTCCTTCTATGAAAAGAACTTGTGGTTTGGGGTCTAATTGAACTAATGAAAGCACAAAAGCTGGATTAAGGTTAGGTCCCTCATTTCGAGGGTGCTCAGAGCTGGCTATTGAGAGCTCCCATATTTGTTACTCCCTCCTTCTGCTTATAGCCCATCCTCTGCCACTGTTTGCCTCCTTGTGCTACCAGATGTAACCTGGATTCAAAAAGTGGTCTGCTAAATAGTAACCCATCCAAAAACAGTTAAATTTCTACCAGGTAGATGAAGAAGAGTCTCTAAAACAGCCCTGTATCGAAGACAGGCCTGTTGAACAATGCCTGAAATAATAGTTCAGTTTCGCTGACACAACTAGTTATTTTTCCTTTATTGTTTTCTGTAATTTGACTACATGCAAAGGGAACCAACACTGGAAACTGCACGAATATTCTGATGCACTTTGTCTGTACACCTGCCCTATACCTCTGTGCTTCCCCAAGGAGCCACAGCTCAGAGGAGTGGGATGGACCAAATGCATCAGCGGCCATAACTTAGGCTCCCGCACAACTCTAGTTGCAATCCTCAGCTGTAAGCATCAGAGAAAACTCATCTTAATATGCAACAATGGAGGATTATCAAAGAATAATGTGTTTTTCCCATGACTTTAAATACTTTTTTGTGTTCCCTTAAGAAGCAGATAGAGTTACCTAGCACAAACAACCTGTAATACTATTTCCCATCTATGGAAATTAGGGATTTATATTTTTTTTAAACTGTGACAGCCTTTAATGTTAAAGTTGGAAGCATGTCTGTCATAGCAAGTATGCCTCAGGATAATACAGACTGTAAGCTAAGTGCAATATTCATTTTTGTCCTGCAAAAGCAAGGTTATACACTGACATACTTCGCTGGATTTTTTCCTCCTTGTTTTGATAAATTAAATTAGTCTCCAGGCACCAACACCAAACAGAAATCAACACCTCAGAAATCATATTCTCTGCTTGCCATTTTTCTTTTTCCATTCACTTCTTTCTCTTGAATCACTTCTGCTCTGCTGTAAGAAACAGAGCCACCAAATCCCGGGTCTGTTTTAATGTTTATAATAAGCTCTTTAAGCTAATACTAGAAATTCCATTTCTGTTTCTACATTTGGGGAAAAATGTGGTTCTTTCTGTGCTGGAGATAAACAGTAGCAACTGCACAGTGTACTACATAGTGTTCTTTTCCAAAGCTTTTTTTCTGTCTTTCTGAAACCTACTTTTTTTTTTTCAACTCTCAGACTGAGAGGTCCTTAAGTTGTTTGATTTCCAGAGTGTGGGTATTTATTCTGCTCTGAATTGATCCATCCTTTCTTTCACAATTTGCAAGAACGTACTGCAAAAACAGATATATTCAAATCACATTGGAAAACCAGAAATGTTAACGTCTAAATCATGGAACATGTTTCTTTTTATTTCCTTCCCTTTTTTTTCTCTGACAGTTTTTCCAACAAGTAAAAACTTCCACACCCCAAGTATGGATGGGTGAACGTGCAGCGGCTGCGCTGCTTTAGCCACTAAATTATTATTGCGTGGTGTCCTGGGCCAACCCAGGAGAGCGCTTGGGATCCTGGACTTGGAAAAGTTGGAGCAGTACAGGATTTCCCTTACTACTCTTTCCCAGCTCTGCCTTGGGAAGCGCCTGGTACAGCAGAGCAGTTCCTCTCCCACCACCCCCAGGCAAAGTCCTTCCATAATGTACCTTCGCTGGGAAAATTTTAAATCTCCAGCTATTTCACCCCTTGAGCTAGCTGTTACTTCTCCTGGTGATACCACCGCTTACAGCAATGTGCCACTGCTGTTGGATGAGGGGATGCACTGCCAGCAGATGCTCATCCCACACTGTTGCCATCAGGGGCTGTGGAAACCTTAAGAGGAGAGAACTATTCCTCCTTACGTTGAACTTGACACAAATTTTCATAAGCAAATAAGCTTGCACACAGGCTAATAAACACAGCCTCATGATGGGAGACTGCAACATTCTTATCAGTCACAGTGGGACGAAAAGCATAACATCAAGTGCTGCAAAAGTTTGCCATCATTTCAGAATAATGAGGGGGTGCAATTTGAGCAAATGAAACACAGATCTTTCCAGCGCTAAAATGAAGTCTTGGTGTTTCCTCTAACATGTTTGTCCTTGTATCTGTCATCAGTCTAGAACAAATTTTGGCAACCTTATTCAGAAAGTCAGTAGAAAATCTAACCCATCAAAAAAAAAAAAAAAGTAGCAGCCTTGATTGTCTAATCAATTTATAATCAAGAAATTGCCCAAAGGACAAAAGCTACTACATTGTGATGGCCTTTATTTGGACTCTCAGGGCATTTCCCCACTGCGTCGCATCACATACCATTGTATAACACGTATGATAATGCAATTTAAGTGTGGATTGCTGCAGTGGGTGAGTGTATGCTGGCTCAGAGGTCGGAGTAAACAGTGGCTTCTGGCTGAGGGCACTTGATAACCTTTTGGCAGCAGAGCAAATAACAACTCCCAAGAAGCAGCACTACCAAGGTGCTAAGCTGCTACTTTCAATATAGATTTCTTAAGGAAAAAAAAAAAAAGTCAATAATATTACTGCCAAAATCCGGTTGCCCTAGTGAGAGCACGGTTCAGGAAGTACAAACGAGCCAAACAAAATAAAATATCCGTTCCCACCTCTGCTGTAGGCTCAGTGGTTCTTCTTGTTCCTCTAAGTCACGTGCAATCGGCCTGTTTCTCTCCTAGGGCAGGTTGATGAGTGAGATTTTACTGGCAATAACATGCATCACGAGCCAGGACAAGGGAGCGCAGGGCGTTTGGAATAACCCACATTACCTGTCTTTCTACCACCCCTCCAGTGCTTGCAATGAGCAATCCCTCACAAAACACTTGTGGCCAGCTACATCATTATTAATTATTGCCCCACTCATAAGGCTGAGCGGCTGGTGTCTTTCCTGAGATTAGAAATGAGTGTAAAGAAATCAGCATCACCTGATCCTTAAGGGTTTAACCATACAGCTGCCTGAGCCACCTTTTCTGTCTCCTCTACCATTAAGCTCAGTAGTGAGGCAGACTGTGACAGTTGCCCAACTTGCCAGCAGCCACCTTTGTCAAAGACCAGTACTGCTGCCACCCTACTGTCACCCCCTTCCTGGACACGTGCCGCTGCTTCCCATCCCCACCAGTACACACCAGTGCTGCCAGTAACCATAATTTGCTTCCAGGAAAATCAGCTGGGGCTGTTTCGTGCAAAGTCCAGAGTGCACAGGTGTGTTGCATCACTTCTGCTGCATCAGCTCTGCTAAATAGATTTGAACAGCTGAGTAACTACTTTGGCAGAGGAAGAGGGAGCTGGAAATGGGCTAATAACACATTTATCTCCTATGGGTAGATGTGGAAGATGCTTCTTTGGAAGTCTAATTCCCTTTTGGCAGCACTTACCTATATTTATGAGCGAGCTTGGATAGGACCATCAGACACAGACACATATATAACACCTGGTCATAAAAGAAAACAGTTAAAACTAGATTTTGTGAGATTCCCTGGCCAGGCTCAGAGAAAAACCTACTGAATCAGGCAGCCAAAGGCTGTGGGACAGCAGGTGATTCACTGCCAGGCAGTTCTTTGGGTCACAGGGAAAACAGCAGAGGGCAGCACAGGTGGGAACCTAGGGTGGGAACCACCAGGGTGAAGGTGTGGTTTAACCAAGATCCCGTTCAGCCTCTAATTCGATGTACAAGCCAAAATCCTGCTTTGCAGTGCTCTGGCCACAATTGTGTGGAAGAAGATGTCTTCATGTTGAAACCTTTATGCTTTTACCTCGCAGTCACGGCACTGGGTGACTGTAGGGCAGTAATAATTTCTCTGGAGACCTTATGTGACAGGAGCAGCCCTCTTTCAGTCTGAGATGCTCATGCACTGCTGTGAGCATGTACTGCTCTTGCCCTCAGAACCACTGTAGTCAGGCCATCGTTTGTGCTCCATATAGTGTGAGGGCTTGCTTTGGGACTTCTGACCCCAGGCAACCAGCTCTGCTGATGGGAAACAGGGAGGACGCGGGTGGAGGCGATGCCTGCCTGCTCGGTCCCCAGCTCTCTGCCAGCAAATGTAATTCCGGAGTAATTATACAGAATCATACAGAGTTCAAACAGAAATGATGCTAAACCAGAAGAATGACAAAAGAAGAACATAAACATTTTCTGCTCTGTTCTGTTGATTTACTGAACCATAACAAAAGGTTGACTGATCGCACCTCAGTGCTGAGGAATGAGAAGCTACAGAATGATGAATTAGATAAACAATTCAAACAAAAGCGAAGTCATGGAGATGCTATAGAAAATACATGTTGGTCTACAGGCATTTATGAGGAAAATTAATTGGTTTTGCTTGGGTCATGTCTGCTGTAATTCTATGTCTGAACTCATTTTGATCTCTGCTGGGGAAATAAAGACCATGATTTCCTGGTATTTTAACCCACGTTGCAAAATAAGCTTTCTTAGCACCTGAAATACAGAAGTCAAAATATGTTTTCTGATTAGCTGAGGGCTATTGTAAGCCAAGCAAATCACTTATTCTTTGCAAGCCCAGCAGACACTGGAATACAAGTGTCTTACCGAGTTTCAAAAAAGCCCCAAAGAAACAGACTAGTACTCTGATGAATGATGAATTTCCAACTCACAGTGAAAAGGAAATTTGAAGAACTCACAGAAAGAGTTGTACAAAGTATGCTCCATATTTACTATTTCCTGTAGGAACAACACAACATGGCATAACACAGGCTGAGTACCAGTAAGGATTAGTCCTTCTGTGAACTTTCAGTATTTATTGTTCAGTAAGACGGCAGTAGTGAACAGCCAGGAGAGTAAATGATACAATCAGCATGAAAATTAGAGTACTCAGACAAATCTTGGCTGGCATAAATCTAACAAATATAGAAATTTGAAATGCATGGATTAACACATCAGAGCTGATTTTAAAAAACACAGAACAAAGAGACTGGTGTGGGGTGGTTTTTTCATTATTTTTTTATTTCACAGAACATGCTGAATGACTCTGGGACAATTTTTACTGTAAAGATTAAGGGAAACATAACCATCAAAACAAGAATGTTTCTTCTGCTCTCAGATGCTTTCCTTTGCATTGTTGGGTTTTTTTCCTTAATCATAACAGATAGTTTTTACAGCCTGTACTACTGCCAGATTCATTCTCCAATCAAGGAACTCTTAACAGATTTTTAGGGGTTTAGGATGATATTGTTCCATACTGAATATGTCTGTCTATGCTTTATCGGCCCTAATTGCAGCCTTATGCATTAGTTTAAACTACATCTGGCTCCTTTCCCCTTCTCCTCTTCCAGTAGTTCTCTTCCTTTATGCAATATTCAAAAATATGCTCTTTCAATCTACCTTATTTTGTGTACTTTGCCCAGCATTCCAAGTGTAATACCCAACATCTGAAAGACTGGCACTACGTCCTCTGTCTCCTCCACAGTACCGCTTGTGTCTTTCATCCTGGCTTCACCACCTTCTTTGCTGGTGTTTTTGCATCCCTCATCCTCTCTTCCAAGACCCTCCATTTTCCTACAGCCAGTAGTCGATTGCTGCCGTCCTCCAGGTTCCCTCCTACACACCTGCAGTAATTGCCTGACTTTGCAGAGAGTCACTTCAGCATTAAGGAATGTCAGAGGAAATAAAAAAATAAAAATAAAAATAAATTTAAAAATCAGTAACACAGCTAACCAAACAATATGGAAAGGAAATTAGCTGACAAGACAGGGTCACAGCAGCCGGTGTTGGTTAAACCTGCTGTGGAACAGCAATTCTTGACTCACCAGTTTTGGGATTTCTACCTTGTGATCCATCCCTGACATTTTTCTTACTGCCCTAAGTTTCTGTCTCCTTTGCTGTCACTCCATGGTCCTACATACCCCCTCCTTCAGCTAAGATCTTCACAGTGTTTTTTGAACCTGCAAAGATTTAATACCGTAGCAAAGCTTAGAAGGATAGTTCAGCTTGCATTGTTATCATGAAACATCACCATAACCTTGCTCTGTATTTGTTCTGCCTTAAACCAAGACCATAGATCAAGTGCCATCTGGGTCAAATTGAGAGGAGAAGGAATCACTTTACTCTTTATGGGGCAAGCGGATATCCCTCATTTCTCAAATGCATAATCGTGAGCATGTGCACTCATAAGTGAATGCAGTCCCATGTGAACTGGAAAGAAGTTTATATTCTGGGGATATACGAATATCCTGCATACTTCTGGTGATAAATGTGTTATAAAAATACCAGCAAGCGTGGTTAAAAATGTAGTTAAAAGAAATAAAACTCAAAGAAGAGGTATGTACTGCACTTTCTAGATATTTCTCACATAGAGCTGCTACATGGTACCGAGACGTTTATGTCATGTCACTATAGGTCAGTCTGTATCACAGGCCAATGAGTTAGTAGCTCCTTAAAATCTACAAAAGACAGGAGACCATAAGCTGTTAGTAATGGTCTGGGGATCAAATACAAGCCTTAGGAGCAAGAGAGATTGGTGTTTACCCTCTGTTGTTCCTCAGTCTCTCATTGTTCAACCTGCATGTTGTAATTTTGTGACCTCTGTAACGCTCCCTGAGCAAGTGACCGGTGATGGCGACTTCGCTGACGCATCTCAGCAGGTCTGGGGACACCTGTAAGCATAGTGCCAGGGAAGCGTGAAGCACAGTTACCCCTAACTTCCACCTTTCCAGAGGTCAATGTAATGAAAGGAAGAGCCTTCCTCTGAAGTTGAGAGACCTGGTTTGCACTGTTTCTTATCTTTAAGCCTGCCTTGAAATCGGGTTGCAGGACAGCAGAGGCATTGTGCCGGAGAAGAGAAACACACTGCTACAGTATGCATTAAACGGTTTGTTCTTCCCTGGAGATGAGTACCCGGGTGAAACACTATTATTTTTATCCTCGTGGCTTTTGGAGTTAATGTTTTATGTAACAATTGCGCTAATCAACTGAGCCTTTTGTGGAATAAAGCGTATTCAATTACCAGCTCAGAAATAGCGTTCCCAGATGTGCCGAGAGTATAAAAGATAGTGAGACGGAGAGGTTTGTGTTTTACACAGCTGGCGAGCAAAGGCGGGGGGGGGGCTGCTCTGCGCAGGAGGGATGGCTGCTGCGCCGCCCCGCGCAGGCTTTGGCCTGACCAACAGCGACACCGGGAGGAACACGGTGATTTAAAAAAAAAAAAAAAAAGACCAAACCACCACCAAAAAACAAACCAGACCAAAAACCCCAACTCTGCTATGCTTCACTGTGCAAGTCCCTGGCCCAAAAGGGAGAAATGTTTCCCCGTTATCTGGAGGAAAGCAATGAGCTGTATGGAAAATCAATGCTGATCATTCAGCAGGAGAAAGAGAGACTGTGGACAAGCGTGTCCTGTTGTACCAGGCACCTGCAGGTAACCACAAGGTCAGACGAGGCACTTGGCGTTGCGAGAAGCATGTCAGCAGCAGCAGCAGCTTGCAAACAACTGAACGCAATTAATCCATGCGTTTTTTAAACACTTGGCACATAGCAAACGATGGCATGATCAGGGAATACACATTTCAGAATACCGAACACAAGACATGAAAAAAATCCTTGCCAAGCCGTTGTTTCTGCTCAAGAAGTTTATTCTATGTCATTAGGACTTTTTACTCTTATATATGCCTTAAAAATCTTTGTCCTCTTCCACGCATGGAAATGAGAGCATACAATTGTGCAATACATGCCCAACACATTGGGGCAGCACCGGCATGACAAATGATTTGGAAGACAGTCCAGGCAAAGAGCTCTTCTGTAATTTACATGTTATTTTTGAGATTAATATTGAGATTAATGCTGAGACTTGAATGGACTGCTATAGGCCAAAGAGTCTTGAATGCAGCAGCTATGCATATAATATCCCATACAGAAACATAGGCAGCTGCCACAAATTAAGAGTTCTGGCAGCCTCATGGTGTTGATCTCATCCAGAAACAACGCCTAGAACCGAATGACGGAAATACCACAAGAAATCAGTGAGATGTGATACACATGGATTGGTCTGTTGGTACTGAAATTTAACAGTGAGTGCTTTCTCAGTCATTTTAAATACAGCACTGCAGGGCAGCTACTTACAAATTCCCAAGTTGAGACATGTTACTGGCAAGTAGTACTCCTGATTCCTGAAAACAATTCCCATACCAACTCTGCTATAAGAGACTGGAATAGGATGTGATAAAATAGAAGAGTCGCAGCCTGCAGGTTTGATTTTTCTCTGTTTATTAAGAAAGCAATTGCTCTGTTTATTAGTGCAATTAGTAGAATTTGTATTTTTCTTCAGTTAAAAATTTGGCAAAAGGAAAGGAAGTTAATTGCAAGAATGTTCCCATCAAGGTCATTTCACAGTAAGCAATACCGTGCTAACAAATGAATTATTGATCACATGTCATTTAACACTTGTTATTTACTGGTGTTACACACTCAGTGGTAATTAAGTTTATGCAACAGTGGAAGCTGATGATGACAGAATTTGTATTAAAACTGCAAGTTCCGTTATGTTGCACATCCCAGTAGCTCCTAGACACATTTTATGAATTTTCAAATTGCTTTCCGAGTGAGATAACCCAATGACAGCTAATGCAGCTTACAATCATCTCCCAAGCAGACTTTCCAAATTAAAGCAGAAATTGAGAATCAGAGTGCTTACAGTATCTTTAAACCTCTTTAGTTTAATACTTCATCATAATCCTAACTGCTGATAGGCCCCTAAATCCTTGCCAAACCCTATTAGAATCTGCAGCTGTCTTTAAAAGGCACTTTTCCCAGAGAGACTTCACTGGAAGTCAGTTGGTCTGTCAGTTCAGGTAGGGCTCTTCAACAACAGGAAACTAAATAAATAGAAGGTTGGAGAGAAGAAAATTGGATAAGACCATCTCAGGAGTTCAAAGCTGCCTGGGAGCTGGAAACATTGATTACCCCCTGTTCTGCCATACCAGCAGCCCAGTGACAATGCAGGTAACATGATCTCTGGAACAGAAATTCACACACTCAGCAAAAGTCAGGATGGATTTGTGATCGACTTGGAGCGCCCTTATTTGTCTACGTAAAGCGGATCTAATGCACTTAGTCATAATACACAGAGATAGTTACACAAGTATTTCAAGCCGAGTCCTCAGCAAGACTATTAGAAAATTTGTGTTGAAGAAATTATTATATATAAAAATGTCAAGTTAACCTTAAAAAAAAAGTTTAGCGTGTTTGCTATGCAGTCACCCTCTTGATTACATTCCTACATTTTTTGCCCATTCACACTGATTTTTAGATAATGATTTGAAGACCAGTCAAACAGACTCACCATCCCATTTTTGTTCCCTTCCATGGCCTGAGTTCACATATGTAAAGCCAGGTGGCAGAGTTAAGCTCATTCTTGTAAATTAAATCCAGGGACTTGTGAAACTATTTTATTCAAGAAGAGTAAAAAGGCCTTTATTTTCTAAAACAAGAGATGTTACCTAATGAGCCAGCAAGAAGAGACGAGAGAAGTTCTTGAACCTATTTTTCATTGTTGAGAGTTTCATAGCAACATCCAGTGACACAGTGTTAGAGAATACATCTTCTATAATTTGTGCTATTTTCAAAATAACTAAATTTGGAAATTGGATTGTTTCTTTCCCCTCTATATGCTCATGATTTATCTGTCTCTTCAGGGGATTTCAGTTCTTTCTGTGTTCAAACACACAACATTCTTTCATGAAATCCGTTTCCTAATTAAATATTTAAGCACAAAGAACTACAGGGCTGTAAGGTTCACCTGGCTGCAAGATACTCAGCTGGAAAAAACTTCAAACTTCAGTAGGAAAAAACTGCGGTGGCCTACTGTTCACTCTATAGAAAGTGACACCCAAAATATCTTCTATAACACAGATGTAAAATTCAAAACACTCTGTATTTTAAAAATAGATGCCAATGTGAAAGAAGACCAGCTAGCAAGCATTGTGATATGTTGGACCTTTACCACAATTTGGATGATGTTGCTATTTTAACATCTTAGCATCAAAAGCCAAATCAAAATCCTAGAATCTGAGCACAAAATGAACAGCTCTGCCATGTTCAGAGGTTGTGGAAGTTTGGTATATAAGATTGAGAGGAACTCTCCAAAAAAGGGCATGTTAAAAACCTCAGAAGTTGCTCTGGGGAAAGGCAAAATCAGTCCTAGTGCCTTTTCTCATCCTTGGTTCTGAGCAAGGCTGCTAAATGAGGTGAAATGAGGTGCTGATGGCTGGAGTCTTCAGTAGCCATGAGAAACTCCCACCTAAGGTGAAATACACATAAACAATTTGCCTTTCCCCACCAATTTCCTCTGGAAGAGTATTTCCTCCTGGCAGCATCTCCAGTTCTTCAGCTGGCTTTGTTGTATGGTGTTAGGAGGGCTATGACAACCTGAGTTAGCTGTGACTCCTTCTAGTGTTAAAAGGAAGTTCCAAGAGACTTGCAGTAGTTCTTGGTTTATCTCCCAACACACATTTCCTGATGGAGAGGCAGGAAAAGTAAAGCAGTTCCTTTAGCCCAGTGATACTTCTCCCAGCTAGCAGCTCAGTATGTGAAAATGGAGTCAACTCCAACTCCATAGGATGTTCCTGCTCCAAAACAAACAACAACAACAAAAAAACCCCCACATCTAGAAGGCCAAGGCATCTCACAAAATGTACCTTTATTTATGCATTGAAAAATAGCCCTATACTGCCCCCCCCCCCCAGCATCAGGTATTCAAAGGAAACTCAGCATATAAATTTGAAGCATAGACCTACTAAGCTGGAAACATCAGCGAATGGTGAGGAGGCAGGGGATACAGTGTTGATACTAAAATATAGTGATAAGGCAACAGACAATTATCTAGGCTGCCTGAATCCAAGTTTGTTAGTTTCAGTCACCCTCCCTTCTTCCCAAAGACCACATACTTCTCATTTGAAGACTGAAGCAGTAATTTCATACATTAAAAGGGAAGTAATTTTTGCCAGAATTAGTATCCTTGCTGCAGATAAGTTTCAGATAATTCATTTTCTTCACCATAAGGCTTAGAAGGTGCTTGGTTCTGAAATGCTAGGAGAGTTCATGGCATGGCCATTCATAAGGCTGTTACTGAAACTTGATTCCTTGAGCCAAAGGCAAATCCTTGCTGTAATTGATTGTACTGGAAGAGAAACAAGTATTTTAGAGACAGATCTAAATCTCTGTGACAGATTATGCAGTCCACTTCCTATGTACAATATTTCTGATTTCTGTCATGTGTATATAAAAGAATTCTGTAAGGAGTTTGCCTACTTAAAGTTAAGAACCGAATTCATGCCAGTTTTCCATATAGTAACTATGGACGGGGAAAGGCCATATTCATCATTATCTCCTCCTTGACTGATCAAAGAGAAAGTAAAGTATCTCTCTCTAATCTCTTACTAAAAGAATGTCCATCAAGGTGGAATTTCTTGTGTTCATAAGCCTTTGCATGGAAACCAAAGTTAGCACATGTAAAGGCTAAAGGAGACCTGCAGAGAGTGGGAACGGTCAACCACTACAGGCTGTCAGGACACCAATGGACAGATACCCAAAATGTAGCTACATCACCCACTGTTGGCAATTGTAGTCCCCTTACTGTGGTTGCCACTTCATGTTTTTCCTAACAAGTTTCAGTAAGTTAATCTTTAGCTGAATTTAAAATCAGGCAAGAGGGGGAAAAGAAGTAGATTTTTTTTTGTTTCTTCTGAGGAACAGTGTGGAAAGAAAGGTCTTTGTTTAGACCCTTCAAATCATCTTCTACCAGGGAACAAAGACGTAAATTCTTGCATGAAAAAAGGCAATTACGCTCACATATGGTCATCTCATATTTAACAAAGATAACCTCCTGTAGTTGAGGATTTATATGTTTTGAACTTTTACAAGTTTATCTGTAATTTACATTTATTTGGAATTTAAAAAGTCTGTCTTACCAAGTAGACCGTCTCATATAAAGTTTCCAAGAATCACTTCCAGATTCTCTTCCCCCACCAGTATGCTTTTCACCACCTGTCGGAAAAAGGTTATAAATGAAAACTTGGAAGTTTTTTTGAGCATGGGAATCTGGACTAACTCCAGGAGGTGAGCCACTTCATAAAAAATCATGGGGAAAAAGTATTGCTTTGCCCTTGCTCTATATCCAAAATAAATTACTAGAACACCACCACATAAAACTCACACAGCAAGCTCTCTCCTCATGCTCAATCCAAAAACCATCTGCCTGGAGTTTCAAGTCTCATCATGCTGGCACCAGAGGACCTTGTTTTAAAGGTATTTTGTTTTAACATGAGACAAGAGTACAACAATGTGCTAGCTCTTCTACTGTTTAAGTAGTAAGGTGAATATTTCTTCTTCCCTCCCTCCACTTTCTTCAGGAGATACAAAAAAGAGAAACAAAGGCAAAAATGTATTTAAAGACTTTCTTACAAAAATACTTTATGCTGTAGTTTTTACATACACATGCAAGCTTACACAACAAAAATGCTGAAAAGTGTTTTAATTAAAACTGTTTTAAACAGTTTTCCACTCAGCCACATCTCTGAAGACTTTCAGAACATACTTCTGAGTTACATTCCCTTGATGAAGGGAAAAAGTGATACATGGAATATTTAAAAACCAAACAATGACTAAAACTTTGAAAAATGAGGAGACCTAGATAATACCAGTTTTACAGTGCTAGTGCTTTATTCTCTTCTAGAGTCACTAGAAAAAATAAATTCCCCACCTTTGAAAAAAATGGAGCCTGAGCAATAACATCAAGTCTTTAGACTTGATACTAGAGGATTCAATCATTTAAAGGATAAAGAGAAAAGCATAAGTAACATACCAAAAGCACCTCCAATCTCAGCCCCACTGGTTGGGATGTTGACATTCACAATGCCACAGTCAGACCCCTTTGGCCTATAAACAAAGACAAGACACAATTGCTCCTCAGAATCAGGAAAGGCTCCTTCACTAAAATGAGAGCTATAAAATGCATTGTGCATAGGTTTACAAAAGACATAGAAGTCTGTGATCTTTGCTTCAGGAACACAGAAAAATAATTAAAATTATACCCAAGCCAACGGAAAATCCTTCCCAAATCCTTGGTAAAGATACTGCTGGAAAGACCTTGTTTTACTTCATTATTCCAGGCAAAAACCTCCTCTTCCTCCTAAAAGGAGCATGTATCAATGGTTAAGCCATGACCATTCAAAGCTAAGCAGTTACAAAGAAGCACTGTGAGAAAAACCCAATATGACAGCCATAGTGCAAATATACTGAATGCCACTTGGCAAATACACGTGCGCCAAGTCAGGAATAGCACCCCTCCATCACTGCACAAAACACACAACCTGCTTTTGAGCAGGGTGACACGAACAACAAAAATCTGTTCCTATATAGACTCTCATTTTAATTTCTGTGCCCGTCACAGAAAATGCATAAATGGAGGTACACAGTGAAATAAGCTATTAAAGTGGATATCCCACAACAGTTACCACTTCTTGAAATGCAGGGACCATTACATGAACATAACACATATCTGAAATCTCTCTCTTGAACTCTTCCGTTAGCATCTTTGGCACCTGAACAATTCCCCATTGTTATTTTACCTTAAATTTCAGCACATACAGTACGGGGGCAAATGTCTCAGTGTGGACAATAGGTGCATTATGAGGAAGGCCAGTCACAATGGTTGGTTCAACATAGTTTCCAGGGCGATTTATAACCTTCAAAACAGATAAAAGAAGAAACAACTGAGTAAGTTCAAAACTGCATCATGCTTAGTACTAATGTAGGATGGTCTGATTATGATAGTTGTGCCTAGCAATCAGAAACAGAAGGTCAGGTCATCTGAATACATAAATTTTACTCATTTAAGTATTTAAAATACATAAGCATAACTTAACCTACTAAGCAGGTAATCAAATCTCAAAGTTTAGCAATTGACAAAACCCACTTCCTTTCTCTCACTTGTAAACCAATTAGAACTTTAAAGGTATTAGGAATAAAGAAAGTGCCAGTGAAGACAAGAATTCCCAGAACATTATATCCATGAGAAATAAACTTCTCACATGATGAAGATGTGCAAGTGGCTCTCTTGAATCTTCAGTAATTCCTGAAATTTGATAATGTGATGAGAATAAAAGTAAATTACCTTTCCACCATAGACCACAGAGCCACCCTGTTGTTTTGCTTGTTCTACTGCATCAAGAAACATTTTCACTGCTTCTTTGGTATGAAGAGGCCCATATAGAGTGTCAGCTAAAAACAAAACATCCAAAGACATATTTTCAGCAAAGCTGTATATGGTTGCAAATATTCTTCTCATGACATTTTGGGACTAAGTATTTAACTGTCCAAGAGAAGCAGTATTAGATAGATTATCTCCATTTCGGAACGTGTATTCTAAACTAAACGAGGTACCCCTACTAGATAGGTTTGATCTATAATCTCTTTGGAATTTAAACAGAAAGGAACAAAAAGAAACTGGTGTCCTAAAGCCATGACTTGGAAAGAGTTACTTACAATCCCATGGATCACCGATGCGGACCTGGGCATAGGCCTTAGCAAGCTTTGTCACCACCTCATCATGGACGCTTTCATGGAGGAACTAAACAAAATGCGGTAAGAAGGTTGTCAAGACAGCTCAGCCCATGTAACTATTCCTGAAGCACTACTGCACTTTTAAGAGGGCTGAATGAAGTGCAGAGATAGTGTTGCTCATATTCAGCAAATCCCAAAGTTAAAAATAACCACATGAGCAGAACCTCAAAACGGCACCAACACCGTGAAACGAAGATTTAAAATCTTCACCATGAAGATTTAAAAGAGAAACAAAAACCTGTTTTAATTTTACCCCATCTCAGACCAATGGTATGAATGTGTTCTGCAAACTTTTCGGTTTTGTTTGACAAATATCTACATTACTTTTATTGCTCTAATTGAGGAATTGCTGCCCTTCCTATACACCCAAAGTTAACCTGCATCAATT
Organism: Gallinago jamesoni; assembly: GCA_025769975.1. Lineage (NCBI taxonomy): Eukaryota > Metazoa > Chordata > Aves > Charadriiformes > Scolopacidae > Gallinago > Gallinago jamesoni. The sequence continues at coordinate 60,366,627 of JAOQGH010000019.1, read as the reverse complement.
TTGATGAATAATTATCCAATCAACCCACCTATAAATAGAATACACAGAAACAGGCTGAAATTATGCCTTTAAACTTGCAGAAAATGATTAGTTAAAAATTAATAATAAAGAAAACAACACACACCCCCCCCCCTTGCTTTGCTGAAATCTAAACCCTGCACCAAAATTTGTAGCAGGCACAAGCAAAGAAGGTCTGGCAATGAAAATAGAGAGAAATACAGGAAGCGTGGTAAGTTTTGTTTTCCTGAGTTTCAGCACCAGGTATGTTTAGAAATGCATACAAAGAAACTCCTTACAGCTAGAATTACAGTGAAACGACAAACTACCATCTTATTTTCCCATCATACCGATTTCTGACAAAGTAAAAATGTGTTTCAAAGATTATTTGTTGCTCTGCATAATATTTAGAACTGTCAGCCATTTTCTGAGCTCACTTCGAGGAAATTTAGATTCAGAGCTACCCAAACCAAACAATAAACATTTACTCACCAGCCTTCTGGCAGTCGTGCACCTCTGACCCGCTGTTCCCACAGCAGCAAATAGAGCAGATGGGATGACTAGGTTCAGATCTGCATCTTCAAATACTTAACAAAAATTAAAACATCAGCATGTTACTGAAGTAAACAGGCAGTCTGCAATATTTAAGACAACTGACAAGTTGGTCAAGAAGTATTAGGAACAGTTGCACTAGCATAGAACCCTAAGACACATAGAAACACCTCAAAACTCCTATTGCTTTTACACTTGGAATTAGAACACAAGCAATTGGATATAAATGTAGGTCTGAACATCTGAAGAGAGCCTTTTGCAATAAAGCTTGCAAAGAAGCTTTATTTTAACTCAAGAACTACAAGCAATTTCTTGCTGTTTTGTCACCTTGTCCTTCTCTCACTGAGATGTCTACCAGCATAAAGAAACAATAGTAAAGTGTATCCAGATGGCATGCAAAAAACATAGCAACGGGAGAGTACCTAGCTTATATTTTCTTTCTGCTACATTGCTCAGCTTCACAGTATTTATGTCTACCCAGGAACTAGATCACACCCAAAGCTACTTAAACCTGTAAAATGTACTACTGAAATAAACACCTGTATGTTTTGCTTTCAAGTATCGTGTCTTAGACTTTATATATATGTACTTGTATTCTAAAATGCTAAAAATATGGTGTTCACAAGATTAGAACTATCCTAAAATGAAATGCGTGTAGCATTGTCCACATCCTATTACTGAAGCTTACTGCTTCTCTCATTCCCTTCTTGACTCAATGGTGAATACATGTAAGAGACTGAACTTCCATTTTTAATCTTAAAACCCTACCCCTCCACAATACTGAAGACAGAAAAAAAATCAACATTCTACTACATAGTTTTTAAAACCCCAATATGGATAAAAAGGAAAAAAAACAGACAATTTACAACAAACATTTGTATGTTAACTTCCAAATATAATCTACGGGACTAAATTTCTACAGTGCATATTACCAATAATGGCATTGTTTCCTCCCAGTTCCAGCAGACTCCGACCTAATAAAAACCACACAAAACAAGTTATGTTATGTGTACACGTATTCACTGCACCTCATTCAGCGACATCAACTCTAACTAAAGCTAAGTTTCATTAAACATTCTCTTACAGATATACAAAAATTGTTAGGCATCACAGTCAACATCACAGAAAATTACTCCAAATACTACACCTATCGCATATTGAGAAGAAAGATACCCGGAGAGCAGTTACAGCAGAAAGAACCTTAAAAAAAAAAAAAAAAAGAGAGAGACAAAACTAGCACAGAAAAGGAAAAGATGAAAACAGAAAAAGCTGTAAATAGTAAGATGAAGACAAAGAAGAGAAGGAGGTGTTACAGAGATCAAACTGCACATATAAAATTTACCAGACCTATTTATTTCTCTGGCAACTGTTTAATCTCAAATCTGAGAGAAAAAAAATCACTGTCTACTTCTGGGTGAATATTTGCAATCTGTTCTGATTTTTTTTTTTACACTCCTTTGAACTTCAAATATATTAAATGAGAAAATATTTTTCACAATGTTTTCTATTTAAAACTAAAGAGTTAGAATCCAGCAGCTGTGCATGGGTTTGTACCTGTATGCTTTTCAATATTTGCAACAAAAACAGCACCTCAAAACCTGTAACTTTTCTCCTGTACTTATACAGAGTAAGAGGCAAGGAGGCATTTTTCCACGAACACATTGCCAAAAGGCCCTGGCTGTTCATCTGAACAATATCCATAGGATTATATCCATGGACCTACTCCCACAACCTCCCTCCCTTACCCGCCAAATTAACTGTAGGAACATGGATTTATGGATACCCTAGAAAAAATGCTGAGTTGTGGCAGCACTAACTGAAAAATGCAGTATTTAGCTATGAGCAGTTTCAACATCCAGTTTCCACAAAGTTAAAGGAAAAAAAAAAAAAAACAACCAAAAAAACCCAATGCAAGAAGTGAAATCAGTTGTTACTTCACAATTCTATGGAACTCCCCTGCCCCTCCCAACCATGGAAAGAAATGAAGTGGAAAAGGCCACACACACTCACCAAATCTCTCCTGAACCATAAGCGCTACCTGCTTGCCCACTTTCGTGCTGCCAGTGAAGGACAACAGGTCCATTCGCTCGTCTCTCGCCATTGCTGTCCTGCACAAGAGGAGACATAGCACTGCGTTCAGCCGAAGAGCAGACAGCTGGAAAAGCCTCTTGCACTTTCCTCGTGAACAAACTTCAACCAGGGAGATCTTTTAAAGTCAGACCCAGTTCTTTGAAAACCTCAGGTGATTGACTGAGCAGATGGCAGGAAAGCTTCTTCTTAGCCAGAAAAGAGGAACAAGGCTGTTTCCCTCCCATTTTTCAGACCATAAGTCATTATACTAATTTTGAAATTCAGTCTAAAGTACGCAGTGAGATCAGTTTCAATTATGTTCCCTAAGAAAATATGCATACAACTTTTTTTAATGATTACCATCTGTTTTGTCTTCTCCTGAAATGCTCAAAAGATATATCTGAATATACATTTGCATTGGGATTTTCCACATTCTAAAAATCAAACAAAACAAATTGATTTGTACAGCTACCAAGCACCAACAGGCATCTATGAGTAAGTGCAGAGTTCTATTTGAGCATGGAAAAGGTGGAAGTGTTCTCCACAAGTGGTCCAAAAGACCAATGGGCTAGAAATTGAAAACTCTTAAAAAAATGATGAGTGGAATTTAATATTAGCTGCATTCTTTGGGTGTAAGCATATGCAGAGGTAGAATATATACTTAGTTGTGCCTCTTCATTAAATATCTGATAAGTTATTTGTTGGTCGCTGAGCTCACAGCAGCATGTAGACATACATATTATATTTACAGCAAGGCCAGAGGTTCAGGCCAGTTGATAAAAATGATGGCAACAGGTACGCACATGTACTGGGAACTCCTGGAGATCAGACTGACTTTACAAGAATATTCTTTATCCTCTATACACCTTCACAAAACACAAGAAATGTTACAAACCCAATGTCTGCTCCACCGCAAACCAGAGAACAGATTGCTCCAGGCACTTTGTTATCTTCCAAAACTTTGGCAATTATCCTAGAATCAAAGATGTAAAAATTTCAGAGGTTTCAGACATGTGCTTGAAATAGGGAATGAACCATTAAAACTGTCTGACCATGCACGAGAAGAAGCTACAGATCTTCAAAAAGCAGCAGTCTTTCAGTTAATTGACTTGTAGTTTGTACAACACATAACACGCTTCTCTCATCAAGGACTTTGGTGTTATAATCATAGCTCACACAGAAGTAAGACTAGACATTAAAATACATTTAATGTATGTCCATACAACTGGCTCAGACAAGCATTACACCAGTGTGTAAAAACCTTGGCCATACAGTCTTTTACCATTAGGAAGAGACATTTATACAACTTCATGGAGTTACATAAAGTAGTCGTAGTAAATAGTTTGTTCACAGGAGTTAATATTAAAGCTACAAGACTTACTAGTTAGCCTACTTCTATCTAGCATTTAAAAATAGATGTTATTTGTAGCTCACAACAGATAAATATTTAAAATGCTAATATAGTAAGCACAGTAACAATAGACCTAGAGTAAGTACCACTATGATATTTATTCTTTGGAGTTCTTTTAGTTTTTATCAAGAATGAGTTTTGAACCCTGGAAACAAAGGTGATCCTAGGTCTGGATAATAAAGACTATCTTCAGGATATAGGTATACGCAGCCAGCCAGAGTTTGTGTGCTGATGTTGGGCTGAAACTCACAATAAAAGGGGTGATGCTAAAACATGAGTGCATGATTGTGGAAAACTGAATTTCACACACAATTAATCTTCTACAAGGAAGCAAACACATAGCTAGCTCCACCTCAGCAGAAGCAGAGCCCTGCTCCCAGAAAAAAATGGCAACAGTACAGGTAACATCCTATATATATTGTTAATTTTTAGGTAACATGGAGAAAGCAGTTCTTCTGACCACTAAGCGCTACCTCAAACAGAAAGTAGGTTGTTTAAAAATCAAAACAGAAAGCATAGAAAACAGAACTCACTTTGTAACAGCAACACTAATGAGAGATGTTGTAGGAGCACCCTTCCTAAAAGAAAAAAAAAATAATAAAAAAAGAATGACATTATTTTCTTTTCAGTTCTTCAAGAATAAGAAGTAATAGTATTGCAAACACAGCACACATTGGTTAAGCTGGTTTTCAGGTGCATGTTATGATAGGAACTCAAGCGTTACTTTCCACAGCTAAGGATTCAGAGCTTCTACTGAAATCTACATGGACAAGAACTGTGCCAAACATTAGAGTGAAGCAGGTAGATGAAAGCAAAGCAGGAGCAGGGCGAGGAAGTAAAGCTACTTGATTTGATTCTTAATTTTAGCTGTACCAATTCTGAAAATATTTAACTGCTTGCAACCATTGCTTCAAGACCTCAACCTGGGTTCTTTACTAACAGGCCATTTGTCTAAGTCCTGAATAGGTCTGAATCTCAATTATATCATCAAAGAGGTTATCACAAAATAAAACAAAGCTCTTTGACTACAAGTGAACCTTGTAAATAGAAATTAAGCCTAGATGAGACAGAATCCAATACACAGAAACACAAGACATTTGGTAACAATTTCATGCCTGAGGTAATAGCTCTCTAACCGTAAAACACTGTGAGCACATTGGAGAGCTATATCTTACCAGAGGCAAGCATTTCCACAGATCATTGCAATTGCGCTGTTCCACCCATAAACTGCTACAGGGAAGTTAAAGGCCGTGATGATTCCTACTAACCCAACGGGATTCCACTGCTCTATAAGGGCATGGCCAGGTCCTGAAAGCAAAGACACAATGCAATGCAATTTGCATCCATTTAATATTTTTTTAAAAAGCAAACCATGTGAGAAAGGGACCCAGCAACACTCCTCTGTCCATTGGAGCATTAGCACATGGAGAGCTGTGTTATTTGTGTTCTGCAACTTAGTGGAACCAGGTTGGCTAGATTGTGGAGAAACCTAATAACATGACAACGTGAAGTTTTACTGTTTTAACTATTGATTGTTTGCTAACCAGTAACTGAAAGAAAGGCCTCTCATTTCCAAGTACATTCCTGAACTTTCTACATACTTGCCTCTAGCACCTTCATTAACAAAGAAATCAGAGAGAATCTAATGCTTCAGAGTGGAATGAAAAAAATCTATTGCCTCTTGCTATACGCCACAGGACAGATACTTCATTAGGTGGCGCCACTGCCTTACCAGCACATCCATTCCTAGACAACATGCTCCCTGAATAACATACAGTACAGAGATTTTGCTGCACTACGTCACTATATATTTAAGATATATCTCCATGTCTTGACTTGTGCAAAACAAAACCAACCAAAACCCAAGATACACACATACTTACTTTCTGAAGGCAAAATAGGTCCACCGATCATTCGGGACAAACCAACAGCATAGTCACAGACATCAACATATTCCTGCACTTCCCCAACACCCTCGACAAAAATCTTTCCCATTTCTAGAGAGACCTGAAAAAATTAAGAGCAAGACAAAACTTGCTTTTAAAAAGTTTTTTTGCATCTAGAAGAGGAAATTAATGAACTGAGGAAATTAATAATAATCTACTGAAAGGAATATACAACAGTAATGAGGTTCATAGGTTTAGATCAACAAAATACTGAATTTCCATCACGAAAATGCACACACTGTTGACCAGGCACAGTATAAATTGGAAAAGCGGGAATAATCTGCTCCAGCAGAAGAAAATGTTCACGTATATTTTTGATAAGCAAACTAGTAATTTTATATCTCAAAGTGAGTTTGAGAGACTCCTTTTTCAGACACCGCTGAAAATGTCTTCATATTTTTACTATTTTAGTAACCTGGGGTGTTTAGGATCTTTTTTTTTTCCCCCAGCTGAAATCCATCCAAAGATACGTCCTTCTCTTAGAAGCATGTTAGAACTACAGGGCAGACATATAGATTATCAGTGAGAAGATGGTATCTGAAGACATTTACCTCCACAAGTGAGAAAATTCACTACCTTAGGAACTGAGAAGTCACCCATTTACCCCCACTTAATTTTATAGTCATGTTCTGATACCTAGGTCTGACTTCCATGCAGATATCACCTACCACTAACCACAGCTGTTAAGTGAGGAATCAGGTTCAAAGGATTGCCACAAGATTTTATTCCTCATGCAAGGGTTAAAATAAAGGTGACTAAATGTATTTCTATGTATTTCTATGATGCCTGTGATCATCTCAAGAGAGATGAAATAGCCCCTATCTGTGAACAGAAATGGAGGGGTATTCGATGTATTTACTAGGCAACATCACTGAGTCTGTAAATACAGTAGAGATACATCTGGATACTTGACAAGGACATTATGAGGCGAGGCAGGAAATTTCCAACCATGTAGGAAAAGGCGAGTTGCCATACTGTTTCCTTTTACATATCCTAAAGCCAAGAGAAGTCCTAAAACATGGATATCCACTGCACAGCTTTTACCCTGAAGCTCACCACATATCCTGGAAGAGCTGAACAGACTTGCTATCTGTTTGGGAAAACTAGAAAAATGTTCTGGCAATAAGCAACAAGTTTTGTTCAAGGAACATAGGGCAAATTTCTGTCCTTTCACACGCACCAGGGAAGCTGTACCTTTTTTGAATTCAAGAGTATGTTAGCGTTCTAATACTACCACAGAAATTCTGCTGAGAAGACAACATCAAGGGAAACAGCAGAACAAAGTTTTGTAGGTTAACAATATGGGCTAAACTACACATGGTGTTATTCACTGATGGCTGTTTCTGAATAGCAGCACATGTAGGCAAGCCCTGTAAAAAGAAAGCGACGAGTTCTCCACTTGTCTCCTTTTCTCCCCTAGCAACTGGCAAGCGTTGTAAAGGTTGAAGGACTGCTTCTTTATGTCCTGCACAGCACTGCAAGAAGATATTATTAAGACCATCTCACCTTCTGAAGCCTTGTATCTTCACATGTCAGTTTGCAAAAATCCCACAGATCACCATAAAGAGCTCAAGGTTAAAAGCTCTGTATTAGGGAAAGGTCTTTTTCAGGACACTTTTAGTATCAGACAGCGCCCTATTTAACAGTTAAGTGGGAAAACAGCAGGGCAACAGATGTAACACTCCCCCCAGCCAGAGTATAGGCTCAGAATGAATTACACTTTCTTTTCTTGTTATATATTATCATTTTCAGTGTAGGATGCCAGAATGCAATTTTTTTTTTCCTTTTTTGAAATTAAAATTTCTTTAGGCAAGCTAATAGAGCTAACAGCATTTTAACAATTATTAAGATTGGCATTGTAGAGTGGTATGTTAAACACCGAATAAAACAGTTTTGACATGCCCCCCCGCCCGTCCACCCTCCCCCTGCAAAGTTAAGATGCTTTTTAAAACACCTTACCAAGCTTCCTAGAACTTTGATTTTTTGTCTCAGGGCATCACCAATCTGTCGCACTATTTCTCCACGCTTAGGTGCAGGGATCTAGTCAAAACAAAAGAAAATAGGAAAGTCTATTTTGAGATTGAATATCTGTGACTTCTGCTGCACATATACTGCTAGTTTGCTACCCCTAAGGCAAGAAAACAGTGATTGCTGTGCTTTTTCCTCTATCTTCCCAAGACTCGTTCATTTTTGTCATGCATTCTGCTTTACAAGAAATGTTTCTTGCCTCACAGAAACTGATAACGCTGCACACTTATGTCTGCTCAAAACTTCAGTTTCACTGAATATTGCCAGAAACATTCAGATTATCAGTTGCTACTTCTGTTCAGCTACACACCCGCAATGCCCCTAAACAATCAGCTGCACCTCAAGAAAAAAGCACTTTTTAAAAGCCACACTTACTGGTTTCTGAGCTTTAGAAGTGTTCTTAACAACACATTTTCAAACTTTTTGTTTAAAATGTTTGTATGTCAATGGCTGCTGACATTTATTTTGTTAGCAGATGTTGAGACACAAAGATGCCTCAGTCATGGAAAAATTAAGCCTATATACCAAATGTTAGTAAATTTTTTTTAATGTGCTATCAGTATGTTAGATGATAATCAATAACCAGGATCAATAATAAACCATACTCGTGCAATATATTTACAGGATTAGAACCTGATGATGAACAGGCAGTTCGAAAGACAGAAGTGGCAAATACATAAACCATGCAATCATATCTCTTTCAGGCAAAAGGCAAAATCTTTCACATAAGCTCATTAAAAAAATCCCCAAATTCACAAACTAAAACCAAAAAGCTTTGGGACGAGGCTTTAAAGCATTTGATCTGTTGATTCTTTGATATCTGTTAGGTTGCTTTCAAATTATTTCCAAACATGCTAGGAACTGGCACACATTCACTAAGATTATATTCACAAATTGTAAGAGAAGAACAGATACTAACACATCCTGAGGAAGCTACTGTGTTTGTCCTAAACCTTGTTCTCTTCAGGCAAGGCAAACTGCTGGATAAAATACAGAATGCCCAAAACCTTATGAAATTCAGATTTCAGCTTATATCAAAGAAGTGGCAAGCAGCTATAAAAAACAAGCCTGGCATGGCCAGCAAGTGAATGGATGCTGACTGGACAGAGCTTGTACAGAGACACTGGGCACTACAGCTTGCTAAGGAAAAATAGCATAGCTGTTGTCTGACACAGCAACCTGACACTGAAGTTTTGGAATCATTTTGTGAAGTATCAGGACACCTGGTGAATAATAAAAGCAGTCTTCCTTACCCCATGAGAACAAGATTATCACCACAAATTAGGTATCCCAATATTCTGCAGAGTTCTCCTAGGAGACAGCATGTAGCAACATGAAGTTAAACACACACACCCCCCAGGGATAATTTGCTCGCTACAAGGTTTCTGAACTCCAGCAGACCTGGTGGCAATGGCTTTACAGGCACAAACCTGGGTAAATCTGCCAGGCTTTTCAAAACAAACATTTTCCACAAGTCAACGTCCTCATCTTTGGACCTTAATGGTAACACGTGCAAGTTGTGTGGGTTTGTTCCTTGATGTCCTCATTGCAGGGTTTTTTTTTAATGCAGCATATACAACATGAACACGTTTTCACACCCCCACCTGACAGGGCAATTTAATGGTGTTTGCCTGCCATTATAAAAGATACGTCTCTGTTAACTTACATCAGCCCAGACCTTCCATGCCTCTTTGGCCTTCTTTACTGTTTCTTCATAATCCTCCAAACTAGCCTACATGAAGAAGCACATCAAAGAAGAAGTTAGGAAAACTGAAAACCCAAACCAAACACTGCAGAAAGCCTTCTGCATCTAACTCAACACATTTCTAGTGGATAGCACTGCACTACAGAATACCACTTTCACAGGAAAATATATCACAGAATATAAACATCCTGCCAGTAGGTTGGTCCCTATATGGCACACTGAGTTGCTTGGAAGTTTCTGTCAAGGAAAAGCGTATGTGCAGGTTATACAAAAAATAAAAAAAAAAATTAAGCAGAGATTTTCCTTCAGATGACTAAGGTTGGTCCACAAAGAAAACTTATAAGGGAGGTATTCATCATATATTCATCCAGCAGTACCACTGCTATTAACAATATTAAACAAAGGCTGTGAGGACCACCCTACTCCATGCTTAGCAGGGCTAATCGAATGCTAAAATACAAGTGCATTAGGTTAGTGTTGCAGCACTATTTTCACACCAAAAGCCTTCACAAATTTGCCAGGTGAATGCCACGTTGCTCTCCCTCGTACGTCCCGCTGGCCACTGGACAGCCTCAATCCACCTCCGTCCCGCAACGCCCGCTGGACACAAAAGGAGTCGGGCAGGAGAGGCTCTCGTTCTTCCCAACAATACTTGCGGGGGGGGAGGGCGGGGAAGGAAGGAGAGTGAACAGCCTGTTTTTCTTCCCAGAAAAGGCACAGGTTTATTTCCAGCAGGCGACCGGAGCTGTGAGGGGCTCCACCAGACGCCTCCGGACTCAAGAACCCCTTGCCCTCACCTGCCCCGGCGGCCTCATGCCCTCCGCGAACCCGGCCCGGCGGAGGAGCGGCTCTCAGACCAAGGCCCGAGCTCCCCTCACTCCGGCCGCGGGGGCCCGGCAGGCCTCCACCCGCCCTGGGGCGCCGCTGGCTCCCTGCCCCCCCGAAGCCGGGCCGAGAGGCGCTTACCTGCCGGACGCTGGCTATGGGCTCGTTGTTGGCGGGGCAGTAGGTCGTCACCACCTAGAGCAGGAGGAAAGGGATGAGCAGCGGGGACCCTTTTCCCAACGCCCGGCCCCGCCGAGGCCCCATCTCCTCACAGGGCCCGGTTCCTCCTCCGCCCCCCACCTCTACAGGCCGCGCCGCCGCCCGCACCTGGCCGCGGCCGCCCCAGCTCCCGTTGTAGACGCCCGGGTTCTCCTCCTGCAGGCCCAGCTCCCGCAGCCAGGCGTAGTGCGGCTGGCTGACCAGCAAGGTAGACATGGCGGCTGCCGGGGCCCCGGCCCGCAGCGGCAGCAGCGCGGCGGCAGCAGCGCGGCACAACCCCAGCATCGCCGGCGGCCGCCAAGGGTGGCGGCAGGGCGGGGCGAGGGGCACGCGGCAATGGCCGCCACCACCCGCCCCCCCGCCGGCGGCCGTGATTGGTGGGGGCGCGGCGGCGCCCCTCCGCCCGGCCCCGCCCTCTGCCTGCTGCCACCCCGCCCCCTGCCTGCCCCCTGCCTGCTCCCTGTCCGCTTCCTGCCCCCTGCCTGCCCCCTGCCTACCTCCTGCATGACTGCCCACCTGCCCCCTGCCTGCTCCCTGCCTCCTGCCAGCTGCCTGCCTGTCCCCTTCCTCCTGCCTGCCTGCCCTGAGTGGAGGCAAATAGTGCAGAGCTCAGCCCATGTAAATTCCCAAATCCTCCCTGCTTCCAGGTTCCCTCCAAGCATGCACCATGCACCGAAGTCCCCCTGTCAAGTATTTCTAATTGCCGGGGAAGAAGACCCTGTAGCTATCCTAATCAACAAAGGAATAATAGCAATAATAGTACATAGTAGTATGCATCACCATCTTCATTCTTTAATACTGTGCTTGAATCTCAATGAGAAGTCAGTTTCTAGGCTGGCCACTTATCCACACTGCAGTGTTTGTGGTTTTACAATCTTTTTATTCCTTCTTTGCTGTATACAGGGCTAACATACTTACTTCACTTGATACACACTCAGCTTGCAAAATTGCAAATGATTTTTATCCCATCTTTTTAAACCGTAATTCTCCTTAAGAGGCTTTAGAAAATCAGATGACTTATGATCATGAAACACTGTTTGTTGTCAGGAATGCAATATTTTCTGAATGACCAAACCAACTAGGAATAAATCCCTGCCTTAGCATCTCTGTTAGTACTTAGAGAAGAAAAATACCACTCATTTCAAGAATGCCATAATTTATTTTTTGATTTCCACAACTATACACTTTTGCTTACTGTGAATTTCACTAACTAAATAACTTGCTCTTTAAGGATTGGTTGTTCAAGTAGTTTTGTCTAATGAAATGTATCTTTGGATGATGTGAACAGATTAGAATGATAAAGTACTCTGGGCATATTCAAGAGTTGAAGATGCCATTGGCTTCACTGTATGCAAGATCAAATTGTCACTTGTACAAGGAACTGGGTTTGGATACTGTAAAACTTGTGTCAGAAAGGCAGAAATCTATTCACCTTTGAGGAGAATACATAATCTTGAGAAAAAGCAACAGAAAAGGAAAATTAGTACATTTGAAAGGTAAAACTCTTTTTTTTTTCAAGCAAGGGCGTGAAACCTGACATCTATCTGGAGAGCAAACACCATCAAAAGAACAGCAGTAGAGGCTTTCTTTCCCTGCTTTCACGCAGTGCTTTTACAGCCTTGACCTCAAGAAGGTATTCTTCAGGTGGTATGGTAGATCAGTACCTGGAGCTGTTTCTTCATTGTCTGTATGGCAGAGCCTACCAAAAACCTGTTGGATAGGTTTCCATCACACTTGACCTGGGCTGAGCTTGTTTTGATCTAGTGACCCAGAGGTGTGAAGCATCCCTACAGCTATTCTGTCTCCTGATGATTGTTGCTCATAGTGCAAACTCTTTTTCTCAGAAGGTTAATTTAGTGTATGGATCAAATATATAGAAGAAATAGGCTCCAGCCAGCTGCACAGCATACAGAACCTGATGATGCTGGGGCTGCAGCAGCTCCACACATACCTCTGGGAAGAATACCCTGCTGAAGGACAACCCCATCCACTGAACTGAGAAGTCTTTGTGGCCATAACTGTTCTTGTACAGCACAATAAAATGCTGAGGGAACAGAAGCCCACAGCTTTGTGTTTGAAATTGTCCAAACACCCGCCAGAGATCATGATCTCCGCTGACCCTACTGAAACTTTGCAAATCTTCCTCATAAGATAACATTCCTGACAAATCCCAGAGGGACTGGAGGGATATGCTCCTGTGCAAGGATATGAGCTTTCTCTTGATATTAAATACCAAGGTTGTGGACCCACCACCTCAAGAGCATCAAGAACCTGAGAGCACCAGTAAGCCCTAATGGACCTGACTAGCTTTGTCAGGGCCTCCATGTCTCACACCCACCTCTGGGCACCAACTGAACCGCTGTCCTGGGCTGTTGCCTCCTGCCATGACTCAGCCACAACCATGCCTCCGCTTGGACAAGGATGTGGCAAGCCAAACCTTGATCCAGGGGCTTCTGGCCTCTCCCCATCACCATGGGAGCTACTTGTCAGCCGCTAGCTTGGTCCTGACTCTGAGCAGCAGGCTGGCTTCTTGGCTTCAGCTCAGGCCTGTCATGTCACTGCCATACCTCCTCATAGTCCAGGCTGTGACTTTGGCTGGTGGCCCCATCCTACCCTCTGCTTCTCCATCCCCCAGGGAGCAATGGCTCCTGCTGCTCCCTGGTGGAGAAGGTACAGCAAACTCAGGCTTGTGGCCTTTGAGAGGTGATGTTTTCTCATGCATTGCACAATCTTGTGCATACTTTCACCATTTTGGCCTCATATATCTATCTATATAGTCAAAGGGGTATTTCACAACAACATAGCTGCAAGCTATCTTCAATCCATGCATTGGGTTCTAGCAAAAAAGTGGGACTCTGAAATGTTTAGAGCAGTAGCCGAGGCATAGACAACATGGTTTCAATTCCACAGACTTCCTCTGTCACTGTATACAAGCAGTTCCTCCAGCCACGACTGCACGTGGCTATTGGTACAGTAGCCACTGGTCCAGCTGCAAAGAAAATTGAAACCCTGGCACTGTGTCTGACCTGGCTCCATTCATCTGTTGTGGTTTTTTTGTGATTTTTTTTTTTTTTCTCCAGACTGTCCAAGCAGATCAAATTGTCACTGTCATAGCTGGTGCCAAAGTCCTTTCAGGAGGGACATGGAGCCAGCTTGTCTGCCTTGTATTGGCTCGTGGTCAGATAGGCAGGACTGGCTGTGTGAGTCCCCGCTTTCCAGCCACCCAACGTAGCAAAGATGTTGTTAGACCTGCATAACAATTTAGTGTGGGTCCGAAGCTATTTTCTTTCTGCCAGGCCCAAGTCCCCATCTGAATCTAGGTACATCTCCAGAAGCTGCAAGTTCAGCAGGAGTGTGAATTTGGGCCAGTGACTGAAACTCAGCACAGACACAACCTACGCTGCTGTCCCACACCTGCAGAGCAGGACTCATTGCAGCAGAGTTTGCATGATACAGAAAGGCTATGCAGCAGGGGAGGAAAGACCCAACTACAGTATTTACTTTTTCCTATTTGTTCTACATGGTCATACTGAGTTTGGTATTTTAAATCTTTACTTGTTAAAGGGAATTTCAGTGAGAAATTAGTTGTCTGTGCTAAGCTTACTTCATTGTGTGATCATGCAAACACGACTATTTTCAATCCCCTTGACTTGGATGTGTTGTGTCCACTAGTGAGAGTATATCTTGGAATCTGACTTGTAAAACTGGACATGGAACATTATTATGCTGTAAGGATATAATTAGGGTTGCTAAAGTATACACTTCTACCAAAGCTTTAAAATAGGTGGGAAAAGATCCATTTCAGTGATGCTTATGAAAGTCAGTAAGAATGTGTCCTTGTCTTGCCCATCAGTTTCCTTATTTTTGGATCAATCCATGAGCTGAATCAACTGAGCATACTCACAGGAGCACTTGGCTCAAGCTCAAGAAAAGTGACAAGGTGGTGGAAGGGGGCTAGGAGGGAAGGCAATTTGGCAACACGCTAGTTGTAAACCAGACTATGCATCCTGTGGAAATGTATTCTTGGATTCTGGATTCCATTCAGTCTCTTTAGATTAGCCCTTCCTTGCTCTGTGCTTCATTTCCTCGTCTGTAGGAATAGGTACAAGCTCCTTCCCTCTTTAAAGGATAGTCCAGGAAGCATTAGCTGCTTAGATACAGTGAGGATGGAAGTAAAATATCCACGTTTAGAAGAGAAGATCCCAGAGCTTTGACATTTATATGAAGTTAGAGCTGCTTCAGCTCAGTACAAGGAATTCAGACAAATGGAATGGGGAGGAAAATGGGAAATACTTCCATCAACATGCTTAAAAATGTCATCCCTTTCACAAGTGTTTGCAGCATGACACAGCCTCACCTCAGAGTAGCAGAATCCTCTGCCACATGTACATAACAACTATCTCAATTCATTTTCAGAAGGAGCTGTGTATTTTTCTCACTGGTAATACATTACGAATGTAAAGAATTATGGTGACTCTTGCTCTCAAAGAAGAGTTAAAGCTACAGGGAGGGAAACAAATGAGTAGGTTTTTCTCCTGACCTATGTCAAAGTGGCGCTCTTCACTTTTGTAGTTTGTCAGTTACTCATATTTTAAAGTTTCCTATTTGCTCTGTGCTGAAAGTGATAGCATTTATGAATCACTTGAATCCCAAGAAATAGACATATACAGCTGTATAGCCCATAAAGACAGAAAATGATTTGATATATTAAAAAAACCTAACAACAAAAACTGAACCCCAAACTGAAAGTATCTTGTCATGTGGACAATGCAACATGGAATTTGGCATACAGACAAACAACAGACTGCATATTTAGCTCCAAGCAATAGTGTAGTGGGCAAAATTATACTACCCGATTTCAAACAGTAATGATTTAATACAAGAAGTGATCAGCAGATCAGTGAGATGTGAGGCTGAAAAGGGAGTTGCAGTCTGCACTCTGGCTTGTCCTTTCCATGCTCTCCAAATGCTGATAGCCAGGGAGATGAACTTGTTCCCAGTAGCCACACACGTTAGAAAGTAATTACTGCCCTGGAAGAAACATACATTTCCAGACAGCAGCTCATATACAGATACTCCTTGGAATATGCAAATAAAAATAATGTAAAATAAAAGTATCCTTGGGTGCAGCTTGAGGACCTATTCCATAACAAGGTCACCTATGTCTTACACAGCCTCTTCCATGTGCAGGAAGCAGTTTGTAAAGAAAGTGAGCATCATTAGAACTATTTCTCCACCAAGGAAATGAAAATCCAGAAAAGTCACTTCAGAAGCTAATGGGGGAAATCTCTTAGAGTTTAGCTTTTTGTCTGGTACTTTATCCCTGAAGCCTTGCTTATCATTATTGATGTACCATTGTGTTATAGTTGTACAGATTTCATTCTGTAACTGTAGCAAAAGCACCTAGAGAGCTTGTCTTCTTTGCAAAGAACCAGCTGTTAGTAATATAAAAAGGACTCACAAACTCACCTCACAAAAACTCAGCTCGTCACGAGAGTTGTGTATTTCTTTGAACTGATAGGTAGAATAAATGGTGATCAAGGTATTTTACTCAGGCTGGCAGCCTGTCACAAGTGGGGATCTGCTAGGGATCAATACTGGGCCTCACTCTGTTCCACATCCTCATAAATTATATGGATGGTGGGACTGAAAGCACCCTCACCAACTTTGGTGGTGGTGCCAAACTGACTGGTGAGGTGGACACGTCAGATCGGAGAGCCATCTTACAGAGAGACCCCGACAGGTTGGAAGAGAGGCAGGAAAGAACATGTTAAACATGAAGTTTAACAAAGAGAAGTGCAAAGTCCTGGGATGATACAACCAAAGAGCCCGGTACAGGCAAGGATCTGTGTGGTGGTGGAGCAGCCTTGCTGAAAGGGAGCTGGAGGTCCTGGTGGACAACAAGCTGAACATGAGTCAGCAGTGTGTCACTGCAGCAATGAAGACAAATCAGATCCTGGGATGCAACCGCAGGGGCATGACTAGCAGAGATAGAGATCCCACACTACTCAGCAGTTGTCAGGCTGCACCTGGAGTACTATGTCCAGTTCTGGGCCCCACAGTTCAAGAAAAATGCTTACAGACCGAAGGAGGTCCATGAAGATGATCAAAGGGCTGGAGAACCCGCCCTATGAGGAAAGACTGAAGGAGCTGGGTCTCTTCTCCCTGGAGAAGAGGAGGTTCAGAGGGGACCTCATCACAGTAAGCCGAGGTAGCTACTTAAGGGCTAGCTACAAAGGGAACGGAGGCTCTCACTTCACAAAGAGTCACAAGTAGAAGACAAGGGGCAATGGGTACAAGTTGCACTGGGTGAAGTTTCAACTTGACATAAGAAAGACATTTTGTGCAGTGAGAAAAATCAGTCACTGGAACAACCTCCACAGGGACATGGTACTACTGGTGGTTTTCAAGATGGAACTAGACAGGGTGCTAGAGAATCTCCCATAGGTTCTCTTTCCCACAAAAGTTTGGCCCAGATGATCTTTCGAGGTTTTTTCTGTGATTCTGTGACGTATGTGGGGTGCGCTGCCCGGTAGCCCTGTTATACACAGCTAATGGAGAGAAGGACAAAGAGAGGTGTAAAAGAATTTAAAACACACCTGAGCAATTTTGATGGACTTGATGTACATTGTGAATGATGTTCAGAACTGGACAACCTGGGAGAAGAAAAAAAAAAAAAAAAAGACAGTGTTTTATACATACATGTAGATGCTTGAACACTTGAACGTTCACATGTTTTATGATTGGCACAGGGCAAGACTCTTCATATGAAGATACCAAGTGAGTGTCCCAGAAAGGGCTTCCTCACTTTCCTCACTAATTTTCATGTTGTTACCATCCCCATTAAAACTGCTACCTCTTCAGGCCAGGCTATAATTTTTCAATAACTTTTTTCTGCTTTTTGTATTAATGATTCCTGTCTAGAAAGCAGATCACATTGAACAATGACCAATCTAGAATCTTCATGGTGTGTTTCCTTTAAGACTTTAAATGGAAAGAACATTTGTAGAAAAACTGGGAGGATTAAGGAAGTAGATAACATATGCTGACATTAAGTCAATTCAGAGCAGAGAGCTCCGAAACAGTATTTTCCTACAATTCCCTGCAAAAAGGTAGAAAAGAAATATCTTCTGTCTTCACTTGGAAATAATATTGTAAGCTCACAACTTACACACCTTTGAAGATAGAAGGAAGATAATAAATGAGTTAAATACAAGATTATTATAAGAGGTTTGTCTCATGCTGAATCAATGCAAAATTATTTTCTTGTATCCCCTTTCTTTACTAATCAGCAGCAAGGAAAAATTCTTTTTCAGCTGTTTTCTTCTAGTGTTTCCTTGTTTAGAAAATATTTTCTGTTATATATGGATTTTTTTTATTTCTCCACTCACACAGTTCCTAATAAAGGATATTATGGCCTACTACTGAAGCTGCAAGAAAGAACCCCAACAAAACTAACTTCCTTTAACTTTCTTCTTATTTAGTTCCTGTGATCAAGGAGACCTTGTGATCAGAGATTTATCTACTCAAGAGAAAAGAACTGCTAAATACAAGTGATTATAAGAGAGTTGAACCACAGGGAATTTCCCAGACTGTGATGGAAACTGTAGGGTTTGCACATCTAGAAATTGTGTCAAGGAAAATCAAAAGTTTTATATTTTTTCTCTATAAAATGCAATACCCTATTTATAAAAAACCTAGAAGTATGTTAGAGTGCTAATAATACTAAGTGCACTGCTATATTGGTACAAGTATTATATTACAAATGCATTGCCAGTTTGCCAGTAGTTCCTGGGATGCACCAGCTGCTTAAGGGACACAACACCCAGCCAGGGCATGAGGAACTGATCCAAACAGCCGGTGGTGTTGAAAGATTCCGTGGTCAGATTCTCACTCATCTAGCAAAGTCTCAGCTTTTTTTTTTTTTTTTGCAGAGGTGGGGTGTTCATAATGTTTTACTTCTGTGGATTCTCTTTAATGTACCAAGAACAGAGTTTAGACTGTTATCTTGTTTTTTACTGAAGAAATAGGGTCTCCCTCTTTATTTCTTTTCTCTTTATACAAGAGAAAGCGTAGAATCTGAAGTTTTCCCATATATCAAGTGCTGCTGAAAGTTCAATCTACAAATCATAAACTGGGTGGCAGTGGGAGGAGAACAGACATAAACTGTTCATTTTTCACTTAGAGAACCAGGCTAAAACGTAGATTATCAAGGTGAAGGATTAAAATCCTGGGATATGCCCACCACGACCTCTTTTTTCATTGTCCTTCACCATGGAGGCCAAACCAATGGTTTGTCATTGAAGGCACCAGCTTTTTTTTTTTTCCCCTCCCTATGACTGACTTGCTGTTACAGATTGTATCTTCCCACACAGGAATAAGTAAAAAAAAAATATTAAAAAATAACTCTGTGGGACAGTAGGGTAGTGCAGAAGTACATAGGATGCTGTAGCAGCTTTATCAGGGCTACAGTTGCAATCTGTTTATTTCACTCAACACCTGGGAGAGCTGATGAAGACCAATCAGTGTATCTCTTAAATTTTTCTTTGTTTAGGCTGCTCAAATTGCATCTAATTTAGCTTATCATTTCAGGCAATTTTCATTTTCAAATTAAGGTAACATTAATATGTTTGTCATAAAATTGGTTCCATTTACATAGTTTTCCATGCGTGCATGTGCTGGGAGGGTGAAAACTCTGTTTAGAAATACCCAGCAGAAACTGTTTTTCACCTTTTCTCTTAGGCTGTAAACTTTTGTGATTCTCAGCCATCTTGCTGTTACAAAGGCAATCAAATTACAACCCCATCTTCCCAACAGCAATTAAGAGAGGTTAGGTAAAAATCTACAGAACTCCACTCTCGATCAATTTCTGGAGAATGATCAAAATACAAAGGTCTTCATGTCTCTGTCTGCCATCTGTGTGTGCAAGGCATCAGGGGAATGGAAAGTGGCTGTGAAAGAGCTTAAGGCTAAGGTCTAAGTTATATACATCCTCTGGGATGCTAGTCCTCCTTATGACATACGTGTCTGGGAAGAGTCTTTTAAAAAGAAACGTCTTTCATACTCCTTAGAAAAGCGAATGCTACAACCTTTGTTGACAGCTGCAGGAAGGGCTTGGTAAGATGCCTTTGTTGCAAGTTGCAATAACTCCTTGCATGTTATTTAATTTTATGGTGTGCAGATCTGGTAATCTTGTTAATCCTGAAAATACACAGGGAATTTTTCTACCTCAGGGTGATGTTTTTCTGTAGTGAGTAAGATGGAAGCAACTTAAATCTGAGACAAAATAAGATGTTCTACAAATTGACTTTTAAAAATATTTAACTCACATACAGGTTTAGTGATTTGAAAACCAATTACTTGCATTCTCCCAGATCCAGATAGGCCTAAATCACACCCCAAATTTACCACCCTGCCTGTTTACTTGGGTGGCTTAAGAGGCAGTTGTCAACAAATGCTAGATGGTTGATCAAAATATTGGTGTAAGGGAGGGAGCAACTAGGTGTTCCTAATTATGCTAGCCAGGCAGCTGTGACCAGCACAGATGACAGTGTAACAATATTGATAACAAATCCAGTACTTTCAGTTGTTTAAAGCCAGTGATATACACAATAATTGCAACAAACCTCTACCTTCTCTTTTGTATTTTTCTCAGCTTAGACAGGAGAGAGTGTTATGAAAGAGATTTTAAGAACTAGTAGGGCTAGGTGTATCATAAGCATTTGTAAAGTAATTGTAATTTCCTCTTAATTCCTGAAAATTCATTACATATTTAATAACATACAAATTGCATTTGTTCTGCAAGGAGTTCTAAAAAGTTCTCATTAAAATTTCACTTTGCTCTTTTTCTCTGAGGAAACATTGACATGCAAGCAAGTAAACAATGATCCTACAATGATTTTTAGGATCATTGACATTGATAGAGTACACACCTATATTAAACTGAGGGTGAATGCCAGGGGTTTGTGGTAAATTTGGAACAAAACAAAAAAATAGTGCTTTGTGGCCTCTTTTGGCAAAAGAGTGGCAAACTTAAACAACGACTTTCATGAGTTTATTTTGGCTGATGATAGATCTTCTAATTAGAAAATAAAGATATTACATGAGACTGTTTACCTACCTTTCCATGACAAACAGTTATATGGGGCTTTATTACTGCTTTTATTAAATATTATTTCTTTTCAGTAAAATACTTCATTGCTTAGTAACTGTGGGAGGTCTTTGGAGAGTGGAAGAGCTTTTGACTTGTCATGGAGAGACCTGTTGATCCAGTGGAAGGGGGGTCCCATGGGATGCGTCTCCCTCCTCCATGGCAGAGGCAGCTCTTTCAGAGACAGCACTCAAGAAGGAGGGAGGAAATGAAATTGATCCCCTTTGTGGAGTGTTGTTCCAATGAACCGCTCAAGAAAAGCCACAAAATTAAAGACTGTCACCCCTAAAGATAGCTTTGATTTCAAGGCCAGAAGAAATCTGGTGTGTTATGAGGTGTTGCTGAAATAGGAAAGCCAAGATGACATTTACCCAGTACGTATCAATTGTGGACTTGGAAATGTTGCTATCTTATAAAAATATGAAATTAACCAAAACTATTAAACTTCTGCATCTACCAGTTCATGAACACTGAGATATGTGACTCTCTAATGAGCTAAAGAAATGTACCATTTCCAAATCACAACTTTCACTACCATCCTTGAAAGATTGGATATGAAGCCATGTTTTCCAAATCATTATTAATGAACAGGAATGTATCATCAGTATTAGATATAGCAACTCATGAACGTGTAGATGCCAGGTAAGAGTAACTTCAGTCATCATTTTGAGTAAACTGAGTGTAATTAGAATGGATACAGTCTCTTGGGGTGTATATATTTGTTCCAAATACATATAAGTGTAAAACTAAAATGATTTTTCCATTATTTCCATTAAGATTTTCAGCATGACCTAAGAGAATTAGCAGTGAATGTTTTCTAGGAAATTAGTGCCTGATAAAGACCATCTGGGAACTACTAGATAAAAAAAAAATCAGTAAGAAATAAATTTTCATTAAGAAAAGAAACTTCCTAGACAAAATTTTTAACTTCACTAAATAGTGAAGTATTTTCATTTGTCAGTTTGAGATGAACTGAAACATTCTGTTGGGAGGTTTGTTTGTTTTGGAGTTTTATTTTGCCTGCACCTGAAGTATTTCAACATTTTTTTATACTTCATCTCTATTTTAAAGTACTGTGGACAATTATAGGGTTTGTAATATATGTATCTTTCATTTTCAGTTTACTTCTGAAGTCCCTGAAGCACCTCCTGACAGAGATATGTCATGCACCATTGGAGTCACCTGCTAACTGTGTGTCATGGGAGAGGTAAGTTAATCAGGGAGCTCAGCCTACTGGAAAGAATGAAGAAATAAAAGTACTTGAACTCTAATTGCCATGTTCTTGCTTACCATTTGAGAGAGATACAATTTAAGGTGAATATGCTCCAAAATAAAAAAGTTCAGCTCTCAGACTCATGACAGGATTTTCCATTTTGCTTCATATGAAATAGTTATTTAATTTTTCATCTGAAGTTATCAGAATGCCAAAATTTCTGTCCCATGGAAAAGAGTTATGTCTGCTCTTTTCCCGAGGCCATTGAAAATCTGAATCAATGTCCCTTGCATCGTACATCTTTCCCTGCCCCTTTACTTTCTCTTTTCTTTAGAACATACCAAGGTTTTCTTTCTTAAGGTCTGAGGTCTGTCTTCTGCTATTCTGTAATTCTCACTCTCCCCCAGATCTTGACCATCACTATCTCACGGTCTCTACAGCCAAGGCTGTCCTCCAATACCACCTCACCCAACAGCTCCTCCTCGCTACCACCCAGCAGGTCCAGCTCTCCCTCATTCCTGCTTGGCGCCTCCAGGACCTATACATCAAAGTTGTCAGCAGCACCCTCCAGAAACCTTGCTGGAAGATTGTGTCCTGACACATCTCACTCGCAGCCAATGTCAGGGCAGTTGAAGTTCCCCAGGAAAGCGAGGGTGGGTGACTAGAGACTTCTCATGTTCTTTGTTCCCTTCACTGACCTGGAGGTCAGTTACACCCTACTCCCACCCCACTGTGTCACCCCTGTCCTTGCCCTCACCCCCAGCCCTGACCTCCTCACTCTCGCCCACCTGCCACCCATCCCATGGAGGATGCCCACACATCCCAGCTGCTCCCTCATGTGGAAGACCGTGCTTCCTCATCATCCCTGCTGGCCTCTGCTGGAGGGCATCTACCACACATCACAGTCCCACCACATGTCAGTTATCCAGTGACATGTCACCTGGCTGTTCAGTCTGCAGTTGCCACAGTCACTTTGATTATGTTACTGCCTCTGCCTCAGCTTTATCCCACTAAAATACTTATGGAAGTGGCTGTCAGGAAGCAGCTTGTACCTGTGTGTAGCAAAAATAATTACTTCACTTCCATTCCTTTACAGATTGGTGGTATCTACTTAAAAGCCTTTTTCTGGAGCAGAATACTGTACATTCTTGTAAGCCATCACACAGAAAAATATTCTGGACTTGATGAACTCACAACTTTGTCTCCCTCTGATCCATCATAGCTGCGCAGCCACCAGGGGTACAGGAGGTAAAAATTTAATTCTGAACTGACAAAAAGATTTCAGATCTTCCAGGAGCTACACACCACAGGGTTCATCAGTTTTAACACAATTAAGACACATTTCCAGGCCATGCCTCAGGTGAGGTGGGCGGGGTTTTTTCCATTTATGACAGCCAGGAGCAAGGCTCATTATCAATTCTCTCCAAATAGTTATCTCAAAGGCTGAATTGCCCTTTGAAGAACTATTTAAGATTATAAAAACAGAATTAATCATAGAGAAAAAAAAATAAAGCTATTGTTTAGATGCCAGTATTCTCCACCAATTATTCAACAATGAAAAATCTAATGAACCAATTGAAAAAACACAAATTATTATTATCCAATACTATTGATTAAATCAGCCAATAATTTAGTATATAATCTAAAATAGCTTTTTTTAATTGTTTTTGTTACAGGTTCATAGAAAGTGAACAGGCATTTCAAGGGCAGGTTCTGAGCTGGAAGAATCAAAATTAGCTTTTGTTTGTATATTGGAAAACTTTGTGATGCCAGGTGACTGAAGTGAAAAGAGCCAGACGGGTATCTGAAACAATTCTCAGAGAAGGAGCTTAGCAAGGAAGAGCACCTCAATGCAGTAATGTAACTCTTTTTAACTGAAGGCAGGAAGAAATAAGTTGGCTTTAGGAGGACCAATAGCCTTAGATATGTATGTGGGAACATCCTAGGTGTCTGAAATGGACCACAAGCTTCATAGGGAGCCTTTTAGAAGTGCTGAGCTGCTTATAACATGATTTGTAGGTTTAAGTTCCCTTGTTCTGCATATTTTTTCACAGTTTGTTTGCATTAATTGTTGCATAGACAAAAAAAACACCTAACACCACAGGGCCTTCAAATCATAGAATCATAGAATACCTCATGCTGAAAGGGACCCACAAGGACCACCGAGTTCAGCTCCCAAACACTTCTTCAAAGCTAGAACTAGACTCTTTGAAGACAGATTTGAGAAATTTCACCATCAGAAGAACTGAACAGCCAAAAGATAAGTTTTGTATCCTAATTCCTTTTCTTTTATTGCATAAAGCCACTGTCTTAAGAAATTAATGAAACTAGCCCTATCCATTACTTGCTCTCAAAAACGCTGATCTCCCACCAATCTGAAACCAGGGTCCTAACACCCATGTGACACCTCACCACACACCTCGTCTCACCAGAACTACATTCCGTTTGTGAGTGGCACTACCTGAAACAGTGGTGCATTTTGATGTATATAGGATATTTTGGATTTTTTTTCTGCTTGCTGTGGGAATCCAGTAACCACAGGGTGTGTGTGTATTTTCATGTCACCTAGACAGGCTCTCATTCCCATCAGAATGTCATGTGCATGTTCCACATTAGGAGCTCTATAACCACCTTAAGGCATACGACCCTTAAGGAATGTCTGCATCCCACCTTCCCTCAACAACCAAAAGAAAAAAAGAAAAAAAAAGCCAGATCATAAATTATTTGGAAATGTGAGACTTAAAAAGCAACGAGTTAAAAAAACAAACCTATGCTTTAAGGGACTTACCTGGAACTTCAGACAGCCAGACAGAAGTCAGGTCTTGTATGACCAAAAGCACATTTGCACTGCTAATACTGCTGAGGCCCTGAGCTAAAAGTAAGCTTTTGGGTCCACCTGTGGCTTGCCAGGTGAGGACAGGAAGCAAAAGTTTCATGACTATTCAACATTTTCCCCATATTAATAATCTGTGTCTCTTGCCTGTCTTGTAGTGTTTATGATACAAGGCTGACAATGAGGGGAGTTAAAGGAATGTTTTTTTGTGTAGTTATCAAAACAATTTTTGCAAAGGTTTTTCTCAAGTGTAACTTATCATCTAAATATCTATGTGGGTGGTAGAATAGCTGGGAAAGCAGCGTCCTCTCTGTGACAGTAATTATTCAGTGCTTTGCAGATTTGCATTTCTTGTCCTTTCAGTAGCATTGCCTGATGGAAAGGTTGGCTGTTCAGCTGAAAGAAGCCTTAGGCAGAGTTCCGCGTGATATGGCTAGAAAATGACTACAAGGACACTAAAAAAAAATTGAAAACATGTTAGCTCATGTGAATCTGGATTTCATTATTACAACATTTGCCAATTAGAATAACAGGGAGTCAGAGTGTAAAAGAAGAGAATATGCAAGATTGAAAAGAACAGATCTTTTACAATAACTGGCTGTTATAGGGGCATCATATCCTTGAGACTTATGGTTATGTTCAAGTCCAAGAATATGTCCAGAGAAAAAAAAGTATTCATTTTTAATGCCTCAATTACCCAGCTGAATCAAAGCCTACAATCACTGGAGACATAGATGTGGCACCTGATCAAAAGAAAAAGGAATTCAAGGACTTAAATTCCATGTGAAACCCCACAGGTTTTGAGGGGCAAAGATCACCTTCCTAGGAAAACTGCATCAGCAATTATCAACACTCCCTCCCTCCATATAATATTTCCATGAATATTACAGATTTGGGGCAGAAAGAGGCATGACAGGAAGGGCCTTGAGTTTTTTGGTATGGAGTAGTTCAATATTAATCCCTAAACCCCACCTGGACAAAACCCAAGCCCTTTCTCTGCTTATCTTGTTAGAGGAGTCAGCATCCTTAGAGCAAAGCCTGGTCCCATGCAGTAACCCAGGGGTTACAGATTTTTCTCGGCTGGGAAAGGCATTGCCAGAAGGACTCGGCTCCTTCTCCCAAAACGAAGGGAAATTATTTAAACCTCCTTCTGAAGTCGTCCTGTTGGGCAGTACTTTTTCCTCTTAATATACTTACCCCCAAAATTAAAATATCCACTGTTGCACAGTTACATCCGTCAAAGTCATTGTTTGCTCTAGTGCTCAGCAAGACATGCAGGATTAATTAAGACTTCATGGCAAGCCTGAAATCCTGTAAGACTGCTGCCAGCATAGTACTGATGGGGAAAATATACAACCTAAGTAATTCTACTCAACAAACCATTGACAAGAAAATTATATCGATACTCAGCTTTCTTTTGCAGCAGAACATTCATATTTAATATACATACTTATTTTAGTCAACACAACCAAATTGATAGGGCAGCATTAACTTTCAGTGCCTGGGTGTTTGTTTTTTTTTACAGCAGACAGTACAATTTGATCAAAATAGCAGTAGATCAGATATGATGATATAAGATTTTATTACAAGATGGAGGAAGCCTGAACTGTTTTTTTTCAAGTTGGTAAATCACCTAAACATAGAATCATAGAACAGAATCATAGAATCATTTGGGTTGGAAGGGACCTTAAAGATCATCGAGTTCTAACCCCCCTGCCACGGGCAGGGACACCTCCCACTACACCAGGTTGCTCAAAGCCCCATCCAGCCTGGCCTTGAACACCTCCAGGGATGGGGCATCCACGACTTCCCTGGGCAACCTGTTCCAGTGCCTCACACCCTCACTGTAAAAAATTTCTTTCTAATATCTAATCTAAATCTCCCCTCTTCCAATTTAAAACTGTTGCCCCTTGTCCTGTCAAGGATATGTCAGAGTACATATGTCAGAGTACATTGATTAAGCCTGGACCATTGGAATTCTAAGGATGTGCTTAACTGCTTTGAATTGAGGCCTTAACTTGTGAATAAATATATAATAAAATATAAGAGATTAACTCTCCATTACGACTCTAAGCTTTGACTTTCCATAATAATTTTACACTCTCTGACCTGCCTAAGAATAGCCAAATTGTTGTGATATTCTTAGGAAAAGGAACAAATCTGATGAGTGTTTTGGAGACTGCTGATATCTTGATTTGAAAGCAGTAGAAGATAATAAACTCTTCATAAGAATGTAACCGGCTCCATTTGTTTTTGAATGATCATTGAAAGCTTCTGAGAATTCTTCGTTAGTACTGTGTGTTAGGACACTAAGACACTTTTATAGTAATTTATACTATTGTTTAAAATAATAAATAGGAATATGATTTATTGGGAGAATGGTAAGTCTAAGAAGTTTCATTTGAGATGCCTCATTAGTCTTTTTATTTTTTGCTTCATCTCATGTGTTAACAGAAAGTAATATAAGTTAGGTCAGAAAATTATGTTATGTATCTATGTTATATAGATACTAGCTGGTTTAACAAAATGCAAGAGCAGTGCAGAATAATAATAGTGATGAACC
The DNA here is from genome assembly GCA_025769975.1 of Gallinago jamesoni. Taxonomy (NCBI): domain Eukaryota; kingdom Metazoa; phylum Chordata; class Aves; order Charadriiformes; family Scolopacidae; genus Gallinago; species Gallinago jamesoni. The sequence continues at coordinate 60,339,115 of JAOQGH010000019.1, read as the reverse complement.
AACAACAACATCAAAAACCCAGACAGGAATAATTTTACCACTTTAATCACTAACCACCTGAGAAGAGTTCTATCTAATTAAAACTTCATCTAAAATATTCAGTTATTGGCAAGAGTTACAAAACACAGTGGCAGAATCTAGGTCAAAAGAAATCAGCAAATTACACGTAGTGTTGTAAAAATTTTCCCCTGATTATTTGTTCTGTAGAAAAAGAACTTAAATTTAAGCAAGGGCTAAAATTTTATTCACCTGGCCTAACTCATTAGGTGGTAATTAGTGAAAGCAGTTACATTTAAGATCGGTGTATATCCTGAGCACCAAAGGGCTGCTGAAACACATTGAGAATACAACACTACCTTGATCATTGACTTCTACATTATTGGTTGCTACATGAGGAAGCCCACTTGGTGGGAAGCTTTCTGTAAATTTCAGCTTTGTACACAGTGTCAGTTTGTTCAGTCCAAACTGCTGCAACTGCAACACACCTCCAGTTTCGCCTTCTGAGCAAGTCAGGAGGTGGTCCTCTGGTGGTGTGCTCTCCCTGTTTTGTTTCCCTTCTGTTTCCTCCCCCTCTTCCCCCTCCTGCTCAATCCTTGGCCACCATGGCCATCACAACAGCAGTTGGGATAACTTGTATCTGGACTTTGGGAGATGGCTGGCAGCGTAGTCAAAATGCTGTCTGGAGTGGGGACCTAGAAATTTTATTCCCATGAGAATATGACTATAGATCAATTATCTTACTGAATAAATAGTGGACAGCCCGAGAGCCCTTGGAGCTCTCCTGTATGGCAGCAGGCTGCACGCCAGCATCTCCCCTGTTGTGAGGATGCTCGCTTAAGGTTCTGCTCCTCGAGGTTGAGAGATTCCTTGCTTCAATAGATTCTCGGTAAGTGACTAATAGCAAGCTAAATTTTGAAATCTTAGCTAAGTGATATAAAGGATTGATTGTGGATGTATAATCCTTTAGACATAAACCATTGACCAAGTCTGGGACTAGGATTGGATCCAGCCACACCTAGACTCCTTTCTGAGAAGAAGTTTAGAAAGCAAGGGGGTCCTTTCTAAACCTCGTGACTCAATGTGAGGGTCTCCCTGACAGCTTGTCTGACCCTGTCCTCTATGCAGTAAATAATAGAGTGTACCCTGACATCGAATGTTGTAAAACACTATCTCATTTACTATTGGTTTTGTATTGCTCTTACTGCTGATTTTGTTAAATTGCTGTTTCACCTTAATAAATATTTCACTACTTCACTCTAACTAGTGAAGTCAATCACTCCAGCCGTGACAGGTCCTAATGGATCAGTGCTTGAAATATACGAGAACTGAGAAACCTGAACTTCCTAGGGAGACCTGTGAAGCTGACTGCCATAGACTTCGGACCTGTAAGGAGCCAGGCTTGAAGGCAAGGCATGCTTCCTTGGCATCTCAGTTCTCAGCAGCTGTGGGACTGAGAAGAGCTTCGGTTCCACTGGGCGGCAGCAGCCACCTGTGGGATGACAACGAAGAGAAACACAAAGTCTGTATGTACGTGTACATCACACCACCTAATACAACAGCCTACTGGAGGCCTGCAGCAGGTCATAAAGTCCTGAATTTATTTGGTGGCATGATGACAGCCCACTGGAGCCTCTTCCTGCCAGTCATAACCTTGCACTGGTATTCTCTACTTGTGGAAATACCCCCTGTGCAAATTAATGACCTGCTTCAGCACACACAAAAGGTGTTCCATTAGGATCTGGGCTCCCCTGGCTGGGGAGGGAGTGGAGGCAAATTCTGCAGGGCATATTTGTCAGAGATCTTGCCTGTGCCAGGCACCTACCTGGCACCTACAGGCAGCAGTCGTAACACCTTCATTTCCTTTCACTTCCTAACATCTTTATTGCAGACAGGTGGCCTGGTCTAATACTCTTAGATAATCCACATGAGGTGACTTTAATGTTTTAATACCAAATTTACTTATTTGAAGATATTTGACAGTACATGGGGTTTTGATTTAGAAGAGTGATACAGCAATGCACTAAAAGCACAACACAACACAATATAGCAGTTGCCATACACAACTGAACCACAATTCAAACATGATTCCCATTTCCAGTCCCCATATGCTCCGATGTCATGGCACTGGGAAGGCATAGGTGTGTTAAAGCCAGCTCAAGCCCATTGTTTTCTTCAATGTCCTTTTTGTTGGCTGTTTGATGTTTGTACTGTATGTTGAACTGAGCCACATAGGCACTCCCCTCACGTTGGGGTCAGTGGCCCAGGAACATTGTACTTTCTATCGCTTATTTAGGCTATTTACATAACCAGTTCACCTTCTCAACTGACGCAGCCATTTATTGACAACAAAAGTTCCCTGTTGATCCCCTTGGTGTTAAGTTCAGCATCCTTTACAACATCTGTGGCCACTTCCTAGGTTTGTTTCCGACCCTCGTGAGCACATCATCTTTGTCTATCTTCTCTGGGCCTTCTCCCCTTTTGGAGTTTGTAGACCAGTCTCAGCTAAGAACAGCACAATACTAAGTGCAGACTACCTTCATGTGTCCTTGCCATCATGATGTAAATGCCTAGTGAGTGTCAGGGGCATTTTGGGGTGTTTCATGCCTGATGGGAGCAGTTGCATGGTCTTTCTCAGGCTTCCAATGTCCAGAGACAACACGCAGCTCTTGGTCTCTGGAGGCTGTTGGAGAGGGACCCCTGGACATCCTGAGGAGCTGCTAATCCCATAGGAATGGAAATGCTGCACTTTCTCCTCTCCTGCAGACACAGCTCCAGCATTCAGTGCTGGCTAGCAGGTTCGGGAGCGACGCTGGTGAGAATTTTGCCATCTTGTGGCTGTTCACAGGGAAAACAGCTCTGTGTGTTCATGGACACTCAGCGGCTCAGAATAAAAAAACAAAAACAAAAACAAAAACAAAAAACAACAGAATGGACAAGGTTGGTTGTGACAACTGCAACATGGCACTTGGAAGGTCTGCAGCAGTTAGAGCAACCCCAACCCTACAGAGACCACCGTCTGCCCACCTGCAGCTCTGGCGTGTTCTCTGAGTGTCTATGGTAGCATCTCAAATGAAGACCAAGAAGCTGAAAATTTTGTATTTGTGGGATCGTGTAGCTATGCTAAAAAAAAACCCAAACACAACTGAATGGCCTTAGCCTCCTTCTGACCTTCTTCCCCAGAGGAGCTGTGACTGTCCTGCCTGAGAGGGTCTCCACTCCAGCCTTTGGCCTCCTGCTTTCGGTGGGTGCCCATCTGCCCCCCTGCCATGGGGAGAAATAGGATAGGACTCAGCACCCACCTACTTGCAGAGATCTGAATCATGCTGTGATGGAGATCCTAGAGAAGGAATGTCAGGGGCAAGATCCCACTGGCAATGGCCCTTGTGTCTCTCCAGAGACAAAAAAAAAATCTGTAAATTCAAAACTCATACATATACATATATATACATATATACACACACACACACACACACACACATATATATATATATATGTATAATCCAGGATGTGATGCCACGAAGGTGATCAGAGGGCTGGAGCATCTCTCCTATGAAGATAGGCTGAGAGAGTTGGGGTTGTTCAGCCTGGAGAAGAGAAGGCTCCGGGGAGACCTTATTGTGGCCTTTTAGTACCTAAAGGGACCTTATAAGAAAGATGGGGACAGGCTTTGTAGTAGGGCATGTCACAATGGGACAAGGGGTAATTATTTAAGACTAAAAGAGGGTAGATATAAACTATATATAAGGGACAATTTTTTTTTTTACAATGAGTGTGGTGAAACACTGGAACAGGTTGTACAAATAGGTGGTAGATGTCCCATTCCTGGAAACATCCAAGGTACAACAATGCTTAACTTTATTATGATCTTTGGCCATACTGTCACAGCACATTATATATTTAGTTATTTCTTCCACTGGTAACTGTTGTAATGCCTTTTTAGCAATCAAGGGACATCTAATATAGCGCTTCCTCAAAGGTATTATGCACCTTTTTCCCTGGTATTAGTGGTTTTCAACAGTTTGTAAGAAGAAAAATTTTATCAGCCTGAAGTTCCTTACTAGTTTTTGCAATGTAAATCAGATGAATATTGGTTTCAGTAGTGTAGATTCATCTTTAATTGATGACTTTACACTTTTTCCCTTCAGGCACTTGCTAATTTTTTTTTCTTCTGCCTTGTCTCACACCCTGGTCTCTTAGACTTTTATATTTACTCTGGAGAATGTCACTTGCAAACTGTCATAATGAAATCACACAGCTTCAGAAACCTCCAAGGAGAGAAATGGAAGTTGCAGAGATCAGTCGAGCGGGAGCTTAAGCCCTAAGTATACAATGTCATGGAGGAAGGGTGCTGCCTGCCCCTGTGGAGCAGGGGACACCCTCGTTGCAAACTGGCCATGGCGCTGAACCCATGGTGAGCAGCAGGAGCACTGAATAAACGTGTCATTACCCTGCAGGCACCTAAGGCCATGCTTCAGGGTGGGGGAAGGCACGTTAGGAGCCCGAAAACACTATGGCTAGCTGATATTCTTTTTAAAAAATCTTAATTCATAGCCTTCAGGCGCAAAATAGTCAAATTGTGCTTGGGATCAGTGAGGCTGTGGTGTAGCCAGCATCACCTGGGGTGGATCAGTGACTTGATTCAGGCATGACAGTCGTACTATCTGCTGTGTTTCCCTATAGTTCTCAGTTTTAGGGCTTCTGGAATAGTTGGTTTGGCCTTGATACAGTATATGCATTGGTTTTAGCATTGGTGGATGTGTTGAAAAACTATTTTTTTTAAAGTGTCTTGCACACCATGATGTAGAACTTCAGGATTTACAACAAACAGAAACACACATAACTACCCTGCCATACTTAAAAATATTTTAATCCAGGAGGTGAATGTAGAGAGATGACTAAACCCCTATTTTGGTAGGGGGTTTTTGATTCAGAAGGTGTCAATAGCTTGCACCTTCTTTACTTCTAAGTACGAGTACTATTATATAGGTGTATATAGGCAGCTGTGATGGAGTCTTCATGAATGCTAGTCATTAGTAATTGCAGTGGTTTTGAATTTCCTCTTAACTTTAATACCTAGAGTTGAAAATGGAAGGGAATAGTGATGGATTTTAAAAATAACATAAAATGCAAAAATACTGCCTGAAGAATGCACACAGGGAATGATATCTGTGTGTTTAATGTCTTACTGTGGGATCAGAAAGCTGCAGAACTGTCTGTATGTGTACTAGAAGGCTGGATGGTTGAGATGGCAAAGTGAGAATATAGGAGCAGCGGAAATCATAGACCAAAAACATTTGTGCTTAAATGTAATGTAGACAGACCAAGGAAGCATTCTACAAGGTTCAAGTTTTATTAAAATAGTTACTCAAGTGCCTGGAGTCTCTCATGCTAGATGGCTTATATGGGAATGTGGTGATCCAAGTAAAAAAATCAAAAAAAAAAAAAAAAAAAAAGTAAAACCAACAAATATTGGGCACACTTGTGAAATGAAAAAATGTAATATTGCCTTTTTGTCCTCTACAAAACAGTTCTCTCTTTTGTTTTTAAAAGCATAGAGTATAGTCCTGGCCAGTATTGAGGGAATGACATAATGTTGGATTGACCCTGATTTGCTTATTTAGAAGGCTGTAATGTTGTAAAATCTGGCACCTGAGAAAAGGGGAAATTATCTTAATCCCTCATGGAAGCATACTGCATTATTGGGCTGTGCCTGCAAAAGCATGGCTCCAAAGGAGTGGATTCTAATCATATAAAACTTCATTTTTATCTTGGACAAAATCGTTGTGTTTCCAACCGACATTGACACGGTTTTACTGATTTCTTTTCCTACTCTTTCTTTTCAGTTATGAAAAGAAACTCTGTACAGTCTCTCTATACTTTACTTGAAGCCTGTATAGCCATAATTTCTTAAATTTCAAAAGCCCCATGTCATCATCTCACTGAGGGCACATACAGGTTGCATTTCTTCCATATTTCTTCTCAGCCCCATCAGGGAAGACAGATTAGTCCAACTCCTGGTGCATCTTTAACTACACTAAGAGTTAGTACAACCACACAGTGCCTGTAATGACAGAAGCAGTCCTTCCAAAATGAAGAGTGACCAGATTTGGAGCCCAGTTCCCAGCACCTTCCAGGGCTGGTGCTGTGGGAGCTGATTGATCACTGGATGAGTTATTTGTGTTTAAAGTGTGAATGCGTATGAACCAGGGTCAAGCTCAAGTAACTGCCAACAGAATGATTTGGGAGGGGATCTGTGGCTCACATGGCCAGTAGCTGTGCCCCTGTTTGGTGAGCACAGAGTTAATACATAGGTGAGGAACCCAATAGGGCATGAAACACACATATCACACGGTGGTGCTGCTGTTCAGCAAATATGAAACTTCTTGCAGAAATGGCAAGGAAAAGAGTGACACCCGCCACTGTGCATTGGTTTGTGTGTGCGTGTGGTACGTGTGTCTACACATGGGCTCTCGGGTGGTGCAGGAATGGCTCATCCATCTTCTACTTATGCCATGGCTGATAAGTCAGGTAGTGAGTTTTTCTTGTGTTGTGTCTGTGCAGCTGGTGTGCATTCCTCTTCACAGCAGATGTCTCAAGTTAGCACCAAAAAAATGACAAGCGGACCTTGGGTATGATGTGGAAGAGCAGCAAATTACCAAGGAAAGAAAGCTTCATGAGTAAGTTCATAAATGGGAAGCACTTAAATGGTGTAGAAAATAGTTTTCTGATTTCAGCTTGTAAATGTCAGTAAACAGGATTAAACTCACAGCTTTGTTCTTGGTGAACTCACCCATTTCTTCGTGCTGTGTTCCTAAGCAAACATCAAAGATATAACAGCTAACAGCCAATTCATTAGTGAAATGAACTGTGCCATTATTATTGAATCACATTGTTGCCTTCTTTGTCAGAATGGTATTTCATCATAACCAGGATGGTATAAGGACAAAGAAGGGACAGGGGTTGCTGCAAGATGTAATACACTTTATTAAATAACTGGTATAATAGGCAGAAATGGACAAACTTTAGGTCGCTCAAGCCTTCCTTCAGATTTCCAGGTTTGAGGACTCAAAATTTTCTCTGATTTTTCCAACTATATCAGTTCGTACAATAATGTCTACCAGCAAACCACTTCCTGCTTGTTAGAGTTGCTATTGGTTTATCGGGGCAAAGAAGGACCCCTGACTTCCAGCAGACCTGCCAACTGACAGCCTTCTCTGGGTTGAATCAATTCAACTAAAGATTGCCAAAACAGCATGGAAGGCTCTTAGACACATTCATGTATTGTAAATGACCACTGTAGAAAAATGTACTGCCTGTCATAAATACTTTCATATGTATGTCGCTTTATCAATAAATAATGTTTAAAAAGGTACGTCTGTAGTCGATGGCTGTGATTTCTTAAATACTGCATGCATTTTGGTAACAAAATTTTTAATGCAAGTGTGCTACCCTAAACAATTTCACTTTTGTTTGGTTTTACTTTTCTCACTTTAATCATGAGCCACTGAACACCTCTTGGTTTTGTTCGTCTAGATGAAATAAATAAAAATCTTGATCAGACACGAGTTCTTTAAGCTCTTTAAAGCACTTTTCTCATTACAGACCACATGGATTTTTGAGGCAGGTATGCATACTCCAGTCACCATGTAAACCAACGAGAATCTTTTCACTGCTTATGGTCTGATTCCCACTTCCCATACATGTCTCTTCAACTCAACTGGGGAACGGATTTTGAACTTTGTTTATCCAAGGACTTACACTATTACCCAGATATTCAGCATTTTACTGGACTTGGCCACTTGTTTTTGCCACATTCATTGAAAGAGGATTAATGCATTATACAGCACGGTATATCATATATTGACTTTGCATTTTTTGTGATTTTGGTGGAATTTGGTGACATCCTTCTTGCTAAGAGATATTAGCTGGCTAGCCTAAATAAGTAAATTTTAATTAGAATAAGTTACTTAGGGTTATAACATGGTGTAATTCATGCTGCATGCTTAGCTTTACTTAGCATGAGTAACTAGATTTCCTGAAGCCTTTAGGATGCAATAGAGTTAATTTTCTCATAATTTTTCCTATCAGTTGGTACAGTGCTTAGTCTTTTAGCTGGTATACTTAGTCTTTTAGTGTAAGAGAAATGTTGATAACACACTGATGTTTTGCCAGTGTTTTCCCTAAGTCTAGGACTTTTCTGTTCCCCATGTTCTGCCAGGGAGTGCAGGTGCATGAGAAAAGCAAAACAGAAGATAAGGAGGTGACAACCCCCAATAGAGACTGCACATCAACAGGGTAAGAGCAGTCAACAGCCTGCCTGGACATAGAAGAAGAATCCCAGAAGGTGTTAGAAGACTCCAGACCAAAAATCACCACTGGACTGAAAGAGATGTGAAGAGCGTGGGCATAGAGATCACAAGGGTGTCATTGCCCAGGGATTTCTTTGTTCAAGGTCCCTCTCTGGAGGCACCCTGCTGCTGGACCTTTCTATTAAATTACTTATTTTCATAAAATCTGATGCCTGAGACTCTGCTAGGATGGAACCTGAAGACAGAGGGATCTCATTCGAGAGGGGTTGTGTGTGTGAGGAGGAAGAAGGGGCACCCGTTGGCTCTTGGGGATCACTCAATGCAAAGGGACCCTGGTCTGAGCAGGGAAAGACTCGAGTGCTCTGGGTGCCACTCCTTGAGTGGGGTGAGAATGCTCAGGCAGAGGCTTCTCCTTTAACATTTGCCACAAAGTTTTGCCATTATTCACAGGACTCACTTTTCTTTCAATCTTTCTAACACTGTGTCCCAGTTTGAGGTAAAACTGAACCAGTTTTGTGTTCTGTAATTTTACATTTTAGTTTGGCCTCCTCTCACTCTCTGAAATTAACAGCATATTGTGGAGAAAACTGCTCGTTCTGAGGATGATAAGGCCAATGTTTGTGCTACAATGCCAACGACTGGTATGCAAAGAGGCACGTGCTTATACTTATTGCTGTAACAACCAAGGTCAGACAATTTTCACTATTTGCCCCTTAGAGGGTCGGAAACAGAAAAGTGTAGAGGGGTCACACCTGCGGGGAGGAACGGACGGGAGAGGTGACCCAAACCTGACCAACTGGGGTATTCCATCCCATCTGCCCCATGCTCAGTATAAAAGCTGAGGGATC
>JAOQGH010000019.1:60317922-60329858 GCA_025769975.1 Gallinago jamesoni | reverse complement strand
ATCCATTGCTGAGTCCAGTCTGGGACTTCCCCAGTGCCTGCTGGTGACGGGACTGTCATCCTGGGAGCTTGATACGGCTTTATATATATTGTCTCCATTTCATTATTTTCTTCTTTTTTTATTTTAATATTAATTCTTCATTAAAGTAGTTTAGTTCATTCTAAACTGCTCCCTCTCTCTCCTTATCTCTTCCTCTCCTCTCTTTTTTTTTGGGGGAAGGGCCACCTCTCGGTCCAGTTGCAGTGATTTCGGCTGAAACCACAACACACTGATAATAAAAGGTACATACCTGTATACTAGAGATGTAAATCTTTATAGGAGGTAATATATTGAGGCAATGCTTTGGAAGTCAGCTCAAGTATTCTTCTAGGGACTCAAAAGCAGAAATCATTCCTTTTTATAATATTGCTTTTATGGGGAGGAAGGCCAAAGTAGTTGGTGGGTGTATAAAATACTGTATAGGAAAGGATAATGTTTGCCAGTGACAAATAGTCTCATCACCCAAATCAGTTCCGGCTCTCACACACATATCAAGTCTTAGAGAAGACAGGAGATCTGACTTCTTAAAAAAAATTCATTATTTTTCCAATGTGGAAAAAGATGCAAAATGTTTCATTTTTTGCTCTTTCTTCCATCTTCTCTGAGTGAGTATGTTTTGATGCTTTTCTCTTCTTGTCAACCTTCATTCTGTATTTTATCTCCTGGAGGCTGGTCATACCACCAAGAGAAGGCAGCATCCAAGCACAGAAACTGCACATGCCTGGCCCTATATCAGGTCACATGGGAATTTAATTTAAGGGATCATTAGCACAGAAGCTCTGTGTTTTATTATAATTACTGCTCAGTGCACTTAGCCCACTGCCACTTCATTTTCACTGCAAAAGCATTACCTCTGAATTATTCTCTTCTTTCTGTGTTTTCTTGCAAACAAAAGAAATAAACCCAAACTGCTGCTGAATCATTTGAAACTAAGTTCTGTGCCATAGGAGCGTGGCCAGGCAAATACCAGGTGCTGCTCTGGAGATGCTGTGTAGAAGCTATAGGTCCCACACCTGCATTTCCACAGCTTTACAGAGGACTAAACGCATGAAACAAACACGTGTACAGGAACACTCCATCTTTATGTCTTTGTGTGTAAGACATTTTCATTGTTCATGCTGTCAGCTTCCCACTGCAGGCTGCATTGCCAATAATGCACTGCTCTGCTCTCTAATGGGCAGTGTTTTCTCCCAAATCCACCACTCCTGTAAGATCCAGAGTGACCTCCTTTATATGCATGATCAGATAACCATGTATCTTTAAAGACATGCTTATGCCAGTATTTATTGACTTGATCCAGACTGAACCTGCTCTGGGGAGAAAAAAAAAAAAAGTCACCTGGTTGTTTTTTAATACAGTTAATTATTTTTACCCCAAAAGGCACTGCAGTGGTTTGTCCCCTGCCTCCGGAGGCAGCTAGTTCTCCTGCTCCTGTTTCTGTTATCACAACATTAAAACACAGGATCCACAGCGGACTTTCACTTAATGAGGAAAATGTTGTGGCCTGATGGCAAATGGAGGTAGAGGGAGGGAGGCTCCGCCTGGGATTTGTGCTACTGCGGAATAAAAGCACTGCTGCTCTCTGTGGCTCTCCTCTTCCCACGTGAAAAACAGATGTTGGCTCCTTACCCACTCATTGGAAAACACCTGAAGCACTGCTGATAAAACGAAATTAAAATTTAAGGACAGAAGCACGCTCTGGTGGGAAGCCAGACAGGGCTGTAAGGGCGGGAAAGCAGGGAGCGGTGGGTGGCTCCTGACGCCTGTGCTAAACTTAGACTTAACCGGACTAATGCTGGCTTAACCTTGTGTTAAGAAAAGGAAAAGCTATGGGTCAGACCAAGGCCTGGCTGTGGGAGAGCTTGACGGGCTTCTCTGGGCAGGAGGAACTGAGAGAGCACTGAGCCCACGGGGAAGGTGTCCAGGCCCAGACCACCTCATGCCAGAAACTTCTCGGGGCAGCCGAGGGCAACACCCACCCTCCCACCGGTGACCCCGCTTGTTCCTCCTCAACCAGGAGGCTGCACAGCAACCAGCGTTTTAAGGGGAAGGAGATTAAATGAGGAGAAGCAGAGGGAACAGGAGCGGTGGGGTCACACCAGGCTCTCTGTGCTCTCTGGGCTCTCTGCCCTTAATGTTCCAGATGTCATCTGCAACCTGGGCAAGGGCACTGGAGTGCCCAGATTAATTTAAAGGCCAATTCAGTTGCCTGAATTCCCTGGAGGGTGTGAGTCTTGGCTGCACTTTCCTTCTACAGCTAAATGGGTTTGGCAGCTGCTGGAAGAGGCAGGACCCCTCCTGCCCCGTGCTGCCCTCGGGGGTTTGCTCAGGTCCCTAAGACGGGTTAGCAGAAGTAAAAACCCCAGCCCCTGCAGCTTCTTTGTACAACAGGGAGATGCTCCTACAAGTTCAGCTCAAGCTGTGCAAGCAGTGGTTAAAGCAACACAGGAACCACAGCAAGAGATGGGTCCCCCTGGATGGACTTGCCTGGTGGTGGCAGCTGGTGGGTTCCCATGGGAAGTGGCCAGCCTGCTTGCAGGCCGAAGAGTGCTCAGCATCGAGCTCATCAGCGAAAAGGGCTGGAAATTACTGAACTTGAATATCAGCTTTTCTCTCAGCAGTTTTGCCTTCTTTCATTAGTACGACTAATAGCTTCCTCCAGTTAAACAAGTTTGTTATTTAGAAAAGGAAAGGAATTATTTTCTTACATTATCCTAATACTCAGTAGCATTTTAGCTTTTTTCTTTCTCTCTTTTTTTTTTTTTTTAAATAATGGAGAAAGCAGACATTAGTCACACCAACGAACCACTTTTTGATGTGTGTGTTTTTTGTAATGGGCACTACTAACTCCCAATGAACCACTCTCAGCAGACAGCAGCAAAAGGCTAACAGCTTGAGTACAGGTCTAGGAGACTCCAAGCCAATTAACTAACTGTGTGGCCTCTCTGCTGAAACCAGAGAGCTCACAAGCAGAGCTCCAGGAGTTTGCAACAGTAATGAGATTACTGAGGCTGTTTTCTGCAAGTTCGTGACTCTGTGTGCTAACAGTGATGCAGATGAAGCCATGCAGTTTCCGAATCTGCAGCAGGATAAATTTTGTGTTAAATCTGGAATAATCTTTGCAGAGATGCCTTGTAGTGAACATGACTTGGAAAACTTAGGTGATGCTGTGAATGGCCTAGTGATTATTATGCTATTGACAAATTTTTCTGAATGGATCTCAGTATGTGCTTCAGTCTTTCACCTCCCTTCTCATTGCTTTTAAAAACATAAATTACAGCTCTCTGGTACCTGTGAGGCCACTGAATAACCCACTTACCCTGGAGAAGACTTTTTTTTTTTGTTAATACACTGTAAGAGAACAGCCCTGGCTTTGCGAAACAAGTTGAGAAAATTTTCCATGAGTCTACATACAGGCACCAGTGAGAGATAGGAAGATAGGAAAGGATGAACCAGAAACTAGAGCACTCGTCATGGTGAAGGCAGACCATGTTTAGAGTAAAGCAGAAGTGATATTCCTGCTCTTGTTTTGTAAAGGAAGGGAAACTCTTCTTTTGACAAAACTAATGGTAAAGTTCTCCACCAAGTATGTTAATTAAGTACTGTTGAGTGCATGCTATGCATATGAATGTATGTATATGAAGGCATGTCCATCACTGTGTCTGCTTAGAGGTACAAGATGCTGCCAAACTGAAACCCTAGCTATGTTTGATTTTACCATGTGAGCTCTGCCAGGTATGTATTGTTTTCCACTAACAATCTACAGCTTTTCACATCTTGTAGCTGATACTGAAAAATATTAACAAAAGGGGAATATTTGTCATTGCAATGAAATCAATGCTTTATGAAAGGCATTCTGTGAAATATGCTGCCGCTTCGAGAAACGGACACTTCATAGACACTTTATTTTTGTTACATTTGTGATTTTTTTCTATAAAGGATACATTTTCTGATGTGTTTTGTTATTTCAAGAAGCATTTTCTTGGCTCATTCTGAGACTAAACTTTGTTTGGCACATTCTTTAAGGGAAAACATTAGTCAATTATATTGGAGAGAATAGTATGGGAGACTGCCTTCAAGGCAAAAGTTCTGAGCTCAGGCTGGAAAAGGAGAGCCACAAAAATGGCATCAGTTTGAATTACTTGTATTTTATGCACTTCACATATCCCAGTTTTTAAGCATATTTGAACAGATTTAAGACAGATCTCCAATGTTCTTTTTTCTTCCTGTACTTGATAGGACTGCTAGCTATGATTCAGTAAGCCAGCTTGCATTAGTTTTCACTATAGTTTTGTACTGCTGATGTGGAATAGCACTGGAAATCTTTGCTTTTCCTTGTAGAAATTGAATTAAAACAGGATAAATTATTATTTTCTGAATGACTGAAATCTGGCTATTCCAAACGTTAAGGACAGTCAGCTCTGAGCAAAACACTTTTGTTCCTTGATGAAGAGAAAAGGCAGTGAGAGGGGCTTTAGTGCCTGGATCAGCATGGATGCCACGCTTGTGGGAAGTAGCTGACATGACAGCTGTGACATTGCTTGCATGGGGCATGATTTTGGACACGATATTTTGTATTCCCTGTTTTGTGAATGAGAAGAATAACAGCTATGAATCTCTGTCTGAAAAAAATTAGGGCAAGAATTAGTTATGGACACACCACGTGCTTCCTCCATGTGTGGGGTGTACCCTTGTGCTGCAGGAAAGCAAATTTGCGGAGCTGAGGGGCTGCTGGGTGTCTGCAGCCCTTACAAAGCACCCTTGGTGCAGCTGGTCATGGTGCCTGGTATGGCAGAAAGTCCTGAGCAGGGTAGAGGGTTCCTCAGTTAATCACCCCCTGGTGTCCCTTGTGCTGCAACAGATGCCTGTTGACAACAGGCAGCTCCCTGGAGGCAGAGGGGGGCTTCTGACTGCAGTGCTGGGGACTGTTTGGTCACCAAAAGTGGTGTGTGTGGTCGCAGTACTCTGCTCCCCCTGCCCCCCTGTACCATGGTGGGGTGGCCAGAGCTGCCCAAGCTCCTCAAGGAGAGTCACAAGCACGGCAAACATGGGTGGAGGGCTTCAGCTGTGGGAGGCTTCTGGAGCTCCTCTGCCAGTGCTGATTCATTTAAGTGCTGTCTAGAGTATTTTTTTTACTCTTTTTATTTTTCCCCTCAGTGTAAATGTAATTTTTCTTGTGATGTTTAAAACAGTAAGCATGAGACAATCTGTCCATGGCATACAGTCTATAGACCATATCAATGGGAGGATTATGCAAAGAAAACAGAAGGAAAAGAGAATGGGACAAAGTCTAAGAGGAACAGGAGGACATGTGGTCTGTTACGCAGCAAAATGTTTCCGAAAATGGAAACCAGTTCTCAGGCTTGGACCAAACCTCAGCAAACCAGAGACTCCTGTTCTTGAGCTACAGAGCTGCTGAGTTGTTGTTGTTGCTTGTTATTTCTTCTACCTCTATAAAACCATTCCTTCTGGCTGATCCCAGGAGATACCAGTTGCTTTGCTGGTGAGAAGCCCCTGCTTGCAGGCAATAAACCTACTGCGCAGCCCTCAGGTCATGGTTGAGCCTTAAGGTCCCCAGGTCATTTACACTTTAATGTTGTTCCCTTTCAGTAGTGAGCTTGGAAAAAAAAAAAAAAGCATTCCCGCAAGCGTTACTGCCTGCTCTTACTGCTGCATACCACCTGCAAGAGCCGGACAGACAGCTATCTTGTATGCTAGGTGCCTGCAAGTAAGAATTTCCACCTCATTTTCATGCAGAAACGTGTGCCTTTGTCTCTGCTGACCACCGCTCATCCTGCTGCCAGTCTCACAGGGATGCTTAGTGTGCTGCCCTGCCAGCTGACAACTGCCTGGCCGTCAAGCGAGGGTCTGCCTGAGGGTTGCAGACACCAGAGAAATGAAACTCCTGCTTCTCGTCTTCAGTTGTATTTGCTGTCGACCACAGCTCTGCCTTACCCCTCCCGGGCAGCTGCCTTCTTCACGCTACGTGAGGAGTTCCCTGGGCGCTGCAGCAGAATGCAGTACTTAAAAGGGTACACAGGGATATGCTGGCAAAGGGAGGAAATTTGTATCCTGCAATAAGAAAAGCCTAAGAAATGTGTATAAGTCACCCAGCCGTGACCTACCCCTGCTCTCACCCTCATGGACGCGAGTGCTGGAAAAGCAAAATGTGTGACTCTCCCCATCTTTGGTACGGTAAGAGAAAAATAGTTCAGTAGTTTTGAGCATACTACTGGGTGAGCAATGCTGCACTACAGACCGAATATAAGGAATTATGTCTAAAGCTGAATTACTGCTCTCCCAGAGAATCTGGAGCTCTGTTGCCATGACTATCGCATTTGCAACAGAGGCTCTCGCCTGTATCTCAGAGCACGCTGCAGCCAGCAGCCTCTGAGATGCCTCCTCCCTCTGGAGGTCCCAAATGTCACCTTCATACCACCTGTCCCCTTAGTACACTTTGTTCTGGCAGAAATGAGCAAAGTGTCAGACATGAAGAGGGACCTTGGGGATGCTGAGCACCATGCTGGACGGTGGTCGTCTGGTTCAACAACAATGTTTGAAGCAGATGCCTTATTGACGGTTGGAAATTGGACATGTCCAAACAGAGGAAGAAGGGGAGTGGAGAGGCTGAGGGCTGGGCCAGCTAGGCAGCACGCTGGAAAAATGGTCTCTGGCGTCTGTCTCGGTCCCCTCTCCCAGGTTAGGTGTTCGGAGATCTCTGCATGCTTCGCTCGTTCGGCTGTTAAACAATGACAGCCATCCTTATGTCACAGCAAGCCACGTACATTCCATTTACCAGGTCCTGTGATAGAAGGCATTGCACAACGGGAAGCAGAGCTGACACACTTCATATGCCTAATGGTATATTTGGCTTTCTCTGCAATAGGTTATTTGTTGATTTTAAATTTTCCTTTGCTCTGCCTGAAGGCCTATAAAGACTTACACAAAAAATGCTGAGACTTATTAGCTGGAATAAACCATTTCTGTTGCTGGTTTGGTTTTTTTCCTCTTAAAAGTACAATTCTATTGCAAAATTTCTGGAACTTGTCTCAGATGTTTCCCAAGCAACTTGGCCTGTGGAAAACATGAAGTCTTGTGGCTGCCACCTCGCCTTGCACTGCACTCATCCCTTAAGAGAAAGGGCAGGGTAAAAGCAGCAGCTCTTCCTTCTCAGAAAACCATCAATCTAATTTGGCATAACCACTAGAAGGGGGAAAAAAAAGGCAAAAAAGCAAAACTGAGATAAGGCAGCCAGGTTTCAGTGCTGGGGATGGTTTGCCTACGCTCTCTGGCTCACAGCCAGAGTTGGGGGGTACCCAAGGAAAGGACACTGCCTGAGTACCCGAGGTACCAGTGGCATAAATCCAAGAGATTTATAAATCTTAAATAAGCTAAGGCAATCTGTGGAGAACAGTTTTAATAAGTTCAGCGCGGTTAGCATTAAAAGCCAAGCAAACAGCTCCAATCTGCTCTAACAGAATCTTCTAAGGCGTGCTTGAGAGAAGCCCCAGTACCGTGTATTTTAGTAATCCAGCCTGCAGAAGAAAATGGAGTAGATGCTCATATGCTGCGGCGGTGGAACAGGCAGCCTAGATAAGGAGGAAATTAATTGGTTACATGGTGTCTGTTGCAGACTGCCTCGGAAATGTGAAACCCTGCTGTTAATGGCAAGTGCTGAAGAGCTTGTGGGGTTCCCTCAGGCAGGTCAGGTGTCTGGAGGGGAGAATGCAGGACAATGCCCCGGGGATGGCTGTGGCCAACGACAGCTCCGCAAGGAGAAAAGCCACTACTGAAATGACACTGGTCTTATCAGAAAACCACCAGACAGACAGGCAGAAACACTCCTGCGCAAGGGAACTGAGAAACTCAGTAGCTGAGCCTTATGTCATCTTTGAAAAAAAAACCCAAATTTCTGACTCCTAACATAGAACTAAATCAGGCTTGGAAATGATTTTCCATTTAGTCCATGCCCTCTGTTTCTTCAGGGTCAAGCTAGAGCAAGAAATCAGAAGCAGATTCTTTCCCAGAGATCTTTTTGCTATGGGGCCACACGCCTGTCTCTGACCAGCTGCTTATGGACATGGCTAGAAGGCAGAAAATGAGAGCAGTACTTTCCAAAGCACATACGTGTGTGACTACATGCGTGAGTACGCACATACACACCCATGCAGCCAGAAACCACTGGGAACAGGGATTCTTTGCTACAGACAGAATGTTTTCTGGATATATATGGCAATGTAAAAGGTCACGGATAGCCTGAACTGCTCAGTGCCTCTGCAGACTTCCAATGACAGTTACAGCTGCAGATGACTAAAATGTAGGGACGCTTATAGTACTTGCATCTGAAGCCAATGACTGAAATACTACCGGCATGCTCCCAGCCTCTCAGCAGCTTCTGCAGGAGCTGCAGTGCACGGTGTGTTGCAATCCAGACCGTTGCCTAGCACTTGTACTGTTTTGTTTGCTCTCAGCGCTTGTGCTGGCTGCTGCTTACAGTAAATAGAATATTTCTCTAATTACCCCCAGGCCCCTCTGCTCCTACTGGCATCTGTTTGAGGAAAAGTAGCTCTACCACATAGACCAGAGAATCACAGAATGGTCTGGGTTGGAAGGGACCTTGAAGACCATCTAGTTCCAACCCCCCTGCCATGGGCAGGGACACCACCCACTACACCAGGTTGCTCAAAGCCCCATCCAGCCTGGCCTTGAACACCTCCAGGGATGGGGCACCCACAGCTTCCCTGAGCAATACGTTCCATCACCCACACAGTGAAGAATTTCTAATATCTAATCTAAATCCCCCTTCTTTCAGTTTAAAATCATTACCCCTTGTCCTATCACTGCACTCCCTGACAGAGTCCCTCCCCATTTAGGTACTGTAGGCCCCCTTTACATACTGGAAGGCTGCCAAAAGGTCTTCCTAGAGCATTCTTGTTTTCCTTTTCTTTGCCTTTTCTCTTGCTTCCAATCATTTTGGATGCCCAGGAGCCTTTTGAGCTTTCTGATCAGCCCACTTGCTGATCAATTCCCTAGTTTTTCTCTGCAGTGAATTAGCAGTGGGGTCTGTACAAATGCCTGGGAGTTAAATATGCATATTTCCAAGTATCATGACTAGCCTAGTAGGTTAAATTGTAGGTGAAATGTCTGTTCTATATTTGGAAAGCAGAGGATGTTATGTATTTTTTTATTCCACCCACTTTGGAAATCTTGTGAATTCAATCGCTAAAATTCTGTATATCTTTATCCACACTGTCGGGCTTGTCTTTTCCTTGACCTGAGAGCAAAGAAGGGAAAATAACAGGAGGATAATATTTATGAGGTGAAAAAAGGGGCAGCAAAGAGACTGTGAGCAGCCCACTCCGGAAGTTTTCCATCTACAATATACCAGAATGGGAATCTACAATACCAGCCTGGGAACAGGAGAAGCTTCTGGGGTCACAAGGGCACAAGATGAAGTTTAACAGGGCAAAGGATTTGTCAAACCAATTGATTGTAAGCAAAGTCAGGGTGCATGCCCAACTTATCTCTGGTAGAAGATCACACCGTGGCAGAGCATGGTTTGACCCCAGCATGGCTAGCAACGTGAACACAAGTGGCTCTACCTAATAATGGCATGGTTAAAGTATAGAGAGCTAATTTTTAATGGTAAGCTAATTTTTATGATTTTTTAATCTACAGTTTAGCCAACTGTTGACTGTTGAATCAACTGTACTGATGAATCTGAGATTACTTTGTAAGTTGAAAATTTTGCTTTGGCAGAGAATTTTACTCTGGCAGTTGTTTTCACAGAATCACAGAATGATATGGGCTTGGAAGGGACCTCTGGAGATCATCTAGCCCAACCCCCATGCCAAAGCAGGTCCAGCTAGAGCAGGTTGCACAGGAACGTGTCCAGGTGGGTTTTGAACGTCTCCAGAGATGGAGACTTCACCACATCCCTGGGCAGCCTGTTCCAAGGTTCTGCCACCCTCAAAGAAGGTGAAAGTTCCTCCTTATGTTCAGATGGAACTTCTTATGTTCAAGTTTGTGCCCATTTCCTCTTGTCCTGTCACTGTGCACCACCAAAAAAAGACTGGTCCCATCCTCCTGACACCCACCTTTTAAGTATTTATAGGTGTTGACCAGATCCCCCCTCAGTCTTCTCCAGACTAAAAAGACCCAAGACATTCAGCCTTTCCTCGTACGACAGAGGTTCTAGTCCCCTAATCATCTTTGTAGCCTTCTGTTGTACCCTCTCCAGCAGTTGCCTGTCCTTCTTGAACTGTAGAGCTCAGAACTGGACTGTGTGGCCTCACGAGGGCAGAGTAGAGGGGCAGGATGACCCCCCTTGACCTGCTGGTCACACTTTTCTTGATGTACTCAAGGATGCTATTGGCCCTCTTGGACACAAGGGCACATTGCTGGCTCACGATCATCCTGTTGTCCACCAGGACCCCCAGGTCTTTTTTCCACAGAGCTGCTCTACAGCAGGTCAGGCTGGAGAATAGAAATTCTTCCCCATTTTACATTTAAATTCTTCCATGTTAAATTTACAAGTTTGGCTGCTTAAGATCTGTTATGCAGCCTAGGGAAGCCTTTCCCAAAATGCCAGGCTATTGTTACTGAAAAGGTAATGTATGGTGATGTACTGGCTAGATGGAATGTCTTTGGAGCTATAAATTCAGACATGCAGGTCTTTTACAATGCATGGCAGAGATTGCCAGGACAGGGAGAAAATTGTGTTTGTCTTTTTGGAAGGAATTTCAGCTTTCACAAGCTTGGCAAATATTGACCTAAAAGCTTGGTGCACAACGATTTTAATGATAGAAATGTTTGAATTTCTGAAAATTGCAACCTCTGTCAATGTACTTTCAACCTCTTGAATTAGCATCGGGGGCAGCAGAGAGAGAGGAAAGGAAATTATGCAGCTTGCACATTAAATCCCAGAATACTGAGGAAAGACGTAGGTTAATTAGACTGTTTAAAAAGCTGACTCCCTTTATAAGCATATTTGTAAACTTGCCTTATTTGTACCTTTAAGAAATACCCACATCATGTGGGTGTCTCCTGTAGCAGATTTCCATTACTAAACCACTATGCGTATTTTAGGGAAGTTAACTTACAAACTGTTTCCATTGCATACAAATACATACGTACATACATACACACAAATGTGCAAAGGTATCACTTAATAGCCTGTAAAATTAGTATACTTTATAAAAGTTTTTCTACAGATTGTAAACAAGCCAATTATCTTTTTCTTCTTATTTCCCTATTTTCACAGCACAACTCAAGAAAATTGATGAGCCAAGTCTTGTTACGGATACTGGGGGTAAAACCCTGGCTCAGCTGACTCAACTGGAAACAAAAAGTCATCCTTACACTCCAGGGTGAATAAGTAAAGATGATTATTTCCTCTTCCCAGAACCAGACTTCTCTGTCTTGGTCTGTGTCCCCACGTGGGCTGCAGAGGTTTTCTGCTGTCGGCAGGGAGTTAAGCGCTAAAGGACAAGGAAAGCTCACAGCCTGCCCAGGTTCAGAAAAACTGTCAAAACTTCCCAGTTCCTGCAGATTCACATCTCCAGCCAACTCACCAGCCCTCTTGCAGTTTTTTAACACCAATCTGCACCAAGTTTGTCCACTTACACAACAGCTAATGAATTCAGCTCCCTGAGTTTTGTTGACAGGTCAATGCAAGCAAAAGTTGCCAGTTAAAGAAGAAGAAACCTCGTCATCTGGCTTGCCCACAGCGGACCTGCACCCAAAGGGCCAGGGGCTTAGATCAAAAGATGAGCATCTGGATCACTAATGTCACCTAAAGTGAGCAATCACATTTTAGGAGACTGTACTGGGTCTGGTGAAGAAAGGGTTAATTTCTTCCCAGGACCTAGCAGGGACTCAGGTATTCCATCCCATGT
>JAOQGH010000019.1:60285337-60314182 GCA_025769975.1 Gallinago jamesoni | reverse complement strand
GGTGCGGTGCGGTGCGGTGCGGTGCGGTGCGGTGCGGTGCGGTGCGGTGCGGTGCGGTGCGGTGCGGTGCGGTGCGGGAGCCCTGGGCCGCCCCCTAGCGGCCTCCTGCCTCGCCTCCGCCTCCCTTGAGCGGCGGCGTAGTCCCGCCCCCAACCCCCGCTGCGAGTGGCTGGCGGGCGCCCGCGCCCTTCTCTGATTGGTGGCGGCCGCGCCCAGGAGGCTAAGCTCCGCCGCGCTCCAGGCGCAGGGCCGGTTCTGGGTGGCGGGGGCCGGCTGTTATGGAGGAGGTGGACGGAGCGCGGCGGGTGGCGGGTGATTTCCTGTGAGGCCGGCTGCGGCGGGAAGGGGCCGATCGCAACCCCGGGAAGGTAACCCGTAGCCCGGTGGCCCTTTCTGGCCGGCTCCGGGCGGGCGGGCAGGCCAGGGAGGGCCGTGAGGGAGCTGAGAGCGGGTTTGGGGCCCTGAGGGGAGGCGAGGAGGGAGGGGAGGGGGTTGGCTGTGGTGGTGGTGGTGGTGGTGGGCGGCAGGCCTCAGCGCGAACGGAGGGTGGTCGTGAGGTAGCGGGCAGGCTCAGGCTCTCCTGAAAGCCTGAGACTCGGCCGATGAAGCGCGGCGGCGTCGTCGGGTGTCGCCTTTCCTGCCTGGTTTACCCCCCGTGCGGTGCGTGTCTCGTTGGGGGAGCGGGCCGGGGATGGGGGGGAGAAAGGGGGAGGTGGGGAGTGGTGCTGAGAAGGGCTTGAGGGGGCTCTTCCCTTAGGCTGCGCCTCAAAAGCAGTCGGGGGTAGGGCTCGTAACGCTGTAGGGGAGAAGAGAAATTTTTTTTGCGGCTGTTATGGATAACACGCTGGTAGGATCAGCCCTCTCTCTCCCCCCCTTTCCCAACCCGCCCCCCACCCCCCCAGCGGCTTTTCTGAGGGGCACCGCGCAGCCCGCGGGGGATCCCAAAGAAGGCAGCTTTGTACGTCGGCACACCGCAGCAGCGAGTTGTTGGGGTATAGCTGTAGAAAAATACAACCGCGGCTACTTCCTTGCGGAGTAGGAGGTGAAAACATCCATAATTCTTTCTCTTGCAGATTTATAGCAAGCACAACCTGTGCTTTTTTCAGGACCCTGTTGAAAGTCTCCATGTTGTCCCGTCTGGGTGAAGCTGATCTGAAAAGAAGCTCGGGACGTTCTGTTTGGGCTGTGCGTTTCCAGTAAGCTTTTGAGTCTGAAAAAGGCAGGCGTGTATCCTTCAAGAAGCAGAGAGGTGCAGACTAAATGGATCTAAAGACAGCAGTGTTCAACGCAGCTCGTGATGGCAAGCTGCGGCTCCTTTCCAAGTTACTGGCAAACAAAACAAGAGAAGAGGTAGCCCTACTGATGTCGGAGAAAACGAATGGTGCCACACCACTTCTGATGGCAGCCCGTTATGGTCACCTTGACATGGTGGAATACTTGTTGGACCATTGCTCTGCACCAATAGAAGTTGGCGGTTCGGTGAATTTTGATGGTGAGACCATTGAGGGGGCTCCGCCATTATGGGCAGCATCGGCTGCTGGCCACCTGAAGGTGGTTCAGTGTCTCCTAGATCATGGTGCATCTGTCAACAATACAACACTGACAAATTCAACGCCACTTAGAGCTGCCTGTTTTGATGGTCACCTGGAAATAGTGAAATACCTTGTGGAGCACAAAGCAGACCTGGAAGTATCAAACCGTCACGGGCATACGTGCCTGATGATCTCATGTTACAAAGGCCACAAAGCAATTGCTCAGTATTTACTTGAAAAAGGAGCTGATGTTAACAGAAAAAGTGTTAAAGGTAGGTTAATTTTTTCTTGGGGTAAGTAGGGGTAAAATTGATCTTTTTTTGGTCTTTAGGGAGCTGACATCCAAAAATACTTGTCTAATCTCATAAAATGGATTACTAAGGTATAAAGTGCATTTAGATATGTTTTCACTCTGTTGTTTTTTTCCAGCATGCTCCTATGTTAACGTGTAATTTCATCCTAAGTGGATATATTTTAATCTTAAACTGCTAATTCTTAAAAAAACGTAGACATATGAAATACCTCGCTTATGCATGAGTGAAAAGCGAATAAACTTGCTGACAACTTTTTATAGTAGGTTAGTGCAGCAACACATTCAAAGATATGAGCATGTATTGTTTTTCATACTGTTTCTTATCAGACCAAATATGCTGCACATAAAACTGACCTGTGTCAATAAGGCTAGTACGAGGAAAGATGCCTAAAAGAGAAAAATTACTTTCTGCATCAGAAATTAATAATCACTTTGTTTTTCACCCTTCTCTCCCTCCAAATTCTTGGATAATTTTGGACCTTTTTTGTAGTGTTAGTAAACAAAAACTTACATTACAATTAAAGAAATGAAGCTGCAGGTGACAGTGATCACAACAGAAGGACTTCCAGTGGGGCACAAATCATGAAGGGCATCTCTTTGCCCCTGTTTACACTTAACCTGGTGTTACCGTTCAAAGTGAAGATTTCTGCCATTTTTGCTGTGATCATAATTAATGTGGACCTCTTGGTTTAGCCACTGTTTTTTTTTTTTATTACATCTCAATTTTGTATGAGAGTTTGATATTGGCCTGAAAAGCATACCAATTATTGCAGGTTACAATGAATTTTTAACTCACTAAGTGAGGATTGTGTTTCAGCAACTTACATATATATTTATATATATATAAAAATAACTAATCTGCTAATAAACCTTTTTGTAGCATAATACTTCCACTGCCTGCTTCTGGCTAATTACATTTGTAACAGGATACTATACTTTACAGTTACTTCTTCTTAAAGTGTACTTTGTGTCTAGATTATTGTATGATACGGGTAAATGCCAGTTATGAGAGTAATCTTTGGAAAAGCTGCTCGGTTAAATATGCCATTTTTCAGCAAATCATGCAGATATGTGGGTTTAAGGTAAAGAAAGCTAAACTACAGATTTGTCATAGAGGTGGGCAGAGCAAAATAAATCTTTCTTTGTAAGGATTTAAGGTTGCTTATGAATCATCATAGACTTGTGATAGGATAAAAATGTCATTTTTCTAGAGAGGGTTCTTGGAATAACAAGCTAAATATATAGTGTGTATTGTTTTTTAGTTTTAGACCAATCCCTTCATATGATGGATATGAACAGAGCAGCTCTATTAAATGCCTGGTGTAACAGAGGAAAAGATGTGTCTCTGCAGCTCTTTTTTTCCCCTCATTTTGTGTCGGTGGAGTAGGCTTTACTTTACTGGTCCTTATTATTCACTTTACTGGTGCATTACTGTTATTTGTCTTTATTTAAATGACTAGGTGACAGCCACACACTCCTGAGGATTTTCTCAGTGGTCTCAGTTCCGCTATTATCTTAATTCCTTCCTCTGTCTGCTTCCTTTAGTTTCTGTGTGACTCGCAACTAGGCACATGAACAAAGCTTCATAAGGTATAACCAGTTCTTATTTAAATGAAGTTTAAAAAAGAGTGGGATTTGATATATTTTAGCTCATGAAAATTAATTTTATGCTTTGAACTGCCGTGTGTACAGATGAATATGTGTACATAATATTTATCGGTTATTGGTCAAGTACAGCATTCCATTTTGTATGTGGAAATATGTTCTGATATGATACAAGCACACTTTTTGGCATCTTAGAACAGTTTGATCTCTGAAGTTGTTTGATAAAGAGTGATGAGGTAAAGGAGGAGGAAGTACTATAAACCCTGAAAGTGAAAATTAAGCTGTGGAAGGGCAGAACTGAAAAAAACTAGCCCTAAGTACTTCAACAGTGTGGATACTGTAATGACTGAGGGTCAATAACCAACCTTCTAAGCTTTGCTATGCAAGAATGCTCAGTAGCTATTAATTTCAAAATTAGTCTTTCCAGTAGCATTCACTTTACATCAGCGTGTTCCACCTCAAAGTCTATTATTTTCAGTTTCTACGAGTCCCTGCTGTGTAGTCAACAGGTGACAGTGTGTCTGCACTTAGACTAGGAAGATAAGAACCTGAGTGCTCTGCTTTTGAATAGTAAAAGTTGTTGCTATCTTTGTGTCTAAACTCTTTTAAGTAGCCTCCTTCCCGGGCCATATGTGGACAAACCTACTGTTCTGTGAAAGATACAAGAGCTTTAGTTACTGTAGATTTTGCTGCATTTAAAATTACAGTGCTCCTCAAAAGAACAAAAATATTTAAGAGGAGGTGCTATTGTGGGAGATTATAGATACTATTCTTAAAACCATGAAATTATTTGAATCGTTCCATCTGATTTTCCACTGTATTTTCATATTGCAAGTAGAACTTTATTCATATTTCTAAAACCAGGAAAATCTCGAGCTTGGAAAGGTACAAAAATATTTTGACATGTTGAAAGTTCCAGGGAAAAATACAAATACTTTGAGATGAGAAAATGGATAACAGGCATCTAAAAGTCAGAATGGTAAATGAGGCAGAGTATGAAAGAGCAGTTGAAAGCATGTGGTGAAATCCTGCTTCTAAAATACAGGCAGAATCCTGCAACTGTGTTTTGGACTATAGAAATTCAGAATGCAGAGGTCCTTGAAAGACAGCTGTGGAAGGGCAAAAGTACAGCTAGGAAACGGTTAGTATGTTCCTAAAGACTTCAGACTCTGAGTCACATAAGATGCTACACCCAGGTAAAGTATAGGTCTTGTGCTGTCCCACAGGAGATGGTGGTGAAGGAGGAGGTAATAAGAAGTTTGGGGCAGGTAAATGGTATACTGTGAAAGATGGCCAGTGGTTCTGACTTTGAAAAATTTTATCTGAATAGTGTTAGTGAAGGGGGGAAATTGACAGCTGCAGTAAGTAGGGTGGGCTTTTTTTCTCTTGGAATTGTGGAAAACAGCAAAGATATCATCTTTTCTTTTTTTTTTTTTTGGTAAAAATAAAAAACCAGCCAAAGCAACACTTAGAAAGTGAGTTAGTTCACTATTGTCTTCCAAATTCAGCAGCTTCTCCAGTTTATTACTCCTGGTTTAAGGAGCTGCAGATTAAAAATAACAAAGCTTAGTAAGTTTCACTGGTATATAACAATATGTCAAATAATAAGTTTTTTTTTTTCTCCCCCAAAACAAAACTTCTTAAAGATCTTGAAGCGTTCATACGGCTCTTAAAAGGCGGAATGGTGTGGATAGTGCTAGAGTAGCAGTACTCTGAGTTTTCAGGATGCCATAGAACCTTAAACTAACCCTGAAGTGAAGCACAGACCTACCTTTCTGCTGGATGAAGAGGATGTTGTCAGTGTGTCGGCTTTATGCAGTTTTCTGTTCTGCTGCATTGCGAAGCCTGCCAGTGATCTGTTGTTAGCATGGTGCTCCCTTGCCATGTTCAGAACAGACCTCTGGGTTTTTGAGTAGTGTTTCACTGTTG
This sequence comes from Gallinago jamesoni, assembly GCA_025769975.1. NCBI lineage: Eukaryota > Metazoa > Chordata > Aves > Charadriiformes > Scolopacidae > Gallinago > Gallinago jamesoni. Next base: position 60,308,803 of record JAOQGH010000019.1, on the reverse strand, counting down.
TCTTTCTGTGCACAGTCTTCATTTGGCTGCTATGTGTGGGGAGGGAAGTGCTTACTCTTGTAGTTCAGGCGGTAGCAGTCTTTGGGTCTTCAAATTACAGATTTGGTCTTTCTTGGGGATATACCTGGGGCTGTTTGTTGGATTTGACGTTTAAAATAAAATGTCATGTAATGACATATATTGTATGTCAATAAAATTCTTTTTCATGCAGATCATTTTAAAGGGAATGTATACTTCTGACTTCACACAGGACACTTGGGACTTGCATTTTGAAAATTTGCAGTGGACGTTTTGATAAATTATGTTATGCTTTATCCTCTTCCGCCAGATTTGCTGCAGTAATGGAGATTCATTCTTTCTGCAATGAATGAGTTAAATTATAGGTGCTGGTAGCCAGGATGGGCTGAATGCAGTGGTGTAGGCAATAGGACTCTTTTCCAAAATACCTACTTAAAAGGCAGATTTTTTTTTTTTTTCTGAATATGGCTTAAGTCTTTACATTGCTCAGCTGCTTGGTGTGTGGTCTCTTTATCTTTAAAGGTGATATTCATGAATTTTACTACTGATCTTCACTAACTCTGTCTCTCTTCTGTTGTTAGCAAACTCATTTGCTAGCCAGAAGACTAATTTTCCTCCTCTTGTGTACAAGAAGATTTTGTAAGAACCAATGGAGTAGGCATTCATTCATTTAGGTGTCTCTTGAGATCCATGCAGGAATGTCTGGTTGCAAGCCCTTATTCTTTGTTGTTTATGGTCCTCCATACTGCTGCAGCAGTTGGAGGGACTCGCATATTTTGAAAATGCAAAATAACACTATGATTCAAAATCTTATTGTTCTTGGATTCCGCCATGGTATCTGATTAGAATAGGTTTGTAAAACAGTATGGAGGATGAGGCTTGTTGACTTTGCTTTCTCACTTTGGAAAGTATAGAAGCATACAGACCTCAATCTCTGAGGGTACTGTATCAAGTTTATACAGATAGTAGTGCTATTTCAGTATTGTCATTTACGTGAGCTACTGGAAACTGTAACGCTCAAATCCACTGGTAAGGGAAAAAAAATCTTTTACAAACTTGGCAGACCCAGAAATAAAGGGATTAGAGAGATTCACACTATTTGCTCTATGATCAGTGTGGTTTAATATGTGCTAAAAATAATTAATTTTTCTCTTGCAGTAAACATTAAAGAGTCTGACAGGTTTGTTCTCTTCTAAGGTTTTTTTGTCTTGTCTGCTTGCCAGGATTCATTGGGGGGGGGGGGGGAAACACTGGACCAAAACCAAAACAAAACAAAGCTCCCTTTTTTTCCCCTCTTCTTTTTTTTCCCCTTTGTGCATAAACCCTTGCTCTAAAAGTGTTCTGTGTGCTTTTTTTTGGTCTTTTTTTCCTCTTTTTTGGTTGGTGTTACATGGCACAGTGCACTGCATTTTGTAGATACTTGGTGTGTGATGCTATGTGGAAACTGAACTTCAGTAGGAATGTCTGTAAATAAAATAAGGAAGATACAATTTAAAGGAATAAATTACTGAATTTCAACTAGAAAGGAGTTTGTTGAACATAAATGATTAACAGCATACTTTTTATTGGTAGTATTGATAATACAAGTTCTCATGAAGTACTATGGTGAGCAAGAGAATAATTACTCCATTATGAAATATGTAAACTACAGCAAAATAACTTGTTGAAATTAGCAGTTCTGTGCAACTTTTACTTCATTTATTCTTAAAGAGAAGACATACTTTTAGTTTTTCTTTGCCATGCAAACTAAGCATAGGGATGTATTTTTCTTCAGTTTTCTTATGCTCTGCCTTTGTATGTATCTAGCAAGAGGTTTGTTTTTTTTTTAATCAGTAAAACTGTTGGAAGACTCAATCACTTGAAGTGCTCTGTTAGAAAAATATCAATGTTACATGAGCAATTTCACTTTTAAAGTGATTGATTTCATCTGTAAGGCTACAAAACCAAATACACATAGTTAATTTTACATACTGGCCAGACATTTAATTTAAATCTTTTTTCTCATATGTTTCAAGATCTTGGATATGAAATCAGATTGATACTAAATTTTGATGTAAGTTTTGCTACCCAGAAATTTGATCAAGTGTTTTGTAAGTATTAGGAAGTGGATGTACTTAATTGGTTGCAAATCAAGTCAAATCACTTTCTGTGTCATTGCTTCGTTTTCTTTCATTCCCGTGTCACAAGCTACCAGTCTATTTTGGGAATTACTTGCTTCTGACATAGAAATACGTGGCCTCATTATGAATTTAAATGCCCACCCCCCACTCTGATAAGCTTTTGGTAACATGAGGTAGTTAGAGAATTAGTTCTGTGATATGTGAAGTGTAATGTTCATACCACTTTTAATGGAGGACTGTAACAAAAGAATAAAACACGACACTGGTGTCAACTGATCATACCTTTTTCCTTTGTTTTTGCAAGATTTGGAAGGACCAGAGGTGGGGTTATTCCATTTCTTTGTTGCTGTTTTTAAGTAGAGGAAGTTATTAGATACTGCAAAAGTAGTAAAGTTTTATACAAATAAAGATGGTTTGTAGGCAGTGTTAGCAGTACAGTATAGTGGTACTCGCCCTCTAACAGAGAAGCGCTGACTACCAAAACATTTCCAGGCCAATTTTGTTTCTGTGCAAGAATGATGAACCTTTCATGTTATTGTACTATTAGCTGTCTTCTATGAGTGATTAAATTCCTGCAGAACATTTTTGGAATTAAAAATGGATTAAGAAAATGTAATTAACATTAATTTTGAAATAATTGTTCACACCTTTAAAAAAATAGAAATAGTTTGATTTGACCAACATCTTTGTGTGTGTCCCTTGGGAAACTGCTTTTCAAAGGGAATGACTTTCAAATTACTTTTGCTTATTTTCAGCCTTCCTCCTCTTTAATAACAGCAGTAGACTTTTAGTTTGTTACTGAATAGATGATGTTACAAAAATTGAATTAACTGCTGAGTTATGTTCAGCCACTGTTTATTCCTGTCACTGCAGACAATATAGGGATTTTGAAATGGATGAGTTAATTCACGGAATAATGCTTGATTTGCTATACATATTTGAACTGTTCAGTTCCTGGCCAATAGGTGGAACATAGACTTTGAATTAGGTATTATTCAAGTTCTTCCTCAAATTTAGCACTTGATACTAGTTTAACAGGTGTAGATGGCTGTTACACATGTTATTTCTTAAGGTTGGGGTTTATGGTTTTTGAGGTTGGCAGCTCTGTCTACCAGTGCCCATTTTCAATGTGTAGAAACTGGGGTTTTTACCATGTATCCTTCCCACTGCTGTACCTGTACCATCCAGTCAAAATTAGTGGTGATGGCCTTCCTTTATAAGTTTGTCATGGCTTAAAATAACTGGTTGTTTTAACTCTGAAGGGCTACTACAGTATAACTAGCTAAAAAATTGCAGTGCTTCTGATATAGTCAGTAACAGCTGTTTAAGCTTAAGTCATTAATTGTAATACGAATAAAACGCCCAATTTTTTAAAAGTGAATGATACCCCGTTGGACAGAATAGTGAAATTCTTTGGAATCTTAAGCATATTTCCACATGTTCTGCATAGCTGCATTGTAAATTAATGACATACAGACTGCTAGATTGGACTTGAATTTACCCAGACAATGGACAAGCTTAATTTGCATGGATCTTTTTCAGTATTAATGTTTCATAGCATATACACCTAGCAATTGCTAAGAGAGTGTCAAAAGCAGTGTTACATGATGTTGGATCTACAATGTATAATGTGAAGAGCTGCCATTGGTCACTGTCAAAGCCAGCAAAATATATATTGGTAGTTGTGAAGCAATAGTAAGAATTTTGGTGTTACTAATAAACCTTTTGGTTTATTTACCTTTAATACGCCTTTATGCTATGACTTTTTAAGTATCTTAAAATATTGACTTGAAGGTAGAAAATACAGGCTAAATCCAGTGTTTTGGTGCTCTGCTGTGAGGGACAGAATATGGACTTGAATACTCCCTGAAGTGGCTGTATTAACTGATGTCTGAGGAACCGTCCAGTCTTCAGTTCTGGGTGGATTCCTGTAGATATATTTTAACTCTACTTTCTCCAGTATAGCAAGAAGACCTAAAAGATACATGTATCAGCAAGCTTGTGTATTTATCTGCTTTTGACACCTTCCTGTTTGGGAATTTAAAGGTCTCATGCTCATCAATTTTGAGATATCAACAGTTTTCTGGTCTATGATGTGTGATAAGGACAGAGGGCATTATAGTTGACAAACAATGCATACCAAATTCACCAAACCAGATATGTTTGGTTAAATCTCTTTTCCTGTGATTGGAAATTTTTGTTGATCTTGTGTGTCCAGATCTATAGCTGACTTAATGCTCTCTATTGGTGATAAAAATGTCTTAACACATTAACGATTAAAAATCACTTGCCATTGGATGAACTGATTTAGATTTGTGAATCTTGATCAAACAGTTTCAGTTGCCGCTTTGTGTTAGGGTGTCTTCCTCAGCTTACTTGTTAGCAAATGATAGTAAAATCACTGGCTGCTATTTAGAAGTGTTTCAGGAAAGGAATGTTTTGCAAGTCAAGTTCACTGTCTGTTAATGAAAGAAACTGATATTTTCTGTGGTGTTTTTATTTTTTTTAAATGTTTGGAACTGGCCCTTAAAGTACTGGTTGGGGGACAAAATTTGTTGATACCTCTGCTATAATTACAAACACCTGTTAAACTTGAGTCATATGCTTTTGAAAATAACTCTAGACACATCTTTTGTATGGATGTGATTAGTGTATCAGCTAAATTTTGGTATCTGACAAGCCTGGATTGAGACTCAGTTTGTCCTGAATAACTGCTGCTCCTTCATACCACTCTTCTAATGGCTGGAATTGAGAGTGATAAAGAGGTCATGAAATGTGCTGTTGGTGGTTCTTCAGATGGTCCACAAACAAGTTTGAGGAAGAAGCAGCAGACCAAATTATGTGTAAGGTTTTGAGAACTGAAAGATTAGAAGAGAGAGAGAAAGGAGGAGGTGATTGGGAAACTAGTGGGGAAACCAAGGCAAAATGCCCAATGCCTATGAGAAAATCGTTATCTAAACAGACCGTGCTTGCTTCTTTTTCTCCATAAAACTTGTAAAAGCACCGGATGAATGCTTTCTTGCCTCAGTGGCTTGTCAACAGAAGATAAAAGCAAGCTACTACATGATGGTCTGCTAATTCAAAACACAGAATAGAGGTCTACATTGTGGATATCTAAGGTGTATGGTTCTGCTGGTGAGAAGTGGGTATTGAATTTAGAGGATAGACACCATGGTTTGATTGTCAACAGATGCTTGCAGCCCAGAAAGCCAAGTGCATCCTGGACTGCATCCAAAGAAACATGGCCAACAGGTTGTGGGAGGTGATTTTGCTCTCATGAGACCTCACCTGGAGTACTGTGTCCAGCTCTAGAGTCCTCAGCACAAGAAGGACATGGACCTGTTGGCGTGAGTACAGAAGAGGGCCACAACGATAATCAGAGGGCTGGAGCACCTCTCCTATGAAGACAGACTGAGAGAGCTGGGGTTGTTCAGCCTGGAGAAGAGAAGGCTCCAGGGAGACCTTATGACAGCCTTCCAGAACCTAAAGGGGCTACAGGAGAGACGTGGAGGGACTCCTTATCAGGGAGTGTAGCGATTGGAGGAGGGGTAATAGCTTTAAACTGGCAGAGGGGAAATTTAGATTAGACATTAGGAAGAAGTTCTTTACTGTGAGGGTGGTGAGGGACTGGAACAGGTTTCCCAGAGGGGTTGTGGGTGCCCCATCCCTGGAAGCGCTCAAGGCCAGGCTGGATGGGGCTTTGAGCAACCTGCTCTAGTGGGAGGTGTCCCTGCCCATGGCAGGGGCTATGGAACTAGGTGGTCTTTAAGGCCCCTTCCAACCCAAACCATTCTATGACCAGATATTTCTGAATTTTGCTTTTGTATTTTTTCTTCAACTTCATATATCTTGTTAGAAGGAAGATGTGTGCTCTGAAGTCAGATGTAAAACCTAGAAGACGTCAAAATTATTTGTGTAGTCCTATAGCAGGTTCTTGTAATTGTAATGACAATTGAACAAATTTTCTACTTCTGAAGTATGTTTAATAAGTATGACTCTTGTTTCTGTATGCATGTATACATGTACTAACTTCAAATGTTTTGCTTTTGAATTTATCCGATTTAAGGCAGTGTAAACAGTATGTTATTGTCAGAAAGAATATATTAGCAGAAAGACTTTACCTCCATTTTAGTTTTCTTTCTATACAGTGCTCTGCTTTTAACGTGGATCTCGGGCACGCTTTTGATTTGAGTTTCATTAGCTAAATACTCTGGTATGAAAGTGAACTGTTCAATCTGGAATTCAGAACTTGGAAAAAAAATACATATTTCTTCAAGATTATGAAGATATGTACAAGCTGTTTATATCAGTAGACTATATGTCTACAAAGGCATACTTATCCCAAACATGACCTGAATATTTCAAGATTACTTCTTTGTTTCCTAATGCACCATATTTCTATCAGTGCCTAGAAATACAACAGCAAAGTGCACTGTTAATGGCTGTCTTGTTGGCATTAAAAAAAAAGCCTACCAAAAATGCACATAAGGAATTTTGAGGAAACTTGTCTCTTAACTTTTAAAAGCTGAATCTGATGACTATGAATGGACAGAGAACCCTTAGAAAAGAAGGTCTCATTTGTGAATGTCTATACTTGTTGACAGTGTGACAGAAACTGATGATCTGATGGGCAGTTAACTGGAATTTGCAGAACTAATGACCTAAAAAATCTTAGGGGGGGGGGGGGTGGGGTGTAAGGATTTTACATAAGCTTTCTGTTAATAATTTACATATTAATTTAGTTGGAGCCTGAAAAGTCACTGGGCCTGAATCTGTAGTATTCATAATACGCTATAAAGGACAAGGTAGATTTAAATTGTGTAATTTTAAAAGCAGTTGACCACATTAGAGACTATATTATGTTGGGAGAGGACCAGGAGAGTTTGTCTCCCATCTTTTTCCTTCTCTTCCAGTAACGTGCTCATATTTGAAGTTAACGAAAATTTTCATCTAGTTGAAGCCTAATAGTTACATATTTAACTGTGGTGTCCAATGCTTGCTTTCTGATCTTCTGTTAATGAGGTTTTCAAACCAGTGTCACTAGTGCTTACTGGAAATTTCCCCACATGGTGTTAGAACCAGAGTGCCTTTAAATAAAGGACACTGCAGTGTCATCCAAATGAGAAATAATCTGCATGTAAATGATAAGACATTTACAAGATAGATGGCTGCATTTGTGTATTAAAGGCATCATTTTCTTCTTGGCTTTGTGAGTCCTAACCAGAAGAGCAGAGGGATTAATGTGGGACTTCAGGATAAATATCTAAGAAAGCATTAAGAATATTTTGTCTGGGTATATACGTGTGCTTGACAAAATATCTAGCTCCGTCAGAATATACTGTCAGTCTCAAATGCCCCAGCTGAGATGAAGGGCACGTTGTGATGGATTGTGTTTTCAGTTGTGTACAATCCTTGCTTCAAAACACGTAAATCAAAAGGTTTGGCAGACAGAGAGAGGAAGAGATGTAATGTAGAGGCAAACAAAGCCAATGTTGGGTTACCCGAGCTTTAATTTTCATACAGATCTCATTATTTTTTAATCGGTGGACTTCCTCTTGCTATTAACATACTTTAAAAAGGCCTTGTTGTTGTCTGACATGGCATTGGCCAGTTTCAACTCTGATATTTGGCCTTTTGTGTCTTTGCCCTGTATGTACAAACCACAGGTCTGTAGTCTTCCTGTGAAACCTGACCTTGCTTCCAGAGATCATAGAATTTTTTTTTCCCTCTTGAGCTCCACAAGGAGTTCCCTTTTGGCCAAGCTGGTCTTCTGCCACATTGTCTTGACTTCTGAGACAATGGAATTGGCTGCACCTGGGCTTTTATGTAGGGGACAATTCTGTTTCAATTCTATGTAGGGTTTTGTTGGCTTTTTTTTAACAATGAGACAAAAAGATCCTTAAAACTTGTTTAATTCTTTCAGACAATGATATCAAGCATTTTGATTTGTATAGCTGTCTGGATATTTCATCAGATCTTGAATATTCACTTGTCATCTAAGCCTTTCATAGTCTGTAGATGTCAAAACAGCTGTTTTTTAACTATTAATGTTTGGGGGGTTTAACTTTTTTAACTAATTTTTAAAAAACTATTAGTATGGCAGGATTTGGACTATAATTTGATTACATTTGGGTAATTGTGTTTCTTCTCTTGCAGGAAACACTGCGTTACATGACTGTGCAGAATCTGGAAGTTTGGAGATCATGAAGATGCTTCTCAAGTATTGTGCTAAAATGGAAAAGGATGGTTATGGAATGACTCCCCTTCTGTCAGCTAGTGTCACAGGCCACACAAATATAGTGGACTTTCTGACCCAGCATGTACAGACCAGTAAGGCCGAGCGCATAAATGCTCTGGAACTTCTAGGAGCAACATTCGTGGACAAGAAGAGAGATCTGCTTGGAGCTTTGAAATACTGGAAGCGAGCTATGGAAATGAGATACAGTGATAGGACAAATATACTGAGCAAACCTGTGCCACAAACACTAATTATGGCGTATGATTATGCTAAAGAGGTAAACAGCTCAGAAGAGCTAGAAAATCTTATTGCAGACCCTGATGAAATGAGAATGCAAGCGCTATTAATTAGAGAACGTATTCTTGGCCCTTCTCACCCAGATACGTCGTACTATATTAGATACAGAGGTGCTGTCTACGCAGACTCTGGAAACTTCAAGCGTTGCATCAACTTATGGAAATATGCTTTGGACATGCAGCAGAGCAATCTTGATCCTCTGAGCCCTATGACAGCCAGCAGTTTGTTATCATTCGCTGAACTTTTCTCCTTCATGCTTCAGGATAGGGCAAAAGGACTGCTAGGTACTACTGTCACATTTGATGATCTCATGGGTATACTGTGCAAAAGTGTTCTTGAAATAGAACGGGCCATGAAACAAACCCAGTGTTCTCCTGATCCAATACAGCTGAACAAAGCCCTTTCCATCATTTTGCATTTAATTTGCTTGTTGGAGAAAGTACCTTGCAGCTCAGAACAAGAGCATTTTAAGAAACAGACTATTTACAAGTTCCTTAAGCTTCAGCCTAGAGGGAAGAATAACTTCAGTCCACTTCATCTTGCTGTTGACAATAATACAACATGTGTGGGTCGCTATCCAGTTTGTAAATTCCCCTCTCTACAAGTTACTGCTATTCTGGTGGAATGTGGTGCTGATGTAAACGTCAGAGACTCTGATAACAACAGTCCATTACACATTGCTGCACTGAACAACCATCCAGACATCATGAATCTTCTTATCAAGTCAGGTTCACACTTCGATGCTACAAACTTGCATAAACAAACTGCTAGTGATTTGCTGGATGAGAAAGAAATAGCAAAAAATTTAATCCAGCCCATAAATCATATTACATTGCAGTGTCTTGCTGCTCGTGTAATAGTGAATCATGACATATACTATGCAGGGCACATCCCTGAAAAGCTAGAGAACTTTGTTTTGCTCCATAGATGATAGTGTGGAGTCCCACAGTACTGTTCTTGAAGCACGACTTGGTGATGATATTTTCCTTGAGCACTGTTGTGATACACCAGCGTTCCCTTAGCTTGCTCCACCTTGCTTTTATTGCCTAAAGCGTTGTTAGCATCAGATCTGCAGAGTTGGTTACCCAGTATTTAATATGAATATGCCATATAATATATTTTGTGGATTATTTAGAAATGTAATGCCATATTTAGACTCTTAAAATTGTCTGCCAAAGGCTTGTCTATTCTGGTCTTACTTGCCTGTTGGGTGTTTGGGACTGAGTTGAGTATTTTCCACTGATGTCTTTTTACTATAACTGTTATGTGGATTTTATACAGTTGGAAGGTCATCTTTTTTTGGTTTTGCTTGAGCATTTCTACTCTTACTCTGTTCTTTTTCTATGGACTCATTGCTAAAATGTACAAGTTGTATGGACTTGTTAACATTTGCAACTACCATAAGTGCTTTTACCTTCTCTATGCACTGGCTTAAACATGACTGTTGTGTGTGAGCATATTTCTATGCAGCACTTGGCCAATTTCAATTTAAATGCCAATTTTGTTTTGCAGTTTGTTTGGACCTCTCTTGAGAATGCTGTCTTCATAGCATGACAAATTTTGGAGTTATTTATCAGCTCTCCAAACTTGGTTTGACTTTTTTGAGTGCTGTAACTGAGGTTGCTTTCTTTTAGATCCTCTGGAAGTCTGTCCTAAATTTGGGAGAAGAAAATCTTGCTTTTTTTCATCGTAGTCCACTTGAACTTTAAATCTGAAAACCGTTTTATTGCATTGTGCAGGTAGGGGAAGAGTCCTTGTTATGTACAACTGACACCTTCCCCTTTGCACTAATGTCTTGCTTGTGCTGGTTATGTGACTAGATGTGAAGTTTGCTCAAAGTTTAACCTCAAACTTAATGATACACTTTAATGAGAAATAGATCAAATGTATGCTGTAGTTTAAAATTTACAAATCAACTTTAGCTACAAAAGAAATTAAAGCATGTTGGTGGCATGATGCTTATCAGTCCAGATCTAGACATCATCTAATATAGTAAGTGGCTGTATGCCAGGATATTGGAAGTTCTATAGCAGTGTCCTTTTTTTCTTCATTTTGAGTATCTTTATGAATACTTGCATGGATTTTTCATCTCTGCTATGTCAGCTGTACTTAACAAAAAGCGGAAGTTCTATTGTGTATATAGCTCCTAATTAAAGTACCTATTTTTATAATATTTGCACAACAGCTTAGCTTTTACAACAGAAAGGGCTCTTTTGACTTGATAAGAAATCTATAAATGAAGATCATAAATGTGAGTGCGATTCAGGTAATTAATATAATTCAGCACTTTACTGGTGATTAATATTAGAATTTATTGTGGCACATTAGCCCTGCAAATGTCTTAAAAATTAATTTCTGTTGGGCAGAATACAGTTTACTTGCAAGTTTTGCAGTCTAGCATATTGGATATTTTTGACTTGATGTTTCATTTCAGTGGTGGGCAGTAGGTGTACCTATGCGGTTCTTGCTCCAGAAATTCAACAAATTGATTTAGGTCTTTGTCATGATAGAGATATTTGGAAGACAAATTGATTAGATGAAGGTCAAGTTGTTCTAGGAGGATCTTTTTTAGTAATTTTTTTTTAGTTTAATCTTTAAAATGATGTTAGAATATTTTTGTTGTTTATGAATTAAGTTGAGGAAGAATATGTCTTGGGAGCATATAAGAATAGTTCTTCCTTGCTTTTGGGCTGTTTTGGGGTTCTTGTTAGTGTACAGCGTGGTGCCTACTAGCTTAGCCATTCTTAGGAAACATATGGGGATTTTTTTAAACAAAAGTATGTTAAAAGCAGTGCTGTTTGTGTATTGCCACTTTCAGACTCTGTATTTTGAAGAAACTTTCACCTGTTTGTCCCATGCCACGTCTACATTGTATGAAATTATAAGACTGAGGAAATCCAGTTAGTTTCTCTTGCAAATACATGGGAGTAAAACTCTATTCAATTGGCTGAAATTCTCTGATTTGTAATGATTAAAACACATGCCACCCAAGTTGTTATTTGTGAGAACATGTAGTTTGATTTTTGAATTGTTTTTTTTATTATTTTTTTGCTCTTCTACTACTCTCTAAGTAGGGATTATCAACAAAACACACCATGCTACAAATGATCCACGTAATACTTTTCAGTCACACAAATAATTTTTTTGTCTCCTCTTCTGTATAGATATTTTTTTATTCATACTCTTGTTACTATTCAGAGGTGGGAATAAGTTTATTTTAGTGAAAAATATTGATGCTAAATGCAGCAGTGTTCTGAGCTGAACTTAAACAGTGACAAGAAACTAAAGAGCATTCAGAACACAAAAAACTGCTTTATTTATGTCATACTTTTAACTCATTCTTTTCCTGTTCTTCTACTTTCTTCCTGTTTGAGCTTTTTTTTTCTGATGAAATTTACTGCTACCAATGCAGAAAAACGTTGAGAATACTCTGGAAAAAAAATGTGTGCCCTGAAGGGGTGAAACAGGTTTTAAAATTGATTTACAGGATTTAAATTGAAAAAACAATTTACAGATATGGCTCCCTAGAGACAAAGACAATGATAGCTCCTTACTTGTTGAGACCTGAAATTTTTTTTTTTTTGGGTAGGGGATAAATGATCAAAGCAGTTTTTCTTCTAATCATCTTGTGTTTCAACTGAAATATTTCAACCAGAAAGATGAAAAGTATTCTCGTAGGAAAAAATGAAATGCTTTTCCTACCAAACTAAAATGATATTCCTATTTTTGTATCAGTTATGCTGGTAACAAGGTTCCAGCTGTCTGTGGTGTCTCTGTTCTGTTTAAATGCAGTGTAAAGACACTTTCTGAAATGCAAGGCAACAGAGTGATTAGTTTTCCATATATACTTTACAGCAGTCCCTGGACAGGAAGTAATTTTTGTGTATTTCTAAGTCCTCAAAGAACTGCCTTTTAATCACTGTTTTGCAACTGGTTAAAATTAACCTCTTTCCATTTTTACAAAACACTACTTAAAAAAAGGAATAGAGTGCTATAGCAAAATCCTTTCAGGAGGATTTATAAAAAGAGAAAAACCTCATGAGGAAAAAATGTGCCTCTCCTCAGTTTTGTATCAACTGCTAGGTGACAGTGGCAGGATATGACTGCTCTTAAAATAGCTTCCTCGTGCTTTGAAATATAGAGTGGAATGCCTGTTGTACTCTTTAAATGTTGATAAACGTGAGTAAGTAGACTAAACACTAATTTCTATCTTTTGTGACTACAATGAAGTCAACTGATATTTAATACTTCAAGGAAATTTTGGGGATATTGATGGGGATATGTCTTGGCTTTGAGTGTGAGAGTAACTGTGGACCCCTCAGTGAGGGCAGAATGAAAAGCTGTTGTTGACTTGGTTTTTGTGTTGGTTGTATTTGTGTTCCATTCTATCACAAAGACTTCTTATACAGGGCTAGCTCTGTGTATGGAAATATTGCAGTTTCTTTTTTACGTGAAGTAATTTAGCTTTAACAGTAATGTTAAAAAGGAATAACAAGCATATTTCTCTGCTCTTACTATCTTTAGGCTCCAAATACAGATTACATTAAAAATATGTTTTGGAGAACACCTGTCTGAGTCTATATATCTGTTTCCTTTAGGGTTACTACAATATGGGTTGGTAAGCTGCTTTTTCTGTTGAGTATAAATAAATGTGAATGTTGCAGCTTTAGGTTTCGATCTTCATGTCATTAAGAATTGTACCTTAAACAAAATGTTGTGTTTCGTTCTCTTTCTTTCCGTGAAATGGTGGTCCAGCCAAGCCTTTAAATTCTGGTAGTGAGCAATAGTCAAGAAAAGGTTTAAACTAAATGACACAGGAGACATTATTTTTCCAGTTTCTAGAAAATGCAGTTACTTAGGCTGTTACCTCTGTGAAAACATAGTAGTTTATAGCATAAAAGTAGTTAGTCAGACCTTGCAAGAAGTGGGCAACAGACACTTTTTCAATATAGTTGCACAATTTAATTTTCTCCTTAAAACTTTTGAAGTATCTTCCATATTGGATGGACGATTTTTAAAAGCAGAGGCATAGAATACTCCAAGGGTGAGAGAAGTATGAGGAGATCCTTATTAAAGGCAGCTAGAGAATGCAAGACTTTGAAGAACATTGCCATTGTAATTTCAAATATAGTTAGGCATAGCAGTCACAATCCTATATTTAAAGGCAGCGTCCACTTCAAAGAGCTAAAATTTTAGATTTAGGCCTAGTCAGTAACAAACAGCATGAAAAGATGAGGTTCTGGATGAAGAAAACTGATCCAGAGCTTTCACAGTAAGGTAATTGTCACACAGATGGCTTTAATGAATTGAATATAGATTCTGTTAATTAGGAGAGGGAAGAAAGGATTGTTTACATCACCATTCATCCCTCTGCAGTTGCAGATGTTGAAAGCTGTTTTTGTCTAGAAGTGTCTGCTGCTAACCTAAGCTGCAAGCTCTGCAGGAGGAGGGCAAAAGAGGCCGAGGGTATGGTATGTTATGCTGGCAAAGGCAACACATGTTTGTTTCCCACATAATATCCAGAGGGCAATATACCATTCACAGTGAAAAGAGGAAAGCCCTTCCTGCCAAATCAAAGCCTTACCTTGCAGTTGATCTCCAACATCATGGAAAATTGAGGGGAGAGTTTGTTATGGACAATGATGTTGAATTACACATGAAGGAGGAAAAATAATTGCTTTCTGATCCCTATGGGTGCCTGTCTGAAGTCACTGAGTGTGAGGCTATCGTGTAAATGGCAACCATATCTCATGTCAGATGGTAAGACACATGGGTTCTTGTCTGAAGCACAAAGGCTTGCTCCTGGAGATTTACCAAGTCGTAAGTCCCTTTCCAAATTTCTCTTTGGAAGGCTATTTGCAACTCAAGTCCTTCAATAACCAGGAGCTTAATTCCTATTTGATAGTTGTTTTTTCACAGTTTCGTATGCTTGGTCTTTTCTTAGTTTCAGCACTTCTCTTTCCTTCACAGTTACTGTCTGTCAACCTTCATGTGGTTAGGCTAAACCAACCAAACAAATAAAAACCAAAATAAAACCCAAGCTGTAAGGATGAGGAACACCAGAGAAGAATCCAGAGTCGAGTAAGCTGACCTAATGGTTCAATTCTCCGTTTTCCCTTCCCTTACTTGTATGTTACCAAAAAAATCATAGAATCAGTGATTCATTAAACATTTTCTGCTGCTGAACCTGCAATTTACCTGCCGATTCTTTCCTTGTTACAATTTGAGGGTGTTTTTTTACAGTAAACAGTCAGTTATTTTTGGATACATTAGCTTGTATTGTCTTAGAATAAAATGGCTTCTAGAAAAAAATATTATATTTGCACAAAGCATTATTCTAACTGGAAAGTAAAGCAAAATGTTTGGTGGATGAGCCAGACTTGGATTTTTTGATATTATTATTATTATTTATTATTTTGATCCTTTAGTTTCAGAATAGTAAACTTGCTTTTTCTCTGTTCTTTTCTTTTTGCATGTGTGGCTGCTGGGGTCACAACATACTTTTATTTGCTAGCCTGTTAAGGCAGAGTCCTCCTAAGCTCTCTGTGGTCTGTGGCTTTGATGGTAGAGGGAAACACATCACCTTCTCTATCATGCTGCTTTTCCCCTCGTGCACAAAGTGGGAACTCCAGTTGACAAAAAAAATAATAAATAATCAACCCCCACCCAAAAACCCCAATGCCAAACCAAAAACCAAAAAAACACTGTAAAATAACAATATATGCCCTGTGAGGGAGGTGCTCAGTAGGCTGTTAAATGAGGGCTAATAGAATCATATGGAGTTGGAAGGGACCTCTGGAGATCCTCTAGTCCAACCCCCCTGCCGGAGCCGGTCTACCTAGAGGCTGTTGCACAGGAATTTGTCCAGGCAGGTTTTGAATGTCTCCACAGAAGGAGACTCCACCACCTCTCTGGGCAGCCTCTTCCAATGCTCTACCACTCTCACAGGAAAGAAGTTCTTCCTCATGTTTAGGTGGAACTTCTTCTACTCAGGTTTGTGCCCATTCCCTCTTGTCCTGTCCCTGGGCACTACTGAGAAAAGACCAACCCCATTCTCCTGACACCCTCCCTTGAAGTATTTCTAAGCATTGATCAGATCCCCGTGAAGTCTTCTCAAGACTAAAAAGACCCAAGTCCCTCAGCCGTTTCTCATAGGAGAGATGCTCCAGGCCCCTAATCATCTTTGTGGCCTTTTGTTGTCACCTTTCCAGCAGTTCCCTATCCTTCTTGAACTGGGGAGCCCAGAACTGGACACAGTACTCCAGATGGGGCCTCACTAGGGCAGAGTAGAGGGGTAGGATGAGCTCCCACCACCTGTTGACCATGCTCTTCTTGATGCACCCCAGGATGCCATTGGCCAAGCAGCGGACAGCCCTGTGACCAGGCTGATCAGCACAGGCTGCTTCCCCCCTCGCTGTGCTGGTTTGCATCAGGAGCGTGCTTCTGATGGTCCTCATTCTGTGTGATGTCCTTACTTGGCTTTGGGTGACTGAGTTGTCTCAGCCCCTGACCTGGATTCCGTCTGAATGAAGCTGGGCTGAAGGATGTGCTCCAAAAGCTCTCCTAACAGGCTCTGACCACTAATGGGTGTTCAGTTCACGGGAGCAGACTGGAAGTTGTTCTGAAATTACCCCCTTCTCCTCTCCTGCTCTCTCTACCTCTCCAGGACATCAGGCTTTTGATCCTTGGCACCAGCTCCTCTGTGCTGCAGATCTGCTTTCAGATCTGCTGCAGATCACCTTTCCCGTACAGGTGATAGTTTGCCATAGTTTGCTGTTTTTTACTGTTTCTTACGTGTCAGGCATAAGCTCACACATACACTGGGTGGTTGTTTTTTTCTCTTGCCTGTAAGTGCTTACTGCCTACCCAACGTAATATCTGACTGCCTATCCCATAATCCATGCTATGCTTTGAGCTGGAAAATTAAAATGAGATAATGCAGTTGATTGCTAAGGTGCATCTACCACATCATTAGCTGTTGGAAAATGAATCAGCCATGCTGTACGTGTCACTGGCGCTTCCTCCTGACAGCATGACTGACCTTAGCACAAAGTGCTGTTGATGTGGTGTAAGGAAATATTTGCCCCATTATACAAATTCAGAAATTAAGGCACAGACTCAGTGACCTCTGAAAATGACATTTGGAAGCTTGTGCTGTAGCAAGGAACAGGGTTCAGGTCAACTGGCTCCAGGAACTTTAATTTTCAGACATACTTTGCTCCAGCTATGGTTTGACATTAGTAATTTCATACATTAAGAGTCTGCTCTAGAAAAAAAAAAAAGCCACCAAGAATTTCTTAGGGAAATTAGGCTGATGTCATTGCACCATCTTACTCTATGTGTCTATCTCTTCTTCTTCTCCCTCAGTAATTTTTGAACATGTTGGGCCAGTTTGATAAATTCAACAGAAATAGAGCAGCCTTGAAGATACATGTGTCTGCAGCTTCCTTGAGAACAGCAGGCTGGGCAGAAGGCAGAGTCCCTTCTAACAGTTCCCTCAGAAGAAGAAGCTTCAGCATGAGCTTGACTCTTACTCGGCACGAGGGAATCCATACAGGCATTAAAATATTTAGGACCATGGAAAAAGGCTTTGATCACAGCCCAGGCTTTACTAGAGAAAAGCAGAGCCAGTCACCTGATGAGAGGTCAGGACATGTCAAATGTTCATTACATTGTGTACCATGGAGTTCCTGCACCTGCTCATCAAGGTGGTAGCACCTGACTCAGCGCATCATCCTGGTTTGTACAGTATAATCTCACTCATGAGTTACTCCGTGCCCTGAGTTGTAGCTAGCTGTAATGACACAATGTACATGAAAACTGACAAGGCTGCACAAGATGAGAAACCCTAGGACCATCTATGGCAGCGGACTGACTATCGCACCAAATTAAATCTCTTGAGCATGTATGCCAAAAATTGTGTACAGTTAATTTTGTTGAGCGGTTATTGACTGCGAAGAGGGTTGGCAGAAACAGTGATTCCTGGTTTGGCTCTAAGGTTTCTGACTTTCTTTGCATCCTGGTTTCTGTTGAACTCAGTGCGAGTTGTGAGCAAGAGCAGACTCCATAATTACTGTCTTGCAAAATGCTGCATTTCAGTTCTCCCAGATAGTAACTGTTGTATTAAAAAGCTTAAAATGATGTGAAATGAATTCTGGAAAAGGAAATGCGCATCTGGTGGAAAATCATCCTGTGGGAAAATGGATCAGGCACTTCCTAAAATCTGCCCTGTGAGGTCTGCTCTCTCCCAAGTCCCTGGCAGGAATTTTCCTGGGATTCCCACCTCTGTCCATGCCTAGGTTTGATTTTCCATCTCTCCTGGGTTCTCTTTGTGGAGCAGTGTTTCTCCAGCTGCGACACCTTGGCCCCAAGTCCCATTCAACACGGACATGCGCTTTGCCTGGCCCCAGCTTCCCTTTGGTACTGGGAGTCAGCTGCCAAACCAGCCGGTGATGCCTGGGGAAGCCTGGCGCAGAGGATGAGCAATGGTGACTTATAAACACTTAAAGATCTAAAAGCTCAGATTTCCCTCCATTCTTTGTGACCCTTTTCTAGCCATGCCACTCTTTGTGTTCTTTCTCCTTTGTTGGCTGTTCCCAGTTGCTCCAGGGAGTTTCCCATTCCCCACTCTTCCCCTGCTGCCCTTGTGGCTGGCTCAAGCCTGTGTTGAAATGGGAGGTGCTTGGGGGGGATTTGACCCTTGCCATGCCTCAAGCAGCTGCTGCAGGTTCCAAACTGTGTCACTTGGGGAGTGGGAGGACTGGAAGAAATACAGGATTCAGCTTGCTTGCCCTATCTTCATCTGCCTGGTCCTTAAGCAAGGTAAGGATGCTACAGTGCTGCTTAGTCTCATCATTAATTTGAAATATGGTCTCTGTTAATCACTCTGCATGATATAATTTTATCTCGCATGATGTTGCGGGTGCACCGTGCAGGTATTGCTGGTATGTGCTGTTGCGATTCCATCAGCAAAGCTCACCCTGGATTCAGTAATACTGGATTTCCTCCTCTGCACAAGGTACTTAAAAAGCTTTGCCCCTGTTCAAACACCTGGTCCTACATTTTAAAACTTGCTGATTTAGCAGTTGGTGGCTTCTAAAATTCTGCCTTAAAAACCTGTTATTCCTTCAGTCTTTCCAAGCCCCACGAGTTTGCTCACCTGGTTGCTGCTTCATGACTCCGTTTTGCCCTTCTGTGCTGTGGAAATGCGTGCTAATATTAGGAATTTCATGTGTTTCTTCTCAAGATGTTTGTTGACACCACAAAGGCGGGAAGTGCATTAAAATTGCCTCTTGCTGTGAGTTCTGCCTGACTGTCTTGCCATTAATAAGGCAAGGGTCGCCTACCTCAGAGAATAAATTCTAGTAGGACAAAAAAAGCTATTTTAAAATAGGTGATAATGAAAAATTTTAAATGGCTACTTGTAGCAGCATAGTTTAATAATATGAATTGGTTATGGAACAACTTCCTTCAGTCCAAAAAGGAGAAAATAAATGGAAGCTGGACGTGCTTCTAGTAAGTGAAGGACTGAGCATGCTGTGGTTGCACCTTGGGATGAGGTACGGGCACCTACTTGTGGCACTGGAGAAGCAAGTAAATTTACTTATGATGCTGTTTGTACCCAGGCTGCTGCTAACTTCACCATGACCTCTGTGGACTTAGAGCAAATAACGCTACCTGCACGGGGCTGGCCAAAGGCTTCTCAGCAGACGAGGCAAAAGAAAATCTAATCTTGCACTGGCAGGGAATTGCTTTTTGGAATATAAGAGGGAGGCAAGGCCAGAAAGGGAGGGTCTTATGGAAGGAGGAACAGTTGGGCAACTTAGGGGCAGTTGGACTTTAACAGGCTGTAGGTGACTTAAAGGTACCATGGATGGATGTCACCAATCCCTGCAATCACCAGCTCCTCACAGCAGTCTCTCCTGACCATCTTGCATCTTTCATGCTGTTGGGCAAAGGTCTGAGCTCATTCCCACTGCAACAAGCGCAAGGGATGAGGCTGAAGAGGACACCTCCTACCTAATCTTGCAGTTGTGGCCAGCAGCAACAGGGATAGCAATGGCTGCTGCTTCTTTTGTCCCCTGTACACGCAGCTGTCACAGATCTCCGGAATAGGGACAGCACAAGCAGTGTGTTGATCTAGGCAGCCCCCCACCTTGAGATGCACCACGATCCGGAGCTGGGATGAAATACCAGCCAAGGTATCTGAACACACTGCTCTGGCTGCCAAGCTGGGGGTCCCGGGCGTGCCTGCCACTCTTTCCTAACACACCTCAAACTCTACTCCATTTAGTCTTCAGCTCTGTGATGTTGGTCTTACAACAGCAGGAAGCAGCCAAGAAGAAAAGTGAAAGAAGGGCGTGCAGCTACTGCAAAGCCACGCTGATTTAGCAGGCAATAGTAAATCTTATTTGATGAGTGAGAAGATGCTGGAAGAATACTCAGTGGGAAAATGAAGTATCGTTACTGTATACTGATGGCAAAAAGCAGTGCAAGGCAGCCACTATAGATAGATCAGTCTGCGCTCACATATTGTGAACTGCCAGGCTGGAGAAGAAATCTGAAATATCACCTCAGTAATTTTAGCAAGCTTTGATCCCAGAAAAAGAAACATAAGTAGAAATGTAGCTTTGTGTCTTTTCTAAATGGCTAAGATTTTATGCGTAGTCATCGAACCATTCTCTGCCACAAAGCTAAAAATTCCGGAAATTTCCACCATGATTGACGCAAAGCATCTTCTGCAAAGGGCCTCTCAGCAGAAATTTTGTACCTTCTAGGCAGAGTTCATAGTCAACTCTTCAGCAATCTCCTCAGATAAAAGAATGCTCTTGAAATGAGGAAATACCTCATCAGGGACAGAGACAAATATGTTCTAGGCATTGTGCAACAGCATCAGAAAACTGAAAAGCAACTCAGTCCTCAATAAGTTTTTGTTTAAAAGAGACATTTCAGAAGGTG
Organism: Gallinago jamesoni; assembly: GCA_025769975.1. Lineage (NCBI taxonomy): Eukaryota > Metazoa > Chordata > Aves > Charadriiformes > Scolopacidae > Gallinago > Gallinago jamesoni. The sequence goes on along the minus strand of JAOQGH010000019.1, from coordinate 60,288,172 downwards.
GGGGGGAAAGTACATCTTTTCCTTAATTTAGGAAATCTGTCGACAGCTGAAACAACTCATTTCCTTTATCTGTAAAAATTGGCTAAAGGTGTCTAGAAGAAAAAGGTTAAGTGGTGTTGTCTTTTATTATATGTTCTCTGGAAGACGGCTGGCGATGCTTCTTCCAAGAAAGTACTTCTTAGCTCACAGTGGGAGACAATTTAGTAATTGTTCAGTCAGACGGCTGAATTCTGAGAATGTTGCTGTTATTCAAGTCAGGCAAATCATCTGCTTTCATACAGAGGCAGGATTTTTAATTAGGCAAGGATATCAGAAAGACTTACAATTTAAAAACGTTTCTAGAATTTGTGGTCTCTGCCTCCAGCCCAAGCGTTTAAACCACGCAGCCTGCTGAAAGGTGTCCTGAAGCTCCTGGACTTAGCACCTGGGCTTGAGCACATGCAGGTGCTGAACAGCTTGGAAGAGGCCGAAGACAGGAATTCTCCAGGCAGGGCCCAGCAGTCGCGCCTGCGTTACATCAAAATCTGTGTGTATAGCTCATGGCATGAGCTCATGTGCATGTGTAGCAGAACACTCTGTGCATAGGCATGTATATACTTATAAATAGGCAAGCAAGCTCTTTTATTTCAGGAGCTGTGAACCTTCCTTAGGAATTAACTGTGCTTTTAACATGTCTCTTTTCAGCTGCCTGAAGTTGCGAAGGCAAAGCAGAGTCATTGAGGCAACCATGGAAATACTAGATAGCTGAGCTGAGGCACCAAGCGAAGCACAAGTGTTAACCGTCTTTGTTTTGTGGATTGTGGGGATGTTTGATACCGCCCGTGGAGAAAAGTGTGCACTTGCGCAAAGACACACACCGAACACAAAGCTAATTTAGATAGAGATTACCGAATTCTGTGTATTTAAGGGCATATGATGCAACTGGCACATATGGATAAGTAGACTGGGGTTTTTTTCTGGTTTGGCAATTAGAAAAACGTGTTACAACCTACTGTAGAAGGGAAAAGAAAACCAAAACTGGCTTTGTTTCTTTTCCTGCTGTGAGCACTTTATTAGCAATTGCAAGCCACCACCCATACTTTTGCTTAGCTGCCCCTGCAGGCATCTCTTGGATGAAATCTGGCAGGTATTCACAGAACATCTCCATTGAGGCTGCTCATTTAATGGGAAGAGGAAGGAGAGTGTTTTACAATATTGTTAAAGATACGATGTTTTTAAGAAGAACACTTACAGAGTCAAGTTCTGTAGGATTTTATTTTTTTCCTTACAAGCTTCTGTGGGCTGTTTTTTTTTTCCCCAAAATGGAATAACCATATGTAAAAGAGAACTGCAACAAAATGACTGGGTTTTTACCTCACAATGATCACACCGTCTGCAAAGTGGAAGTGTAGTTTGCTGAAATAGCTCACTTGCAAAACTGCTCAACTGAGAACTCGTCTACAGGAATGAAGACCAGAAATCTCTTTGGCTTGTCTCCAGCAACTGAGAGGGCTCAGAGCACAGTAATTCTCCATCATACCCAGTGAAACGCTGCAGTAAGGAGAGTATGGTTTAGTTGTCATGCATCTCAGTATGTAATTACTATTACTAAAATACTTCCCTGGCTATGTTTTGCACTGCAGAACATGTACTAGTAAGAGACACCTCTGAAAAAAGCCAAATGGCAAGAGTGAGCATCAACAAGGGGAAAGACAGCAGGTTGCAGAACTAACACCTATCGCTTTTGTCTGCTTCCTAATCTCAGACTTTTGGGTTTTTTTGGAACAAAATTAAGACATTAGTGTTTCTGGCTGTCACGCTAGCGTTCAGGAGGGAAGCAGTAGTAGAGATCTCATGTTTGCCGTCAGCCTGAAGGTTTGGCGTTCAGGCGTGAGTTGTTTCCCAGCCATCTCTCCAGGATGATGATGGTGAAAGCTCACAAGGATATGACAGCATTATTAGCTATGCAAATGCCAGGGAAATCCTCTAGGAAAGGCAAAGAAATGTCAGGATTATTAACAGCATTGCGCTGGCTTTCAAGACTTAGTGAAGCTTAGGAGGGTGCCATCACATTCCATGTTTTTCCTGATTCCCACTGTCTTCCACCTGGTGTTGTGGGCATGCCTGGACGCAGTTCTCCCAGGAATCTGCACTTGGCTCCTGTGCACTCCCTCCTGGGGACTTCCTTCAGCCTGCAGATGAGCCAGGAGGGTAACACCTCCCTTGGAAGGGTACCTGTGCTGCGTTCTTCTTTGCTGGTAGGGCAGTCACCAATTTGCTGGTGGTGATGTATTCTGCCAGCTGAAACACCCACTTCACTGTCCTCTGAGGTCAAAACCATGACAAGACTCTTCTCTGGGAGGAAGTCTATATTGCACAAGGGCTTGCCCACATGGGGAAGTTTGTGCCACCAATAAACTTGTGCAGACACAGCACTGTAACAGCAGGCCGGTGGGACCCTCCCTGTTGGGACCCTCCCTGTTCTCCAGAAATTCAAGTTATTTCTTAACGTTTCAGAGCCCTCTGGAGTCAAATTTGCTAGACTTTGCCCACTGGAGTACAGAGAGCAAGCAAGACTGTAGTGACTGTAATAAACTGGTGAAGGGCAGGAGGAGAAAAGAGAGGCAGTAGCTCAGCAGCAGGAAATCTTCCTGCCTTCTATCAGTGGGATTAAAGCTCCATAAATCACGGAGGGGCCCTTGGGCCAGCAGTCTGACACAGGGTGCCCTGGGAAGATAAGAAATTTCTCAAGCCAAGAGGGGTGGAGCAGCTGAATAGCTTTTCTTTTTCTTTCTTTTTCTTTTTCTTTTTCTTTTTCTTTTTCTTTTTCTTTTTCTTTTTCTTTTTCTTTTTCTT
>JAOQGH010000019.1:60272151-60285237 GCA_025769975.1 Gallinago jamesoni | reverse complement strand
TCTTTTTCTTTTTCTTTTTCTTTTTCTTTTTCTTTTTCTTTTTCTTTTTCTTTTTCTTTTTCTTTTTCTTTTTTTCTGGTTATATTCTTGCACCTTGTGTGTGAGGAAGCAGATGTGCACAAAATGGGGAGAGCCAGCAATAGCATCAGCGTGTCCATGGGAAGCAGGGGAAATGCTTCTGAGGAGGGCTGCTTCCCACAGCGGCTCCTACCATCCTCAGCCCCAAAGAGTGCTCTCGCACAAGGGTGAGGTGATGTGATTACCTGCTCCTCTCTCTCTCCTGGGGGAATTTTGCTGCTGCAAGGTTCTGAAGTGCTGGTGTGCTCACTTCTCACCAAGCCACTGTACATTAAAATAGGATTTAATTGTTCATACAGAGATAGGAATACACTGAGTACACTGCTGTGCGAAATGGAATTTTGCCAGGCACGTTAAACCATTTAATAATATAAAAAATCTATGTTGTCACAGAGTACAGGGAGCTTCTGACTAAGCCAACCGTAGTTGTGTTTTCAAACACATAAAAACATTTGAAATACATTTCAAAAATGTATTTGCAACACACCTTGGCAAATTCCTGGTTTTGACTGGTCTCATGCTTTCCAGCCAACTTTCATTCTTGTTATGCTGTTGGAAACTTACAGATCAGCGCGGTTCTGGAACAGCATGTTTCATGGTATCACAGCCCACCAAACTAATAACTAAGGCTGATAACTAAGGACATGCGTATGCTCAACTTCTTCCTGTGAGCAGCTCTGCTGCTGTCAAGGAAACTGGAAATACACTTTATGTATGAATCTCAGCCAAATGCTAAGTACACATGAGATACTGCATGTTTTTGAGCTGCTGGTGCCATTAGCGAGGCTTTCACAGGGTAATCTAAGTTGGATGGGAGCTGAGAATGTCTCTTGTCCAACCTCCAGCTGAAAGTGCGGCCAGCTATGAAGCCAGGCCAGGTTGCCTCAGGGATTTATCTATTTGGGTCTAGAAAATCTTGACAGTAAATGTTTCTTGTTGGATCACCCAGCCCCTCTGCTGAGTATCTGGAGAGAAAGACTTCTCATTTTTGCTCTCCAGTATAGAACTATGTGCATATTTTACCAAAATCAGACCAAAGTACTGGATATTTCTCTTTTTTTTTGTCCTGGGAGGCTCAATCCACCAGCCTCTGGAGGCTATGCTCCACAAACGTATCATCTGTATGTTGCATGCATTGTTTGAGATATATTTGTCTAGTTGGATTTGTGCTTTTCTTCCCCTAATATTAATTTACTACATCAGCAAACTGTGGGTTTCCTTCCTCAGTATTTTCTGATTGTCCATAGTTGTTTTATTTCTCCTTTATGCTTCCTTGCCCCTGATTATTCTTCAGCCACCAGATGCACTCCAGGTTCCCGTTGCTCTCACCTGTCTGATCCCAGGCTTCTTCTGGCATCATCTAGTTTCCCTGAAGAGCTTCTTCTTCATGTGGATAGACACGTGTGTATATAATTATGCAGAAGAGCAAAGTTAAAGGGAAAATATGATGACAAAGTCAAACAATTCAAAATTCAGTAAGGACTGCCAGCAGTCTTATTTTGCATTCACACATGCACATGGCTGAACAAGCTGCTGATAATTACACGATCAAGTTATTTTATTCACAAAACCCTTCCTCGTTCCTTGGACAGGATGTGAGTCTGGGCGTGAGTCAGGGCTGTGTATTGAAGGAAGCTGTTTGCCACTGAAGGAGGTGAGGGATTTGCAGCAAAAGGGCCTGACAATTGCAGGAAAAGCAAAAGGGCAGCCTTGTGGTTAAGGGGATTGATGATCCCACTCCACTCTGGTACAGGGTTTTGATGGTGCAAATAAAGTGGCTTCCACCTAAATTCTCACGGGTGGTCACGCTGGACATTTCTCACTTCCCACGTGTTTAACACTTGATACCTGATGTTGGCAAGTCTGTGTCTTCACAGACATAACTGAAGTCAATAGGAAAGATATGATTTAAATTTATAAAGAAATATGAAAAAACTGGATGTTTCTATATTTTTAAAAAATTACCTCCTTCACATTCCAAAAGGACATCAAAAGCTCAAGAGGAAAGCTTGTTTAAGACAGCATTAGGAAAGTTTCTCAAGCTGACTGTGGCCTTCTTTTCATTTTAGAGCTTGAGAATGCACTTAGGAGGAAACCTCTCTGGCACCTGATGCTAGACTTAGAAGCATGGAATCATAGAATTGTCTATGTTGGAAGTGACCTTTCAGCTCATCGAGTCCAACCATCAACCTAACTCTGACAAAATCATCACTAAGCCCTGTCACTAAGCACCACATCTACCCGTCTTTTAAATACCTCCAGGGATGGGGATTCCACCACTTCCCTGGGCAGCCTCATCCAATGCCTGAGAATTCTTTCAGTGTAGAAGTATTTCCTAATATCCAATCTAAACCTTTCCTGGTGCAACTTGAGGCCATTTGCTCTTGTTGTAGGCCAAGATGAAATGGGCTAGGACTTAGAGGTCCTCGTTAAAGGCCATGCTCCGAATGATGGCAATAAAAGGGAATCGTGACTAATAAGAGCTCTATTCAAAGCAAGGGGAGTTAAGCAGGGAGGCTGGGAATTTCCTGTGCTAATTACAGGAGGAAGGGGTGTGCGTGTGGGGCAGGGGGGGTGCTGGTGGTACCGCTGGCACTCCAGCCTCTTCCAGCCCCAGCTGGCACCTAGCCTCTGGAGAAAGCTAACACTATGTGCTGCTCATGATGTCCTGTACATCCCACAGGCGTAACCATACCATGCACCACTCTGAAATGACCCGGGCAAGAGACCTGGCTTTACCATGAGGAGAAGCGACGGCTGCAGTTTTGTGCAGGAGCTGGTAATGCCGTGGTACCCTCAGGCACTGCTCTCCCAGGGACAGGCCTCCTTTCTGCCCTCCCACCTTCTTGCTTTCAACAGCAGGACCAGAAATGTATTGCTTTCTTCATAGCCCTGGTCCTGCAGCAAAGGCAGTTCTCAGTTGTGCCAGTGTCAAGCGTGCGAACAGGAGGGCTGAAGTAAAGCTCCCTGTGAAACACCTGGGTTTGGAATTTTCTAAGTAAAATGTCTACTTCCACAGATATAATATATAATATATTTTGTTAGGCTTGGGGCTTTTTTGTTTTTGTGGGTGACAGGCTGAAAAGGACAAGATGTGTGTATATCAGTGACTCTTAAGTTGCCATTTGGAGTCATTCAGTCTGTTGTTACAGCTACTGAAAGCCTTATTGCATAAATCTGTTACTCAGCTAGTACTTACTGAAACTTGAGCTAATTTTGGAGTTGAGTGTAAGGAGACATAAGCCCGAATACTCGGACCCTTCTAACCGGAGCTTGCCCTGGCTGCCACACGCCTCCAACCCCTCAACACAGCCCTTGCATTTGTCGTTTAACCTCCAGCCTTGAAGTACAAGGTGTCACCTTTATAGGGCAGAGCCCTTCCAGTGCTCGAGGGGAACTTCAGCCCTGAGCCCTGTCGTGGGTGCATGGGGTGATCTGGCACTGTGGGACAACTTCTGTCCAAACTGCTGGGAAAAACCTCTCCCCCAGACACTGCCCCGTGTCCTTGCCCATTGGTGACTGAATGGTGTATTTTGATAGGAAGCCTGCCATTTACCTTCAGTTTCCACAAGGAATGTAGAAATAAGAAAAAAAAGAATTTATAAAGTGCAACGTGTCTGGGAAAGGGTAGTGTTTTACTGACCCATGCTCCTGTGGTCAGCCTGACAATGCGCAGGTTAGAAGTGTGATTTCAGCAACGCTGGTGCGAGATGAGTCGGAGAGGATTGCACACACGTTGCACGACTTCCTTATAAAACACGTTAACCAGCCAGAGCACGACACAGAGCCCGTCATTTCAGGACAGAAATTTCAAGCATGGGAGTGACAGGTGCCCCTGCAAAAGGCTGGATCCTTCAAGAGAAGCTGCTCTTTAAATACCCAAGTGACCGCATTTGTTTTGGTGACAGGTCACTAAGCAACCTGCACCCCGCCGAGAGAACACAGCCTCAGCAGTGCTGCTGGGCACAGTCGGCATCCGTGGGGTGGAATCACCCTGCCGTGAATTAGCACCCACGATGGGAGCTGCCAGGCTTTACCCCCACCTGGGGGCAGGTGCCCCGCTCTGGCAGTGGTCTCAACCACTGATTGCAAAGCAGGTGCGCAGGTTTAAAGCAAAGCTATTGTTTTTAAGTCACACACAGTATTGTCAGTTTTGCGTGGTTAGCGTGGAAAAAAGGGTGAATGGTTACAAAAGTCAGTATTCAAGTGTGGTAATTGGAGCAGAAAAGTGACTCTTATCTGAACACTGCTAGAAAGCGTATTTTTGCTGCAATAATTGGAGGGAACCAAACAGACTGAAAAAGCATCGGAGAAGAAAAAAGGGGCAATACCTTTGAGAGGCTGGGTGTATGCGAAATACAGTCATGCACACCTCTATGACTGAAACCCAAACAAACTAGGTGGCCTCACCCAGTTGTTCCTCAACCTGAGCTCAACCTCAGCATCTGTCATACCTAACCATTGCAATCAGTCACATGAAATTTAGTTTAGTGAAGCAAACAAGTGGGTCATTTGCCATTAAGTATACGCAACTTCTTTCAACATCTTGTAGAGCGTTATGGGACATCTCCCCTAGAATAAATATCTCCACGACGTGTGCCCAAGATGTTAGAGAGGTCTGTCTACAGGCAGATGGGGGCAGGACACAGAGGATGTAGTTACGGCTTTGCCTGTATGCTACAAATGCCTTCATGGCCAGTAAAACTCGTAGCGAGCTAATTAGCAACACAGCTCAGTGCCCCACCATGGGAGGAGACACTGGACTGTTCAGTCCTGCCCTTTGCTGTCTATGAAGGAGCCACCTCCCTGGAAAAACAGTGGCTTCACGGTGCCCTGGCATGCCATAACCCAGACCAGGGCATAACCTTACTTTTTTTGATACAAGACTTGATAATGCTTCTAGCAAACAAATTAGCTGAGAGGTGTGAGGTCTGTACAGTACAGATTTCTAGCCCTCCTTTGCTGATAGGAGTGAGCTACCTCAGGGTATGGCCTGGCCCCAGGCTGTATGAGTAACAGGAGGGAGTAAACCATAATATTGAAAATTGTCCTAGGAAACCAGGCGAAAAAAGCGTTATGGAGCCAAAAAATAGCACTTCTGTAGTAAAACGAATAGGCACGAATGGGAAGTCTGGGTGTCGGGGCTGACGGTATGCCTGGTCATGGCCCCGTGGTTTTATTTTGTAACAGGAGGAGTGGCCAGTGTGTAATCCTTCACGCTGAATTTTCTGCTTCACTTCCTCTGTGTCACAAGCTCAGTGTTGCCATAGCATGTTTTAGTGTGTCTGCATTTGCTAAAATATAAGTTTCTTGAGCGTGGAGACTTTTGAATGGGAAAGATTTACTTGATGCCTCTGGCTCCCCCTGAACAACATCAGGACATGTTGCCCCCAGTGAAGTGTGTGACTGATGTGAAATGAGTGTGATGCTAATCTTGGCCAAAAGCTTATGAGGAAGCAATGCCTGTTTCATTTCCAAGGAACACTGGTTTCAAAGGAGATTGAAATCAGATATTAATTGGAACTGACACAGCAGTTTTACAAGAAAACTCCAGAAGGATGGATTTGTTAGACAGACAACTGCTTATCTTGCATTGACTACATTTCCATATTGTTTTAAGACCAGTTCCTAAAATGCCTTTCTTACAGCTCACCCCATTTCCCAGCAGCACAGTCACTATGTGAGAAAGCCTAACATTTGTGGGACAGGATAAGGGATCAAAGATTAGTTTGAACTTCTCTGACAGTGCAGCTGCTTGCCTCTCCCATCTGCCATGATGATGTTTATACCAGCTCACTGGTTTAAGGGTCTACATGTTTGTTAGTACCAAATATTTTCACGCTGCCAGCAGCCCACTCAGCTCTAGTATCTCCAGGTCGTGTTGCAGTTTGTTGGTCTGGTCACGATTGAATTGATGCTCACAGAACCCTCAGGAGGAAAGTAATGCACCCAACAGCAACAAACACAGAGGACGCAAATGTTTTCTCTCTGTCCCCTTCCCTTTTCCCCCCTTTCTCCTTTTCAAATTTCCTTATTTTTAAAATCCTTTGGGAACAAGACCACACCATGACCAGGGAAAGCACAAGTGTCCCTTTTGCTCTGAGGCAGGCAGGTGCTGCTGAGGGCATGAGAAACCCCAGAAGACACGTGTGTGTCTGCACACAGTCAGTGTTGTCCAGGGAGATCCTCAGCAGCCCTGCTCTCTGAAGGGCATTTACCTCCCCAGGCTATCTACCGCCGTATACTGGTGGCTGAGCAGCAGCAGTGACATGGTGGATGGTCTGGATGCCTCTTGCCCGCCTCTCACTCAGCAGACAGGTTTGGTGGACCAGACTGCTCAGCTGGGGCTTTATTATTTTTTTTTTGGGAGAGGGGGTGGGGAGGCGGGGGGGATGTGTGTTTGTTTTGGAGAGATGTGGATGGAAGCAAGTGCTGTCATGCTCCTCTGGCAGCTGACCTGCAGTGGGAGATGCCGAGTGGCAGCAGGACCACCACCCACAAGCCCCTATAAGTATCTGCTGAAGTGGCTGGTGAGGTGTTGGGGCTCCTCCGCTTCCGGGCGATGGAAATCAACAAAATGCAAACAGGAATGGCACCTTTGTAGCAGTGGCAGCTCAGCTAGAAGGGTATGAGCAATGTGTGTACAGGTACTGCAGCATCTGTGGAGCCCACAGTCTCTCACCTCTACAAGCAAGGTGGGGAACCGGTGGCCCCAGCTGCCCTCCTGGCCATCTCCCACAGGGCTGTGATGTGAGAACTGCTGACTTACTGCAACACAAAGTGCTGAGACCATGGGAGGAAACCACCCACCTTCTGAAAATATCATTTACATTTACAATTATCTTTACTGAAATACCCAAGAGGCAGAGTGGGTTATCTTGCTAGCACCATGATCTGCCAACTTCTAATAAGTTACTCAAGTCCATTAATTTCAAATGCGTATCTCATTTCATGCATCCCCAGTTTGGAAAAGCAAAGCACTCAGGAGGTGGCAGTGGGAACTCAGGTTCTTCAACAGCTGTGCAAAAAGAGTCTTGGGCATCACAGGCTGGGCAGAGGAAAAAAGGAGATCCCTGAGAATGATGAACTGAGTTGATGCCTTGCAAAAACTTGAAGATCTTGGCAGTCAAAAGATTTCTAGGGTTCACTTATTATTTGATTAATAGTGTTGGGGGCTTAATAATCCTTGGGGTCACCATTCTTCATAAACAGAAATAAAATAGCAGACTTCAAAAATAAATGTAGTTCAACGTTCATTTTGGAAGGAATCAAAATAGTGCTGGACTTGTATCTTTTCAATTTGATATGATCTTTTCTTGGCAATTCCTTGCAAATCTGTTGCTTTTGTTAGACGGTCGTGCATGGAATAATGCTGAGAACCAGATGAGAAACGTGATTTCTTCAGCTTCCAGAATCTTTCACTTCAGGGAAAAATCCTGCCAGTAATGCACATATGATGTTCTTCTATGTGTAGCAATGGAGCGAAGATTGATGTGTGAAATATTACAAAGGCTCAGGAGAACATCTGTATCTTCGTGGCTTTATTAGCTTTGAGGTGCCATCACCTGTTTGTAGCATGGACTGTATGGTACAAGATACACCTAGACAAAATGCAACAGAACACTTAACTGTTGCAAACCCTGACTATTTTCCCTAGGTCTGTCCCTCTTCTACTTTCCTCCAAGCGAGCTCCAGCATGAGAAACTTGGTGGCTTTCTGCTGTTCCTTGCTTTCCAGCTATGAGGGGCAGCAGCTGGAGCTCATGTGGGCTGGGGGATCTGGTGGGATGCCTGTGGGGCCTTGGCTGCAATTGGGGCTTTGGGTTTGAACGACCCCGCTGCAGCCCCTGGGAGAGCAAAGAAGCCAGACAATTAATTATGCCACCCTGCCGGGGGTGCTTGGTGCTGCTGGTATGTTGGACCTCTCGGATCAGCTCTGGACTCCCTCAAGGCCAGCAGCACCTGCTCCATAGGACATGCCCGTGCTGGGGGAGGCAAGGCTCGGGATGGCAGCGCCTGGGGGCTACACTGCAAAGCCCTCGCCACCAGCAAAGGTGGGGGAGAGCATCTATCTTTCATTTCAGCACCCAGTCTGGCCCAAACCACGATACCCCTGGAGGGCAGGACAGGAGCAGCTGTGCTCTGGGGCATAGCTGTGCTATGGGGCAGTGGAGGTGTGGAGGTCTGGGACTGCCTCCCAAGGCAAGCTGAGGTCCCTTCGCTAGATGTGATCGGCCACAGACAGAGGAGATATTAATACAATCCTGACTATTGGGTCCCGTTGTTTTAAATGCAATGTCTCAACGGGGATCAAATCCGATTACTGCTCTTCGTGTAATGTGTGCACCAGTGAGTTGCAGAAAAGGAAGTCGAAAGTAAAACAGAAAGAAAGTAATGCTCACTTGGGGTCAATCCTTCTGTTTTCTCTGTAATTCAGCAATGAGAGGATCTTCCAGTTGCGGATTCACTTCTGAGGAGTTCAATTTGTTTTCTTTAAAGAAGCATTCTAGGGAATTACTTGACTGATTTCTTGTTTCTACATTGGATAAAGCATTGTGTTGTAAAATCTTCCCTGAAGCATTTCTTAAACTTTAAGAAAGATGAGATCTCATAAAAGCTAAAGGTTTTGCTTTTCACGTTGAAATTTTCCTCTCTGTCCTCAGGTGGAAATGAGACCTGTTTTAACCTAGTGTAAGGTGGCCTTGGTAGCAGCAATCTTGATTTTAGACCAGGCACAGAAACGGAATGAAATGAGTTGAAATACCTCCAAGGCATGTCATTACACGTCTACCAACAGAGCTTCTGAATACAGCCATTGCAGCACGGAACGAGAACAGCCCAGCACACACTACTAGTAAGCATGGTACTTTTTGGTCACTTTTTAGAAATTAATTTAACACTTTGGTTAAAAGAAAACAAGCAAACAAACCAAGAACCCCCATTAGTTGGATTTTATGGGTGTTTTTTTTTCTATTTAACACCAACTGGCTGCAAACCAAAAACATTACTTCAAACTAAGTTAAGGAACTTATGTATTTTTAGGGGCTTCAGAGTGAATGAACTAAATTGAATCTTCGGGCTACACTATTGAAAGGCATTTGTATAAATACACTAGTTCAGTATGAAAAACTAATATCTATTTCAGAAGGGGCGAGAGTTGGAAACTCTCCAGGAAAATTTATGCTTCTGCCATATAATGTGTCAAAAAGCAGAATTTCCTAGCTGACACTCAGATCGAGGGAAATGGAGCCCCTGCACGGGCCAAGGGAGGGGATGCTAAAGCTGTTCCTGAAGCTGCACCATCACAGGCAACCAACCAGCAAGTCCCCACTGTTGCCAGCAGCAGCGTTGTCTGTCAGTGCTAACTGTGCTACCTGGCCAACGGTTTGCACTGTTAATTGCAACTTTGCCACAGGGTTGAGGTGGCTAAAAGTACCAGTAGGTCCAGAAAGGAATTTGGCACATTAAAATTCATGCCTGGTGGTCTGCAGGCACCGGAGCCCCTGAACAGCTGGTTTCCAGAGTGCAGACCAGGGAAAGGATTGCTTCATCCTTGTGTTGTGCTTTGTGTTCTTGCCTTAAGCATTTACGTCTGGCTGATGTCTGACTGAAATGTGGGACTGGGCTGGGCTCGTGCTAGCGAACTGGTCCTCTGTTTTGTGTCACTTGCCTTGCACTGCTGAGTGTACACCGTGGCCTCTGCAGCTCTGCCTTTTGCACCGAGGCTCCCAAACCCACCACAAAGGGTCCTTTTTCCGGACAGCAGGGTCTGCCAGGGGTCTCACCCGTGTCACTCTACACCGTGCATCCCTAAATGCCTGAGAATGGGATTGTTTCCCCTTATGTTTCTTCTTGTAAAACCAGGACCAGCAAAATCCCTCTGCTCATCCTCTCAGGGCCTGCACAATTTCTTTCTGCTGCAACTCTTGGTGAATAGTTTGCAGCTGTCAGCGTTGGCCCAGGAAGGTGTTGATAACATCTGTGGATAGTGAGTTCCGCAAAGAGCAGTTAATGAAGTTCTTGTGCCAGTGGTTGTGCTCCTCTCATCCCTAGAATAGCCAGAGACATGTAGTACACGAGCATGATGTTCACTGCAGGGTGCTATTTTCATCCCTTTCCCCTTCTTACCAGCTTTCAACAGCTCGCTGTGTGGATCCTCCCCCTCTCCTGGTCTGTTAGCTTATGGCAGTGGTCTCCAAATTTGGGGGCCACGTACCCCAGGCAGAAAGAAAATATTTTTTTGTGCCATTAGTAAACCAGGTAAAATTATATTTTAAAAATAGTTTTAAATTCATCTTTACATCATCTATTTTTCATTTCTATCTCTGTGTACGTTTTACAATGTACCTAATGTATTAGCACAGTAGTATATGTATATTTTTTATAAAAAATAAATATAAATGTATTGGGTGTGTATGCTCAAAAATATTTTACTGATAGGGATTCAAAATAAAAATAAAAATTGGAGGCCACTGGCTTACAAGACGTCTCAGAAAGCTGACTTTTGCAAACTTCTGCTCCTTGAAGATCTGGTCTGAATCACTCTGCCCCCACTGGGGCTGTTTTTCCCCTGATTGTCATCTGCACAGGTACTTCAAGACTGACTGCTATGTGATTTTCCACTACCACCTGAGGTCTGTACAAATGGTGGCGTAATTACTAGTTTTGCTGGGGTGAATTGGTTTCGTGTCGCAGGCAGAGCAGGAAGTTAAACCAATTAATCTGTCAAATTTCTGCGGGGGCCTGCAAAAGCCTGAATATAAAGATATGTAATCATTCTGCCCAGAAAGAGCAAACAAGTTTCAAGTACCAATCTGCTGGCTGGAGATTTGGCTGGGAAGCCAAAATCTGTGTTAGGAAATGATGCTGATAACTCAGCTGTAAAAGAAATGCAGTGTCGGAGCAGACCCAGTGTACTGTCCAACCTCCACCACGGGCTCAGGATGGATGCATCCTCCCTCATTTTCACCTTCCTGCAGTGAAGATCACCTTTTTTTAACTTGCCGCTTGTGTCAGCTTTAAGGTGCTTGTGACAGTGGCTGTATCTTGCTGTGAGGTCAATGAGTTTGACCTCACCATCCTCTCGCTGACGGTGATCTCAGGTGGAAGGAGGTCCTACAGTGGTCCTCCCCTGGCGAGTGCAGCTCAGCGTAGCTGCAGACGCCTAATGAGGTTGGGTTCATGCAAAAGGAGGGCAGTAACTAAATTCAGAATGACCTACTTAGACCACGCGTATTGAGTGAGTAGGTACTAATAGACTTCATTGTAAAGAGCTCTGAGGCAGTAAGGAAAGGAAACTGCAGTGACCGCTGGAGGGTCACCTTCAGCTGTCCCCTTCTAGACCAAGTCTGTTAATGGGGAAAAGTCTGGAAACTGACATAACTGAAACAGTAAATAAATCTTCCGCATGAAATTTCAAATCAATACACAGGAGGAGTATGCCTGCCTTTAAAAATCTGACAGGAAAGCCACTAGACAAATGGCAGGGGAAAACTATCTTCACCTGGTTCAATAAAAGAGCTCTTCTCCTGCCTCATTTCAAGGTGTCCATCTCTGCCAACTGAAGCTCCACTGGGAATTGTAAGGAGGAGTCCGTGAGGAAATGGAGACTTTTTTAATGTGTTCCCCTTTAGTAAGACATAGGTGGATCTATATGTGGATTTTTCTGAGTATCATTTGACCTTACAGAAGGGGCATATGATTCACTTTGACATGACGGCAGTCTCACTGGGACACAGGCAGGTCTTCCTTGGAAGGAAATCCAAAGTTTGGGTTCTGTTCTTGGGAGAGTTTCTTCTCTAGCACTTTAAGAATAGAAATGTGGGTGTTTAGTACCCGAACTGTGGCTGGCAAGGGCTGCTGCAAAGGGATGAGCTGGGCCTCAAGAAGTAAACTGCATCTTAAGTCCCTAAGAGCTTTGCAGGTAAGGACCTTTATTCATTCTATGATGTGAACATGTAGCTGACATGAGCCTGCAGACCAGAGGTGATTTATAGTGATAAGAGGGTCTCCCCATGTGAAACCTGGAACATGCAGGGTCCTGGTGATGCTAGAAGGTCAGCTGCTGTGAAAACCTCCCTACTACAGGACTGAAGTATGAAAACAGGCTGGTAACACAGTGACGTGGATGATCACGAAGGGATTTTAAGCAGCAAGTTTGATCAACTTACTGTTGATCCAGGTTAATTAATTTAAAAAGGTAAAAATCCCTACCATTAATATCTTTGTTTCCAAGCCTGAAATGCCTGAAATCAACCGCTTCTGGGGTGGACAGAGCCTGCCTCTCAGTAAAGGAGGCTCTTGGCCCTACAAACATCCTTGCAGCCTCGGACCAGCAGTACACGCTGCACAGTCTGTGTCCTGATGTAAATATTTAGGACTTCCCAGAGAAAGCCAAGACCCTCATCAAAATAAATTAAACAATCATTAATGGGCAGGGATTGATTTATAATCAAAGGTTTGAGTGTGCCCTAGCAGTCTGCTTCCAGCCTCCTGGTTATTATCTGTAACATCTAAGCCAGCGAGCAAGACCTCTCGGAGCGGGACACGGCTGTCTCCTGGCTGCATGCCTGGGCTTCTCTTCAAAGGCGTTTTTTGCAGAGAAAATAACCAACCGTTCCTTTTATGTGAGCCAGCACCCAGTAGGGCCACCTGCCCTCGACCCTGTTGTGTGTGTTTGTTTTTTTCGGCTGCTCATCAACAAGTGCAGTGGCGAACCTGATAAATGTCGGCTGAGCCATTGTGCCCATGGGTTTGCCAGGAGCCAAAAGCAGCTCCTACCCCTCCTCACCCCCATCCCCCACCCGTCCACCAACCCCACATTAGTTGTGTGGTGTGAGTATCGTACATCACCGTGTGTGGGGGCACGGCTTTGCCCTGCACTGCCACCCGCTTGGCACCTTGCCACGGGCTTCTGAGACATAAGTGAGTTCGCAGGGCTTGTTGAAAGGGCTTTAAACTAGGCTCGAAGGGGGAGGGGGTTAAACACAGATCCAGCAAAAATATGCCT
>JAOQGH010000019.1:60243075-60264386 GCA_025769975.1 Gallinago jamesoni | reverse complement strand
TAGGACAAGGGGTAATGGCTTCAAGTTGCACCAGGGAAGGTTCAGGTTAGATATTAGGAAATATTTCTTTACTGAAAAGGTTATCAGACATTGGAATGGGCTACCCAGGGAGGTGGTTGAGGCACCATCCCTGGAGGTATTCAAGAGATGATTTGACGTGGTACTCAGGGATATGGATTAGTGTTGGATGGTGTTTTGTGTGGTGTGGGTTTTTTTGTTGTTGTTGTTGTTGTTTTGGTTTTGGTCTTTTGTTTGTTTTTCTCATTGGTTGAACTAGATGATCTTAAAAGGTCCCTTCCAACCTAGGTGATTCTGTGATTCTGTGATTCCATGAAATAATGAAAATTGACTGACCTTGGTGGTTATAGCAATAAGTCTAAGCACGGCCTCTCTGCATACTGTTCCTTGGCATTGTAGCACAAACCTTGGCCTTATCATCCTGAGAATGAGCAGTTTTCTCTCCAATATGCTGTTAATTTCAGAGAGCTAGAGGAGGCCTAACTAAAATGTAGAATTACAGAACACAAAACTGGTTCAGTTCTACCTCAAACTGGGACAGCCAAAAACAAGGTTCTTCCCCAACCACATTGCAGAGCAGAAGTACATATTAGACAGTTGCCTCCTCTCTGGGCATTCGTCAAAGGGACCTCTGCCTGCGGTCCCCAGGGAAAAAGTCCTGGGAGGGCTCACACAGGTGTGGTAGCTGTGCTGTCTGCCAGCAGCCCTGACTAAATCAAAGGTGGCCAGAGCTTCCAGCCGAGGCTCCCCAGCCCGGTAGGATCACTCATGCAAAGCCTTGGTGGCCCCCTTTTTGGCGCTGCCACTGGTGTGACCCATGACGTGGAAGCGGCTGGTGCTGATCCAGCTGGAAAGATGAATACAGATATAAAAAATTCTATTTACTTTTGTAAGCATGGAGGGTGGCCTTCAAGACGCTCCAGTAAGTGGGACTGTGATGCCCAAGGCTGTGCGTGAGCAGCTCTTCAACACATGATGGCCATGTCAACCCATGTGTCTGACTGTCACTGCTTCCCAGGGCACCCAGAGCAGAACATCTGGCAAGGGTGCCAGCAGCCTCTCAGGTGTGTGGGTGTGAAAAGGGATGCTGTGGAACACGCTGCACATCTTCCTTGTTTTACAATCCTGCTGAGCAAACCTGTAAAGGCAGCATCTGTCCATGCTGTTCCCTCCAGGGCCTCACGAGGCATTTTGTTTGTACTTTCAAAGCCATGTATGCAAAACTCTAAGAAAAGTACCGTCCTCCCCTGCTTGCTAACATATACATTTCTAGAAATTATAAAAAGTGGTTATGTTCTGTGCATTTTTGTCTTATTGTACTGTGCCTTTTTCTTTTTTTTTTTTTCCTTCAGTGAAAAACCACCAGACCTTGTATTTAGGTCTGTCAACGTTAAGAGCAGGTACTGTGTCAGCCTGACCCAGGATGGTGGCTCTCACACCTCTCTCTTGTGTGTTATGGTGGGATTAGAGGCTGAAACCAAATTGAAACACTTATCTGTGTTTTCTCGCCCTTCCCCAAGTGCAACTTAATTTTTTTTTCCCCATAGAATAAAAGAAATTGGGAGGTAGTCTTGACTTGAAAAGCCAGTCTTGCAGAGAATTTTAGTAGCACGCTCCGGCATACCTCCTGTGCCTTTTGCGAAGGAGCAAAACCAGTACCACTTTGTGTGGTTTGAGAAGTATGCTTGCTAACCCAGATTGAGTTTGCCCTGGATGGAAAGTGACTGCCTACCTGTCTGGCTTGCTTTCTACCAAGCTGGACTCCTGTGGTTTGGGCAGCTGCCCCAACCCCCTTTCCACAGGAGGACCTCAGGCACTTTGGGAAGATAGGTCAGCCAAATCTGGGGGAAAAAAAAAAAAAGAAATCAAAACTTCTGAGTAAAAATGTGGAAACACTGTAATTTAAAATGAAATTTCTCTCATTAAGAAGTGTGTGTCCTGACATTTCTGTTAAAGCAGGGTCAAAATGACTTCCTAAATTTGCAGGTTGTTTGAATTTCCCAATCTCTGTTTTCTGAGAATTGACTAAGCAGTTTTACCAAGCTGTAGTCATGAGATGCAAATGCAATGCTAAGTGTTGCTTCTCCCTACAAAGCTTTCAGTTTCCTGGTGCTTTGCTTTCACATTTCCAGTGGTTCACAGTTTGAGATTACAAGAAGATAAGTAGTTGGTGGAAAGCCCTTCAAAGAGGAAATGCACAAGGTGCTTGTTCACAGACACAATTTCTGGGATTATTTTTTTTTAAATTGCCTTACATATACCATGCAAAAATAATTTTTCATTGATGTTTTCTCTTTTTGCCTGAGTATAGAAAAATAGTACCATCACCTCTTCACATGGGCAGTGTTTGCTTCTTGCTCTAAGCATTGTTTTGTAAATAATAATGCTACTTTTATAAAACTAGAGGACAATTCTGTCCACCGGGTACATTCCAGTCATGCTGAAACAGAAAACAATGAGGATTTCAGTGGACTCACTGTCCCAGCATCTTAACATAATTTAACTAACAGGATATGATAAGAAGATGCAGCTGGATTCTTCCACTGTGTAGTATCTTTAAGCCTGCAGCTGATTTGTGTAAACAGTTATTTTCTCAATAATCTCTTACATGACGAGACTTCCTGTGAATTGCGTAATTTGAGGCAGAAAAAACACAGTGAGCAAAAATATCGCTGGGAGAGCCTACAGCATGAAAGGAAAGCAGTAAGTGCTTTTCTTTCCTCTGATTGCCAGCAGTGATGTCTGCTGAGAACAAGCACCACACAGGTCTGGTCTCCCAAGGCAATGCCTGCAAATTCAATTGTTCCCCACTGCTGCCTCCAAGCTTAGTGTGTCCCCTCACCACCAGTTCAGCGTGAGGTCCTGGCACAGGACAGGTGGCTGGGAAAAGCAATGGTGAAAAGGAAGGGATGGAGCTGTTAGCTTTGCACATTTCTGAGTGGTGGAGAAAAAGCTTGAAAGTGAAGGGTGGGGGGTGGGGGGTGGGGGGAAGGTGGAAGACGCAGCAGAAGTGATGGAAAAAGAGAGGTAGTTGAGGAGTCAATAGCAAAGACTGTCAAGGCAGGGAGTATGGTACCCCAGTAAGGTGTAAAGTAGCTGGTTACAGGGAAATGAGGTATGTTGCCTCTTTAATCTACAAAATATATTTTTTTATTTTTTTTTACCTGCAAGTGCATACATTCAGTTGATATCAGATGGCAGGGGATAAAAAGTTTTCTCTGTCTTATTCCGACCCAAATCCTGACATTTATATAGAGGCAATGACTCAGAATAAATATGTTGATAATTTGTAGCATCATCGCTACATTTTCCACAATGTGAGCATTAGATTTTGCTGTACCTCAGTCATATAGATAAAATTTACCTCTAATCTACAGCAGAGCTACCAGCTGGGGAACAAAACCACCACAGATACACCCACCAACCGAGGGGATGCAAGGGAGGCTCTCCAACTCTCTTCTGCATTGTCCCTGTTTGAAGAGCCAGGGCTGGGATCCCCCCCTGCTCCCACCTTCCCCCAGCACCACAAGCAGTCACATTCCCAGGCAGGAGTCTCCTGTCCCTTAGGCCTTAAAAAGTATGTTAAGTGCAGGTTTAACATCCATCTGTAGTTCAGGTGAGGGGAACGGAATGGGGATGTTGTCTGCCTCTGCCCTGCAGCCTCCCAGCACCGTGGTGCAGGGTGTGCTCTGGTGATGCCAAATAGCCCAGTGTCACAGCAGCCGAGGTGGCTTTCCAGGTTCCCGACCCTGTCCCTCACACACAGCCGAGGCAGTGATTTTTCTCTTAGGAGTTGTATGCCTGTTCCCAGTGAGCAAGTGACTCCTCTCTGCCTGCAGCCCGCCCTCCTACAAGCAAGTTCTCCACGGAACACAGTGGTTTTGGCCCAGACACAACATGGTGGGAGAAGTGACCTGACTGGGTTCATTCTATTTCTACTTTTTTTTTTCTTCAGTTTTCTACTCCTACCCACTTCCTGTGCGCTTGCTCTCAGCTTGCTAAACCTTCATACTGGGTGCACAGTTGCAAAGAGCTTCATATGTTGACAGGATCCATGTTTCTTCACACTCCTCCTACACAACTTCAAAGATGAACTTGCTATGGGACATTCCAAATAATAAGAAATCCCCACAGTGACGGTACGGACTGGCTTCTATTTTTGAGCTGTGCTATCAAGATCGTCCTAGCTACAGGTCAGCACAAGCAGAGTCGTGCATTTATTGGACTGGTAAGTTAGGATGTGGTTAAGAGGAAGGCATGCTGTGTGTTTTGCCAATAGCATATTCTGGTTTCCTCCTGAGAGAAAAGTAGGCTGATAACTCTTCTTTCCAATTAGACCAGCACTAAGACACAGACACTTGAGGACGTGTACATGTCCCACTTTGGCTTCTCTACACTCTACACTCCCTTATGGGAAATTCTTCATGGCTCGCACTGCAGTCCAGCATATAAGTACCTCTTTAATGATGGTACATATTTAAACCAAAGATAAGCTAGTAGAGAAAGATGTGGGTGAAACAGAAAGAGAAGGCTCCATACAGATGTTCACGGAACAAACATGTTCAGTCAGCAAATGTTTTCCTGTGAATGCCACAGGGAGGAAGTAAGAAAGTTTTTATCACTCTAATGCCATGGGAAGCGCTGTGCATAGCTCACACACATCAGGAAAGAATAAGAGGAAGCTATTAGTGCATTGGTGACTTCTAAGAACTGCCTGGGTTTTTTTTTGGCAGTATTAAGCCCCTGTCCATCTCATTTATTTTATATACCCAAGTTTCAAAATGGTGATCTTCTGATGAGAGCAGTAGATAACCAGATACCCTGCACAGAACAAGCTACCTGTTCTGCAGTAGGGCTCAGAGGCAGAGAGCATATCATCATTTTTCCAGAGAGTCAGTGTGCTTAACTGATATCCTCTAAAGATGACAGACTCTTGTGATTGCCTTCTCCTTCTTGTTCACTCTTTCCCCCCCTTTCTTTGATATTTCCATAAAGCACAATAATCCCCCCCCACCCCAAACTGCTAAAGAGGAATCAGCATCCTCTGCCCATAGCTTCCTTGTCAATGATGTGATGAGGGGTGACACTGTGATTCTCATAAATGAATATGAGAAGTCCTATGTCAGAAGTGTCCTAAGTGACAAAAAGAGGTCAATTTTTAGGCAGGCTGTCACCACCTTTCATTTTTCTTCCTGAAGAATAGTGTGAATTCCACCTTTAAACCCCACTCCACGTCAAGAGAGATGCTTGTGCAGAGTTTGCCATGATGGTCCAGTCCCAGTATGCTGCCACACATAGACGAGGCAGGGAGAGATGGGTCCACTGCATTGCAGAGTTTCAAACATCAGCAGCAAGGCTTCCCTGGTCAGACTCTGGTTCACCACAGCATCAGGAATTGACTTGTGCTGCTGAACATGTCTCTAACTCTACCTGATAATTGCTGGGGGAGCAAGAACAGTTCCCGTGCTGCACCAATGCACAATGTAAAGCTGTCAATTAGGCAACCTAATTCCAGCTATTGCCTGCAAGCCTCTGCTTTGGGGCAAGTTATTCCTGTGCCTGGAAGGGGCAGCTGTGCCATGGTGCCTTTGACCTGCTTGTGGCCGTGGCAACTGGATTGCCAGACACCTTTTGGAGACAACTGAAAGAGAGAACAGAGTCCTGCTTCAGACTCAGAAATCTCTTTTCTGCACCACAGGGAGCACAGAAAGCTGCCAGGTTTCCTACGAAGCAAAAATCAGTGGGTGAAAGGAAAAATAATTTCAGATCATTGTTCAGTCTCAGCTGTCTCCGTTTTACAAAATCTTCTGCTTTAAAATGGGATGTCTCTGAATCCAAGCTCTGTTTCTTTGACTCCCAACACAAGGTTCAGGCGAGAAAGAACAAGTGTCACAGACTACTTGGATTTTCATGGAAGCCCATGTCTGTGTCCTATGCCTATATGCCACTATGCCACACCTAATGCCTGTGTCCAAATTACCCCACCTCATTCTAGCTTGAGGCTGGAGCACGTGAGTTACATCTTATACTGCTCAGCAGTTGTATGCAGGGTCCTGCATTTTGTTTAAATTGGCCCTGAAAAAAATCCTAACTCTTGTAAATATTTTGACCTGCTGCTGGGCTATAGAAATCTATTCTTAGCAGCAAATGGTGCTATGGCAACTGTCCCTGCAATATGACACAGTAGCAAGAATTCTGTCTTCTTTTAATCCGTAACTCCCAAAATACCTTCCTGCACATCCCAAGCCACCTGGCTTTCCCCACCCTCTTCAGAGCCAGGGAAGCAGCTCCTTCCCAATTTATTTTTCTAGTTCAGTCTGAGGCAAAGCTATCTTGAGCCAATTTAAGTAGATCTGAAATAACATACTCAGTCCCAGCTGTCATAACCTATATTGCAGGATATTCCCCTTGCTTTCCTATGACATTTTCCTAGTTGCTCATATGATCTCTTTTCCCCTCAGGAGTTGCTAAATAATTCTTTTGACATGGGTCCTATCATATGCTATATTCCTCTTCGTATATCCTACCAAAGGTGAGTTGCCAACTTGAAATCTTTTGCTTACACACTGTTTAATCAGCAAAACATACTATTTATTCAGAGGTTAACATTTCTCCTCTGACAAGACAACCTTTTGTTTTATGAATTAATTTAAATCCACTACAACAGCTAGAATTTTGGGAGCCCATCTGCTGCTTGCTTTGGTTGGGACCTATCTACATCCATGCTAAGAGGTGGGCTCTGCCTTTGCAGAGCTGAAAACCAGCTATCATAAACACGCTCAGAACTAGCAGCTGCACATTCAGATCTGCTAGCGACAGACCTATAGAAAAATGTGAGATGTTTCAACTCTCCCCATCCACACTAATTATCTACTAATTTCTCAAGTACACTGTGGGCTCATACATGGCATCCTGCTAGTAATTGGGAGCTGCAAGTGCTGTTTGCTTGAGTACCGAGCCACCTACGAGTTTCACAGCATTTGGTGAGTAAATGAAGGATTTGTGTGTTCAGTACATCCCATATGCCATGAATGTCTTCAAGTGGCAATACAGTGATAGCAACAACACAGCTATTGAAAAGTTCTGCAGATAACAGCTAAATTCATCCCCAGTGTAACCCCACTGGTTTTAGCGTGCTAACAGCTACCCTGCAGGTGGAAAAGCAGCACAAAAGGCTGTAGGATATAACGTGGCTCTCCCTGCTACCCTGCTTTGTGCTGCTGCCCTGCCAGCATGCCACTTGTGTGTGTGTGGCACTGATTTGCTGAGGCATGGCTGATAATATCATTTACCACCGGGGTCCCACGGGCATTAGAAAAATAAATTGTCGTTTCCAGAACGTGGGCATGAATAAAAATACTTGCCCTGATTTCTCTGCCGTAATAATAATAATTTCTAATATAAATTATATTAACCTCCTTCCTCTCATAAAAGGTGTTTTAACCCTTCAGTGAGAAAGGCCGGTGACAGACTAAGTATAACATATTGTGTTTTAAAATTAGGCACTGCTCCTCGAATTCTTTCCTCTTACTTAATTTTACTGATCCAGAAAAGATTTTTAAGGTGATTATCTTCCTTTCATGAAATACAATTTACTGAGGTCTCTTTATCTCATCTAAGTTTTCCCCACTGGAATGTAAATCCTCTAAAATGCATGCTGTTCACATTCTGTGCATTTCTTCCAGCTTTCTGGTCATCTTCCTGCTCCACAGGAGGATGAGCCATCAGAATGCTAAAGCTCAGCAGGGAAAAGGGAGGGAAGAGCGAGCAGATCATGGTGCAGAGCCCTCTTCTGCCCCAGCTGCTGGGAGGGGGACCTGAGCTTCACCCTCAGCCTCTGGACTGGGGCAGTTTCACCCTGTGTCGGCACCTCTTAATTGGAATGCAGGTTGGAACTCGATGCTGGTGCCCCAGGTGAACACCCCGAGCCATCTGGCTACCAAATCATCCACACAGCAAGGAACTTCTCCGGGAGGAAAGAAAGAAAGTGATAACGTGACATTGCCAGAGCAAGAATTTGGGCCCTCAGCCTCCAGAGCCAATGGTCTGTCTGCTAGGGTCCTGGGCAAGCCTCTTGGCCTGGACAGCTTTAGGGTTAATCAAGTTGTACTTCCATTTATCTTTTAAAAAAAAAAAAAAATTAAAAAAAAAATTAAAAAAAAAAAAGAAAAAAAGAGAAAGCTACTTTCCTGGCAGAAAATGTCTTGCCGACTTAGTGCACCTTGGGCCTGTGTTTTTGGCAAAAACCCCACAGGCAGACTGCAGCCCCCATGGACGTGACACGGATGTTCAGCACTTGTGTCATTGCAGAAATTCCCTCCCGCTGCGCCAGCATAAATAACTCTCCGTTGTGCGTGTGCACTTACACAGTCAATCTGAGTTTTCTGAAGTTTCTGGGGGTGCAGGAGGGGGAAGAAGAGTAAAAACCCGCTGGGATTAACCCCGTCTGGCTGTGTGCAGCTCTGCCTTCGTGTGTTTTCCCAATCAACTGCTCCTCCCCTACCTCCTCTCAAGCTCTCGTCTTTTCCCCTGTTCACACCCACCGGCAGAGATGAGCTGTCACGGCAGTGACTAATTGTGTCAGCTCAATGGCAGGACAGCGGCTCCCTCCCCTACTCAGGCACTTTCTGGGGGAGGCACTCAAAACTGCAGGGGATTTGAGGTTTGTTTTTTTTTCGGTTGGGCTCGTGCACGCCTACCAGAGATGCCAGGAGCTGGCTACCTAGGCTCCAGGCATTGGTGGCCAGCAGCGTCCGAGCTCACTGCCGGCACCCGGGTGTTGATACATGAGGTGAAAGCCACCATGGTAGTCCACGTCATCACCTCCCCAGGACTTACATTTTGTCAATTCCTTACGTTTTGCATCATGCCTTTTTTAGTTGTTAACATCCATCATGTATTTAGCACACGTTTTTAACTGGGTAATTATTTTATCCTTATGCTAAGCATGTACTCCAGCGCCCATCATTAGCAGCACCATGTGTTCAGTTCACACATCTTCGAGTACTATATTTGGATGTCTTTGTCATAAAATACCACAGGTGTCTTGTGGCGGCCTCAGATAGTCCTTTGATGGACTCCAGACATCCTCCTCATTGGTCCATTATCTAGTTGTTTACCAGTTACACTCTCCATCACCCTATTATATTAATTGCAGCATTCCAATAATTAGATTTCCTGTTTTTCAGGCCCGTATGCTATTATTTCAGCCTGCAACTACACATAGACCAGAAACGAGTGCTGCCAATTTGCATAGCCCTCAGTAGGCAAACAGAGCAAACTTTCTGAGGCAGCAGGGGAGGACATCGATGTCTGGGAAGACACCGGGCACTGCATGGCAGCCCAGACTCGTAACTTCACCTTCTCTCCACAGATTTCCCCACTGAAGAGAAAAATTGACTCTCACTTCCTCTTTCACCTGTATTGAGATTTCTCAAGCCATTAGCCAACTGCATCATGAATACCAGCAGTAGTGATTTCATCTCGTCTTTAGCATCTTTACTATTTATTTTCCAAATGCAAGAAGATACTCAGCCTTTCTCCCACAAGATCTCCTGGAAACTTCTTCAACTCTTTTTTTTTTTTTTTTTTTTCCTTCTGTAAATCATGCCATTCATAGTCAGTTGTTCTCTATGGGTCTTCCTATAGGAATTATTTGCAATATCACTTTATTCCTATGGAAATGCATTTATGTCCTATAGGAACACATTTTGTTCTGCTGCATTTGCCACATTGAAAAGACTGTCTCAGGCTTAGGCATTTTCCTGTCCTGGTGAGAAAATACATGATCTTGATCAGGTTCTGAAAATATTGAAGGATCTACTCGACACTAAATTAAGACTATTTACTTCCAGACCACCCCCGCCAACCCCACCCTGCTACCCTGGCATCCTCACCCCCTCCATTACAAGGCTTCCTACACCTTGAGTGTTTATGCCAATGAAGTCGGTGGAGGAATCCTTTCTGCCAAGTGAAGCCTCACTCATTAAGCAGCAATTTGTTGTTATATTTAGCACCAGTTTCCTCACTGAGCTGACTCTACAACGTATCCCAGAAAGTATCTGTGGTTTCTGTGGGAGCTTCATGTTTGCTGCTTATGAAATTCTACCTGTTGTGCATGTTCTCTGCTGTGGACTGAGCTGGAGTGGAGATGTTTCCAGTAAAGCTTCTGGGTCAGGGGGAAACAGCACTGGCAGATAAGTAAGAGCATGGTAAGCAGTCTGGGAACTCCAACATAGCTGACACAAGAAAACACCAGCCCCGAAAACTGGCAAGGACACTGCAAGGGGGCCAAGGGACGTGGGTTCCTTGGGGTACTTACTGGGTGCACTGTGCATAACAGCATACAAGGGTCTGCACAAGGCTGTGAGAGCTGAAGACATGGCCAGGACCCTCTGGACCTAGGTGGTTTAGCATCAGCTCATTGCCACTCTGTCCAAAAAAGTCCTTTTTCTGACATGGACTGGCTAATTCCTCAATGGGATGCTGTGTTCTGGTGTAAGATGGAAGGTGTGTGCAACACTTGCTGGGGGGTTGCAGGACTGAGGTTAGTGTGGAGCAGCAGTGGGTGAAGGAGAGGTAGAAGAGGCTGTGCTTGGGCATTGAAGTCATTCCTCATAGGAGATGCCAATTTTATAGTTACTTCACAGTCTTTAGAAATACATATATATTCAGTGCTAGCAAGAGTTAAAAAAATTATTAAAGCAATAGTGCCTGCTTTAGTTCTTGTTCAGGGAAAATGAGCAATTGGATGGGTTTTTAGCTTGAATACACTCCCTGTTCTTATCAAATATGCAGTATGTTTCCTACTCCCCATATCTTCTACAGCATTCTTTAGTTCCTTTTAAAATACTCCTCCCGCTGAAGTGCAGAGAGGTACATCTGATTAATTGTATCACGGTAACATTCCTCAATAGCTACACAAATAGTTCCTTCTTCTCCAGCTTTCCCAGTTTAAGCGACATTTGTTTTCATGCATTACTGGATTTGAGGCCAAAGTACCACTGAGGGCTCAATTGAGACGTAATGCCAGATTTGCACTGTTTTGAGAAACTGGGAACAACAATTCTGTGTTTCTCTTTTGTTCCACAACGGACAACACTGTAAATGGTGAGGTTGTCACTTTCCTGGGAGCTACTGACCATAAACTACTCCTCCTTGTTTGCAATATGAGTCATATTCCTAAGGAGACTTTTTTCCCTGGAAAAAGATGATAAAGAAAATCTTCCATGTCAGTAGAAAATCCCATGCATTTCCATTCTCATTAACCAGAGCAACTACTTATCTTTTTCCTGCAATGCAGCTTGGACACAATATAGTCATGCTATTGAGAGAAGATTCAACTGGTGGAATGATAGAAAGGTCACAGCAGAAAACAGAAAATCATGACAGGTCCTTGGGAACCAATTACTAAATCCTTTTCTAAAAAAAAAATAAATATACATTTGGACTATGCACAGAGCAATTTCTTATTTCAAAAAGGCATTAATGTACAGGGTACCAGAATAATAATTTTATTACTGCAATGCTTTTTAGTATAGCAATTTTACAGCCTAAATGCACTTCAGAAGCAATTATCTCTTGTAATATGAGCTCTGGATATAACGGAGACAGAAAAAATGTCTCTGTAATTAATGACAACTTAAAATCTTCTGCATCAAAAGCCTCTTGCCTGCAAGTCTTTTCACATGCAGCTATGTCTGTGAAGCTAAAGCATTTTTCGTGTTTTCACATGCCACAGCACAGGTTTGGCAAACAGAGTGCATGGCTGCCAGCTACCAGAGCTGAATTCCGGGACCGCTGTGGCAGGGGCCAGAGGCTGGGGCATCCCCCTTCCCGCAGCTCAGGTGCTTTGCAGATCCCAGCAACATTGCTTGCTTTTCCATGAGAATCTGGGTGCTGGCACAAAGCCACAGATGCCTTGATCCCCAGCAGTGTTCTTGACCAGTAAAGCTATGATACCAAGTCCCCTCCTGCTCTTCCAGAACAGAAAGGCACCAAAATGATATTTTTGTCAACACGATCTTGTTATTGAACCCTTTTCTGACAGAGCTCTAAAACTGACACGTAATTGCATGTTATATTTTAATCTCCCCATAACCACATCCTTTATGTACTTTTTCCTTTAGGGAAGAGGCCCTGTCCGTGCTGGGTTAGAGGGCTGGTGGGTATAACTTTTTGTGTACAGGCACTCTAAGATATGCTTAGCTAGCCAAGGGCATGCAGCCAAGTGGAGGGGGAAACCTAGGCCCTTTATTGTCAGCTAACCTGATGTCAAGCACCCCGAGCTTCATAACAAGCTTGTTAATAAGGATGAGAACTTTTGCTGTAACTTCACAGAGCGGAAAGAGTGGCTCTTACCCTCTGTCGCACACTCTCTAACTTCACAGAGTGGCTGGAAGAACATGGCCTTTTTGGCCATCATGGAAAGATGCCTAGGGAAGCTGAGAACCAGGTTGCTCAGATCAACTAAAATATGTTATTTTTTTAAAGATTGTGGCTCCACCAGTGCTAAAAGGCTAACTTATTGTGCCTACACACAGCTTAGAAACACCGATTTATTTGTGTTTCTCTCTGGACCACACAAAAAGTATGAACTTTCCTTAGGTGAAGTAGGTCGGGCTCCCAGATTTGCTGATCACCTCTAACAGCTTGCTAGCTAACAAGTTTGAGCGTTCCAGTTTGGAAACACCACCCATGTCTACTGCCCAGTGCACAGGTCCACTGGAGCACAAAGCCAGGGTGCCTGTTTGCTCACTCTACTCAACCCCTGGGCACTCAGGAGGTTCACCCAGCCACCCTATATTTCTTCTCTGCATGGAGCATATCTAGCACAAACCGGTGTGGGGGCTGAGCAAAGGCTAATTAAATTTGTTGCTTGTTTTTTTTTTTTCTTACTAAAGCTGTTAATTGGGAATTTATTTTGCACAAAACAGTTCATCGAGTCCCTACTTTTGCAAAAGCACAATGTTATTCTTCAGGCTATTTTATGGCTGAGTATTTCTTGTTAACCAAATTAGTGGTTGCGAGCACAAGGAAGGAATGCAATGGGCCTCTGTTGTAACAGAAATCCACTGGAGTCAGAACAATCTGTTTTGATTTATAAAATTCCTACAGGGAAGTTGTAAATGCCACAAAGGTCTCACAGCTACTTACTGAGGTAAATACTGGGTCACCGTATATTTAGCAATGATAACACAAACCGCAGAAAAATAGAGTAGGAAAAAAACTTCCTCTGAGTTACTGTAGCGTGGGAAATAAGAAGGGGTTTGCCTAAATGTATTCTCAGTTGCTTCTCTTCGTACAGATAAATCAGTGAATGCTCTGCTGTACTTTCTGTGCTCTACAAGGTCAGAGTGCTCAGAGAACGTTGTAATTATCTCACTCAGAGTCTTCCCTCTATGCAGGGAGCTGAAAAACTACTGCAGCGATCACATTGAAAAATTGGACTTTGGGGATAGAAAAAAATCTGTTTTCTTCTGCCACCTGGTTGGTGGAATAATCTTGTGTGTTTTATGGGCATATGCAAGATAACAAGGTAGTACCCTAAAATTTGATCAGCTGGGTATTTACTACTTCATATAAAAGTGGATCATGCTGTAATGATGAGGTAAAATCAGAACAGATACCTTTTGGAGGTTTTCTTAGGGTTTCTTTGATGCACTCTACAGTCTTGCCTTCACCACAGAGCAAAGAAGCTTGAGGCCAGGCACCACCTGAGGGCAAGAGAACTGCTCTGACTCCTGGGTGACGCTACCTTGCCTGTTTCGTACCAAACAGCTGCAAACCCTAGTTAAATTCATGGAGCAGCTCATAGCTGATGAACCTGTGGTGAACAGGTCTCCAAGTCCCTGGGTAGCCCAGGGGTCAAAAGCTTCAGGCACTTCCACGACATGCTCTCAAAACTGGGGATGATTTCTAGATGCTTACCAGGTTGCTGCCTGGGTGCTTTAGAAAGGCTCTTCTTTTAATATAAAAAAAGGTATCTGTCACACACAGTGCCTAGGCTGTGCAGTTTTCTGACACCATTACCATGGTGCAGCACTGTAGCAGAGCTCATCTGTGAAACCTTTTCCTGCTGGCATGAAACCCTACCTCATGAAACCCAGCTGGTACTAATACAGCCAGTAATGACAAGAACATCAGAGGTAAATAATAAATGAGCAGAAACTTACAAATCTTGCTGAGCATCATGGTATGAGCAGGAACGCCAGGCAGAGCTAAGCTAAAAGCTCCAATAGGGAGGTGGCTCACCAAAACCAAGGGACAAACAGTGAGTTCACATGAAACATCCAGATCTGGTGCATCATGAAGCTTCTCTTGGCACTCGAAGCACTGACGTGTCTCTGTGTCCTGAACAGAGAGAAATAGGTCTGAGCAGAGGTAGGTGTTTCCATACTGTGCTGGTTTTGACTGGGATATAGTTAATTTTGTTCATAGTAGCTGGTATAGGGCTATGTTTTGGATTTGGGATGATAGTGCTGATCACTTTACCACAGATTTGGGAAAATAGTGTTGATAACACAGGGATGTTTTAGTTACTGCTGAGCAGTGCCTACACAGTGTCAAGACCTTTTCTGCAGAACAGCCCACCCCAGCAGCGAGTAGTCTGGGGGTGCACAAGAAGCTGGGAGGGGACACAGCTGGGGCAGGGACCCCAACTCACCACAGGGATATCCCATGCCATGTGATGTCATGCACAGTATATAAAGTGGGGGAAGGAGAAGGAATTGGGGGGTGTTTGGAGTAGTGGTGTTTTTCTTCCCAAGTAACCCTTACATCTGATGGGAGGCTTAGTCACCAGCTGGGGTTAAACTATGACACGTACTTCTGGATGGTGTATTTCCAGTTCTCTTTTAAATATTTGGCCATTCTTAACTATATTACTCTGTTAGAATTGCAATGCTCTAACTTTTCTTAATTTCTCTCAGCTACTTACCAGCTTCTCTGACCTGGGCATACTGGAGATTTATACTTCTCTGACTCTCTTCAGTTCCTCTAATTATTGGGGGAGTTCGTGTGTGTGTGAGATGGCACTCTTCTCTGCTACAGAGTCTTTCACAGCATCCCCATGGTGTTTCTTCCCTCAGAAGCTCTAGCATCTTTCCCTCATTGCTTTTGGTACTTCAGCTCTATTCTTGTTCAGTCCCTTTGGTTGGTCAGTTGGTTGGTTGTTAATCCTGAGAAGCATGGCAGTGCAGCAATGAAAACTCTTGCAGCTCTCACATTCTCCTCAGTTGTGACACCTACCGTTTGAGTTTTAAATATCTGTTGTTGCCTTTATCCCAATGCATTGAGCTTAATAAATTGAACCCCTATCACTGTCATGTCAAAACACGTCCTAAAGCTTACACAATGGAAATCTCTTAGTTCTTTCGAAGTGGTTGTTTCTCTTTTTAAATGAATTCATACAAGTAATATTTCTGCTTATTGTACCTGTGTTAACTTCAGCTTTCCCACCTCTTTTTCTGATCAGTGGTTTCACTACCTTCTGCACCCCCAAAGG
This sequence comes from Gallinago jamesoni, assembly GCA_025769975.1. Lineage (NCBI taxonomy): Eukaryota > Metazoa > Chordata > Aves > Charadriiformes > Scolopacidae > Gallinago > Gallinago jamesoni. The sequence goes on along the minus strand of JAOQGH010000019.1, from coordinate 60,248,863 downwards.
CATACTCTGCAGAAAGCAGGAGGTAACACTGCCTGTCCTGCCATCCCTTCTCACCCTCAAAACTACATCTGATGTCTAACTGTGCCCACTCTCCAACTTTCTGTGCTATTCCCTTAGTCTAGTTTTGTAATGAAACTTGAGTGAGTAAACATCTCTAACAAATGTCTCTTTGTATTTTGTGCAAAAAGTTGCAGTTCTTGCTGACCTTGCACTGTTTGCACCAGTGTGCAGAGTTTCATCCAGGCAGTGCTAATATAAAAGCATCCATTAAGACCTGGAAGGTGCCTGTTGCACAGATCCTCCCCTGAGCACAATGAGCACTTGCAAGAAGTGGGATGAAATAAGGGTGAAGAGCCTGTCTATGTGGAAAGACCTCTCTCAAGCTGCAGGGTTCTGGTTCAGACCAGCTGTAATGCTCAGGCTGGGCACTTCTGTAGTGGTCACTTAATGCAGATGTTCTGCTTCGTGCATTTTTGTCTCCTTTTTGTCTGCTGGCACATTTCTTTCCTAAGGTGGGCTGATTTCTAGATACCCCGAAGATTAGGGAGCTGCTGAATTTAAACACTGACCTTTAGCTTTCCTACCGCCTCCACCAAAGCACAATTTAGTTTCACTCATAGTGAAATTTGCAGAATTACTCTGGGTAAGAACAGAAAATATTTCCATCAGTCACGAATCTAGCAAACAGCTTGATTTATTCAGTTTCATTTGATGTAATTTAATAGGAATAAACCTCACTGCAGCTAGTTTGGGCAAAATTTGCCAGCTACTCTTGTTTGTTAAAAGTTACTCACCAAGAATCTCTATGAGTTTGAATGATTAGATATGTTTGCTGGGGTTCACGTTATTTCACCTCATGTTACAGAAAGTATAAATGTTAAGACTGTTACAACTGACTATTTTGATCTAACTTTCTGTGGTTTACAGGAAAAAATATATTGAGGCTTTAACTATGCAAGTTTAATCTATATTACATAGTATAGTCAAAAGAGAGTAAAACAGAGGTGAACATAACGATTGACTAATTAGAATAAAGCTCCAGAGATTAGGCAGTACTTTAGTGCTTTGACATTTCTACTCTGAGAATTTGGGTATGAGTGATAAGTAGAGGTTCAGCCCTGACTCTAATAATCCTTATTAACAGACGACTGCACAAATTTCTAGGATGTGACAACACAGTAAGGCACTAATGCTTTGTGAACAAGAGAGATGAGTATATCATCTTCACTAATTTGAACCCCTATTATTTGCTTTTTGACAATCATTTCCTCCAGACACCCATATTTCTGCATCAGAGAAAGTTTGGGAACTCTGTGCAGTTGTTCATCTGCAGAGTGATGCTCAACCCGTGCTGTCGTCTTGCTGCCATTCATTCTTCCCCCACTGTAGGGGCTTCAAGCAGGGAATCCCTGAGCACAAGCCACAGTGAGCCCTGGGGAAGCAATGCCATGGAAAAAGGGAGAGCAACAAACCAAAGATACTACTCCAGAGCAACCCATGGGTTAAATCAGCTTTGATGAATGTACCCAGAGAAGAATAGAAGTAATTTCTACATCTCAAATCTAACTAACGTGTCAACTCATTAGACAAGACATAAACAAGTAAGTCACTTAGATCTGTCTGCTAGTGGGGAGAAATCTCCAGCATTATTACTGTGGCAGAGCAATCCAGACAGGATTGCCAAAATCTGTTTTGCAGACCTCCTGATCTGCTTTGATATCTGTAATTTTTATATTTGTTAACATTTTGGCACCTTCCTCCACACAGGATTAACCCTAACATGATTCATCCTCTGAGTTCTTTATAATATTGAATGGCTGTTTCTTCATCAACTGCTGAAAAATAAGGTTGAGCTATTATATTTAAGTAAATAATTATATCCAGGTATCGTCTGTTGAACTTGTCATGGCTCTGTAATGTTTTTCATCTTGTAGATCAAATCCTTATGTCTGGATGTGACTTTTATCCCACCTTTCTTTAGGCAATTCTCTAACTGACATCACACATTGTCCCTCTTCATTCTTTACCCATACTGGATACATAAATCTTGAGGCTGCAGAAGGATTTCTTTTCATATTAGAGCAAACTAAAAGCCGTCTCCCTCCCCATTAGATATACAGCTATACCATAAATGTCCATGCTTTTGTGTTCTGTGGGACTGGTGCTTACAATGCCTTGCACTGGAAATTAGCCCGTGGTGGCTGGATGGTGCACTGTGCAGCATCAGATGTTGGGAGCAATGTGGGAGTATCAGCTTAGTGCTCTGATTTCCCATGCTGCTTAAAACTAAAGCCCAAGATTAGGTTTCCAAGGCCTAAATAGTTTGGCCTGAGGTGGTGGAGGGGCTGAAATTGACAATCACAGTATCCAGTCTCCTGGGTTTAGGTAACAACCTTCTCCTGGTACCTGGTCTGCAGGCAGGCCTTGTTCTTTCATGGGAGAGTATCCCCATAAAACAGCTTCTGAATCCCACTTGCCCAGGAGAGCCAAACTCACTGAGCAGTCTGATGGTAACCTGGCTGGCTGTGAGACAAAGTTGTTGCCTTGGGCTTTGCCACTTGTTGGCACCCGGCAGTGGCTGCAAGTCCCCGTGCACTGGGAGAGGACAGGAACGCGAGTGCCTCTAAATCTCCTCCCTGTGTTGCCTCTCATGAGGCTTCTGCGAAACGCATCCCTCCTCTTAGATATGTCTGACGTGCTTTTAGCAGAGATGGATTTTTCTGGCTATGTGTTAGTTGGCTAACTGCATGCTGAACTTCAGAAACGACTGGCATCCTATAAATGCAGTTCACAAACAAACAAATAAATAAATCAAACGTCTGCTTTAGAAGAGCTCTGGGGCCACATTAGCCTCGGTGAAGCATGAAAGAGCAAACAATAAAGGTGAAAAGCAAGCCAATGTATGTAGGTGGCTAAATGGAATTAAACATGTCATTATGTGACAGGGGGGTATGGGTATGAATCACAAACCATGCTGCCATTTTTAAAATGAGTGCTGCAGTGAAATAGACCACGCTATCATTTTAAATGACATAAATGGGGCTTAACCTTGTTTCTTTCTATCTTGATTGATTATAACTTTTTAAAGAAGTATTTAATTGTTAGGAATGCATTTTGCTCTGTTTTTCAGAGCACACTGCTGATGAAGTGTATGATGAGTCACCTAATTGAACAGGGATGTGTGTCATTATATAAGGAGAAAAACAGATTAAAAGTACCACCCAAATGCCAATGTGTATTCTGATTTTGATTACAGTAAATAGACTTCAGAATATTTTATTTTATTAATATAAATAATAAATAGGTTGAAAATTGTTTTAGGCTGGATGATTAGGGACATTTAGTTTAAAAACAAACAAACAAGGAAAGAGAAAAAATATTCTTGCATCTATGATCCACTGAAAATTTCAATGTCTTCTGGTATTTCTGGTATGAGAAAGAAGAAAAATTCTCAATTTTTCTCAGCCTCTAAAGAATTTGGTATTTCCATAACACCCACTAAGAAGAAGATGCTTGGAGAGCAAATGATGTTTCCAGTACAAGTTCCAGACACTAAAGCAGTGGGTGGCTTAAAAAATGTGGACTGTAGCCCTAAGGTGAAGATGGAGGCTGTGCAATCGCTTGCGTTATGTGGCTGGGTGTGCACACACCATGGGGCTAGCACTAAAGGCAGTGGCAAACAACAGCCCATTATCCTCCCAGTAAATCCTTGCCTGATAATGATGTCAGAGCCATTAAAGATAATGAGCTGCTCATATCTCACGAAGCACGTAAAATCCCTTATGCAGCATTTCCTGGGGAGGCGGGAGGGGCAAGAAAAGCTCTTTCCCCATGCTGGGACGGTGAGCACGCTGGCATGGGTCCCTGGCACAGGGGCTCAGCCTTTCCTGCCACCTCTTCTCCAGGCACAGCCTTACAGCTGTTCCATTAGCTGGTAGGAAGACCACCAGTGCCACCGAGGTTAATCATTTCCTCCATTCGAAGCTGTGCCTGCAGAAAGCTCAGCCTGGCATTCCTTACACCTTTCCATGCCGGACTGTGGTGCCCATATACGGTGGGTTCAAACCACTGCTCACTGTGACCTTCCTAACCAGACCTTGCTTGGGGTGGCTCATGGCCCTCCAGCTGCAACTCCTCAGGTTAAAAGACTGTGTGAAAAAATGCAAGGTTTAACCCACAATTAATTACCTCTGCTGCCCACTTCCCAAGCCCACCAGTAGCTGCTTTTGTAGGCTTTTGAGGCTGCTTTACCCCCACGGACACTGGGAAGCCCAGCCCCACCACATCTTTTCAGGCCCCAGCTGGGACCCAGATAAATGAGTGGTTGCATGCTGCCTGGCCAGGGGACTGGGGTCTGTACGTCAGACAGGGTGAGGAGGCAGGGGATGATGAAGGTGGGCAGGCAGTCAGAGGTTAGCAGGAAAAGAGATGTTTCAGCTGGTCAGCCACTGTCCCTGTCCACTGGCCAGGCTCTGGGCATGGGAAAAGATCCCCTGCTCCCCCAGCCTCAGTGAGTGGAAGCAAAAGCAAACAGTGGACAGGGCTGGTGTGTGGGTCTATTCTTCCATCTCCTATGGCTGCTTCTCAAGAATTTATTTTCCTTCTGATAAGGCACCCAGTCCTGCCTGTCCTCCCACACCCCTTGCCCCACAGGAATAAATCTCCCAGGGACCTTCTACTTGCCAGGCTTCAGGGAGACACGGACTTAGTCTAATACAGCTTGTGCTGCTGTAGACCACTTTTCTATTAATATCTCTTCAGTTGCTCCAGGACTTATGGCACCTCATACTTCTCAGTAAGTTATATTTACATGGTACTTACATGACACAGCAAGGTTGTAAAAAGCCACAGCTGCGTCAACAGAGTCTGTTGGGACTATTCGACTGGATTCAACCAAGCTCCTCAGTCAGACCGTACTCATTTACACAGACTATCGTGATGTGCCACGAAGAAAAACTTACCTTCAAGTGTTTTACATCTTAATAAGCTGATAAGGAGAACATTCAGGCATTCCTGGGCAACACCACACCCGTAGCTTGATTTATACCTACATAGATACTGAACCACCTGCGAGAAGCATTCAGAAAAGACATGACCTGCAAGCCACACTGAAAAATCGCAGGGAGGAATGGTGGGGTGTGCCCAGGTGGGGCTTCCATGGGTATGAAGGGTCTCGCACACAAACACTTGCAATGCAAACACAGACACTTGTGCACAGCCCTTCCAAGGCTTGGCTTTTATATTAGCTGGGTTGAACATCCAAATATCTAACCTTTATATCAGCGATAAACAGTTGCTTGTTTTAGAATGAGCCTAGGTGGATCAGTTAATTAAAAATAATAACAGATTGCCAGCTGCTAATTAGGAAATTAATTAGTCACACAGTAAAGCGTCATTTCTCCATGTGAAGGAGCTGACTTCAAGTTGTCTTGGAGGAGACTGGCTTTCTGCCAGCACCAGTAAGTATATGCACAGAAAAAATAAACTCTGATTATTGATGAGTACTTTTCCTTTGAATAACAGGAGGTCTGTACTGTCAACGAAATAATGAACTGCAGCCTTTTCATAAAAGAAATCTATCCTCCCTCTTCTGTCAGAAAAGAGCTTCTGTGAACTTATAATGATCGATACTAGAAAGGAAACGCACGAGAATAAAATTCTTCAGGGTAAGGAAAGTTAGTCCTTTGTTGATGTAAGGTGTTGGTTTAATCTACTGTCGTGGTTTAGCCTCAGACGGCAACAAAGGACCACGTGGCAGCCACGTGCACTGAGCAGGGCGCTAACCGCC
>JAOQGH010000019.1:60227612-60242902 GCA_025769975.1 Gallinago jamesoni | reverse complement strand
ACATGGGATGGAATACCTGTGTCCCTGCTAGGTCCTGGGAAGAAATTAACCCTTTCTCCACCAGACCCAGTACATCTACTTGAAACCACTGCTCTTTAAGTGGTTAATGAAGACTATCAGTAACTTCCCACCTGTATCACCCCAACAGCAATCTGCATTTAACAAAAGTGTCAATACTCTTAAAGCCTCCTTCTAGCAGTCTTTACTGTTCTCCAGCTCATTCCTCACGACGTAATGGGGAAAGCAACCACTGTGCTTGCGAGTGAGTTAAAACATGTGTCTGAAGACGTACAGGAACAAACTGTCTCCACGTCCGTACAATTTTAGGCAGCCCCAGGTTAATTCCCTAGCTAAGAACCAATATAGACCTCATAGACCTACAACAACCAAGTCTTCATAAAATTCCATGCTACTGTAAAGGAAACAGCTCTTGGTAGCTGTGAGGTGCCAGATGCCAAGAACAGCCTGTACATGACTATAGGGGTGTTAAGTGGTGTTAGGAACACAAATACAATGGCCAAGATGTCGAAGGCCCAGGAAAACAGACGACCTTAGGATGCCTTGCTGAAATCATGCGAGATTTGTGAGATCTGACTGGTATAAAAGATGGCCTCCAGAATTCAGCTGGCATGTATATAAGTCATCTGCACCAGGAGCTCACCACCAAGAAGGAAGGTGAAGCTCTCGTCGCCGTAAGCACATGAGCACAGTGTGATGCTGGACACCGGAGTGGGCAGCAAGCACATGTGCAAGGGAGTACCTTAGAGAAGCTGCTGTGCCCGCCAGGGTACCTGTGGTCGCCTCTGGTGTGAAACACACAACTGCCTTGTTGTGCACAGTAAACCTGGCTTAACTACCGGGACAGCAGGAGGGAAATCACGTGTAATTAAAATGATGGAGGACAGCATTTAGGCAGGCAGAATGTAATCCTTCAGACCAGGATTACAGACGAAAGTGGTGGTTCATTCTCCATCTTCATAGAAAGTCTCAAGGGAGAGTGAAGTGGCCAGCATTTCCCATGCCACCTCTCAGGTGAAAGCCTGTGCTGCAGAGTTATGTGGTGGGCACAGAAGCCAGGGCTGGATGGGAGGGAAATACGCAATTCGCCACACCTCCAGAACTGTTTTTAAAGCACACGTGCTTAACAACACAAACACAGTCCTGGCTTTGGATGACACATGCCAAGTGAGACTATCAGTCCCAACAGGCATCTAGACAGGTCTTTCTTAGAACTTTCCACAAAACTATTTAAAAATCATGTTTAACAAATTGAAGGGCCTACAGAAAAATACAATTATCTCAATGATTCCAGCCATTATTAGAAGAGTGTTTCTTTTTTTAATTAAATTTAAGAAGAATAATCTGTGAATAAGTTTCAAAGAAACTCCATATCCCACTGATGCTGCAGGGACTCAAAACCTGCAGCTGTCAGGCAACAAATGTTAGTCTTACCAGCATTTCCATACCTGACATTGGTGCCAATGCCACCTGCCCTTTTCCTCTACTCCAGGCATACTCCCTGGAGCAGTGACAAGGGATTACCAAGCATTTTAGTCATTAGGACGACAACAGAAAATGTTACATCATGGCATTTCAAGTGGAGGAGGAACAGAGGATGTATCCTGTAATTTTAACAGAAGAGAGATACTGTTGGGCAAAAAAAAATGAATGCAATCAATGAATTGCACTTCACGTGATATCTTCTCTAAGGTAATCACTGGACGAAGACATACACACAGACATTATTGCAGCTGAAAGGAAATCATAGAATCATAGAATGGTTAGAGTTCGAAGGGACCTTAAAGATCATCAAGTTCCAACCCCCCTGCCATGAGCAGGGACAACTCCCACTAGAGCAGGTTGCTCAAAGTCCCATCCAGCCTGGCCTTGAACACCTCCAGGGATGGGGCATCCACAGTTTCTCTGGGCAACCTGTTCTGGCACCTCACCACCCTCACAGTAAAGAATTTCTTTCTGGTATCTAATCTAAATCTCCCCTCCTCCAATTTAAAATCATTGCCCCTTGTCCTGTTGCTACATTTCCTGACAAAGAGTCCTTCCCCATCTCTCCTGTAGGTTCCCTTCAGATATTGATAGGCTGCTATGAGGTCTCCCCAAAGCCTTCTCTTCTCCATGATGAACAACCCCAGCTCTCTCAGCCTGTCCTTACAGGAGAGGTGCTCCATCCCTTTGATCATCTTTGTGGCCCTCTGCTGGACCCATTCCAACAGGTCCATGTCCTTTCTATGTTGAGGACTTCAGAGCTGGACACAGTACTCCAGGCGGGGTCTCACAAGCACATAGGCTGAACACATGCTCTTTACATGAGACATCCTCTCTTTGATCCTCTGCAAGGGAACCTGCATTAGAAATAACAGGAGATCAAATTTCCAGCTGCTGCAAACCAGAAGCAACAGCAGTGAATCGACGAAGAGGGACAGAGATAATGCCATGACAGATGCAGGTTTGCACCAGCCCGACATGTTCCTGCCCCCCGAGGCACATCCCTCCTCACAGGGGCAGGCAGAGCAGCCTGTTGCAAGCTGGTTGCTTTAAGATAAGCAACTCTCCATCCCTGGCGCGATAGAAGGTCAGGTGGCGGTACCTATCGGAGGGATGGCAGTGGGTGCTTGGTGCGCTAGGCAGGCCAGATGGCAAACATGGCTGTCAGGATGGCTGGGCAGCAACCCCCAGCCCCTTGCCCCCACCTCACCTGCCCAAAACAGCGGGGTTGACAAGGTGATAGGAGGTGGCACGTCTGAAAGGTGGCAATGGAAGATCAAAATGAGGAAATGTGAAGTAATAGCCGTCTCAAGCATGAGGGGATTGCAAGATTATTTTTTCTAAGTGGTTGTTTTTTTCAGTCTCTGTTGTGACCAAGTCCTAGGAGGGTTTGTTCCTTGAACGGGCCTCCTCCTTCTTAGGGGCAGCATGTTGTGTCTTCTCAAGCATGAGTGATTTTTGGATGGCATGCCAACTCTGGATGGACAAAACTGGTGCTAAGGATCTCCTAAAATCCTTGCCAAGGTGGGGAGAGTTCTGTTGACCTCACTAATTCTGTCAGGTTCCCTTATGAAGGTAACATCTTTTAAATGCTTCTTTTATAGCCTATCCTTGCTTGAATTCCAGGTAAAGTTGTCTCTGAAGGATAGTGACTTTGCAGCCTTTTATATGCCTGTGAGCTCTCTACCTGGAACCAAGAGGAAAAGGAAAGGGCCAGTGTAGCCTTGGGTGAAGGTTTGGGATTAGGCTGTGGAGGACATGGGCAATGTCCTTCTGTTGATAGCCCTTTGCGATCACTTGGGGTTTACAGTCTCTCAACAAATTCTCCTTTAACCATGTAGGTCTCCAATTCTGTCCCCAAAACAAGGGAGCTCCAACTTGCGCCACCGCCCAAAGCCTGTGTTGCACAAGCAAGGCATCCCAAGGCAGAGATGTGGGGTCTGTAGTGAGACTCCAGCAGTAGTGTGGGGAGAATATACACCATGGTTTCATCCTTTGCTGCCCCAAACTAGTCCCCTGTACTGGCAGGACTCAGGTCTGTTGCTGTGCAGGATTAGTGAGGAGGTAGTACATCTTTATGTGCTACTGGCTGGGATCAAAACACGGACAGGCTTGCTGGCAGAGCAAGTCTGGACATGATGAGAGGAAACATTTTAGATGTTGAAAGCGTTTTACACCTCGCACCACTGTTCAGGTATGATGGTCCATCCTCATCATCCAGCAGAAACATGGGAAAGCTGTACATCTGGTACCACAAGGTCTCTTTTCTCACCTGTTAGATCTTCCCCGTGCAAAGCTGCCAGCTTCACCCCTCGTAGGCCAGTCAGAGTGCATATCATACAGCCAGTCACAGAGACCTCAAATAACTCCGAATAAAGCCGGATCCATGCTGCCAGTGAGGCATCATGGGCACAGATGTCCTGCTCCCCAGTTGCAGGGTGCTGGGCGTGAGGCCATGCCGGAGCCCTGCGTATTCCCAGCCACACCATGCGCAGAACTTCGTCAGCTGCCTGGGCAAGACCTGAGACAAGGATCCTTAGGATCTTTCAGCAGGGTTGAGATCTCTTCCAACCACTGGCTGGGATGCCCTGCAGGGTTATCTGAGGCTACCCAGCTATTTTGCTTGCCAAGAAGATAGCTCGTAATGTATTTCTGAATACCCAGTGCCTGAGAGGATAACCAGGTGATACTTTGTCCGGATACTTTTCTCTTTTTGCAATAAAGCACTTGAATGCTTTACAGTTCAAACGATTTCGTTCAGTTAATTCTCAGGCACAACTGGCTGACCTTTTTCAGGTAGCAGGATCAGTTGCACAGAGTAAAGCATGTCAGCTCTTGCAATCATTCCTTGTCTTTTTGAAAAGACATGAACTTTCTTGTGCAACTAACAAACATACCCAACATAACTTCACCCACTTGGAGCAACGCAGGCACAGGACCCAGCAATCCAGCTCCTGACTTTTGTGTCCTTGTGTCTCCTTCACCCTGTCCAAACCGTAATTTCAATTAGTCCCCAAATTTTCATGCTCTCAAAGATCAAAAAAATCGTCTGGGGTCTGTATGCTGTCATATAAAGAAAATACAACTGTGCTCTGCTGGCATGCTCCCTGTGAGCCGTGCTGAGGCACAGGTTATCTGGGCCAGCCTTTCAGCCATGTTTAGGGAACCAAGGACACTTTTCTGTGCATGACTGAGGTATGCTTTCTGCGGACAGTGCAGGGTTGGGCATTAATACTGGTCAGAAAATATATGGTTTCAACAGTTACATAAATAACTCTTTTTTTTTCTTTTTTCTTTTTTTTTTTGGCAGAGTTGAACATTTCATATTAAGAGTATTCCCAAATACCTCACAGAAAATGAGTTCTGTGTCCTCCATCCTCCCATTCTATCTTAGCTTACAAAGTCTTAGTAAAATTATATCTCCTTTCTACATGCCAACTCTCCCTTTCCTCCACTGCACTCCAAAAGGACACTCGGGCCAAATGGGAGTATTTGGTTTGTCTCATGAAGATATCTTTTTCAGCTACATTTTTTCCATTGAAATTCCCATCCCTATCTTGACTTTAAACATGGTTTCAACAAACTTTAAATGGTATGTTGACCTTTTGTTTTCCCTGTGGGAAAACAAATTTTCCCCTAAAATCATAGGCTAGACAGAGACAAGTTTATTCCAATATGCTTCCAATACCTTTTGCTCAGGTTGATAGAAGATTATGCTGAATAAGGGATTTCTGTTTATGCAAGCTCTCCTACCACGCAGAAACCCAAGGTAATTCTCTTTCTAATAAAGAAATCACAGCAGAAGACAAGAATATCTCCCACATATTAAAAATAAATCTAAAAAAGAAAATTAATATGTGATAGAACCGAGAGGAATAGACAGGATGTTCTCAGACATGCAACAGCTTCAAGAGCCCCAGACCCCGGCTGCAGTGGAGATGCAGGCAGAGCCTGGCTGCAGCAGGACAGCAAATGCAGCCTCTGGGGAAAGGACGGGGTGGAAGCGAGAAGCATATGGGCAAACTGGCCCTGAACCATGCAAGACCAGCATGAGGAAGCAGTGAGTGGCAGTAGTGGGTGTTGTCCCTGTTGCGGGGGACAGAGGCACTCACCTGCCAACCTGGCCTATTGTCTACAGAAGTTTGCTGCTTGCTCAGGTCCTAGCTCTGGGATGTTGTGGGGAGACCCTGAGGTTTGTCCAACCCTCTAACTAGCACCCCATGATGTTCGCACATGTGGGCACCAATGATACTAATGGGGCAACCTGGAGAGTATCAAAGGCAACAATCAGGAGCCCCAGGGGGTGACACTCAGGGGCAGGGGGACCCAGCTGATGTTCTCAGTCCTGTCAGAGAGGGGAGAGGGTTTGACGAAGACAAGGGCAGTGGTACTGCCTGTCAATAACCGTTTGTGAAGCTGGGATTCTGTTTGGAGGTCAGCATCTGCTTATGAGAGATGGGATCCACCACACTAAGACAAATGTATCTTTGCCAGGAGAATGGCTGAGTAAGGAGAAAAAAAAACAACTAAAATCTTTGGTAAAAGGCACAAACTTCTATTTAAATTAACAAATACTATTTCTGAGAAAGAAGAGATATTTTTTGCAGAACAAAGGGCAGAATGCTAAACTAAACAGCATGAAAAACAAAGTTCACTTCTATTAAATGTGGGGGAAGCTTCCTGGACAGTGCTGGCACATGTACACTGTGGTATGACATGGAGGACTGATGTGATCTGGTATTTCAAAAGCCAGATTCTGAGGATCAGTGGAAATGTTGTTCCTGGTTCCTATTCAGATGTTTGTAGACCCTGGTACTGCCCATGGTGTGTGCCCACAGGATGGAGCACTCCCTGCATCCGAGATCTTCTCCCCAAGCACAGGACATCTCACCACCTGAGCAAGAGGTGCCTGTGACCACCTGAGTTTGTCTCTGTGTCCTCCTCTTCCTCCACTGCCTGAGTCCTGTGCCAAGGGCTTCCAATTTGCCCAAAATAACAGGAGCAGGTAGATGAATGTACCCTCCATGGGGCACATTTGCAGGGTGGCACCTGCGTCCGACAGCCTCAGTCCTTGGCATCTCGACAGGCAAGGAATAAAATCTCTGCCTATGTGACAGCTCCAAGCAGCCACTCTGCCTTTCGATGAAGGGTTCTGGCACCTGGGCTCTCTGGCATCTCCGGTACGTCCAGTATGCTGCAGCAGCACAGTGGCTTGGGGCCAGCATGCCCCAGGAGCCACCGGCCATGTCGGCTGGCACTCTTCTTGCAGCATGGCAGGTTTCCAGGGCACCACCACCACCCTCTCTGCAGCTAAAGTGGTTGAGTCCTTAATAATGAAGGTGATGGCTGGTGCGTGCACTGCCTTCTCTGAGGGGTCAGCGCCAAGCAACGGTACTTGCAAATTAACGTCTTTGAAAAAACACCAGTTGCCATACTCGGTGGTCCCCAGCCAGCATGGGGTCCTCGCCTTGCATCTCGATTCCTGGCATCTGCTCCTTCCTGCTTCTGTAGCACGGATACACTTACTCCTGTATGTAAGACAGGTAAAATTAATTAAAAAAAAAAAAAAAAAGGCGTTTACATGACAAATTATTGTTTGGTGAAATTCTGGTCTAGCAATAAAAGAGAAAAGATAATGTCACAACTGATATCTAGTATTTTGCACAATATTAATAACACAGAACAATCCAAGTAACACTATTATTACTATCAAGTATGACTAATTATATATGTAAAAATAGCTTTTCTCATCTGTAGAATACATTGCATTTAGCTCCCTAAAATACCCCTTTCGTTTGAGATTTTAAATTTTGAGTGTTGAACATGTGAGGCAGTCTGACAGAGGAGGGGATCACCTGTCAGTGTAGAATTTTTGCAGAGCTGCAGGCATGACACGGAAGGTGCTCTGCAGCTGGAGTCCCCGGGCCGTGTTTGTGCAGTGCCCGGGGGACCGTGTCCTCCTGGCGTGGGGTTAGGATGGAACTGAGAGGGGTCCATGGATCTCAGCAGAACTGCGCCGCCTCTACTCAGCCCTACAGCACCCTTGTCTCATCCATCTCCGCTCTGCGGGGCCCAGGCTGTTAGCGGTGTTGTTGAAATGTCTGGTAACAGACAGAAAAAAAGTGTGTGCATTTTTAAACATGTGTATATATATATATGTATATATATGTCTAGAAAGTGGTGTTGGGGCGGGGAGGGAGGTGGAAAAGAAAGAGACCGAACAAAAACTTCCCAGTCTTCAAATTCCCTTGCCTTTTCCCCTGACTTTTACTGACAACCTTTTCCTGATGCCTTTTCTTTTTTTCTTTTTTTTTTTTTTTTCTTAAAGTGACAGTAAACTTTTTAGGGCTGTCACTGTGGCAGGCAATCGATACGCTCCACATGCCGGGGAACAGGTGAGAGGTGGGTGGCAAGATTGCAGCACCACGTGTCACTGTGGCCTGGAGCAGTGGGTGCTGCTGGAGAGTTGCCGTGGGTCCGAGGACCAGTAACTTTCACATCACATCCGTCGCAATATAAAAATGAAAAGCCTCCTCAGCCACGTGCCAACAGGAGCAATTATTTCCTTGTTGCATAGTGGTAATTAGTAATGACTCAAACCCACCCAGCACTTTGGATAAGCTGGGTATCAATTTCTGTTCCTTTCTGCAGCAGGAATGAACTCTTTCCCACTGCATCCACCAGTTTTATTCAGTGGACTTAATCACGTGCTGTGGTAGAGTGAAAAATCAATAGGGAGTCTGTTTTTTTTCCCAGCCTTCTGCAGATCTGTTTCTCAGCACAGGTTAAAGTTATCTTCCCCCAAAAGGAGCGCACACTGTTATTGGCTGACTCAGCCATTACTGACAGCAGCAGCTGTCAGAAAGTTTGCCTCACTTCTAATCCTCCAGATTTAACATTTTTGTCAAAGGCATTCACTGGAATAAATTACTGCAATTTAGTAAAATAAATAGGAGCCTGTTTTCTATATTTCATGAGCACGCAATACCACATCTCATCTCTCTCTCCTTTTAGCGTATGAAAATTGTTATATTGAATGGGAGGTTGGAAAAGGTCACCTAAAATTTAACTTTACTCACCAGTCTCTTCCTGTATAAGGATAAAGTTTATTCATTTGAGGTGTCATGCTGACTCCAGTAATGTTTATTTGCTTGGGCTAAAAGCATGCAGGTCAGTAAGGGTGACCAGGACTGTGTCCCTGGATTGCTGCCTCTTTGGCTACTTGTTTTTCCAGCGAGGATGAAGCTTTGGGAGGTTTGAGGGACATGTTGCAGGCTCAGGAGCCAGCCACTTAATTGTTACCCTTTCTTAATTTTCCTACAATCTGGTGCAAAGTAATAGGACTTATTTTCACTTGGCATACAGAAAAAAATGAAGGACCACCCGCGGCTTCCCCGCACAGACATTTTTGCATCTGCTGCTCTAAAAGGAATGGATTGCAGCTTTAGGCAGTACTTTTCTTTTGCACTCTTTAGAAAATGATAATGAGTAAGTTCAGAGCAATGGCTCTAAAGGTGAAAAGCAGGCAGGCACTGTGTACTTGAAGTTGTTTACACTCGGTAGGGTAATGCAGGCTGTTGCACTGAATGGGGGAAATTTGGCTGAAAAGCAGCATCCTCTTGTAACAAAGTCAAGAATTATTGGCCTTCATAATCACTTTTGTTGCTTCCTGCTGTGGGCTCCTTTCCCCAGTGCTGCTGAGCTCACATATTCGGGGCTACGTGCTCCCTGGCAGTGCTGTGTGCCCACAGGAGAGAGCCTAAGCCAGACCTCCAGCTCCACTCTCCTTTCCCAAGGGCAGCCTGCTTTCCAGAGCCAAAGAAGAAGTGAGGTTTTTTTCCGTTTCTTACCCAAAATCCTGCTACAATGACGGAGTTGCAATTAAGTTCTTTATAACGCTTAGGCAGGGCTGGACTGCCTTCTGGCCTTGGACCTTGACATGGGGAGGAAGAGAGAGCATTCTTCACCCCATGGAGGGTCCCTGGCATCGGCCCCCAAAGCTCTGCCCTGCTCTGCGGGCTGCCAGCTGGGCCAGCACCCAGTGCCGCTCAGTTGGCATGCCTGCCTGGGAAAAATGAGCACTTTTAAGACACAGCCTGTTCCTTTTTGTTTCCGTCATGCTGAATACATCCTCCTCCTGCCCTCGGCACAGGTACAGCTTGGTCCTCAGCAGTGCCAAGACTTCCTCCATTCTGTAAATCCTGTTGCTGCAGCTGCCTTGACGAGTTTTCTGAAAACAGCTATTCCTGTACCCATGCAGCTTTGGGACCTCCACCTTGCTTAGCTAGCTCCCATCTGCCCCAAACTCTGCCTCTGGCTGAGTACCTCTGTAAGCCCTCATTCTGTGAACAATTTTGGTTGCACCCATCGCTGCCCTGGAACTTTCAGCACAGCGTGCTGTCAAGCAGAAAGAGGACGTGTACATTTTTCTTGGGTCCAGAAACATCTCTGGCAGATTCAGCAATGCCAGCTTGCAATGCCAGTAATGCCAGTAATGCCAGTAATGCCAGCATTTCTCTCCCTGGGACAGCTGCAGTATGTCGTATCAGTGCAACCTCCACTGCCCTGCTCTGCAGAGGAAGGTCCCTACTAATTCTACAGAATGACTCAAAAGCCTACAAAAGCATGAATTTCAGTGAAATCCTACAGAACTTCCCTACATATATAGTTTCTGTTGTGTTTGAAATGTCTCAGCATGGCCCCCAAACTTGAGGACAGAGAACATCATACAGTGGAATGTGTGGTAGCTTTATTTTTGGTGGCTTCAATCACCACTGCTTTAAAAATATTACACAGCATATAAGGATAATGCTCATAAGCAAGTGGAGTCCTCTGTATCTGAGAATACATTTGCCTCACTACACATCTTAATTGGGTGTCCTTTAACGACAGTGAAGCTTTGGTGGAAAAGGTCAGCAAATAACTGCATAGCTCAGAAAATTCACACATCATAATCCCAGTCCTCCAGCTTCCCTCTTCCCATGCTGTGCACTGTTCATCCCCAGATGGGAGCATGTTACAGCTCTCCACCTCCTGTTCTCTTCCTGCTGCTGTCAAATAAGAGCAAAACAGCCTCCCTCTTGCTTAATTGAGCTTGGCTCCTATGACGCTGAGCATGTCACATTTTATCAGTGAGTTTATAGTTATTGACATTCATTTTATTAGGAAGAAACCTTTGAAACAAAATCAATGCATTGCTCGTGCAAGAAGCAGCAAAGCTGTTTTGGATAGCATCGTGGTTTTGCCTGCAGCCCACACCTCTTTCCAGCTGGATGCTGCAGACTCTCAAAGGAGCAGTTAGTGAGGAGGTGGGAGAGAGGAAGGAATAAACCTCTGCATCAGGAAACACGAGATGGGGAATGTTTCTCTTACGCTATGTAGGTTGCCCATCATCTCAGCTCATAAAACCACAGTGCAGGTGCTGCTTGGCTTTTTACTTGGAAAGGCAAGGAACTGTAAGAGGAGTGTGAGAGGACAGGTGACAGTGGTGTGCTGCGAGGGTAGCCTGCAGGCATGACAAGTAAGAAGGGCACTTCCTACCCCTCTCAGAACTCAGTCCTGAATCTCACTTTGAATGTGATGAGGCAGGGAATTAAATAATGGCAGTGTAGTTTTCTTTTTTTTTTTTTTTTTTAAAGAGAAAATAAAGGTATGTTTCTACTTGTCACAGATGTGAGAAAATAAAACTTGAACATTGCTCTAAAGGTCACAAAATGAGACAGCAACTAAAAAGAGACCAAGCTTTATTTTAATATTCTGATATTTTTCCTAGCTAATTATATTATTCTGCTGGGTCCTGCAACATTTAAAAGTCTGAGATCAGCAGTGCTCACTTGCACCAGTCACAAGGCTATGCTACTCATCATGCCCCTCCTCGGAGCTTTGCTCAGGGGCCAGCTTCTGCGGAGATACTCATGTTGTCAGAGCAGAAAGCTAGACAGCTCGGTTCACATGCAGCCTCTGGATCTGCTTGCACCTCTTGGGGCACCAGGTTAGGAGAGATGTGGCAAGAAGGATGGTGCAGAAGGAGTCTTGGATCCCTGGTTTCATCTCTCCTGCTGCCACTGGAATGGCACCTTGAAGCAGTACCAATGCTGTGTCTTCAGAGTGCAAAGATGCTGCGGTTCCTGCCAGTATCCTCAGAGGCATTTCTGCCTGGTTTTCTTCTTGATTCCTACAGCTGACAGCTGTCAGACAAATACTTCAGGGGATGATGGGCTGCACTTCACACCAGGGTCTCACTGCAGATGTGGTAGACTGGAGATATGGATAAATCATGACAGAGTTGAGACCACCCTTAATTCAAGGCCACTTGTCCTTTCTCCTGGCTGCAGAAATAAGAGAAAGAGGTGAACAATGACAAGAAATGATTGGAAACACCCTGAAAATGAGGAAAATAATCTTCAACAGAGATGAGGGCTCCTGCTGTATTTATTAGAAGCCATCCCCCAGGGTCTTGAAACAGCTCATGTGGAGAGGAGTGCCTTAATGGTCTGGTCTCAAATGAACTCTTGTTGGCCATCTCTGATTCAACCTAGTGCTCTTCTCAGAAATGAACAATGTCTCCTCTGCAAGACAGTAAACATTAATAGGAGTTTCTCGGTCATGCCATTCCCTAGGTATTATTGTTTTAAAAGTAGAGTTTGCCAGCTTCTGTCACTGAGTGCTATGCACCCAGGAGCAGACTTGGTCCCAGTACAGGTTGTCAAAGTGGAGCTTTGCAATAGCTAGCTTTTTTTTGACTCTAAGTCATACAGTGGCAAAGCCAAGCAAATTCTCTGGGGTAACTATTGATTGTTTGTTTAATTTCACATTCTGGTACAGCTCTTAGCTCTCAGTGTCCACCACAGCTGCTGGAGCTGGTTGTTGGATTGAGTACTGACCAAGCAATTCCTGGCTCTGTAGTTTGGACCCCTGCTTTACTCTTTTGAAAATAAAACAGAACCTAGCCCAGATCAATAAAAATCATTGATTAGACACCTACCCCTCCCAGAATAATGGCATTCACTTTAAAGTCATTAAAATTGCTCAGGTTTGTTCTATCTCCTTGTAAGGTCCCACGCGTCAGTAGGTGCTCAGGTTTCCCTTACACTGGGAAGGTCTAGCAATCAGTTGCCTTAGCTCACAAGCAGAGAATCAGACTGCCACCTCATCACCCGGTATGATTTGTATGTAAGGCTGCAGCTTTCCTACGGGCCTGCATGACTGACTCCTCACGGCCCGGGAGGACTCTTCACTGAGGTGCACCACCCCAGTACCAGTGCTAGGGGGTACTGACCATCCTCCCACTGAACCCAGTGCAATTTTTGTGCCTATGTAGATACTGCGTTCACATTCACATATGTTTAGCCTTGTCTCCTGCTCCCTGCTTGACAAGAGTGCAGTGTGTACATGTGTATATGCACAGCTATAAGTATGCATTTAAACATGCTAGGGCTGTCTAGACCAAGGGTGGGCAGATCTAGCTTTATCCACTTCTCACCCAATAGGTGACACCACCAAAAGCCACAGTGTACTTGGGCAAGTTGGACTCTCAGTAGAATATAACCTCTCCCCTGGACCTGAAAATATATCTGGGGCAAATCTGAACTGTCTGAATCTCAGATCTCGCGGAGAGCTCCTGCGTGTATGCGTGCAGTCCTATGGGTAGGGCAAGTGCTTGCTGTGGCGCAGCACCAAAGCACAACACCGCAAAACAAGGAATACACTTCTCTCTTACACTGGTTACCATTGAAATTTTATATTTGTCCTTGTTTCCTTTTTTCCCTAACTCTAAAAATAAGTCATGGAGGCTAACACAGAGCTCTTAGGCCCCATTTTGGCCCCTTTCCACTATGCCTAAGTGTTTGCACTTCATTTTTCATTGAAATAGCAACTCTCGATAATGATACTGGCTATATATATACATACAAAGCAAGCAACAGAACAAAAAGCATTTACACAGGCTTTGCTTGGCTACACAAAATAGATCAAAAGGAGACAGTTATCCCTACCATTTGCCTAGAAGTTTCTTCCCATGTTTATTCATAATGCGAATGCCCCACTGCAATGAAAAGCTCCAGACAGAAACATTTTTCCTAACACTTCAGCAATTCTCATTTCTGGGTGGCAGCAAGTAACCAGTAGTGAAAACACAAGGGGAAATTTTCCATACTGTGGTTCTTTTGAGATTACTGGATAGTATTTCAGTATTTTCACTCCAGTACATCTCATTTTTTGCCTAACCACCTAATTACAATTTCCTTCTTATTACTGACGGGTATGAACTAGCAACCTGCAAGAAAATATGTCCAGTCTCAATCTGTTTGCAATCAATATCTCATCTTGAGAGATGATCCAGGTTTTTGGAGACAAATAAAGGATCTATGATTCATGCCTGTCATTTTAATAGGCCAGAATCACACCTGCAGATGAAAACCTTGTTAAGAACTAGGGTGATGATTGAGACTGGGATCCATATTTTGCAGTTGGCTTCCACTTTGACATTTAAAATATTTTACACTGGCTTATCTGAGTGAGAAATAAGTCCCTTGGACAAGTAAAATGATGCAGATAATTTGGTTTAGCTTCTTACACGATGAGTTGCCCATGTATGTTCTCTGTTTCCTTGGATACTAGAGATTTCATGTCACAGTTCAGCCACACATACATTTTATATTCCATTACAGTACCAGGAATAGGAATAAAAAATCCTCAGAAATTGTTAAGACATGAGCAAGACTGCAGGTGTAACCTCAAGCACGAACATCCTAGACAGGGTCAGATAGAAGTGGACAGCAAAAGCAGAAAGTTCATTGTCTGCATAGGCTTCTCAGTGGTGCTCTCTCTTGCTATTCTAAACAGATAAGACTTGCATGAGAATATTCTCCTTTTTTTTCACCATTCTGAAGCTGCAGTTAGTTTTGCTTTTGGCACATACCTGACTGACAGCTCAAAGTACAATGAATTAGACTACATGCGTAGTTTGGACTAAAACCCAGTCCAGGGCATTTTTAAACCAGTTTTCATAAGCCCTTGCACAATCACACTTAGGTGATAAAAATCAGAAGCTCCATCTGAAATGCTGCACTTAGGTGTTCAGGCAGATTTAGTAATCTCATAAACCAGTTCACAGACAAATGCACTCTTTCCATTCACTCATTCAGCCTTTGAATATTTGCCTAGCATTTTCAAAGTCTTTTGCAAATCAGATATATTTTTCAAAAATGGACAGATTACGGATTAATTCCAAATTAGTTGATAATAATGACCACAAAGCTGGTTTAAACAGTCTTACAGAAGTTAATTGACCTCTTAAGGAACTTGAAGGTGCATAAGTCCATGGGACCCAATGAAATCCATCCTCAGGTCCTGAGGGAGCTGGCAGACGAAGTTGCTAAGCTCCTTTCCATCATATTTGAGAAATCGTGGCAATCTGGTGAAGTTCCCACCAACTGGAAAAAGGGGAACACAACCTTGATATTCAGAAAAGGAAACAAAGAAGACCCGGGGAACTACAGGCCAGTCAGTCTCACCTCTGTGCCTGGCAAGATGATGGAGTAGATCCTCCTGAAATCTTTGCTAAGGCACGCGGAAAATAAGGAGGTGATTTGAGACAGCCAACATGGCTTCACCAAGGCCAAATCATGTCTAACAAATTTGGTGACCTTTTACAATACTGCCACAGACTTGGTGGACAAGGGCAGAGTAACTGATGTCCTCTACCTGGACTTATGCAAAGCATTTGACACTGTCCCACATGACATCCTGGTCTCAAAATTGGAAAGTCATGGATTCAATGGATGGAC
>JAOQGH010000019.1:60204794-60227512 GCA_025769975.1 Gallinago jamesoni | reverse complement strand
TCCTGGGCTGCATCAAGAGAAGTGTGGCCAGCAGGTCTTGGGAGGTGATTCTACCCCTCTGCTCTGCACTCGTGAGATCCCACATGGAGTACTGTGTCCAGTTTTGGAGTCCTCAGCACAGGAAGGACACGGACCTGTTGGAACAGGTCCAACGGAGGGCCACGAAGATGATCAGAGGGATGGAGCACCTCTCCTATGAAGACAGGCTGAGAGAGGTGGGGTTGTTCATCCTGGAGAAGGGAAGGCTCCAGGGAGACCATATAACAGCCTATCAATATCTGAAGGGAGACTACAGAAGAGCTGGAGAGGGACTGTTTACGAGGAAGTTTAGTGACAGGACAAGGGACAACGGGTTTAAATTGGAAGAGGGGAGATTTAGATTAAACATTAGGAAGAAATTCTTTACAGTGAGGGTCGTGAGGCACTGGAACAGGTTGCCCAGGGAAGTCGTGGATGCCCCATCCCTGGAGGTGTTCAAGGCCAGGCTGGATAGGGCTTTGAGCATCCTGCTCTAGTGGGAGGTGTCCCTGCCCATGGCAGGGGGGTTGGAACTCAATGATCTTTAAGGTCTCTTCCAACGCAAACGATTCTATGATTTCACAAGATAACTTTAATGAGACTTGTTTAGTCTGGATGAAGGGCCAAGGAAAGACCTAGAAAAATCTGGTGAGTACTTTCCAAATAGTTCTTCCATCCCTAGGTGGTGATTTTTTGTGTTTAGTAAACTGAGATGGACTTTTCCCATGTATTTGCTGGGTTATTTTGAAAACCCGAAAAACATTTATAATTTACAATGTCTCTTGCAGCAAGGAGTGATACAAGTTAATTGTGTGTTTTGTGAAGAGCCAACTCCTTGTGCTGTTCTAGAACCTACCTGTGTTTATTTCCATCAATGTCCCCAAGGTTTTGTGTTGGAAGAGCCCATGAAAAATCGTAAAATCCTTCAAGTCACTCAAAATTTTATAGGCCCTTGAGTTCTGCTCCTTTCCAGACTGAATGTCTTAAATCATTCAAATTTTCATCATGGGAAAGCTGTTCTATAGCTTCACTAATCTTGCCATTCTCCCTACGACTTCTCAACTCTTTGACCTTTTCTGAGCTGTTTCAAACCACATGCAGTGTCCAAGATGCAAATATATCATAGATATACATACAGTGGCATAAGGGCATTCCCTGTTTAGCCCTTTACCAGTTTCTGAACAACACAGATCTTCCTTCACTTTTCTGACCGATGGTGAGAACTGAGTAGATGTTTTCACTGGATGTACGTCACCTTCTACAAGTCCTTTCATTTTCCTGTTGCCAAGAAAAGAGGAGACACGGTTCCTAATTTAACTGTCTCACTTCAGTCTCTATTTTAATGTGATAAATTAGGTATTTAAATCTTGTCTGAGAGAAATTGTAGAGAATTTTAGGCAGAATATAGCAGAATGCCATTATTTACTTTCAAATCCTGGCAAGGTACTGAATATTTTGTACTGTTCTCTGAAGACTTTTGTTTTCTCTTTCAACTGCTAGTTCAGATGCACAAAGCTTTCTCTCCACCTCTTTGCATTTCCAGCTTCCTTCAGAGACCAGGGAATGTGTGTGAGCTGCGAGGTGGCCAAGGCTCAGCAATGGTCACCGAACGGGGAAAGCAAAATGCCACTAAAAGTGACACTGGATTTTGTTGAAGTGCTGAGGTGTATCTTATCTCCTTTTTCATATCAGTGGTGGTTGATGGTTGGTGTCAAAGTTTTCACTGAGATCCCACCTCTGACACCTGCCTAATGCAGGCAAAGGACAGCATGAATCAAACCATCATAGAGAAAGCCCCTGGCAGAGCTTCCCTGCTGGGTTCCCAGAGATGTTCTTGCCCATAATGTAGGAAGGTGGGCTGGTAGGGACTCACCACCCAGTAGGGCAGATCTCTTGTTTCCAAAAGTCATCAAGCCTTGGAGTGACTCACAGGGTAGTTATATCCCACATTAGATGCATTAGAAATCACTTTTTAATTAGGCTTGTAATATTTTATTTTTTATCAGTTATACCACAGAAGAAATCCTAACAAGGATGACAGCCCCTGCTGCAACAGAAGACTGCAGGCTTGAAGCTGGAGTGGGTTCCTGTATTGGGAAGCCTGTTTAGAGGCAGGCTCATTAACTCCAATTCCCTCCCAGGAGAGTGGCTTGCTTCATGACTAATGCTCAGCACAGTTAAGTGGCACAGCTAGAGATCTTGGCAAAGCAACATATGGTGTTTTCAAGCATTGTAGATGTTTCATTGCATATGTTTCCCACTCTGTTACTTTGCAACACTTCAGGGCCTCTTTGCTCTGTTTATCACTGCTGTGCTAGTCCTTTTTACCTTTGTTTTCAAATGTTAATTATTTACAGTATTGATACTAGAAATTCATAATACAAAGGTATACAAATTCATAACACACAATATCTTTGTATACAGCACTTTCAGTGTCTCTTGTAATTGAGACTCTGAACTATGCAAAAGCTTTTCAATGCCAGACTCTGCCACGGCTTTCCATCACACACTGCGTGCTAGTCATGAGTTGGAAACTCTTTATGCAAAGCACTAAGGCCTTGGTTTTATGCCAGCTAGAAACTCAATACACTTTTTGACTGCTTGGCATCTCTCCTTTGGAACAAGAGCATTTTCATTTGCACAAGTAGCCTTTACATAAATAAGCATAGATCAGAGGCAGGCAGGAAGATGCACAAACATGGACAGCAATAAAGCCCAGCCACGCTGGGGGAGCTCACCAGTTAGTACAGTGTGTTTATTCAGGGAACCACATTTGCCCTCTCTGGAAAAGCCATTGTGGTATTTTCTCCAGAGTCTGATGAGCCAGTCCCAGAACAATCCTTGTGAGTCATCAGTTTCCGTTTGCACAAACCTGGTGTTAAATGAAATGAGAGAGAGGCAGATAATCTGTTTATCTTCACAGGACTGATGTTAGAGTGAAATGGAGTTCTTTAGAGGGGATCTGGGGGGGGGGGAGGACTGCACTTCACTGGTCTACTGAGAACAGAGATGGACTTGCCAAACAAGCCAAGTGGCTGTAACATTAGCTCTCTTCGCAAATCTGTGTCCCATTTATTTCTTGAGTTTACACTGAGGAACAAGGAAGGAGGATTTTTTGCTGGGGTCTTCTTAAATCTACTAAACTTTCCATCCTCTGAACATTTAAGAGAATAGCTTGCTGTATAAACCAAACAGGAGTCTGTGATAGCAATACTAACGTTAATAGGTACGCTACCCAGGGGAAAATGAGGACCTTTGTTTTTTTGACAGTATGTGGCCAAATCATTGAAAAACAGTCCAGGTACAATGAGAAATCTGGCCTGATTGGCCAGAGTTGGACACCACTCTGCACTCTATGCGGGCTGTTGGGTGCCACTGCAGTGTGGCACCTCACAGGCAGAGAGCCCCAGCATCATTATTCCCTCACCATTCTTTCTCCCTGCAGGGACCGTTTCACAGAGAGGGGCCACAACAGAGGCACCCTTTTGCCCCAGAAATCTTCAAGCTGCTGAAATTGTCCCAGGATGGACTCACTACCAGCCATAATGCACAGAGACCCTGAGTCTGATCTCCATTTCGGTGGGGTGAGACCTGCCCCATAGTGAGCAGAAAGCCAAATTGGTCCAGCATAGCTTTGCACCCTGGGTTTTGCAGCATGTATTCTGGATATCAAACCCAGGAATCTCATGACCTTGGAAAAGTCAGGACAGCAGCTGTCTAAGTCCTGACTGCTGCGGTATGAGAGGAGCTGAGGTTTCTCTCTAACCTCTTCAGGGGTCTGACTGGCCCTCACCCCAATCCCAGAGAGGTCCAAGTGGTTTTCAGGCCCTCTTCTGATGACTTTTAAATCTCTCAGCATAAATAAAGCAAGCAAGCACTCACATTCCAGTGAAACTAAAAAAAAAAAAATTACAGGCTGTAATGGGTCACCCTAGACCTATATTGACTTCTATGAATGGATTCATTTCCAAGGCAGAACAGCTGAAGAGTAAATCACAGCCAACTAAATCAAACAGAATCAAATGCAGTAACATAGCGCTATTGCTGGTTCAAAGTCAAACTGACATGTAACATTGACTGCTCAAAAAAACTCATACAGCCCTACTTCAATCACATTGCTGCCCTTCTTTCCAACACATTTTCTTGAATTTTCCAATATAGAAAAGGCATAATTGAGATTGCTTAGTCACCGCAGTATGTGTTTCTGAAGTTTATGCTTCTTTTTTGACTTATGTCTATGCTTGCAATGATTTGTGCATTTTAAAAAAATCCTACCTCATAATTCGGGTTTGATGTGTACCATGTGAGGTCCCCACAGAAGATAGAAAAGCTAGCTAATTTATTTTACTTTAGGCTGATATAAAAAAGTCCGGTAACTTGCTTATGTTCCCTGATATTTGGCCAAAGTTCATTTTCTGCTCGGGCAACACTTTATGTCAACTGCTTGCTTCACTTGCTAGATAAGCTTGGCAAGCGATGAGATATGATCAAAGCAAGGTAAATTGGGCAATGGTGATTGTCGACCCACATTCTATCTGATAAGCATGTGTTTGTACTTGTGCAAAGTTCATTTTCTGCAAAGCTGAGCTTTGTAACCTAATGGTACTTCATTCTCCCACCTCACAGGCACAAGACGTTCTTCTGTCCTGCCTTTTATACATGTAAGTAAGGAAGGTGTATGTGTTACGAACAAAATCAGGAATCAGGTAAGGAGAATCTTCATTTGGAACAATAGGTGACCCCTGTTTTGGCTTCAGAGTAGGAAACTTAGAATAGCAGGTCTGCAGGGAGCACGTGAGCAGTTCAGCTAACTCTGGAGCCTATTTCTGGGAAGGATTAGCTGTATAAGTGCCCATCATAAACCATAAAAGTATCTATGCTTTACTAAGTTTCAGATGCTGGAGTACTACCCTGCAGCGATTAATAATAGTAGCAATAATAGTAATAATAATAATAAATTAATAGTTTTAATACCACATTAATAATAATGATACCACATATTGATAAGTAAGGCCACACAAACAACAGTTGCTGGAAATAGTCAATACTAAACTGGCTCCCCATGAACAAGGTACTGACATTGACACAATGTCTGAAACATACTTGCATTCACATATTCAACCCTTTCTGGGCTTACCTGGCTGATCCATTTTAGCACACTGAACATATTTTTTTTTCTGGTCAAAGTCAACACTCTATGGTGTACGGCCTACTGCCTGTGAGTCTCCTAAATCACTTTTTTTTTTTGTCAAACAAGACCATCAACCTTCCAATGTGGCGCAAGTCATACTCAGTAAGTTCTACACTATTTTGGAAAAAGCCTTTTTCTGGACGGAAACATAGGAAAACACATACTTAAAAATGAGCTCTTTTTTTCGGTCTTGACACTGCATCTGTCTATCTAATCGTCAGATCTCTTTGTGGCTGCAGTCCATCTATTCCACAGCTAACATTTAACTAGCTGTAAACTAATCAGAGAAAAATTTGTTAGTGTAACACCTCACATTTCAGCAGCTGAGTCTTTAAATAGGAATGCTGGCAGATCTGTGAGTGCCTGAGATGCATCCTGCTGCAGCTGCGCTGCTGTAGGTAGCAAAGCTCTAAATTTCATGGTTGCTAGCTGGTTACTACCAGACCAACTGTATAGAAGGAGAACATCTGCCAAAAAAGGTGTTGATAAAATCAGAGTTAGCCCCCTGCATGCAGGAAATGTTGGGGGACCAGAGTGGAATGTGTACCCAAAAGTTAAAATTCTCATACTGGCTGGTCAAGCTGGAGGAAGACACTCAGCACATTTGCAGATTTCTAGGCCAGTAGAAAAACTGAGCTGAAGTAAATGACTATATGTCTGCAGTGAACTACACTCAATCCAAGGAAATAAAAATAATTCATATCAAACTAATGCTGTCTTTTATTTATCATAAGTAATGTGTGTTTTACTTAGGAAAGTTAGTTACAGCCTCCAACTTTTTGCCCTGTTGGCCTTCAGGCTCTGAGTTTAAAGAGACAGCCTGGGCTGTTCCCTGCAGCAGTGGACAGACCCTCTGTGTAGAAGACCCCCTTGATATAGAAATCCATTTTTTCCTGCCACTTCTTTTCAGAAATTGAATAGTTTCTTGATTTGACTTCTTTTCTTAGTTTTGGACTTTGTTTTGTTTTGTTTTTCTGAAAAACAAGGCAGGAAACCTGTTCCCTCTTTTCCTTTTCTTCCAGATGTTCAAAGAAGCATAGTAGTTTTTATAAATTTAGGCTGTCATAGTTCTTTTGGAAATGCTGAAAACAGAATAGGAACAAGAGAAACACGAATTCCAGTTGCTTCCATTACAACTGTTAGAAATGCATCAGACCTTTCATTACTTTGGTGGTGCAAAAGTCACTTGTTAGCTGGTTAGCCAAGCTCTCACAGAAAGCAACAGTAAAAAATTATTTGGTTTTTGGAAGGGAATCAAAAAGAGAATTTATTTTTTTTTCTCAAAATCTTTTCCCATAGAAGCACTGGTGAAAGAAACATTCTTCAAAGTGCAAAGGGCTGCTTCTATTTTCAAAATTTCAGAGATCCAGTCTCCTTCAGGAAAACTATCATTTTTGTAGCTCAACTAACCCTTTGGTAAAAGACCTGCATACTTTATCTGCAAACTCAGTCTAACCCTCATTTAAGTTACGGGGTTCACTATTAACATTAGAAGACGTGTGGGACCCAGGTGCCCAGGCTCCAGTGTGGAGAGAACAGCCTGAAAGCTTCCCTGGGTTTCCTATGGACAGCCCTTGGGCAGACCCCCATGCCCTTTTCAGTTGTAATTTTCAGGTCATTTGATGTTTGAACCAAGTTCTGAAGGCTTGAAGTGGGATTTCCCCTGAACAACACCTGTGCCTCAACTCTCTCAGAAACTTTTACCATCCAACTGTTGGCTGGTCCACAAGCCCAGGCAGAAAAAGCATACTTCTCCTGGCAAGGCTTGCAGCATAGACCAGCTCTAACAAAGAGGGGTCCCATCTTTGCTAGTGCCTCTGCTCATTGCTGCATCGCAGACAAAAGCAAGAGGAACAGCATGGGGCTAGAACTAATGGCATTTGTGCTTCTCCTTGTGTGCCCAGGTGAAGAGATTTCACACCTCATCAGCAAAAATCCTTTGAACAATCAAGGACAATTTGAATAGGGTCCAGTTTAAAGAATTCCTACTCTAACTGCATGTTTGACTATTTTTATTATTTTATGCCCACAAAATGAAGTACTGGAAGTATACAAGGGCACTGACAAGCCTACCCATTTGGAGACCATTATCTCCCAAAAGAACAAAGTTTAAAAGGCTCCAGATGGTAAAATAAAAGCTAAATACTTTTCTGTTAAAGAGATCAATACGCCAAATTACAAAGATGACACTCATTGCAGAAGTTACGCAATAGAGAGGACAACAATGGAGTCCTTTTCTGCAAACATCTGTTAGATGCACTGGGTTGCAAGGGGATACCTGGCAAGCATGTGTACTTATCATGTCTGCAGTCCAATCATCACCGTGTCAGCTATTCTGTATTTTGCAGGGGGGCATCCCTGTGTCGCCAGGGATCCCTGTGTCTCCCACCATCCCAAGCACAGCCCTTCAGCAACCTCTGGGGGCAACTTCTGGGTTTGTCCCAGCTTCCAGGTGATGACTGCTTCTCTGATGCATGGTGGACACTTTCCTGTGAGCTTTGGCTGTGTTTTTAGCAGCAGCCTTTCCCTTTCCTTCTCTGCTAGCCCCTCAGAAGCTCATTCATTACCCCATTCATTTGCCACATGCAAGAGCAGAGGGCAAGCCTTGTCTTTTCCTATGAACTACCTCGCATGACCCTAATATCATGGTCCTCCTGGGACATGACTTCTGTTGTTGACTTATTTAATGCATTTAACATTTTGGTGTATATTTTAATTTATTTTAGTATCTTTTTAAACTGCAACAGTAAACACAACTACAAACTAGAAAACAGAGGTCCATGTATTTAGATGATATTTGATGTATTTTAGAGCAGACATTATATCGCTACATCAATTTTGCCTAGACACCTTGCAAGAGCAATTAAGTATGCTAATATTCTTCTTTAAGAAAAGTTTCTGGAAAACATTTGATATACTGACAAAATCCGAGGAAATTATAATGCCCTCAAGACTAATGAAACAGATGCCTTGGAAAGCAGAATTTAACGTTCCTCTTCCTGATTCATATTGTCGTAGTCCAGGTGTTGTATTCTTTTATACAGACAGAACTTTAAAATGCATTTAGAAGTCAAATGTTTGCCGATATCAGCAAGAGTTAGAGGTCTGTACATTTCTTGATTGTACATAAAAATACTTTCATAAGATGAAAATGCAGTCTATTGGTCCAATTCAACATTAGATTATTTGATTAATTTCTGTATCAACATTAGGTTACTTCTAATTTTTATTTTCCAAAAAGAGAGCTAAGACTTTTTTCAGCTTTAATATTTTATGTTAATCTTTATGTGGGTTTGTATTTTATTCAAAACATAAACACTGTTATGTTAGCTCTGGTTTGCTAATAATTTAGGCAATTATGAAGATAACAGCAGTTAAGCCCCCTAATTCCATATGCACCAAAAGTGTTTACTGCCTGGTTTATGGCTATGTCATTAATATTTTGGAGTGCACAGTGTTCTGGAGCAGTTCTGCAAGCAATGCATAAATCTGTAATACTGATACATCTCTGGCTTTTAGACAGCTGGCTTTTGCTCAGTCATTTCAAATGAAAACGTAACATAACCACTTTAAACCAGCTTTTCAATTATATCCACTATGACTACCACTGAAAATGTAGGGAAATTTACCAGTATTGCTATTACTAGTTTTTACAATTAGGGAAACATCCACTTTAGTTTAACTGGGGAGCATCTGGCTTTGGAACAAAAGAGCCTAAAATCATTGTACCCTTTACAGTGCAGGTTTAGGCAGAAATGAAACCTATGATTCAGTCCTAGATTAACATAGCCTTTCAATAGACTTGTGCATGACAATATGCCTAAACCCACTTAAAAACTATATTTCTCTGCTTCATAGGGTTATTAATTGTTTAAGAAAAAGAATTTTGATCCTTATATACTCTGAGCATAGCTGAGACTGGCAGACATTGTCTCTATTTTGCAAGTGAACAGTGAATACCTATTTTTCAAGTAAAGTCCAAAATATTACTTGCCAATAGCTCTTAATCACTATAAAAGAAGGTATTCAAATTTCATTATGTCTTACTTTCAGTAGCAGGCCTGTTCCACAATGTGACACACTGAAATGTATATAAGTATACTGAAATGTATATAAGTATAATGCACACATAGGTTTGCGAAGACAGACATTACCTCCATTATACAGGTGCACACAGAGATACTGCGGGGAAGGTCACATCCTGAAACTCTACATAAATACCGAGAATTGGGTGCAAACACTTGATAAAAAGGGCAAGTTTAACTGTCCAGCCATTTTTTGAGTGCTTCATGCCTGCTTTTGCAATCTGGTACAGGAAATACACCTGAATACTCAGGGCATCTATCTCTGGGCACTCAGCCACCCTGCAGCGTCGGGGATCCGCACAGACAGTGACCCTGCCTCCCAGTCAGTGCTCAGCGGTGCAGGCGTGCAGACAGTCAGAATGACAACGTCCTCAGGACAGCAGCAGGAGAGAAAGTGGCATCTGCTGACACAAAACAGGCAGCTCCGATGCTTGTTGGTGAGCTCTGACAGCAGCTGCCATCCCAGCTGCTTCCCACAGAAAGCTTTGCCCGTGAGGATGAAAGCTTAGACCACTCTGTGCTGCGACTGTCACGTAATGCAGCTACAACATAGGCCTGGGGTTTGGCCATTCACTACAATTTTGTAGCACATTTACTTGTGGGCACTGTCTCTGATGCAACACCTTTGTGGTCAGCTGGATGGCTAACTCAGAAGAAGTGCATATTGAGAGTATGGCCTGATTCACAACAAGCACACTAAAGCACACGATGATTGAAGCCTTCAAAATTTTGCTGTTATGAATAGAAAGCATTTGGAAGAACTTGATGTTTCCACTTTGGATTAATATTAATTCCTGTGTATGAAGTCTCAAGTGTTGCACTAGGGTTACACAAGCATCTGTAGATTCCTTTGCTGCTGTTCTTTCCTCTAATTGCTGACTGTGACCCAAGCAGTTATCTTTCTCCCCGTGCTCATCTGGGATCTTTATACAGAGGATTCCATTCTTTCTGGTACACCAGACATAGCAATATAAGGGAAGCACTTTGATATTGTACAATAAAGAAAGATAAGATACAGGTGTTAGATAAGAAATGACAGCTAAACTTATTTTCAAGAGGTTGTAAAACCAGGACATATGCATGTATCAGGAGGTTCCCACAAGAATGTGTCTTGAGGCTAGCAACCAGTGCTGGGACAGGGATTGTGTAACATATTCCTCCACACCTTGGAATCTGAGCCCACAAATATTTGTCAACCATGTCAAGTTAATCATGCTATACCTGGTTATGGGATATGGCACTTGGACTAGGGTTTAATTCTGATGGAGACTGCATGTGACATGACACAGCAGACAGGCATAGGCTCAGAGGGTGTCTCCATGGCCATCAAGCAGCTCCTACTTGCTGCTTGTGGTCCATCAGCAGTGGTAGGGCACTGTCAGCATCTGCTGCTTCGTCTTCTCAAGTAAGACCTCATCTGATAAAAACAAAGCTATGTATAAGCTGTATTAAATAAAAAGGTTAAAATACATTTTGGTCACTTCTCATTTGGATGTTTCTGAGACTAATTTGTGACATGGCACTTAGAGCCAAATTTGAAAGGCCCAACTTTTCCTTTTGACTTTACGGCTGTATATACACCACTGTGCCTCACTCCTTACCCTTGCAGGAACCTGTATTAGTGCAAACCTGACAGAAGCAATTGTGATGTGAAAAATATCCTGGCAGTCAGATGCTCACACTGCATTGATTGCACCCAAAAAAAGACTGAGTGCAGGATGGGAAGGAATACGACAAACTCTGGTCTGTAGGTAAACCATGGTCCTCATGGAAGTAACCCATCAAGCTACATCCTCATCAAACTCTGCTGTGCCCAGGTATGTGGCCTTCTACACTTCCAACAAGCTTCCCCCAAAGCCACACATCCTGAGCCCCTACCTGGAGAATGGAAGAGATGCGACTGTTGAGAAATATTAGCTATTTAGTTCAAATAAATAAGTTTTAATTAGAATAAATTACTTACGGTTATAATATGGTGTGATTTATGCGGTGTGCTTAGCTTTACTTAGCATGAGCAGCTAGATTTGCTGAAGCCCTTAGGCCACAATGGAGTTAATTTTCTCAGTAATTTTCCTATCAGCTGGTACAGTGCTGTGCTTAGTCTTTTAGTGTAAGAGAAATGTTGGTAACACACTGATGTTTGGGCAGTGTTTTCCCTAAGTCTAGGACTTTTCCATTCCCCACGTTCTGCCAGGGAGTGCAGATGCACAAGCGTAAACCAGAAGATAAGGAGGTGACAACCCCCAGCAGAGACTGCACATCAACAGGGTAACAGCAGTCAATGGCCTGCCTGGACACAGAAAAAGAATCCCAGAAGGTGTTAGAAGACCCCAGACCAAGAATCACCATTGGACTGAAAGACCCCAAGAATGGGTGAGGGGTGGGTGTAAAGATCACAAGGGTGTCATTGCCCAGGCGAGGTCCCTCTCTGGAGGCACCCCGCTCAGCTTGACCCTGCTGCTGGAACTTTTAATTAAATTACTTATTTTTATAAAATCTGATGCCTGAGACTCTGCTGCGGACAACTTAGAGTGGAGTTTGAAGAAGGAGGGGTCTCACTTGAGAGTGACTGTGTGTGTGAGGAGGTGGAAGGGGCACCCATTGGCTCTCGGGGGTCACTCAATGCAAAGGGACCCTGGTCTGAGCAGGGAAAGACGCGAGTGCTCTGTGTGCCACTCCTTGAGTGGGGTGTGCATGCCTGGGCAGAGGTTTCTCCTTTAACACGATGTCAGCTCTTTGCCACCTGGGATATGGGTGACTGGGAAAATCCTCTGGATCATTTTAGCCGGCTCTGGGAGAAGATACAACGTGAGCTGCACGCATGGCAGGACCTAATGCCACAGGCACAAAAGCAGTGTTAGAAGGATCACTCCTGTTTTGAAGAGGTATGAAATACTCATATCTATATGCTCTTGTCTTTAGATGCTTCCAGCCCAAAGATCATGGTAAAGCCATGCATCTCTCTGCAGTAGAATTCTACAAGTGGAGGGACTTTTCAAATCACCTTGCATCAACATCATCAGTGAGTCAGCGCGCCTAATCATGAGCTCATTTGCCATATGAATTTTCCCTGGACCCATGCAAATACTGCACTCAAATGAGTGCACAGTGTATTGCTGTGACAGAAAAACACCAGCAAACAAACAAACAGAAACCCTGAAAGGTCAGCGGATCAAAAAAAGGACAATTCATCTTATGCATAGCAGGGATGAGACAAGTCATAGCTCCTTGTCAAAACCACTAATTATCCCCAGTGCCGCAGGATACAATTGGGATACTAAAGGTTCTCAATAGGGTTGCATGCCCTGATAGCCTAATCTGATTTGCAAGAATGATCAGGATCCAGATTTGCTCTCCCTAAAAGAAAATGTAATTAATGGGAATAGCTCTCAACAGATGTCAAAGGGGGAAGGATGGAAGAGAGAGAGCATATCAGTCCTACTGGATTTCTCAAGTAAAACAAAAAAAATTACATTAGAAAAAAAAAAAGAGAGATTAATTTAGCTTGGAAATGGAGAAAATCACCTGAGAAGTTCTGTCAGAGCATGTAACAGTTTGCTTATATATGCTCAATGGTGTGGTTGTGCAGTGAAAACATTTCCAAGGACAATGTTGAGCTTGAGGGATGTTTTCCAGCTTTATCATGTACCAATCTAGAATACCCTCCCAAATGGACTAGAGTATGCTCACAGGTTTAATACCTCTCTCAACATAGATTCAGCTAAATATCTGTAAAGGCTGCCAATCTGTATTTTGTTTTGCTTGGGTAGTAACTACCATTCGTTTATTTATAGGGCACTGACGGTGTGTGTTCCTCGCTTTACTGACATGTGCCTTTCAATGAGAGAAAAGCCCTGGTGTCCTACAGCTCGTTGTGCCTTCCCTGCCCTGCGGGTACTGAAGTGACTACTCAGCCGGCAGGCAAGAAGGAGAGTGACAGGGGGAAAAGTGGCTTTAAGCAATCTTATGTGCTGCTTCAGCACTGAGGATTACCTATCTGAGTGGAGTTCAGAAGTGTCCTGTGAATATTTATGTGGGAAATGGATGCTGCCTGTGGCTAGTACCCTCTGGAAGCACAGGAAAAAGTGGAAATCTGTGAAGGTGATTATCAGCAGTGCTACAGAACAGCCTACACCGTCGCACAGCTCTTTGGCAGCTGGCTTTGTGAGCGTACTACTCTCAACAGCATTTAAACCACTTGCAATCTCACCACGACCTTTAGCTTTTGGTCCATGCTCACATACAGCTAAAACCATCAAATTGTCTTTGGCTGTCTGCTGATGAACTACCCTTGCAAATTCCCCTACTAACAGCCCTGCCTGTTTGTATTATTCTGGAACCATGCAATATACTGTGCTACATATTTTTCCCCAACCTGCCAGAGAGCTCTGTAACATAGCAAGATGTCTCACCTCCCTCACACCTCTCATCTTCCAAATGTATGGTAAGCTATATACTCTCACAGGAGTGGTCAGCAGCATTACCCTTACTTACACACTTCACTAGGAGAAAAAAAAG
Organism: Gallinago jamesoni; assembly: GCA_025769975.1. Classification (NCBI taxonomy): domain Eukaryota; kingdom Metazoa; phylum Chordata; class Aves; order Charadriiformes; family Scolopacidae; genus Gallinago; species Gallinago jamesoni. The sequence continues at coordinate 60,213,700 of JAOQGH010000019.1, read as the reverse complement.
CTTGGTTTATGGCTTCCTGCATTTCCCTATCAATTGCCTGAAGCATGGCTCAGTCTGGTACAAGTGCCTGTTTGTGAGGGGAAAGCAAGAATACCTAATTTCCTCTATTGTGCCCCACAACGTTAGATTTTTCATCCAAACATACTTCTGTGGATGATCTAAGGGCTGCTGTGACCTGCAGGCTTGCAATCCACATTACCTACCAAGGACAGGATACAATACACACTATGTAAGTTTGCATGTTTGTTGTTTGGTTTTTTTTTTTTTTTCCTAAATCATCTATTTTACAGGTGTGGCTAACAGTATGGCAGGTACAAATGCAACGGTGACTATTTATTTGATCTTGTGTCCTGCAAAGCAAACAGTTAACGTAACATGCTAACAACGGTGCAATTCTCAACGTTGTCACTTCTGCGGTGCATGGCAGTGCCACAGCGCCATCCCCACCAGCTCCCCACACACCCACCACACACCAGACTTCCCCATCCAGGGACACGTGGTGCCTTTGCGACCTGCCTCGGGTCGCCGGAGCGGCTGTGCTGGAGGCAGGAGTGACATCCTCTGCATCCCCACCACCATTCCAGGCCCACTGCATCGCCGGGCCTCCACCATGAGCTGTTCCACTCCAGCTGTCACCAGCCTCTTGTATATTTGATATCACATTGTGCATGTAAAAAAATTCTGCACCTACATCCAAGTGGCTGTGTTTCATACATCTTGATAGGCCATTCACTTCCACTGAAAATAACAGCTTGATATGACTAATCAAAAGTGCTCTGCTTTCATTTTCTACTTTGAAAGGGGCAAAAATCTGATATCCTAAGAGAAGCAAAGAAAACCACACAAGAAAGAACATAATCTAATTACTGATCCCAGTTTGACCCTGGGATGCTTACCAATTATAGCATTTTTAACCCCTGTTAGCACAACACATGCCTGACACTGAAGGTTTCTAACTGAAGAGCACTGCTGTTCCCTGGATTCATTTTCACTTTTTGGCTCATTTAAAATCTTTTCTAATTTCTATCTACTGCAGATAGAAATCAATAATGGCCACGCTGATCCCTCCAAGGTAGTTATGCAGTAGTAGAAATCCAAGGAAAAAAAAATTCCTTGTCACTTTATGTCCCTTTTTGGCCAAATATATATGTAATTGGTGTCTTCAAACACATCTTTAAATCATCCTCACAGAATATTTTTCAGGTTTCCATCAGCTTCCTGAACCTATGCTGGGAACCACAAGACTGGTGTCATAGAGGGCCAAAAGGTACTGCATCAGGCACAGTTCTGTAGGGATGGTTTGCAGGCTACCAGATCAGTCCTTGCATATGCAACAGGTAGTACCTCCTTGCCCTGCTGTCTCTTATGTTTCTGCTTCTAAAGTTTTTATAGTGGGGCTCTTCTGACTCTAAGTATTGTTTTAAAATCCAGGAAAATAAAAAATTAAGACAATAGTGCAAAGGAAGGACTTTACAGCCTTGTGAGCTGTTTTCTGTCATGCTGCTTATGAAGGCTGCTTCTGTAATATTTGTGGTTGAGACCTGACCACAAGAAATCCTAAAACCTGAAGGCAATGTTACAAGCCTGAAAAACCTGTCCAAAACCTTCACAAAAAGCACCATGTTAGACCCAAATGGTGTTTGTGTTAACTTGCTCACACGGCAACATTTCTACTGACTTCACTGGGGCAAATGTGTGGTCAGGACACAAACCAGGAGTACTTATCCCAGCACCACACAACTTTGAGGCTGTACACTCTACATGAGAGATCCTATGCAAGCCATGGGAATAGGACAATGTGTTGAAGGTCTTACCCATATCTTTTCCTCTAAAATAGGACCAAGATCCTACCTTACACCCATAAAAATTTACTGCATCATTTGCCCAAACACTTATTTGACCTAATATTGGCACAGACAGGTATATTCTCGCACAGATACTGTCATGTTTTACAGTAAACTGCTCTGAGGCCAGGTGTGAAATTACAGGCAATGTTAAATATGGTCTGGAAGGTGTTTCCCTTTGATAAATGGGTGTGGGTAAAGAATATTCAGTGGATGTGAATAATACCTGCTACCCAACTGCTAGTTTTCATTCCAAAAGCAGAGCTGGGAAACCTACAATGTTTAACTCCATGCCACTGAAATCTGCAATAATTTGTGACATTGGGGTAGCTTTATGGTGGCCATGAAAGTAGTAGCTGTTGTCATCATTTCAACTTTATTTTTGAACCTGGATTTAGACAATATGAGTTTTTTGCTGTAAATGGCATATCTTTAAATGTTTTCTCTTTTTAAACTACAAAGACTTGCTTCCATGCTAACTAGCAGTGAGCGTCTTGCATGTTTCAGCTGTATATGCCGAATAATGGAGGCAAAAATTGTGACTGTGATTGATTGACATATGTGTGTTGCTGTACTTGTTTGTGCAATCACAGACCCAAGCCACACACATGCTCAGTTAGCTGCTTAAGCATAAGGGATTACCGTAACTACAAATAAAAAAATGGAGAAGGACAACATTTGAAAGATAGCTTTTTTTTATTCTGATTAAAAATTCAATTTTATTGCTAATTTAATCAACTCTGAGAGCTGAGCTGTAGGAACTAGAACTGAGAAAAATTATAAAAATAATCACAGAAATTTGGAGTTTGAATGTGCCCATTATGAAGTCAGTGCCAAGACCATTAAACACTTCCAAGTGTCATGGTGCCAGGCCATACACTTGTGACAGACCAAGTGATTCTCTTTATTTGCATATGGTAGTTTTGTTTTCATGCACAAATGTCCTTGTGATTGCTCCTAGTACAGGTCAGCTTTGCCAGCCATTTTCCTCATGCACCTAAGAGCCCCTCTCTTTTCTGGAGGGCACACTTCCCTAGAGAAACTTCATTATATGTGTAATGCATTCTCATTTATCTGCCTCTGTCTTATTTGAGGTTTTTGGAGTGCTGCTTAGAGGGGCTCCCGTTAGTAGACTCTTGGCTTTTGTGTGACAGGAGGAAGAAAAGTTCCTGACAGCATGAAGCAGGCAGCCAGTTTTTCACAGAAGCCACACAAAAGGCCAATGAAAGGGAATGCGTAAGAAAGTTAATAATTCTTGGCTGCATTAATAACCAGTTATAGAAAAGTAGTATAGGAGCCAATAAATTAAAAACTCACAGTGATAAAGAAGTGGCAGAGACAGCTGCTGAGAAAGGTCTTGAAGCCCCAGCACGACTGATGCCGTCAGTAGTGTGACCTATGCAGTGTGCCAGTTTCAAACACAAGCAGCTGCTAAGGTTGTTGATTGAATATACAAATGTGTACTAGGGAGAGCATCCAAATTTTTGCTGTGTTGAGGTTTGGCCAAGCCTAAAACTTTCTGTCATTTTGCCAGAGCATATTTCTGTCCTCTGCTTGCCAGACCGAAGAAGAAAGGTATTTTGGAAGACTGGGACTTGAACTTGGGACTATCACCTTCATCATATTCAGAACAATTTTAAGAAAACCTTTGAGGCTTAAGCAACTCATTAGGAAACATTTGTGTTTTACTGGCAGGCGTGATATCTTTTTGTTTGTTTGTTTCAAGTACAGTTGCGGGAAACATTTCTTTTTCTTTTTATAACAGGAAAGCGAGATGAACAAGGAGAGAATTACAGAAAAGCCAAGAATGGGAGATGGTGTGAAAATACATGAGGAAATTCTAAAGAATGAAAAACAGAAGGAAAGAATCGGAGGTAAAAAGGAAGTATTAGGATGAGTTATTAAGTGATCAGGTTCAGTTGACATTTACATAGTTATAAATCAGAAGAGAATAAAGAACACTAAAATGATGTGCTCCCATTCATTTAGAGTTGTCTAGGTTGGAAGGGACCTTTAATATCATCTAATCTATCCATTTGGGACCTTTGAATTTGTCACATGGTATTGTTCAGGTTTTTCCATTTCCCTTTTGGTCTTCCACTTGTGAAATCTAGAATTCAATCAGACTTCAAATAATGATTTATTTTCTTGAAAGATACTGGCTGTGTTTTACAGAAAGGAAAGGAAATGGTAGTTTAGATGAGCAGATATTTCTCATTATGAGACATTATGAATACAGCTTTTTTTTTTTATTCCTACCATCTACATTCTCCTACAAACATGTACTAAAATTAAGCTGCTGACTCCAGGCCTCTTTCTGTATCTTGTGCTTTCAGTTTCTTTGGAGATGCCTTCTATCCAGAATGAAACATGAAAGCCAAGCTACTGTTCCTTGCCATCATGCTAAGGATCCATGATACAAAGCCCCTTCTACCTTAAGTACAGCTTTATGCAAAAATGATTTGGGGGTAAGTAGAACAGGCACCCATCTGGGCAACATAAAAGTATCATCTATACTGCCACTGCCCGGTCTGGAGCTCCTCAACTTCTGGGGCAAGTTTGGCACTGGCAGGGCAAAGTAGTGGGGGACAGGACACTGACATTGAGCTGTGACAAACCTTGGTGTGTCCATGCTGTCAGGGCTGCTAGCACTCTAGGGCAGATGTCACAAGGAGAAGTGGTGACCACTTAGTTCTCATCAGATGAAGGGGAGCTGATGGCGCCAGTGTGGGGTCAGGTCAGATCATCCTGTAAAGAGGGATAGAGACAGCTAAACAGCCGAGTGTAGGCTATGTTACCCATAGACAGTAACAGCTTGCTGTTGGTTTCTAGAAAGAAAAAATACAAAAGCTATGCCTTCAGTAGCTATCAGGTGCTTCTCAGATGACACCTGGTGGACAAAAACTAAAGAGATGAAAGCAGCCTGCCTTTACAATGCAGAACATGTACCATGCCTGCTCACACCTGTGCTACTGCACTTACCGCTGGTGTACCTATCAGATGGCTTCCCTACTCCATTTACCCCACCCCAGATGTATTACTACAGTGTCTCAGAATAAGCACATAACATCCATTATCTACCAACCTGTAATTTTCAGGTTGGTACCTTTTTTTCACTTGCTTCCATATTTTTTTTCATATTCTGGCTGATGGCCTGAGTTGGTTTAATTCTGACTTAGTCTGAGGCTAGACTAAGAGAAGAGACATTGTTTTCGGAAATAAAAAACACAAGGAAAGCCCATGTTGTTAGCAGCAACTGGGTACTTTTATAGTCTAGGATACCCAGCCAATTTTATGAATGCCTTCATAAGTGGATAGTTGTACCCATAGGGATGAAGGCTTTGATTTTTTCTGATAATTAATTTACTCTTTCTCTTTTAAACTACTTCCAGGTTGCTTCTCTAAAACTGGGTGTCTTTTCTGCCTGACACTTTACAACTGCCCTAACGCATTCTTGTTCATAGTCAAGACATAAGGTACGACATAAGGTACCAATAAAAAAAAAAACACCCTACTCTCAATTCACCCGGAGAGAAACATGTTTTGGGAAGTCTTTCTTCTGGGGATCCACATCCAGTGAGCGGATGCTTACGCCTCCTGGAAAGATAAGCAGTTTCCTCAAGGATCTCATGGGTATGAATACAACTTTACTGTGCAGTCCTTATTTTTTCCATTTGGCTTGAAGAATTTCATGAGAATGGGAGATACTGCTGAACCAACATTAACAGATGAGCCCTCTTCCATAAAGAAAAGTGGCTGTGATCAATTCTTTGATTGCTGGTACTGTATCTTCCAGGTTAACAGGGTTTTTTTTTCTCTTTTGGGGGCTTTTATAGTCTATGTATACCCTTTTATATGCTTTAGATTTTAATAGCTTTGTTTTTTCATGGTGTATTCCCATGCTTTATTTTTGTGCAAAAGCTTGAAAGCAAAATACACACAGAAGTCAGAGATTTGCTAACTTCAATCACCCAGCTAAACTGAGAAAGAGAGAATGTGGGAGAGATTAGGATGTAATTACTCTATGTAATTATCTAGCTTGTTTCTTCTGCATCTAGATTAGCTCTTTACAAAAAGCACAGAGACCACTCAACGACTGTGGCATTGTATTTGGTCTGGCTGGGATGGAGTTAACACTCCTCACTGCAATCCACATTGATCTGTGCTTTGTGTTTGTAGCTACAAGGGTGGGGATACCACCCCAGTGCTGGGACTGTTGCTGCCCAGTGCTCACAGAGTATGGGGGCTGTCTCTCCAATATTCCCCCAACGGCCAGAAGGCTGGGCTGGGCAAGAGGTTGGGAGGTGACATGGATGGGAAGTTCACTGAAACTGAGCAAAGCGATATTCCATACCATATGATGCCTGCTCAGCAAAAAAAAAAAAAAAAAAGCTAAAAGAAAAGGGGAAGGTGACAGAGGGAGCATTCATTATTAAGGCGTTTGTCTTCTAAATCAATGCCTACACATACTGAGGCCCTGCTTCTCAGGAAGTGGCTGGACATTGCCTGCTGACAGCCAGCAAGTAGAGAATAAATCAATAAATCTTTTTGCTTTCCTTTGCTTCCAAGCATTGTCTCTGCTTTTAATCATTAAACTTCCTTTATCTTGACCCATGAGTTTTTAACCTTATTTTTCTCCCCCTATCCTGCTGAGGAGGGGGAGGGATAGAGCGTCTTGGTTCACTCCTGGTAGCCAGTCAAGGCCAACCCACCACTGGCGTATCCTGGTTCTACTCCTGCTCCATAGAGGAAATGAAGTAATCTCCTGGCCAAGCTGAAAGCCAGGGTTCATCTTTATACTGGTACCACAACGTGATGCCTGACCCCTCTGGTTCTTAGAGCCAGAACTAGCCAAGCTTAGCTCTGCTCCAACACCTGAAATACCTCTGCACATGGTTTCCAGGGCATCTTTGTAAACTCCTCAGGATTCTCAGTAACTCACGAGTAAAGTGTGTGGCAAACAATAGATTGAGCATCTAGAAAGTGGTGAACAGTATCTGAATTACACTATGACCAAATCCACTTTATTAAATTGCTTTGCTGAAAACAGGTCCTTGCTGTGGAGCAGTCCCTGACAAGTTATCAGTTGGCTGATCCTAATAACAGAAACCATAGAAGAGCTGACAGTCACCAAAGAACAGTAAGTACAAACATGTTCTAGAAGACACACTTGTTTTTCTCTTACATCCAACAGTGAAGGGCAAGACAAAGAAGACTTTGAAACACTGCTGTGGAGAGAATGCTTTTACAAGCCATTTCAGGTAGCAATCTGTGAGAACAATCCTCCTTAATTTATGCTGATGGCTATTTTCACGTTTTGAAATGTTCTCCTTTACTTGTTAATTTCTATTCAGCAAACACAAAGAAATCAAATATAACCGCAGTCATAAAATATAAAGAGGAAAAATATATCAGGAAAGTGCTCCTAAAAACATCAATTAGGCAATAAAATGTCTTCAGCTTAGGCCATTTGGTTAGCATCTGTGAACGCTTTTGTGTTTTGCAGCTGGGAAAACACCAGATTGTAGAATCTCTTTAGCTAGCAAAGCCACTGCATGAATAGATTATTTCTATTCTGCAGAAATGTTAATTGGCAACTCATTAAAAGTTTGACTGGTATATGTGAAAGAAAAACAAGATCCTGAGAGTCCCAAAAATGTACTGAATAAACTGAAACTCTTTATTTTCTGTCAGGGCAATTATGATATACTCTGGTCTTCCTAAAGGAAGCAATCAATACAAAACCTTACATCCTGACATAAGAGAAACCAAAGCCGGTAACGCGCATGCTGCACGAATTGAGAAAGGGAAAAAAAAAAGAGGGAAAAAAAAGAGAGAAAAAAAAGGGGGGGAGGGTTAAATCATATCGCAAGACGGTTAATCAGTCATAGCCAAATTACAACCATGCATGGCTCTTCCTAAGACTAAGACCAGCCGCTGAGGGAGGAGCGGGACACAGTGCTACCCTCCAGCAAGCACCACTTCCTGCCACACCTTAATGGATCCCTATATACAGGGATCCCCAGGGGCCCACAGGTCAGGCCAGTGCTATCCACGGGGCCTTCAGCATGTCGCTCTGACAGGACACCCGCTTGTGACACCCAGACTTCGGCCCCGATTCCTCAAGCCACCTCAGAGGACTTTTAAACAGCACCGGAGAACAGCCTGGGGCCTCTTGAGGCCGCTGTCTTCTCCAAACCCTCACCGCCTGGAGCGCTCGCCCGCAGGGCCGCCGCTGTTGCAGGCACTGTAGAGAGCACCTCCCCCCTCCAAGACGGCGGCACGTCTCACACAGGCACCACTTGGCTCAGACAACACAGGGCAGCCGTTTAAGCCCGCCTTCTTTCTGTCTAAATCCCAGGATTTCGGGAGGCTTAAACTGCCGGCGCGCGGGCCCCCTGTCAGCGCCGCCGCCAACATGGCTGCCCTGGCAACGGCCGTAGCTGCGGCGGCCGCCGGGCAGCAACAGGTAAAGGCCGCACCGCGGAGCGGGGCCGCTGCCCAACCCGCCGGCGGGGACAGCCCTTCTCTGCGGGGACCCCTCTCTCTGCGGCGACCCCCCCTTTCTGAGAGGAGCCCCTCAGAGGACCCTCCTATCTGCGGGGATCCTCTCTCTGTGGGTACCCGCGCTTTGCGGCCTGCCAGGACGCTGACGCTGAGGAGTTCCAGCCCTGTAGGAAGTGTAGGGATCGAGGTTAAAAAGAAACGTGTAGGAAGCAGAGCCGGCTCACCGGGCTGGCCACAGAATGGTGGCTTTATAACCTGAAATGGGAGTTTTATCGGCTGCATTCCTAGCAGGGGTTATGTTAAGGGTGTTGAGTGTTGCTGCAAATAAGCATTGGCACCTCACAAGGGGCCTTATGCAGATTTCGGAAGTTAAGCTAGTGCTTTTCTCGAACGAGATGAAATGGGGTAATCTGCGTAGTGTAGATTACCTGCTTATGGTCAGGTAGGGACATCCTCTCCCTTGTCAGAGACTGACTGCTGTTATAGTTTCAACAAAAAACTTAAGTCCGAAATAGGTTCACTAAGCCTTTATTAAGGTAGGAAAGCAAAAACAGC
>JAOQGH010000019.1:60165762-60191130 GCA_025769975.1 Gallinago jamesoni | reverse complement strand
TGGAACAGGTTGCCCAGGGAGGTGGGTGAGGCCCCTTCCCTGGAGACATTCAAGGTGAGGCTCGACGAGGCCCTGGGCAACCTGGTGTAGTTGGAGGTGTCCCTGTGACTGCAGGGGGGTTGGACTAGATGGCCTTTGAAGGTTCCTTCCGGCCCAGATGATTCTAAGTGTAGTTCTAAGTGTGAACACTAAAGTTAATTTTTATAAACAGAGATTAAACTACTACAATTAATTTTTTTTTCAAAACTGTGTAACTATAATTTGTTTGTGCAGGACAAGCTATAGCAAGTAGCTACCTAGTGTAACTTTATTCTGTACTATGACAAAATAATTTCTAGACAAAAAAAAAAATAACCATGAAAAAGCTGCATATATATTTTCATACAATTTGGTTTACTTCCAAAGAAAAGTTTGCTTATCCATTTGTTGTATGTTTCAGGAGCTAAGGATTTTACAAACACAAGCTAAAGAAGGAGAGAAACAAAAAAAGGAAAAAAGGTTGGCAAAGCTAAGAGAGAAGGTAATTTACCAGTTTTTTGTTTTAATCTGAGGTATTTGTAGCGTGGTTATGCAAACAACCTTTTTCGTCACTGATCTAAAAAGTGATTTATTTTTACTTATCTAAATGATCATAAAGTAAAAAAGAAGTTTAAATAGGAAGCCATACTTGTTATCAGCAAACAAAAATGCAGCAGGCATAGTTGTTCATGTGTTTAAAAAAATTTAGAGAAAAAAGGCAAGAGAGATTCTACTTATCTCCTGACAGTATTTGTTCTGGACAAAGCCTATAGCTTACACAAATAAACTGCTATATAGGTGTTTTTTTTCCTGCTTTTTAAATGGTCTCCTACCTTTAGTTGAATAAGGAGGCTGGCCTCCAGAAGAGTTTTGGGAACATTATCTGGGTTTTTAGGGTTTGACCTTTTAAAATGACTTGATTTGGTGTTTCTGCTGTTTCCTGTGACTGTGGAGGGAGAAGTCTCTTTCTGGCTGGCCTCTGCACCTCTTCGTACGATGAAGACTTAATGAGTGTGCGTAACTCATTCTATCACCAATGAAAAACACCATTTTTTTTTTCTTTTGTTTGATTATGAGGTGGAGATTCATGTCACCAGTGACGGGTCCAGCTTGTGCAGACCTACCACAGGCTGGAACACATGGAAGGGGTGCCACCAGCAGCTCCAGAACAGCTTTTACCTGCTCCCAGGAGGTGAGAGGGGAGAATGACTGCCGGTGAAGCAGGACAAAAATATAGTTATGTATGAGCTCATTATGCTTTTTTTTTTTGCCCTGTTTTTAGAGCTGCCCCGGCCTGGAGACAAGGGCTACAGATGAGCAGCCGTCGCGGAGGACGGCTCCCTTGCCTGACAAGTGGCCAGCGGCCCGCGGGACTAGTCAGTAAACGAGCTTGACACAATGACACATTATCACCGTAGCATTGTGTTGAGTGCCGGATTTATAACGTCGGCTGCCTCGGGCTGGCGGGGTTTGCGTGGCAGCCTGTCCTCCCCTTTGCCTTCAAAACGTGTTGCCCGCCGGGCAGACACTGGGCGGCGGCGGCGACACGCCGCCAGCAGCAACCACGTCACGGCCGCCAGGCCTACTCCGGGCGCAGGACCCGCAAAGGGCGGGGCCCGGTCGCCGCAACGTCGCGGGGCGTGGCCGCCGTCGCGCGTGATGTAGACGGTGCGCGCCGGTGGGCGGGCGGCAGCAAGATGGCGGATGCGGGGCTGGGTTTGGGGGAGACCGAGCCGGCGCCAGAGCCGGAACGGTTGGAGTTCCTGCGGGAGCGGCATGTGCGGTTCTTCCAGCGCTGCCTCCAGATCTTGCCTGAGCGCTACTCGTCCCTGGAGACCAGCAGGTAGTGGAGCCGAGGTCCCCCTAGCGCCGACGGGCAGCGGGAGGGCGGGCAGGCCCGCCGGCCCGGAGGTCGCCGCCGGGCCCAGCCGCTTTCGGGTTGGCGGCCGGGGTGTTGGCGCTCCCCTCGGCCTCGGACGGGGTAGACGCTCTTGCCTTTCGCCCGTTTTCGGTGAGGCTGCGGCTTTTCCCTCCGCGGCTGCGGGCAGTGGCGCTGAGCGGAAATGCCTCCCGGAGGGCTGCCCGGTCCCCCCGGCGGTGGGCAGGCTGCGGCACCGCACCGTGCCGGGCTCCCCTCTAATCTGCCCAGCAGCGGGCCGCCGCCAAATAACAGGAGTTGGGTGTAGGGGTTTAGGTTGTGCTCGCGTAAGCTCCCCGGTATCCGCTAGGGAAGACTTGTTGAGCCTTTTAATCTATTTTCAGCCCTGTGCTTCACTCTTTTAATCCTCCCTGGAAGCCGATTTTTCTAATAAATGACTTAAGCCTTTTGTAGCTTGAAGTCAGCATGCAGAAGGCTCCTGTTTATCTAACAGGAATAATTTAAATCTTTGTTAGCTAGTATAAAAGCTAAAATACTATTGAAGTATGTTCCTTACTTGACACTTGTCCCTGTAATGGCTACAGAATGCATTTGTTTCAGATACTTAAAGCCTTTATGTAAAGTAGTCAGTTGTATCTGAGGCACAAGAGGATCAATAATTTGGTTGTCAGGCTGTACTTGATGAAAATTTGGAGACATGTAGAGGGTTCGATCTCTTACTCAACCGATATAATCATTAGATACTTTCACTCTCAGTAATCTCCCACAGGTCATGCTGTGAAGAGTGCTTAATGGGTTTGATCAAGTCTTCCTGCAAAATCAAGCTTTTTGTTTTTTAGTTGGTAGTACAAGCACTTGGCAAAAATTGGATAGTGCTGAACTCTGTGTGGAATAACACGGAACCATATATTAAAAAGGAAAGTTGAAAATCCTGATTTATTCATTAAGGATTAGCCTATGTTCTGGTGTACCTTGTCAATTATTTTAAATGACAGCAGGAGGAAGCCTAGGCATGCCATACTCTTAAATCTTTCTAGGCATTAAAGTTACAATAACATGAGTAGAGTCATTAAAATCATCATGCAAAGCACTAACCTTGGCCACACTTGACTTATGGAGAAAGGCTAAAGAAATGGGATTTGTTCAGCCTAGAGGAGGGAAGATCTGATCACAGTTGTCCATTACCAAGAAACTAGTTACAGCAAAGGATCTCGTCATGCAGCGTAATGGTGCAGGAGGCTACAGGAATGAACCTTCAGAGAAAAGTTGTCTTGATGCAGGAAAAATGTTCAAATGTTCTTCACAATTAGAGCAGTTAATCACAAATAGGTTGCCCAGTGAAGTGCTGGAGTAGCCTTTGAAGATTTGGCTTGTCAGGGTCCTGGGTCATCTTACTTAAGGCCTTGAGTTCACCAGAAGGTGTGACCGGTGATCTGGGGAGACCCTTAACAACCTGGACATTTTTGTTCTGTGATTTACATTGCCATGTTGTTGCAGTTTGCCACTGAGCTCTAGTTTACGTGGGGTCTTTCCCAGTCTTACTGAATAATGCCAATAATAACAGTAAGTGTTTGAGAACTCTTGAGAAATTAATGAACTGAATTTATAAACTTGAATTTAATGTGTGGTCATTGTAGCCACAACACATTACAATACACTAGGCACTGGTTATTTACATAATGGCTGTGCAACACTGAAAATACACTGCTTTCTGAAAACTTGAACTGTCAATTTGAAACTATTTCAGGATGCCGTAAATTTTGGCTGATGAGCACAGTCCAAACCTTCATTTAGAATGAAAATCCTGGTCATCAGAACTCATACGTTTTTTGTAGTCATGATGTTTTTACTCAGCCAGAGGTTTTTTCAGTTTTCTTACACTGATTTAAAAATCAGTGTTCTGCAGATATTCTTACACGTCTGTTAACAAAATCTAAGCAGGGCACTGAACCATAAATGTTTCTTCCATAGTTTGACCTTGAGGGTACTAAGTTTGCCCTTTTGACAAGTTCAAGGTCACTGAGTTCAGCAAGCCTCCTGAGCTGGTACTGCTGCACAAAGAAATGCTGTTATCCTTTTATTCTTACCTCTGTTGTTTCCATGTTTGTGTGGTTTCATGGTGAATTAGATGGGGAAACTCAATTAGATGAAAAAGGGACTTGTAGGAAAAAAAAAAGAAAAATCATTTGTCAGTATGTTGTTTTTTGTTAATGGCACTGCAGCAGAAATAACTGCATTTGTTCTCACCAGGCAGGGTGGTAGAGGATGAAATTTTTCACACAGTGCTGGTGCATTTTCACTTAAGCTCTAGTTTGTCAAACACTTAGGTACAGTAGGTACAATGATAAAGAAATTTGATTTTGCATTGTTTACTCGCTGGCTCAGAACCTTCACCATTATTTTTGTCTGTGGTTACTGCATGCAGCATCAGCAACAGTAGTTTTTCAGTAATCTGGTTGATAGTGTTTCATCCAGTCAGTACTGTGAGGTTTTGCAGGAGAATGTAACTCTTCTAGTCTCTGAAGTCTTTTAGATTGTGGTACTTCATGGTGCTTTTTGCAGCATGCTTACTCCCTTTCTCAAATTGGTCACTTCAGAAATGTTCTCTGAATTTTGCTGGGAAACTGCAGTCTTTCTGCATGTCTGAAGACGGAAGGGCTCTGAATCTGTCATCAGAAATGTCTTTACTTGCTTGTCTTGGAGGGGAATTGAAGACAAATGATGTGTTTTGTAAGCTTCCAGTACATCAGTTAAGAAATTAATTTCAGCTGTCAACTTTGATGCTTGACTTCCTAAATTAATACACAGGCAAAGCTTGAAGAAAAGATACAGGAGAAGTGACGCTAGACTTGAGGATTGTCTTACAAAGTGCTAGCCTCTGTGGAAATCGCTGTATATGGAGTTTTTACATTTAATGCTATGTATCAGCTAAGGTGCTGCTAAGAGTTGTCTTTGTTAGTCTTAGAACATGTGTCTTAATTGTCTGTGAGGCAGGATAGCATATGGAGTAAGGATGCAGTATCTAAGATGGCCGTATTGGGACTTGCCTGTGTGCAGTGGTGCAGATGTTCTTGTACATCATATGTGAATTCCAACACACTCTACCGGTTGTTTCTTAGTCATGCAGGTACTAGTAACACAGAGAATCCACTCAAAGTTAAGTTTCAGTTTACGCATTTAATGTAAAAACACTTTTTACATTCGTTTAACTGATACATGTATTTTTACTGTAGTCTGTCGTGTACAGCCTTGTGATTTTGGACCTAGTTGACAGCAGTTTCTAGTGTGGGAGTTCATGTGTTGTTTCTGCCTCATGGGAAGTAGCATACCTCAGTAATATAGTGTCAAAATGCCTTTAAGTAGTTTCAGTAAAAAATTGTCAGCCTTAGTGTTTGTGAAAATCAGAAAACATGCAAGGTTTCAGAGTAATGGTTTACTGTAACAGAACAGAAAATTCCTCACTTTTATAAAAAGTAATGGTTTTGCTTGAAATAGTGAGTTATTATCCAGAGTCAGTTTTACGTTACACAGATCTGATCGGTGGCAAAAGTTGGTGTAAGCCTTGAAGTTTTAATTTTGCACTTTGAAAGACATTTTTTTAGTCATCAGGTGAGATAAAAGATACTCTTGTTCCATGTGGAAATACCTTTGTGTGAAACATACTTTTTTTTTTTGTCTCTTGACACTCAAAACCTTTATTTGTAGTAATAATAATCATAGTAGTGAAGGGACATATTTTGAAATCTAGCGATTACAAAGTAAGTTTAAACTTTCTTTTGGCACTAGCTGTCACGGAGCTCTACACTATTCCATGTTTGATTATTATTTCTTCTTAATTATTTCCTTTTTTTTGCAAGGACCATAGACTTGCATGGAAGGATTCTTTGAAGAGGGAGTGTTCATCTTCAGTATTCAAGCAAATCACAGATTAAAATCTTCTGTTTGTAAGAGCAGTGTGAAAAGCAATGCAAAAACTGAGTGTCAAAGTAAGATCAAGTAACTTCATCTTCACAAGTCACCATTATTCAACTGAGTTCTGGCAACTGCTTATGCTGTATAATCATAGATGATAACAGTTTTGAAGCAGTTGTTGACTTAAATTCTGCTTGTGAATGGCCATATGATGACTATAGGAGCTGGTCAGCCCAGTGATAGGAATGTTCACCCTTTGAGGTTGTGCCATTTTATTGAGATCAGTGTCTGCTGCATCATCATTTGGCTATGTGTTTTAATTAGAATAATTCTTTTTGGAGGTGTGTTTTGGGCTGACTCACATCACCAGTTTTCTTTGGTCTTACTGTTTGTAGTTCTCATGCAGAACCACATGCAGAAATTAAACAGCTGTAGAGGTTTCTGTCCACATCTGTCTCCTCATCTTCTGAGATGCCTACTACTGATGGCCAAGGTGGCTCAGCAGCTTGTGAGGTAACTGCAAATTATAACTTGGTGTCCTAAGGAAAGCTGGCATTAACTTTTGGTTTTCCTTAGCGTGCTAAACTAGTTTCTGCCTGTGTAGCAGCTCTTTCACAATCCTTCATCTTATCTGGTGAAAGGACAGCAGGAATTTCTAGAAGGGGGACAGGCAGATGCAAGTGTGGGTGGCAAAATATACATCCAGCTAATTTTAATCTGTGTCAGAACTTCCAAGGTACCATTACATGAACATTATCTCTTATAGCAAGCTATCTCAAGTTCCTTACCCAGTGCTGTTGCTTTGGTGCTTTGTCAGAGCAAGTAATGCAACTGTCCGAGGAGCCATGCTGTAAACTAGGTGACTGCAGTGGTTTGAAGTAAAAACAAAACCCTCAAATAAGGTTTTGGTTAACAGACATGGTAGCAGACATTTATGGAAGGAAATGAACTATGGGCAAGAAGGACATTCAGCACGCTAGCTACTGCACACCAGTATTTTACACTTAGATTTGACATGCTTAATTTTAGATATTTAATGAAGTTAGTTGTCTAGGCTCCTTTGTACCAAAGGGCAAGAAATAAGTACCTTTAGATAGATAGTAATTCATCCTGTGTGCCTATTTATACACTGTTTGGTTACAAAGCAAGCCTTGCTGTTTGACACCAAACTTCTAAGTATCTGAAACTGGGTTTGGGACGCAATGGGAGATGGCATACTGCAGTTCAGGGTTACCTTGCACTTACTGTGTATTTAAGGGATTGCTTATGTAAGAATTCATCACAGAGAACTAGTGCTCCACACTTTGTAGTGTATTTTTTTCATGTAACCAGACCCTTAGGTTAATGTCTGATTTGGCCTATTATTGCTATGTCAAAGGAGGGGTAGCTTAAATGAAAAACCTTGTTGAGAGAGAGAAATATTTACAGTACAAAGAATATAATTTTGTCCAGTAGAAAAATTTTCTGATCTAGGCTCTGTGTTGCACCACTGTCAAAGGCTGGGAATTCATAGATATTTCTGTTTCTGCAACCGTTTGTTAATTTCCCCATGATATTTTTGGTGGGAAGTGTAAGTCTTATCTTTTTCTTTTAGGTTGACAATTGCATTTTTCGCACTCTCTGGTCTGGATATGTTGGATTCCTTAGATGTGGTGAACAAAGATGATATAATAGAATGGATTTATTCCCTGCAGGTCCTTCCCACAGAAGACAGTGAGTGAGTTTTTAGTTTTTTTTATTGATATTAACATCTTTACTTTTGCTTTTTTTTTCACCTGGGGAATAGTGAATGGCTCTTGTTTTTTATAAAATACAAGGTTGACCTTCTTGGAGTGCAGTCCTGATGATTTCAGATAGCAATGTCTATCAATTCCTAGAAATATATCCCTCTAAAGTAGTAAAGCTAGAAAAAGCATTTAGTTTGGCTTTCTTTTTATGTGAAGCTGTGAAATTAATTTAAAGATAGGACAGTAAATAATAGTAATGCAGTTGCACCTTTAAGCATCTCAGAGGAATGTTTCACCTAGTTCTAAAAGAAATGCATACTTTACATATGTATTGCAAGTCTAATACTGACTATTATTGACTTCTACTAATTGTAGCTGTGCCAGGAGCCTTGAGCACAGGTGTGGTTATTTGGTACAGCTTTTGGAAAATTAGAGGTATGAAGTTAAGAAGTAAAAAGGATAAACACAGTTCCTGCTTTAAAATGAAAAAATCTGTTCCTTATATCTGTAAAGGTTAAATTTACGTAAGGTTTTTAGGAGTAATGCTGTTGCTGCATCCCAGCTGTCCTCAGATTGGAAGGTGCGTAGCAGATCCAGGCTGTGGAGGGAACATGTGGGAAGGGTCCATTTCCTGCTGACTTGACAGAAGTTTCTGTGTGCTGTTTCTGTGTGCTAGGTGTTATTGGCAACTTTTTTATTATTATTTTTTCTGTGGCAGTTCAGGTGAGTGGCTGACAGCAATGGAGGAAGTGGAAGGGAGGGAGGGAGGTGTGTGCAAGAAGGCACTGCCGTTGCTGGGACTGGAGGTGCTGGCATGTTAAGTGCTGGTGTGGGATTAGCTCCAAGTTGGTCTCTACAAAAGAGGTAATTCCAGGTTCCTGTCTGTAAAGTCATGAACATGCACTTTGTATGTTGGATAGCTGTGGAGAGAAAATAATGCATTTCCTTATACTATCTAGTCTAATTATATACTACATATTGGGTCTCTACCCTAAAAGCATTTTTATGAAATAAAAGTAGTCTTACGAAGTAAGCATATGAAATTCAAGATTGCCAATGCCTGATTTTTACAGTAATAAAAAGATCCCTTTTCTCATTTTGGTGACTTACAGACCATCAGGCCCACCCCAGGCATTAGCTGTAGTATGTTTGTATTTTCTTGTATTGTATTCCAGGACTGATGATAGAAAATTAGGGATTTGGATCACATAATTATTCCCACAGAGTTTTTAATCATGAGAGGGTTCCAGTCCCTTAGCATTAAAAAAATTTCTATGGTTTACCATGCTTCGTTCTTAGGAGTTGCTCACTTTCTGATCTTTATCCCAGTCTTTAGGAGTGTATTCTGAAAGAACAGTGAAGTTTGCAAGAAGAAAGATTAGAATAGGATTTGTTTGGTTGGTTTTGATAGTATGCAGTAGTTCTTGGTAAGGTTTTTTTCTACTTGGCCAGCATTTGCAATAGTCCACTGTCAAGAGCCTCCTAGGGAGGGCACATTTGGATACAGATGAGATGTGCTTCTTTTTCTAGCTATCATCCCATCGTAACATTATAGGACAGTAGTTTTGCAGTGGGCACTTTGTGTTCTGTGTTTTTAAGTGATAAATCTCTGCTTTTTACTAGAAGAACAAACTTTATTCCAGTCTTGTGTTTTTGTATCACATAAAAACTCTGTTCTTCTAAAGCTGTCTTGCTTTTGGTAATAGCACCACTCTGTCTGGTCACTTAACCCCCAAAATTTCAGCGTTATTTATATCCCACTTCCACTTCATGTAATGGACAACAAATGGTGCAAAATGTAAATGATACCAACAGCAGCAAGCTGGATACTGGATGACTAAATGTTCAGAAGGGAACGTATACCTTCCTGTAACATCTACTTGTAATAAAATGAATTTACTTTCTGTTTTTTAATCCTGAGTGTGCAGTATTTGTTAATTGGAAGCCTCCCAACAGCAGAGCCCTGATTCCCTTTTGGTGTTTTTGAAGAAGCAGCATCCTTACTCTGCTTTTAAAGAACCATTCTATTGCAGCTTCTTTGACATGCTTGCTGATAAGTCCCACTTTCTAGGGAAAACTGATATTCAAACATTTATAGTATAACACTGTTGTTCTGTTATGTGGTGTCTGGAACGGTGAATTCCAATAATCTTGCCTTAAGTTAACTGTATTGTACTTGATATAAATCTTCATTACTTTTGGCTCTGGAGCTGAAAACCTACTTAAAATGTATATTTTATATCGGGATATATTAATACTGAATCTTGGTTCTTTTTTTTTGATCCCATCACTGGTTGAATTCCTAAAATGAGCAAAAAGGAAATTACTGTAATTCTTATTAGAAAAATAATTTTCTCTGATGTTCATGTTTGTCCCTCCAAGGCTTCTATATCCTTATTATGTCAGTTGGTTTTTATTTAAGCTAGTTTTTTAAGATGGCAAATTCAAATTATTTTGAGAACTACTGCTACCTTACCTTCATTTTTTCTAGTGGACAGGGGACAGAACAGTTGATACTCTGCAAACTCTGTATCTGATTATTTTTACCAGTAACTGTTATAGTAGGTGTACTGGCTGGGCTAGAACTTGTTTTTTCCATAGTAGCCCATATGTTGCGGTGTTTTGTGTTTATGACTAAAACAGTGTTGGTAAGACAGCAGTGTTCCAGCTATAGCTGAGCAGTACCTGCGCAGTGTCAAGGCTGTCTCTTTCCTACTCTGCACTCCTCCCTCAGCAGATACAGCCAGGGGACACAACTAGTTCAGCTGACTGATCCAAGGAATACCCCATACCATCTGACAGCGTGTTCAGCAGTAAAGGTTGGGGAAAATAGGAAAAAGCCACTGATAGTTATTTTCCTAAATAACCCTTATATGTGCTGAGGACCAGCTTTCGGGGAAGTAGCTAAACCCCTGCATGGCTGATGGGAGGTAGTTGAACGAGTTCCTCCTTTGCTTTGCTTGTGCCTGCAGCTTTGGCTTTGCCTGTCAATCTGTTTCTGTGTCAATCTGTGAGTCTTTGCTCTGTTTTCTTGCCATCCCATGGGAAGGGAAAGTGAGTAGCTGTGTGGGTGCTTAGCTGATGGTGGGGTTCAACCCATCACACCAGGGCATTACAATATCTGGTAGAAAATTCAGTGTTTGGTGGTTTAAAATGCTTCTTAGACACTCACAATATACTGTAATAGTTGTAGGTAACTTGGTTGTATTTACTGGTATGTTTTGTCTGATGGTTAGTGAAAGCTTCCATTCAGAGATTCGTAGCCTTTGAAAGCAAGTAGATGCTATGTGATCCAAATGGAAATGCACTAAAGGAAGCTAAAGACTAAGATCTGTCAGGATAGTTTGTGTTTGTCTGTGGGTTTTCTTGCAGGTCACATTTAAAAACAGTTCAACACTTTCGAAAGAGAGAATCCAGAGCTCTGTATTCAAGTAATGTAATTACAGACAGTGGAGTCACACTCCTTGGCTTTTTTTATCCACCATCTCTCCCTGTAGCAGCACTGGCACTTGTTTCACCCTGCTTGAGAACTGGTTTAGCTTGTTGAAGTGGCAGAAAAGCGTCCATTTATTTATCTAAAGCATGCATCTGTTTATCGAAGATGAGCTTTCTGTTGTGTTGGTGAGCTGTGTTGGCTGGGAGTGCTAGTGCCAGTCCAGTAAGGGAGAGGGAAGAAGACTGTACTTTCTGACATCTGGATGCTTCACTGGCTTTGCTGTACTAAGAAATAGCACCAAAAGAAGAGTGGAGGCACACTTCATTTTGGGGTCTGAACTATCAGGACCCACACATAGCAGGCTGAGAACTGTTAGAGTACATCAGGGGCCTAAAACTTTCATCTGTCAAAGTCCAAGTTTAAATTTGTAATAATGCTTCTTTGTTCTTGTATATCAGTCCTGAAAACAAATTAAAATGTCATTGACTGTTTTGGAGATCATTGTTACATGTGGGCTTTCTGATCATGAGTTTCTTGAGCAGAAATATGAATTTTCCTCCAATATAACCTTCTTTAACGGTTACATTTGAAGTATTTATCTGGATGTGTAAAGGATTTCCATTTTAGATACGGCTTTGCTTTTTATGACATATGCTATTGCTTTCACTTCTAAGAATAATTTTTCTTTAGCCCTAGTTCAGTGAAAATTGCTTATGCTTATTTTTATCTGCATGTACTGACAGCCTATGTTAAAGTTGTGATTATTTTTTTGATATTAAGATTTTAATGATGTGTATAAACTTGCTCTGTACTTGGAAAAATGAGAACAGCCTTGGAGCCCGCGAAGTGCTTAGGTAACCTGAATGGGAAGTAGTGGTAAAAGTTATCAATCTTCCCATGCAAGACAAATCATAAATAAGAAAAATGTTCTGTCTGTAACAAAAGAGCTCCCAGATAAGCTGTCTGTGGTCATCTCTTGGAGCTTTATTACATATCTTGAGGACTTTGTGGCCTCTGTGCATAGAAGTAATGTGGTTTTCTTCACAGGGAAGTCTCAGCTCTTGATTGAAGCTTGGAGTCTTTTGGTTTGGCAAAAGGGTCAAATCTCTATAGTTCTTCTGTTCAACAGGAAAAGATTTTCCCAGTGGATTGTTGTTTTGGGTTGTTTTTTTTTTAGCTTGCAATCGTCATGCAGTGGTTGATGAAACATTTATTACTTTTGCTCTGTCTTAAGCGCTTTCAGAAAGATTAAATATGCTTAATTCTGAAAGCGAACACTAGGTGGTGCCACGTCATAACTCCAGTTACTCTTGATGCTTCAGGAGGCTGAGCTGGAGCTGAACTGGTCGCTCCTGCAGTTCTTCTACAAGGGACGTAACCGAAGATCGTATCCCTTTAATTAGGGTGTGTTTAATTTCTAATTCTGATTCTGACAGACTTCAGGAAAGTAGGCGAGAGTTTGATTAGCACTACTAAGCTACTAGATAACGTAAGAAGTACAAGTACTTTGCAATAAAATAAATAGTAAAACTAATTTAACAGAAAGAGAGGTGTTTTGCATAAATTGCAAGACAGTGTTTTTCCCCTAATTCCCCTTTACTTCCCATTTGGTTTTGAACTTGTGTGTTCACGGGAAGCAAAAAAAAAAAAACTTAAGACATGATGTCAGTATGCCAGTTATCTGGTTAGAAATGAGCCATTTTCACTTCCTGTTTTAACACTTCCTTTATCAGCTCAGCATTCTATTTTTTAATTCAAGATTTGTAACTACAAAATTTAGCGGTTCACTTGTAACGCTGAAGTTCTAGGAAGTATCTACTGTACGCAAATTAATGACAATGGTTTTTTGTTTCATGAAGGGGATAAAATTCCCTTTAAAGATTATGCAGCAGTAAGGGCCTTGAAGAGCTTTGCTATTATTCTGTTTCTCCTTGGAGCCTATGTGTGACATCTTGGATGGTAGATCAGAAGTCACTGACATGAAGAGTCAAAGTTGATTATTAAATTAATGATAGCAATACAGTTATAAAACCAGTATTTTAAAATTAAGTAGTTGGTAGCCATTTTGTGGTACAAGAAGAGTTTTAAAATATTACATGCAAACTGAACAATTAAAGGGAAAAATAGATCCTGATTTTGTTCATGTACTTTGTTTTTAATCTCTTTTTTTCATAGTAGCTGTCAAGTCAAAAGCCAATCAAAGTGACCAACAGCATACTTCATGTGGGTCTCATACCTCTGTTTCATCCTTGATAATGAATTATAAGCTACAGTCTAAAAGGCCAGTAAAGGGAGTCAGTTTTTCTGGGATGAATCCTTCCATCTCACAACTAGCAGCTGAGTTCTGTTTGACTGCAGAGATGTCCTAATTGTAGCACTTTTTCATTTGCAGCAGGCCAGGACAGCTGTGTGCTAGTAGGCTAGCAACTGTTTTCTGCATGAAGGGTTCACACATTAGTGCTGTTTGAAAGTGAATTTTGTAGTTTACTTAAGCACTTAAGATGCAGGTTCATTTTTACTGAAAAATAGGCCAAGTGAATGATGACTTTTCCACAATGTCACCTAAGAAACCTGCTATTTAAGAAGTAGAAATTCTGTTTCTCCTCTTACTGATTCATCCACATTGTCTTAGTTTTCAAATTGTGATGCTTTTTGGGCAGAGTCCTTCAGGACCTTAGATTAGTCCTTAAGACTGACATTTATTGTGCTTTCCAGAACCTGTTGTAATATGAAATACAAGTCTTTGACTCCAGGAGCTAACACACAAATGTTCTTTGTGAAGATTTAGATTATAACAAAATATCTGTATTTGTGAGCCTTTAGATTATAACACTTCCTATTTTCTCTTAGTGGGTATGACTGTAGCATACCACTTTTTAGCACAGACTGAAATGGCCTTCAATCCACCCGTGGAATCACTTAAAAAGTACTTTTGATTGAAAGGTGGGAGAAGTGGAGAATAGAGATGGCTTGGGGCTTTTTTTTCTGTTAAATAATAGTTCACTCCATGTAAATTAGATCCAAAGTTTTGTCTGGTAGAGAAACATGCATAATTTACCCACATTAAAGTTCTTAGACTGATGAAAGCTTCTAGTTTCAATGTTGCATGTATGCAGAGTGTATTTAAAATTAGAAGCTAATGTGTTGATTAATGATACCAGAACTGGTAGACCACATTGCATGGTAATCTTTTGTAGGACTTTCAGCTTTCTAGCTATTCTTGTTTAGCTACTCTAGTGCAATTTTTCCTAATCTCCATGAGGATTTTTGGATTAAAAACTGAATAGCTAAAAAAAGGGGGTGGGGGAGGAGAGGAGGAGGGTGGATTTTAAGAACACCCAAGTGCAATTGAACTACAACACTTATTAGTCTTTCCCTTTCACAGACTGAGCAGTGAAGTAATTGAGTTTTTGCCATGCAGATGCAGATTTGAGCCCTGCAAGACTGAACTTAGCTCTAAACAGTTGTATACTTCTTTGTCCTGTGTGCTCAGGTGCTCTGATACATTTCAAACAAATTATACTGAATCACTAACAGAAATGTTTGATAGCTACAGTGTTCTTTTACCTGTTTTGGGTGAGAGAAGAATGGCTCCAATTAAAATTTGCTTTTCACATAATTTTAACTGTTTCACTCTGACAGTATTGATTTAGATTGGTGCTAGCTTAAAATTGCAAACAGTTTGTTTGTCCTTGTATGCGTTGCAAAGTATCTTAAAACAATTCTATGTGGGAACAGATGGTATTACTAGGCAGGAATCCAAAGAAGGGGAAAAAAAAAAATCTGTTAACCCTGGGCACTTTCCCAGGGGAGCAATCTTTTATTTTTTTTCTTTCATGTGAGCATGGAAGACAGTTCTGTGCTGATATGAACACTATATTTCCACTGAATCAAAAAAATCTGTTGCGTTGTCATTATAGCAGGACCAAATTTGTAAGTAGTTTTATGTGTTTCTTTTATTAATTAATCAGACTGATAACAAACTGAGGTTGCAAACATACCAAAAGACACATGTGAACTCTAGCAATCCTGTGAATAGTGTTGAACTAACAGGTCTTGATCTGGACTAGAGAATTATGGTTTATAAAGATTGTTTCAGCAAAACAAGTTAGTTGAGTATTTTTTTTTATCTTTCCAGGTTCAAACTTGAATCGCTGTGGCTTCAGAGGCTCTTCATACTTAGGGATGCCATTCGATCCCTCCAAGGTCAGCTAAGTGTGTGTGGGGGAGAAGTACTTTCAATTAGGCCATAAATGATATGTCTTTTGCATAATATTAACTGCATAATAACAGAATATCTGGAAAGCAGGAATTTTTGCACTGCTAATACACTGAAATGTTTGTAGAGCTTTTAAAAAACATGCATAAGAAACATACTAACATGGTACTGCTTGAGCTTCTGGGGCTATGAAGAAGTTGACATACAAATTGTGGCTAGTCTCAATGCACTCCACTCCTCCTCTGATCTGTTACTGACGTAGGGAAACTCCTCAAGAACTATCATGTGGTAGAGAAGGGCAGAATTGCTCCATATGAAGTGGTGCAGCAAATGCTGATGTTTGGTATTCTTCTTCCTGTGATGAAACACACATTTTTGATTGCACTTGTTATCCATTCAAACAGGCAAGTCTCTGCTAATCCCAGCTCATCATGACCATAAGAGAAGATGTGTTGAAGCCTGGGGAACTGAGGTTCAAGAGAGTTAAATCTGCGTGCAGAAAGAAAGTACCCTTAATACAAGAGAAAAAGGAGGTTAACAGAATCATAGAACGGTTTGGGTTGGAAGGGACCTTAAAGATCATCTAGTTCCCACCCTCCTGCCATGGGCAGGGACACCTCCCACTAGACCAGGTTGCTCAAAGCCCCATCCAGCTTGGCATTGAACACTTCCAGGGATGGGGAATCCACAACTATGGAGTCATAGAATGGAATAGAATGGTTGGTACAGAAGGTCTGATTTGGTTGAAAGAGGGAAATAGAGGCCAGTGTGCAGGAGGGACTGTGAAAGAGGTACAGTAGTTCTATCCCGTGTTTAAAAGTGAAGAATCAAATCTCACTAAAGGGTGCATGAAAAATCTGGAAGAGCACTAAATTATCACCAAGTATTTAATTTTTGTAGTGGATAGATAACAAGATTTTAAATATAAATCAAGAAATCCTGGTATCTGAAATTAAAAGCAAGGTTGGACATTTGATACACTATTGACCATAACTGAGTGTAAAAATAGTTGAACTGACAAGTATGAAGACTTTTTGGGCTTTATTTTTATTTACTTTTAATAGCATGACTATGCTTCTTAGTAACTTGTGGGAATATTAATCTACATTTGAGTAAAAACTACATATGCCTCTTTCCATAGCAAGTCAGTGAAATACTCAGAGCAGTAGTGTTCAGAGGTTGTACTTTCTAACAAGGGAAACATAATTATGAAGAGAGGTTTTTTACGTGTCTACAGTGGGTGCTACAGCAGCATGTGACAGGCAAGGTAATTTGTCTCTTGGTTTGCTTTGGCATTTATTCTGTTCTCTCCTACAGATGGTGTCTGCAGTGAGCTCGGACTGTAGTAGCAAGATTAATTCATCATCTGTTTTAATTGAAATTAACCTCAGTGACAATCCAACCACCTGCTGAGATTGAAGGGAAAAAAGGAAAACTTCTGCTTAAAACCTAAAACAATTTGGGATCTCTCTAGTGACTTAGTGGGATACTTAGTTAAAAATAAAGTTTAAAGACAAAATAATAGACAATCATTTCAGTATACTTGTATAAGAAAAAGACTGGTTTTATTGAGAAGATGGTTGTCTTTGATATGTGACCCTAGGAAGTTGAGGTTATCATGCTGTTATTGTGGCAAAACAGCATTATAAAATGAATAACAACATAATTTTACCAAACTGAGATTGAGGAAACATGACTGCTACATTTCCACTAAGGTCTGGGTCAATGCTACGTGATGTAGTACATTCAATCAGTGCATGCTTTTGGGAACCTTTTTCAAATCCTCCCCAGTGTATAAATGTTGAAGAGTGAGTTCTGGATATAGTTCTGAGATCCTGTAAAGGCCCCTGAAAACAAAAAGTCTGTAAGATTGGCTAAGTGTCATTATTCTGTCTGAGCACTTTCTGGTGTTTTAATTAAACTCTCAACTTCTAATAGTATATGCTTCACACAAATATTCTCTTTTCAGGAAATCTTTGCAGCCCATTGGTGTCTCAGTGTGTTAGCCAATCTGCAGAAGGAACAAAGGGGTAGAATAGTGTAACCTGTGGAAATCAGTTATGAGGTCATTATCTGTAGAAATGTTGGCAGATGGATGTGCTTTTTCTTCAAGCATTGCAAGACATTTTTCATTGCATCTGCATTAGAGCGATCAGATCTGCTTCATTTATTGGCACACAAAGGTTTAAAGTGTTTCCAGCACTGTTGTCCTCAAATGTTCTGAAATAACTTGAAAAAATAAAGACTTGGAAATCCCCTATGATGACTTTGAATTATGTTTACGATCTTGATACTTTTTTAATTCATAATTTTAAAATGTTCTGTTAAAATCTATGTCTTGAAAAATATGTTTTGAAAAAGCTTGTAAGTATTTTGGATTTGCATTGAGAGTTACTATTGTTACATGCCAGTCCAGTTATTTCATTCTTGAATTCTGAGTGCCATACTGGAGGTAGCCAAATCTCTTCTGTCACTAGGGACCCTTCAAAATAATAGGAAAAAAAGCAAAGGATATGTTATAAAGGATATATGTTTTATGTTATATATTGTTATATGTTATATATAACATATGTTAATATGTTATATATTTATATATGTTATAAAGGGTATGTTATTTCCAATTTAGCTAAATGTTACTAGGATAGCTCATTTGGTTTTGGTTTGGGGTTTAGCTTTTTTTAGCTGTTACCCTCTCAGTGTTTGATGGTAGTGTCTGTATAGCTATTTGGGACTGTAGCAGAAGTGAAGAAAAATCTTGACTTGACTAAGTCACCATACACAGCCCTCACAAGGCTTAGCAGTCTTCCCTGTAAATGAAGGTTGGGTACTGCTTCTATCAGTGCATTTCAACATGAATCATTCAAAATTAGATAATTATTTTTTTTAATGGCTCCAGGTTCTGCAGTCTCTCTGATTCGGCGTTATTGGAGTTTAAATTAGCTCTTTAATTTGGGGGTGAACAGCCTCCTTAGAATTTCAGATGAGCCAATGTCTGTTCAGTCTCTTTAAAGTATTATGAATCAGTTTTAGGGGGTACACAGAAAGCCAGTATGTAAGATTGACATAAATAACTCATGCCATCACTTGGGAAAAAGATCTTTTTTTTGTGTTCCTGACAAGACCATGTTTGTAACACTGGTACCAGGTGCGAGAAGAAAGTTTTTTAGTAAGAGGGAGTCTGCCTGTGTAGGAGTATGTTTGGTAGCATTCTTTTAGTGTTTGGAGAGACCTTGCTTTTTTTGTAGCAGAGTTTCTCATCCATTTCTGCAGTGGGCAGCAGGAGTTGTTGCTGCCCATGAGTTATGTTTACATAGCTGTTCTGGATAATGTGGTAGGGAACCTTATGTCACTGAACCAGATCTAAATGCTAGAAAGATTTCCCTCACCTTGCATCTTTGATTCTTTTAAGTCAGGCTCAGATTGTGGCAACCATGATGGTAACGCCCATAGTGCAGAACTCTTCTACTCTATTGCTGATAGACAAGTTAATTTGTTTC
This sequence comes from Gallinago jamesoni, assembly GCA_025769975.1. Classification (NCBI taxonomy): domain Eukaryota; kingdom Metazoa; phylum Chordata; class Aves; order Charadriiformes; family Scolopacidae; genus Gallinago; species Gallinago jamesoni. The sequence continues at coordinate 60,172,442 of JAOQGH010000019.1, read as the reverse complement.
CTGTGTGACCTACAGGAATTATCACAAAAGGTGAAGTGTATAGAGAGAACAGGACCAGTGTATTAGTTCAGATGAGTAGAGAGCGCTTTCAGAGCAGTTTAATACGCTCGCTCCAAAAGAGCGAGACATGCAAACTAGGCTCCTGGTGAATGAAACTGAGGGAGAACTTGCACTCCAGATAAACTTCTTCATCAGTAGTTGGTTAGTCCAAGGATCCAGCCTACAGCTGGCACAAATTGTAAGATGCGCATGGTGTGGGCACTGATACTGCAGCACCTCCTGTTCTGTCTTCCAGATGCACTTCTGTTGCATTAGTCCTTCAAGTGTCATAACCTTATTAGATAAATTTTATTTCATCTGGTTGTTTAGTCTAAGTCTTTAACAGTCCATCCACAGCTTTCTTGTTGCTAGTTTGAGATGTAGCTGATGCCATTCTTCAAACAATTTCATTCTGTTTACCTCCACGTCCTTTGCCTGTGAGGCTCACAATTTGAGGTGGTGGCAGCAGTAAGTTTTTTCATGCCTAGGCTGACAGCTTGCTTAGTTGCTGCTGTTGCTTTAGTCTGCAGTGTCTATGAGACAGAATAGTTTTGTTTCACTAAAGGAGTGCTGTGTTCATAATACAGAACTTAAAAAGCAGCTTCCTTTTACCAAGCTTGAAGGTGCCATTAAAAAATCATCTGCTTTGGCTACGATATCTTTATTAAATTTGGGACAGACCTGCACAATGCATGAATTACTTTTTCCTTCATAGCAGAGACAATCTAGCAACACGTCTTCCCTGTCATGCAAATTTGAGAGAGTTACCTGAAATAAAAGCTCTCTAAACCAGAAGTCGTTTAGAGAGGAGATAATGCTTTACTTGATGTCAGGTGCTAGGTAGAAATCCACAAATCTAGCATCCCATACCATGGTTATTCACACATTATTTACACACAAAAGATTCTTGTTATTTCTGCCTGCCTAATATGTAACTCTACCTAGGCTTACATATTCATTAGGATGACTGAATAGCCCTTTTGCAGATGCATATTAAATTTTGCAGCATCAGCAAAACACTTCTGCCCAGGCCTGAGTTCCTTAGTGGTTGTTTGGGTAGGGATACCCTTCCTCACTTTGTCCTTTTAAGGTATTGAGTCATCTTGGGACAGTAGAAGTTTACTGTAAGTTTGCCAACTTTGTGAAGATAAGGATATTCCTTGAAGTAGCCACAGCTCTTTCCTAATTGGTACAGGAATACATTGTTTGACGTATGAGAGAACCTTGAAGTGATTAACTACTTCTTGCTATTCCACTCTTACCACCAGCAGCTCAGTGACGAACTATTTTCTCACACAGTAAGAAGGTCAGTAGGAAGCAAACAACATTTTAGTTACCATATGGTTATAAGCAAAGCAGAGGCCTGCCTTTGGTGACAAGAGGTATTGGCAATTATCTCATGAAAACTTTGAGACTTGGTATAATCTTTTGCATTTGGAAAAGCCATTCAAGCCCTGCTTTGTCATACCAAATTGTCACAGGGCCAGTTTCTACAAATTTTATGAATTCTCAATGTTATGGAAAAAAAAGTATTGTTTTCTTGGGTTTTGGTGTTTTGAGTTGGTTTTCTTTGTCTGAAATAAATGTCCAGTTACTCTAATTGTTCTCCCCTCAAAGACCTGCTGTTGCTTGGGCTCAGGTGTTTTGTTGTGTTACTGTATGAAATACATATTGGTATGTGCAAGTACAACATAACATTGTATAAGTACTTTCACAGTGAGCTTGAAATAATTACATGGAGTCAGGAAGATAAAGTGAATTCCAGTACACTTCAAATTTGAACAATTATGATTAGTGTACAGAATATGTTATTCTTATATTATTCTTCTGGTGAATATCTGTTTTAGTTTTTTTAAACCACATGTGGTGAACAAAGACCTGTTTGGCTCTCAAAAGCTTCCAAAATCCTATAGTAATTACACATACGAAACATCATGTTGACCTTTGAGTATGCCTTGTAATAATTCCTGTATGATCTCATATTGGTTGCTGATCCTTCTGTGTTTAATTTAATTTTATTGAAGTATTGGCCATATTTGTTGGGATTTTTGGCCCTAAGCCAAATGTTCTCACAGCATTGGCTGCGTACCAGTATGTTGGACCCTCTATGACTTCCACTGGCTTTTTTAGTAATTTCATATCAAGATACCTAGCAGTATATAAGCTTACTATATAAGGAATTTAGTTATTTGCCACATGATAATCCTGTGATAAAAGAAGACTATTAGTAGTAAAGGTAGTTGTGTCACCTACGATCGTTCTTGAATGCTAAGACCATCTCCCTGCCTTCTCTACATGATGACGTTTGAAAATCATGTTTCCTAGCAGTCTTTTCTGCATTATTTGTACCTAAATATTTGATGTTCAAGGAAAGAAGCAGAGGGCAGTACTAATTCAGCTCTGAATTTCATGATTGTATGTACAGGCAGCACAAGCTGCCTGTAAAGCAGGCTATTGCTTGCTTTATATACATCATGCAAGTATAGTTTCTGGTCTTTATTAAAACTGCCAGCTTGCAAAGTTTTATACAGCTCTGGTGTTGCTGAAACTCTGTATTTGGAAAAGCAGTGTGCTACTGCTAAGGGGATGAAATTTTTGTGCAGAAAAGTACTTACTCATAGAATTTCTACACTGCCTAGGTACTATAGTGATTGATGCAATTTGTTTGGGGAGGATGGTATTATCTAGTTTCATGAGCATACTGTGTATCTGCTTATAATGGTGTCTGCTACCTGTTTTTGCTGCAGCAAGTCATAGTAACAGAAATACCTGTATTCACTAAAAAATAAGGGTCCAGTTATTTAACCATGTTAGCAGGCTACCAGAGCTTTACAGGCAATATGGAGTTATCATGTGTATAGGGAAGTTCAATTAAAACAAATAAATCTTGTGAAGAAGGAATTTTCAGTTATTTTCTGTAGATACTGTATGGAAGATTGTCACTTGAAGGATAATGTTGTTTGATAACTACAGGTACCTTAAATTTCCCAAATATTCAACTATTTTTGTAGTAGTTTATATATTTGGATAGAGTTTTCGTAAATAGGGTTTTAAAAAAGAAGCCTTAATATCCTTAGAATGTATCTTCCTTGCTTGGTGAATGTAGTCTTCCACTGGAAATAATATATTCAAAAGTAAAGTTGAACTGTTCCACTGTATCTATTACTGATCAGTTACTCCCAATGTCAGTATTGATTTGGAGATGAACTACCTGTAAAAGTGTGTAGACAGCACAATGATGCACAGTGGTTTGCAGGTTCTGGCATTTTCAGTGTAATTGTGTGAAATGAGCAGGGGCATGCACTTCCCCTGTTCCAGGTGATTCCAAGTAGGGTGAAATTAGGTGTTTAATTCCATTTTAACTTTAATTATATAGATGTTTGGAAACTTAGTTTTCTTTGTAGTTGCTGATGGGAACTGCTGGGGCGCTTTGTAAGCAGTTGGTCCTAATACTGGGGAACCTCTCCACGTATTTTTTTATTGGCAAGTGTATGTCTTGTATTTTGTTTCACAAAATGTGTGAGAAGCTTTAGCTGCAGATATGAGACTTTGAGAATCCTTTCAGGTTAAGAACTAGTTCAAAGTTGGCTTTTTAGAATAGAGACTTAATTTGCTTAAAAGCAAATTAATCAATTACATTAAACTGAATACTTCTCTGTGAATACTTCTCTGTGTCAGGGCAAATTTGTGTCACCCCATATATCTGGATTTTTGGAGCAGAATTTTACATCTGAATTAACATGATGCATCACAAGGGTTAAGCTGCTTATAATAATTTTTAAGGAGAAAGTGTTCTGAAAGGAAGATTAATGGTTCTGTTACATTTAAAGTGCCTAAAATTGATATGATATGCCAAGTTTCTCCTTCTGAGCTTAGACCCTGTCATCCACTCAATTTAGAAAGACATGTTTCATGACAGCAGTAGCTTTTTCTAAGCTGTTTTTGGGCACAGCTGTTCTCCATCTGTGGGGTGTTTCATGGGGACTGGGGCACCTCTCCTACAGGGAAAGACTGAGAGAGCTGGGACTGCTCAGCCTGGAGAAGAGAAGGCTCAGGAGGATCTCACCATTGTATGTAAATATGTGCAAGGAAGGTGCAAAGAGGCTCGTTCCATTGATGCCCAGTGACAGGACCAGAGGCAATGGGCACAGACTGAAACACCGGGCACAGACTGAAACACCTGAATATACGTGACTGAGCATTGGCATAGGTTGCCCAGGGAGGTGATAGAATCTCCATCCTACTCAAAAGCTGTCTGGACATGGTCCTGGGGGCCTGGCTGTACGTCACCCCATTTGAACAGGTGGGGTTGGAGCAGGTGACCTCCAGAGTCCCTGTGCAGAGCCATTCTGTGACTCTGTGTGTGTGTGTGTGTGTGACTGGGGGATGAGCAGGGCAGGAGGCAGTGATGGGGACATTGGCAGCTCACGGCGAGCAATGAAAGCTGGTGAGATTTGTGCCCTGCTCTCAACAAAGAGTACAGGGCTCGAAATGAGGGAGAGGAAGTGCAGCTCTCAGTCAGTGCTCATGTGTTGCCCTTCTCTGGTGCATAGTTAGAGCTTTTTCAGTGCTGCTGCAGCCCCTTTAACCTTGTTTTCTGCCTCCCTTTCCCAACTGTTTGATTCCCTAGTGTAAGAACACTTTCTTGCTGCCTAGTGGGTAATAAATATTTTTCTCCTAGTTTCTTATTAGAAGCAAATCTGCTTGGATTTGGAAATGAGTGTGGCTTGCCTGAAAAAGACTGTGTACATATAACACCCTTACTTAATTTGGTTTATACTGCTTTTTTGCTTGTGTTTTAATGATGAATTTACAAAATAAAAATGGTGGGTAACTATGCAAGAAATCCTAGTAAAATGTTTTAAAAACATGCTTGTTTCTACTGCTCAAGAGAGATAAATAACTTTTTTATCTTCTTTTAAAAAGTTGCTTCCCAGTTGCTCCAAATTGAACCATCCCAAGTATCCGAAGTCATCTTGTTACATGCGGTGTTTGTTGTCATGAAGTGGTACAGTCCAAGATGTGCCTATAAAATATCAGAAGGAAAAAATAATAATTTTAGCACAGCTGCATCAACACCACCCCCACCCCCCATTATTGTGATTTGTATTGTGTAACTAGTCAGCACTTAACTCTCATTTTAGCTTCTCAGTTGACATGTCAGAATAAACTTAGGCACAACTGAGCGCATCCCATCTCTTTGCTTAACTTGCATAAATATCAGTCTTGGCAAAGCGTCCTACTGACCAACTGTTTACACGGGTAGCAGTGCTGGGAGCTTAGTTAGATTCGGAAGAGTTGAGGCAGAAACCTTCAGTTTAACCATAATGATTGTAGGGAAAATAACTTTATTTACCTGTTATTTTTTAAAAATGAATGCTTGACTGTAATATGTGGTCTAACTATGTTTCAATATTATTTTCACTCCCCTTTTTCTAGGGTCCAGGTATTTCTCATCCCTATGATAGTGGGCACATCGCAATGACTTACACAGGTCTGTCATGTCTGCTTATTCTTGGAGATGATTTAAGTCGAGTAAATAAAGATGCCATACTGGGAGGACTGAGAGCTCTCCAGCTGGAAGATGGAAGGTAAAAAGATATTTTATATTCTGCAACTCTCAAGAAGGTTAATAGAAAAGCTAGGTGTGGAATAAGAAACACTTTTTTATGAAGTAACTGTACAGTATTTTCTCTCTATTAGAAAATACATTGGTGGGTAATCAGTATCCGTAATAGAACATATGCCAGTTTAAAGGACCAAACAGCACTCTGTGTATAGATCTGCTTTTGGAGGATGTTTGCATACAGCTGTAGTTACCTATTACTATTGGTAGATTATTTTGTTTGGGGTTTGGTTTTAATGTAGGTTGAAACTGGTAGCTAATGAAAACTTCTGCTTAGGAACATGATCTGAGATGTGGTATTAAATTTTACTGAATTTCATTTTTGAAAAAGTACTTCAAAAAAACTTCGCAGAGTTACAGAAAAATCGTTCCTGAAGGAAACCTCACAATGAAATTGCTGTCACCATTATGAGTTAAGAAAGCTTTTGTTCTGTTCAAATGACTGTGTCATCAGGACACCTTATATAATTGAAACTTTTCTTTAACACAGATATTAAAATGCAGTGTTGCACCTGTTTTTTTTTTAAAAAGAAAAACACAAAATGCCACGATATCCAGAATTTAAACAGTGAATACGAACTATATGATTGTCATGGTTTAAGCTGAAATCACTGCAACTGGACCGACAGATGGCCCTTCCCTCCTGCCCCAAAGAGAGGAGAGGAACAGATAAGGAGAGAGAGACAGCAGTTTAGAAGGAACTAAACTACTTTAATGAAGAATTAATATTAAAATAAAAAAGAAGAAAATAATGAAATACATACAATGTATACAAAACTGTATCATGCTCCCAGGATATCAGTCCTGTCACTGGCAGGCACTGGGGAAGTCCCAGACTGGACTCGGCAATGGGTGGGAACTGGATTCCAGCTCTGGAGTCAGGAACATGTGGATTGGGTTCAAAGGCAGATAAACAGACAGCGACATCTTTGGACGTTGTCCATCCTGGTAGAAGCCAAAGGAGGGGGAGGGGCTGACCCTTTGATCCCTCAGCTTTTATACTGAGCATGGGGCA
>JAOQGH010000019.1:60133684-60165662 GCA_025769975.1 Gallinago jamesoni | reverse complement strand
ATCCCTCAGCTTTTATACTGAGCATGGGGCAGATGGGATGGAATACTGCAGTTGGTCAGGTTTGGGTCACCTGTTCTGTCCGTTCCTCCCCACAGGTGGGACCCCTCCATGCTTTTCCGTTTCCGACCCTCTAAGGGGCAAATAACGAAAATTGGCTGACCTTGCTTGTTCTAGCAATAAGTATAAGCACGGGCCTCTCTGTATACCATTCCTTGGTATTTTGCACAAACATTGGCCTTATCATCCTGAGAACGAGCAGTTTTCTCTACAATATGCTGTTAATTTCAGAGTCAGAGGAGGCCTAACCAAAATGTAAAATTACAGAACACAAAATTTGTTCGGTTTTACCTCAAACCAGAACAATGATGTATGAATTTCTGTTATTTATAACAGCAGATTGACCTTAATCTAAGTCCTAATGCATGTGTACAGATGTATATACATATATTTTTGATCTGCTGTAGTTTGCAATTTCTTCAAGCATGTGGAGGTGCCTGTTCCATTAGTCTAAGCTATTATAAGTGGGATTGCTTTGGTTAAAATGTATATGAAAGGAAGGAGTTGCTCCCTAGCATCTTGAAGTGATTACTTGTCATCTTGTCTGATTACAGCAATAAGCTACATGCAGTTTACCTCTTCTGCATGTTTATATCATGTGTGGCTTTAATGTGCAGACTGATAACTCTTCTACATGATCCTGTAATTTGTAGTCCCTGCTGAAGAGTTCCAGCTAGCTCCTGGAGAGAGAGTGCTTTGCACTGCTGTTATGTAAAATTGTTACTTTGGCAGGAGGCAGTTTCCAGTTATGGTAGACATTTTCATACCTCTGAAAACTGCTTATACTGCCCCAAAGGAGAAGGATGTGTGAAGGCTAGAACTTGAGCTAACATCTTGTCCAGATGGAAACAGCAAGTGAGCCAAGGGCGCAAGAGTTGTCACCCTAGTATTACATGCTAGTCTTAGTTAATAAAAGACAAGTGTGAACAAACAAAAACTAAAAAACCAAACATATATATATATATGTATTGTCTCTTTTTACATTATGAATAAATGTGTGTATTTTGATTTCTGTCTTACTTCAAATCACATTCAGCCAAGGTACCTGGATAACATATAATTCAGTTGTCACCTGAGGATGGGGCAAGATTGTAAACCACAGTACTGGCAGATCTTAAGTGTCTTGGTTTCCTGGAATGTCTTGTGCCATATCCAAAAAGCCATGGAGGTCACCCCCATCTCATCTGCAGAGGGCAGGGCACGACCCCATTGCAGTTAGGAGAGATTAAAGTATCTCCCCCTAAATGTTGGAGGTTTTTCTATGCAATAGGATAATGTGGTACCTGCTTGAATTGCGGGGTCAGAAAGGGAGTGTCATAGTGGTGATAGTCATACTTAAAACGTTGTCTTTATATTCTGAAGTATTTTTTTTTTCTTTATGTTTTAGAGGAGATGTGTCGGGGGAGTTAATGAAGATACTCATTATTAATTCATAAAAATATTCTAACTAGCTCTGTGAACCAAATGGAGGCTTGTCCTACAGCAAATCACAGCATTTGTCTTAATTTTAAGGGTCTCTGAGAGACCGCCAGCTTGTACCTGGATAACCCAGATACAACAACTTTAAAATGTTCATAGAGTTAGTAGCCATAAGAAATCAAAAAAAAAATTGATTGAAAGTAATTTTTACCATTTTTACTAGAAATTGTATTAGTAACAATTACATTTGCACCTACATGGAAAACTGATCCTGGAGTTGCAGTCAGGAAAGAAAGCCTTGTGAGCTCTAAGTTTTCTAGGAAGACAATTCTGCCAAAAATAGTAAATGTTAAAATTATTAACTGGATAGTTAATAATAGTGATAGGTGAAAGAAAGTAAGCATTAACATATTTGAATAAAAATCAGTGTTATTACAGTGCTGGAAATAAAGTCACCCAGGACCCTAAATGTTAACAGTTGTATTCATTTTGTTGGCTTAGTTAGAATCACGTCTTATAAAAAGAAAACCTAGCATAGCTTAGGGTTATATTTATGTGAATACTGTAACTAGAAGTAACTGATTTTGAAAGGAAAATTACACCATTCCTTAAACTGCTGTTCATATTTTCTGATATAACAGGCTGTAGAGTGTATAATGACATAAAAGTTTCTTTCAGTTTCTGTGCAGTGCTGGAAGGAAGTGAGAATGATATGAGGTTTGTGTACTGTGCTTCCTGCATCTGCTACATGCTCAACAACTGGTCAGGCATGGATATGAAAAAAGCGATAGACTACATTAGAAGAAGTATGGTGAGTATTCGCAAAGTGTTATTTCTTACTACATTTTGAAGATACCTGGTTTATTTCTTTATTGTGATTAGAAAAACTCTCCATCCAAACCAAAATATTCTAGTAATTTCTTTCTTTTCTGTTCCTACTTTACCAAGTTGAAAATGCAAAAGTGCATTGTTTTTTGCATTTTTCTTTTCATTGTAATGCGATGTAATTAAATTGTATCTCTTTTCTTCAAAACTCAATCTAAAATTGAAAGCAAGGTTTTCAGCCTGATGTTTCTATAACTTAGAAAAAATGCATAAATAAAGCACTGCATCAGTAAAATTCTTGTATTTCAATTAGCTGCAGTCCTGCTTTTTAAATGACATACAGAATCAAAGGGAAAAACTAATTATTTACATCGGTTTAAGCTTAATAAGTGTTTCCAGATATGCGCTACATTATTTATTTACTAGTTGTTTGGAATGACAGAAAAATATAATTATTTTCAAAGAAGTTGAGTAAGCTTGAAACATACAGTTCCATGAATGTGAGTAAACGTACACAATAAACTCATCTAGTCCAAAAAAAAAGCCAAATTTATGGTGACATACAACTTTTGTGGTAATGAGTATATTTTAGTAATTGCTCTCGACAGTGAATTGTAAAATTTAAGGGAGAAACAAGTCTAAAAAAGAATTAATATCCTGCTTCAGACCAAATTGGTTTTTATTTTACATTTATTTTTAAAGGAGGTAGTTTGATGCATAAGCATTTGTTACTGTACATCACAAGAAGCTTTCTGGCACGCTGCCATAGTCTAGCTGGAAACATAATTTTCTTCAATGTTATTCTTCAAAAGAAATGTAAAATCAGTCTAATTCATACATAGTGTATTCAGGACATTAGCCTGCATACTACAATGGAGAGTATAAACAAAACTTTATACTATCACACCTACATTGCTTTTAATGCTTTTTAATATGTTTCTACTGTGCTTACTCCCCTCAACACCCCTCAGCAGGACAGGGGAGAAAATAGGAAGAGCAAAAGCAAGAAAATTTGTGGATTGAGGTAAAGACAGTTTAATTAAGTGAAGAAAAGGGGAAGACAAGAAGTGATACAAAGGCAGTCAGTCACTTGCCACCTCCCACAGGCAGACCAATACCCACCTGGACTCTGAGCATCAGCTGCCTTGGAAGACACCACCCTCCTGCCCACCTCTTCTACTTACCTCACTTCTGTTGCCCAGTGTGAGGTTACAAGACATGGAAGATCCCCTTGGCTAGCTGGGTTCAGCTGTCCTGGCTGTGTCCCTTCCCAATTTCTTCTTCAATCCCAACCTGCTCACTCAGGGAAGGGGGGGACTGTGAAGTGGAAAAAAACAGAAAGGCTTGATGCTGTGCCTGGGGCTGATAGTCCATCCAACAGCTGTCCCCTGCAGCCCATGTCTCCCTCAGTTCTGGCAAGTCAGGCTGTGAGCCCCTGAGATTGGTGGTCCCACTCCAGTTGGTGGTCCTCAGACCACCTGGCTTACCCACCAGCTCTTTGGGCCTGAAGTTTACTAGCATTCACATATCCAGACACTGAATAGATAGCGTGTGTCCACAGAAGATTGTTAAAAATAATGCATCTTGTACTGTTGAGGTGATCGAGGGTAGGGCTCAGTGATACAAGTACACAGACCAGCAGTCTGTTCATGCTCTACATGAGCATGTTTTATCCCCTTTTCCCCTCAGTTTTCCTTGCTTGTTCCTCCCACATCCGCTTTGATCTTTGCCATTCTCACCACTGATCCTTTCCCTAGCCATTCCATAATTTGTGCACACCCCTGCATTACTCAGAAGACATCCCATAACAAGTTTGATAAAATCCCAGAATTTTTCTTCCCCTGCATCCCATAAGAGCCCCTGTACCCCTGCAGTTAGTAGCCCACTTTAGTTAGCATGGGTTACCAGGGTGAGGAGATCCGTGCTGGTTCCTCTTGGTGGCTTTCACCCAAGAAAGGTGATTTATCTGTTCTTTCACAGTCTGAGGGAGCAGCCGAGTCAGAGCATTCGCTTTTTACTGATTAGGTCAGGCAGGTTCTTCCTCCTCTGATGGTTGCTTTGTGTTTACTGAGATTAGCCTTCAGTCAGATAGCTTATCTGAGGTACAAAAGGAAAATCAAATACTAAGGAGAACTAAAGCGCAAAATACTCGTTGTGGTGTTCTATATGTCACATAAACTGTTGGTTAGCATTTTGTACATGTGAGTGGAGATTTTGGTCCCAAAGGATATGGTGGCACTAGGAAGGATACAAAGAAAGTTGAATTGTCAGACATACAAACCAGATTGTGTAAAAATGACCATTTAATATACTAGGACTCTTCATTCTGGAAATGAGATGATTAAGTGGAGAGTGACAGAGGTCTGTAAAGTAGTAAGTAGCACTGAAAAGACTGAGCAGGAAACAATTATTTCTTCCTAAGACAAGAACTAGAAAGCATCATATGAAACCATTGTTAGGGCAGGCAGGTGGAGGGTTTTTTTGAAAGCTTGGAGCTTTGAAATGGCACTGGAGATTTACTGTCTGCAGTGATCTTGAACCTTGAACCAAATTTATAGTTTTTTTCTAAAGCTTAGCATTCATCCTTATACCTGCAAATTCCAATTGCTGTGTTCCTACTGGTAAAACTAACACCACTTAAAAAAGAAAAATTGAACAGAACAAGATCTCTTGAAAGGGCTTGTAATAATACTGTGGTTGATTGGTGAAGTAAAACGAATCTGGGTATGGTCAAAGTTCAGAAGATGCCATAGCTTATCACAGAGACTGGGTCTTTTCCTCTCTAGCTCAAAGAGAATCTTGAAGAGATCCTGTAAGCAGTGTTCTGCAGGCAGCTTTCATTTTAGCATCTGGTAATCCGTAACAAGAGATGCTATATTTTTGTCCAGTCCAGGTTTACAGTGAATTGGTAGATTGACTATAAACTGTGTTCAGTAGGACTTGTTTAAAAGCTTTGAAATACTGTTAATTCACTGCAGTGGTGGTATACACTAGGTTTGTCTGGGTTTTCTGGGAGTGCAGGTTGGTCAGACCAGTGCACTAACTCGGTTGCAAAGTGTCTGGCACTTGTAGACAAATACACGAAATCTTTGAATCCTGCTTGGTCACATTGTAAAGTTGAAGATGGATTTGAAGAAGTCTCAAATGATCAGGGAGTAGCCCTTTGATAATCATTTCACAGTGACGGTTATTCCTTCCTCTCGTTCATCTCTTTCCACAACCTTTCTTGAGATGTATTCTAATTCAGGTGCCTATCACATGAACCAAGTATTTCTTGAGGTGTATTACTTAAATAAATACGATGAATGTGAAATGTGGTATCCAAGAATGTCAGCTTGATTTCTCCTATGAAGATTTTGTTGATGGTGCTAAAAATAACCCATATATATATATATATGTCACAATTCAATTTGCACTTGCAAATGCTTATTCCTGTTTTGCTACAATGTTACCTTGTCCTGGTACTTCCCTTAATTATAAAACAAAAGAGATTGCATTGTTCTGTAGTAAACTGCTGTGACAGAAAGGTGTGGTTTTGTTTCACTGTCCTATGTCATCGTTTGCTCATAGATGAAGCAAGTGAATGTTCACAAAGTTTTTCTCAGTTATTTAAATTGGCATACATGTGAAGTGGAACTAATCTGGATGGAGAGTAACATGACTGGTTAAACACAGTAGTCTTTGTAATAAGCTTCTGGATATTTTAGCTTATCCTTTGGAATTCCTTTTAGTGATGTATAAGAATTGTTACAGAGATAATTCAGTGCAGCTGAAGAAGGGAGGGCGTGATTGTGTAGTTAGGGATGTCAAGAACAGCAGAAGTTTGGAATGTGAAACAATGGTGTTGCTTTGTTCAGAAAAGTAATTATTAAAAAGAACTGCATCTTCATACAGAATGGATAGCCCTCTTGTTACCACTTGACTAGAATGTGTTTATACAATACTGATCACAAAAATAATTCCGGATCGGTGTTACTGGCAGTAAAATAGTTAGGTTCCAATCACACAATTTCTATTAGCATAGGCTGATTTTTGGCTTTCCCATTCAAAAGTCAGGTATATCACTAATGAAAAAGCAAAAGACACACTACGGTGCTAAAATTTCAAATTACATCCACAAACTTTAAAATATTACTTTTCACAATATTGCTTGGTTTACCGCAGATTTGTTTAGGTAGAGATATTGCAAGAAACTTTAAGTATAGCATCTGTTTCTTCTAGTGTAGTATAGTGGTCTTAAAATGCAGGTGTATGAGTCTGTTGATATAATTAAGCTGGTTGTGAAACTTTTAGACTGTGAGGCGAAGATTATACCCAACTGGATTTACACATTTCTTGGGGATGGTATTTATTTATGCAGTTTTCATGTTACAGTAATCTAGAGCCTCTTTTGCATATAATTTCCTGGGTCTTTTCAAAAGAACAAAGGAAAAAAATATTTCCCCAGTTCTTTAATGCACACAAGTCCCCAAAGAGCAACTACTGCCTGTAAATAAATAGACACCAGTCAGCCAAAGGTCAGCTATAGTCTATTAAAATTTCAAGCTAATTTTACAGCCCAACTGTATGCTGTCTGGGATGCACACTTAACAGCTTTTCTCCAAAGCTATTTACTTTGTCAAACATAAAGCAAACCACCTCCTCTTACAATTACTGTTTGTAGAGTTAATTAGCTTTGCCAGCATAGCTTTACTAATCAGCTTGCCTTTGCTTAGCAATTACTGGGCCCGTGGAGTGTGGTAGCACATTTGGATTGCATTCTCAAAAGGCAGTACAAAGTGTTTAAAGGAACTTTATACTGTGTGTTTCAATATTCAGATGTTCAGAGGGACTACTTAAAATTGGCTGGTTCAATCTTTAGAAGGTCAAGCTGCAGCTTGAAGTGTATGCATCACATTAGTCTTTTTAGTTGCTTCAACTTGCAGCAGCAACTTAAAAACTGAGAAATGTAGTTTTAATGCAGCTTTTGTGTCTGCTACTGCTTTCTTTTTTCTTAATGTTAGCTTTCAAAACAGATCTATGAAGTAATCCTTATGTCATTCCTAAAGACATGCTAGGTCCTGTTGTCATTCTTTAATGACTATGGGAGTCATTAGTGGTCTGTCAAAGTGTCCTGTATCTACTAGCCACTGTTAAATGTTTGGAAGAAAACCTGAGAATTTCATAGTCAGCACTTGGGGTGCAGGTAGGGGGAGTTAAAATTGATTTCTAACTGTCTGATCAGGTATTGAACCAATTACTAATTAAGCAGTTAATACAGAACATGTAGGACCTGTGTGATTCAACTTCAGAAGTTAAACTTCATTTCTGTTCCTACTAAACAGTTTGGTATTTTTCCAGTGATCATTTTTTCATTATTCTATGAACTATTGAAAAATAAACATTTCCATTTTATGAATAACTTACTCTGATCTCATTTCGTATCATGCAAAATTATTTAATGAAGTTTTATAGATGAGGTTATTATTCCTATGTATATGGTTTCATCTGCTCCTATACTGTTCGTAACAGACCTGTGCTGTATTCTTGGTGCTTTGTTCATCAGATTCCAAGTTTCTCCTTTTCTTTACCTTTACAGTTATTTTTCATCATTGTTAAGGTATTTTTAACAATAATATTTTATAGGGCAGGTTAAGTTCAGTCCAGTAGTGTGCTTTATTACATCATGGCTTCTGGTTTCCTCTTCCCCCCCCACCCTCCAATTCCCCCATGGTTTTCATTTTGTTAAGGCCCGATGTTCTTGCTCCTTACTAAAGCATTACTTGTACTTGGGTATTGAACACACAGCAGTACCTTGTGTTTTGCCTTTCTGTATGTTAACCAGCTTGTGGTTTAGAGGCAGACTTAATTTATCCATTTAGGTTTTTTTGAAGTTACATATCTGTTTTTTTCTTTTTATAAAAGTTTTTTTTTCTTTAATGGTTATCTGCATCACATGCTCTCCCTTTTTGACAAAGACGTGTTTACCATTTTCACTTTTAACATACATCACAACTAAAATGAACTCTATGGTGTGAAGTCATAAAAGCTGTCTGCATTGAAAGAAGGCTGCTTTGTTAACTATTTTGTGCCAAGAGCTCTTTGAACTGTAGTTTCAAAACTTAATCAGGTTAAATGGTGATTATAGGCTGATGATAATTTGCTAGGAAATTGAGAAATTGCAATGTCTGTGAAAGTGATTTGGTTCGAAAGTAATTGGTTTCTGGATTTTTTCTTCAGTCTTACGATAATGGCCTGGCACAGGGAGCTGGACTGGAGTCTCATGGTAAGGATGTTAAAATGTTCTACATGTGTTTTTAAGACCAGGATTGAAAGTGTTGTAAGAGGTGCAGGGCCTGTCATGTTTTTCCTTCTTTTCTGATTTTAAGGAAGTGGAATGAGGTGGAGCAAATCCAAAACACGCCTCAGAATATCTGGCTTCTTCCTGTAGTTCCAGCTTATTAATATCAGACCAGATGGCTCTTGATATATCAACTCCATTAATCTTACCTTGTGAATGTTTTGATGAAAGGCGTTGGCTGTAGTTCTCATCTCTTGCTGACAGAGCAAACTTTTTCCACATGCACCACTGCTACTCTGTGCATTTATCTGCACGAGATTTTGTGCAATGCACTGATAATCTCCAATTTCAGCAGCTCCTAGTAAAAGCTAGAAAAAATTTCCTCTGATAGATTACAGCATCCATGTTTTGGGGGCTCAAGTATTGAAGCAACAGTTAATTTTTGTAAACAGTTGATAGTAGTGAAGATAGGAATTCCCAAGAGACTGGTATTTTTTAAGCAAAATATTTCCACGACACGAAGGTCTGCTTGTGACAGAAATTATTGACTTCTACATGATGATACTAAATCTACTAAATGTTTGCTATCTTTATGCTTAGTATTGAGCTTTGATAGGATCCCATCTGTTTTCTTCCTGCAGGATGGGTAAAGTTGAAAAACTTAAATTATGCCCCTGTGTATTTGAAAAATGAGTTAACTAAGTTACTGTAGAATGCTAGTAATAACAGATAGCATTACTTCAGCATCCTTCTGCTACATTTCAGCATCAGAATGAAAATACCCTTAGAGTTCTTGGGGTCTTCTAGCACCAGGATAATGTAAGAAACTTCACGCCCAAGTCAAGTATCAGGAGTTCCCTTGTGATCTTTCCCAGGCTGTAATTTTATCGTGTCATGTAATAGACTCAGGATGAGTTTTGATGGGCTTTAAAAACTGATGGGCATGTTAGACAGACAAAGAACATGAGTTTCTCTTCTAATCCCAAATTTTACTGTGCGGTTTCCTGGACAACAAAAAATTCCTTAAAAGCATGATTTCTGTTTACTACAACCGTGAGAATCCAGCAGTCTTTTCATACTATTAACCATGCCCTTTTTTTCCTTAATTTTATTTTGGTTTTCTGCTCATCAGACACTTCTGTGTGTTTATATTCTCTGGGGGATAGTGTCTGAGACTGCCTTTGGCATCTCTGCTTCAGTCTGATTGCTGGCATCCAAATAGCTTTCAAGTTACATATGAAGAAATGTTCTCTGTTGCATTGCAGTTTACCTATTTCTGGACTTCTGTGTAATGTAAATTGTGCAGCATTGAGAGGCAATCCAGCTTTAAGAAAATGAACCCACGTTTATTTGTGCAAGAATTGGATTGAGGGTTTTTTCACCCTTTGACACATATGCTGAACCACAGTGGTTTTATTTATTTGGATTTTGGACTTAACACTTTCATACTTATAAAAGTCCATTGGTTTAATTGTTACTACCATAGTTAAAAATCTGACAGATCATAGAGGCTTCCTTGAAACATCTGGGTATCAAACCATTGCAAAACCAACTTTCTCTTCACAGGTGGCTCTACATTTTGTGGCATTGCATCGCTGTGTTTGATGGGTAAACTGGAGGAAGTTTTTTCAGCAAAAGAACTGAAGAGAATAAGAAGATGGTGTATAATGAGACAGCAGACTGGCTACCAGGGACGACCCAACAAACCTGTAGACACTTGCTATTCCTTTTGGGTGGGAGCAACCTTGAAGGTAGTGTACAGAATAGCTACAGGATAGTCACTAGGTTGTTTGATTTCTTTAAGTATCATATCTTTTCTTTGCTTGAACAAGTTACATATTTGGCACAAGTGCATGAATATGCACAGGTCACTATAAAGGTCTTTCATCCTGCAAAAATGCAGGATATGCAGCTATCTCTGCTGTCACTGTTTTCTTGTAAATAGGATCCTTATTTCAATATTAAAAATATAGTGAGATTTAGTATATTACTGTAACGATCTAATTTCTTTTCAGCTCTTGAACATATTCCAATACACAAATTTTGAGAAAAACCGAAATTATATCCTGTCAACTCAGGATCGCCTTGTGGGTGGATTTGCCAAGTGGCCAGATAGCCATCCAGGTAAAATTTACTTTTCAAAATTATGGTATGTTTTAAGCTAGAAATGCATTCCAGCAGTCAGACGTCTGAGACATGTAATGGAAGTTTTCTCCTTAGTCTCCTTCAAAAAATGGAAAAAAAAAGCCCTTAAAATATAATGATACTTTTGTGATTTAAGTGGAAAGAGAGGAGGTATTTTTCCTTCCTCAGCAGAAGAGCAAGTGAGCTGTTGTTTAAGACTATTGGTAAAAGAGTATTACTGTCTATTTAGAGCTGGACAAGCCTTTCCATACATGTTTAACCATTCCAGTTAAAGGGAATATTGTGCAGTGAGTATCTCTGTAAATCATCTAGTCAAATATTTTTAAAAAAATTGTTTTCTTAATAAAGGAATCCCTTAATTTTATCCAGAATCATTGATGGGTGTGAAAAGTTACACTTTACATAGTTACATATTATGATTTACATATTTTAGATATACATAGCAATTCTAAGTAGTACATCTGAAAGTTAGTTGTTATCCTTTTGGAAGTGGATAACTTGACGTAGTGAAAAACTTGATGCTAAAATCTTATAATTTGAAATAATTCTAAAGATGCTAGAAATCAATGAAGGCATTGCAGGCATGTGAAATCAAACCTTGAGCCACTGGTGTTGCCTAGTGGCATTTTGTACAGGGAAGATAAACTGACCAAAGAAGATAAAAATGTAGTCATATTAAAGGATGGGTCTGTTTGGAATCTGTGCTCTGTTACTTCATTCTTTCATCATTTCATATCGAAAAACAATTGAGAATTTTTCAAGGTGAACCCACACTGAAAACACAGTGGTAATGATAGACGTGCTCCCTCCACTTCCCTGAAAGCCAGTTTAGGATTCCTGAGGACTTCGCATCATATAGATCAGTCAGTATCACTTGGAGGAAATACTTCTGTTTATCTTGATGAACCATTTACTTAGTAGTTAGTAATTGAAAAATCTGTTTGAAATCCCATTCGTTTGCAAAGTTCCTTAACCTGGCTTTTAACACAGCTGTGATTGTTTGAGATAAGATTTGAGAAAGGCAAGACTACTAATAAAGCTCTTTTCCTTTGATTTGTGTGGCGTTTCATCCTGAATGCTGCTCTTTTCTATGAAGCAAGCTTTTGCTGTCTCTTTTGGCTTTTTGTGATAGGAGGGCTTATTGCAGCATTCTTTCCTCAGGCAGAGTGACATAAGTCTGTGTTCATATATTGAAGGAGAGTAAAAAGCTAATGTAGTTCTAATGTGAAGAATGAATGTAAACCTTTGGCACTGTGATTTTCTTCTCATACATACACAGCTGAGCTTCCTGCAAGCCAGTATGTGAAAGGCAAGCTGCCTTTGGATTGTTTCAGGTCTCCACAATAAAGATTTCGCATTATTTAACCCTTTTTCTCGATTTTAAAATAGCTTTTGGACCAGCATGCTTATTGAGCAGTGAGCTTGGAAAACTTTATTACCTTTCAAAATGAATCTAAAAGGTCAAAAGACTCTTAAGTGCTAGAAATCCTCTGGAAACATGAATATAACAAAGTGAATCAGGACATGACTTGTTTATAGTGATCTACAAGTTGTCAAATACAGGAAAAACTTTTATCTGAAAAATCTTCTGAATATCGCTGAAGTAGTGGTATTACTGTTTTATAAAGCATGCATAGGCACTGGCTTAGCAGGGAGATTCATGCTTCAAACCAGAACTGAACACATGCTGTATTTGTTCTGTTCTTTGTTTCCAAGTGCCTGATACATATTTCACATTAAGCAGTTAGATCTGCTGCCTTGTGTTAATACTACATGTTACAAACATTAAACCACAATAATGTGGCTTAATAGAATTAATTTTCTCCCTAGCAGCCACATGGTGTTGTGTTTTGGATTCATCACCAAAACAGCATTGATAAAGCAATGATGTTCTGGCTGTAGTGGAACACTGCATACACAGTGCCAAGTTTGTTTCTGTTCCTACACTGCCCTACTGGTGAGCAGGCTGGGGGTGCACAAGAAGTTGGGATGGGGCACAGCTGGGACAGCTGATCCCACTGACCACAGGAGTATAACATAGCACTGAGTGGCATTGAGCTTAGCGATAAAAACTGGGAGAAAAAAGAGTAACAGGGGGGATGTTTGTAGTTGCGGTGTTTTTTTTCTGGGAAGTGGCCAAACACCTGCCTACTGATAGGATGTAGTGAATTTCTTATTTTGCTTTGCTCCCACCCACAGCTCTTGCTTTCCCCATAAACTGTCATTATCTCAGGCATGAGTTTTCTCACTTTTACTCTTTCTTCTCCCCCGGGGGGAGAAGTGAGCAAGCAGCTGTGTGGTGCTTAGCTGCCTACCAGGATTAATCCACAACGTTTTGCTAGAACACATACCTAAGCGATTTGCAGGGTTTTTTTCAGACTTGTGCATAAGTCATGACTAGATTTAAATAAAACTTTTCTTTTAAATTACTAGATGTACTGCTGCATGCCCCAGGAGGTTATACTGAAACTCTGATACATCTCGCTTATGATCTATACAAGATACACAATATAAAAGAAATGGAAGCACATGTAAATTACAGATTGTGCAAGAGAAAGATCAAGAGGTTTAACATGAGAGTGCGAGGATGAAAATTAGCATGCACAATTACTGCATGTAAAACACTGAAGTATGAGTTGCTCTCGAAGAAGTATAGGTACACCTTGATGTTTTTAAGACAGGAGCCAAGCAGTTGCTAGATTGCACGCTGTGTTCTGCACTTGAGGTATTTATGAAACAAAATGTTTGGACCTGTTTTTTGATCTAGAAAAGCTTGGTTTATTTCATAGCTTGAAACAGAGGAGTACACAGGTTTTCGCTAGAACTAACTTGAGTATTAAGTTAGCATAGATTTGCTCAACTGTTCAACTTTTTGGTTAAACAAATTAGCTGTATACAGGTAATTAGGTCTGTACATGGTTTTTAGTGCGTTTCGATGCAGCTGTCCACAGGGGTTAATATACTGTGTTTCCTGAAGTTGAGGTTTCCTTGCCTGATACACAGTCCCTACTGACCTTCCAGAAAACATCTGCTGAGGATACTTTTGTCTGCATATTAATGCTGATAAGTGGAAGGTTTCTTCCAGAGTCTGTCTTTCCAGATACTTTCTTGCAGTACCATTTTAGTCAAATACGCATTTACTGAAAAGATTACTAAGTATTGAGACCTTGTAAGGGGCACAATGAGTTCACATCCTCTTTCCATCTTTAGCTTGTGATTTCATGGGTAAATAATCCAATCTAATGCTTGCTGCTGCCCAGAGGAGGCAGGCTCACTTCTCTTCCTCTCAGCTTCCCCAAATACAGCTGCATGTCCTTTCCCCTTTTCTGCACTGACTTTGGTGTATGTCAAAACCTTCCACAAACCAGTTTAATTCACTAAAATATTAGAAATCTGTCCATTTTCTCCTTCTTGGGTTAATTTTCTTCCATGTTTTTTCAATTGCTTTAGGTCATGGAGGGTGTTCAGCAAGCTGTAGTGCTGGTATAAGGTAGGCAGCAGGAGCAGTGTGGGACAGGGGAATAAGAGCATCCCTTTTCAGTGGCAGCCATCTGTTATAGATGATCAAGCCACCTCATGAATTCCTGTCCTCAGGGTATACTCTCAGGAAGGGAGGAAGCTAGGTAAAGAAATAACTTATTTCATACTTCTAAATCTTGCTGTTTGGCAGCTATTGGTACTAATTTTTGGTAGTCAGCTGTTCATCAAGTAATCAGTTAAAAAATTCTTTCATGAGTTTGGAAAAAAAAATATTTGTGGACAGAAATTACTGCCAGCTCCTCAAAATTCTTTTGCTGTTTGGCATGAGCAGTCAGAAAAAATAAAGTAGCAGACAAGAATTCTTATAAAACATAAGTAGACTTTAGTTTTAGAGATTGCAGAGTATGAGTTCATGCTGGTGACTTTATGCAAAAACTGATTACTTCTGTCAAAATACAAGTTTAAAATGTAGCAGTTTTTAGTAGTTTGTTTTCTTTGGTTGTAATTATTCAGGAATGTCGGACTCCAGGAATACTAGGCAGTGACAGCCTGGCATAATTTTCTTTTTCCTTTTCTGTCCTTCTTTTAGATGCTTTACATGCCTACTTTGGCATCTGTGGTTTGTCATTGATTGGAGAACCTGGTATTTGCAAGGTTCATCCCGCCCTGAATGTAAGCACAAGAACCTCAGATCGCCTTCACCACCTTCATCAGATCTGGAAAACAAGAACACTAAAGACGACATACACCTCACTATGTGACTGATTCAGACTTGAATTTAGTTCTGGTAGCATAATTGTAGCCCAAGGTTAAAAGCCATGTATAACCAATGTGCTCTTTTAAGTGCTGGAGTCATACAATCAGATCTGTGTTGCTGGCATCACTTCGATAGGGAGTTGCCTTCAGCAGGTTATTCTGCATTGTGGAAAAAGGAGATATTTTGATTATTTAGAAGTTTGTCGCTGCAGACTGTAAATGGCTCTTCAAATGGCTTTACTTCTAAGGAATCCCTTGAGGCTTTTAAACTTCATTTCTTTAAATTTGTGCATACTGTGTCAAAATATATAATGGGGAAGTATTTTCAAAATCTGTTTACATATCATACAGTATAGCACAGAACCTTGGAGTTCTTTATGATCATAAAGTTTTACATATTTTTGGGTAGAGAATCTCCCATATTAAGTCTCTGTTAAAAGTTATCTTATATCGTCTACTTTCAGATTCCATAAACTTTGTTAAAAAAAATAAAATAAAATTATTTTGTTCAATATACTGGACTTTTAAAGTTGTGTGGCCTTACTAAATGAATGTCATAATTCTTCTGAGTAACTTCTACTGGACCTGCTAGTAACATTCTTCCTGATGCACCCCAGAATGCCACTGACCTTTTTGGCCACAAGGGCACATTGCTGGCTTGTGGTCATCCTGTTGTCCACCAGGACTCCTAGCTCTTTTTCCACAGAGCTGCTCTCCAGCAGCTCAGCCCCCAACCTGTACTGATGCATGGGGTTATTCCTGATGTCCAAACGTGTAGCAGCCTTCCTACTTAAAGTACTTGTTTTTATTTCTGTAAGCAGATTAATTTCCATGGCAGCATCGGGAACATCACAGTGGTGGTGGCATGCTTGGAAGAGCAGAGAAGGAGCATGGGGCAGAGGTTGAAGTTAAGAACTAGGACCTACATGTGTCCCAGTAGGCAGTCCTTTAGGAGGGGAGGCTATGTAGCTGGAAGAATTGTAGGGCTAGTGTTGGGGAGGGGAATGAGGTGCTTGAGTAGGACTGATGCAGAGTAAGAGAAAATACTAAGATTGGGCTATACAGGGGGTAGAAGCCAGACAAAAATAGGGAGGGGGATGTGGAGTAAGAATGGAACTGAAATGGCAGGAAGGCTTTGAGCTGCCCAGGGTCAGTGCATAAATGAGGGAACAAGAGCAAGAGGGAGATATTGACTCAGGCAATGTCAGGGAGCAAAGTGAGGAGGATAGAGCATGGAAACTGGTTTTATTCCCCACATCCTGAGTTGACGTGACATTCACCTGGAAATAGAAGTGCATAGTAGAGACCCCTGAAAGAGAGGAACTGCCAGGCGTGGGGCATACTACAGCAGCTCCTGTGGGAGTCTCTTTTCCTGGAGGGACTAATGGGATGTTGGTCAGCAAAGGCTGAGGTAGCTTACCTGAACAGATGATGCTTGGGTCTTGGAAGCAAGAGAATCCATTAGAAAACAAACAAACAAGCAAAAGACCCTGGTCTAAAAATCTTTCAAAATACTATTTGCTTATCCCTGACATGGGCCACAGGGTGACCCATGGTAGAGTAGGGTGTTTTTTTTTGGAACATGATGAAGTAACAATGAAGGTGAGTTGTAATGGTAGTTGCCTATCCCTACCTGGAGAACCATCTACCAGCATTTTTTTACCATTTAGTACGCCCTCTGTTAGAGGAAGTAGCTGTGAATTTCAGAAGAGTTGAAAAAGGTCCCTGCTCTAAGTGTCTGATGGGATACAGCCCAAATACTGATACTTTCTTACTTTTCTTCATGGAGAATGAAGCATTTGATTACCTCAAGGCAAATCTAGAGGATTTGCAAAATCCTGAGTTTTTCTATCTGTGAACAGACTCTCATATGTGAGGGACATCAGGGTAGAGCAGTAGAAGTATGGGTACAACAGAGGAAAAACTTATTCTGTGAATGACTAACTAGTTAATTTCTCATGGCAGGTAATTTAACAGTGTTTTGCTTCAAAAAGCAGCTAATGTTTCTTGTTTTGGTTTCTGTATCTGTAAGCTACCTTGCGTTGTTTATATCAATTTTACATTTCACAGCTATTTGGGCCCCAGTTATTCTACAACTTCCCCACCCTCCAGCTAAATAACAGCATCTTTTCAGGCTGAATTGACAGCGGATTTATCCTTTTCTAAAGGTTGCGGAAGGTGTATTTGTTTCCCATTAAGTCCTGTAGTTTGCTCTGCAGCTAACAAAGTATGCGTTTGCCTTCACCCCACACTGAGAATCTAATTACTTTAAATGGTTTGAAATATTTAATCTTTTTCTGAGTTGACAAAATTCTCTGCATGCATGATTTGCCATTCTTAATGCTCTAACTGATGTTGGGAAAAAAAATGGTGAACATTGAGTGTTCCTGTGTAGCAGGATTGTGATTCTGACTGACTTGTGCAGTTAGTGCTAGATTGCATTGCTCCTCCTATTTTTGTGGTTATCATGTCCTCTGACTAGAAAAAAAACGCTAAATGATAAATTGATGAGCAAGAATTTCACAGATAAGAAGAAGAATCCATAACCTAAAAATCTCTCTTAAAATAGAGACATCCAAATGCAGCTAAAACTTAAAGGTGAACTGTGAAGCTTACCTGTAGATAGAGAAAGCAAACTTTTGTTGCTGTAATCCTCAGCATCCCTCAAAGCTGCTGTTGGCTTAGGCTGACAGATGTATGCCAGCTGGGTGCCCCTATCTTACCTGAAAGGCTCACAAACCATGTCTGTGGTTCTCCCTCCTCTTCCAGGAAAACAGCTTTGAGCTGGCTTGCTGAACAAAGGAAGTTAAAAGTACGCTTTCGATAGCATCGGAGGGCTGAGGTTTTAAACACCGTTACTAGGGCTTTCACAGCAACTTGATGTGTAACGTAGCTACTGGGCGGATATAGTGACACCATTTTAGAAGACTGTTGCTGAGTATGTTTGTATTTACAAAATGCCTATCTTGAGAAATTTTGTTCTAAATAGAACAATCATCAGCTGTGAAAAGAAACCTACCACGTAAATTGGGCGTTGGAGAAAAATCTGAAATATTTATGTTGAAGCTCATACTAAGTCTGTCTTGCTCCATGCTCTAATGCCGTGTAATAAAGTGTAAGACAAGCTAAGAGGAGCTTAAGAAGTTACATCAAATACGCCATTCTCCATGGAAACCAGTATGAAAAATGAAATATCCCTTAGACACAATAGCGTTCCCAGAAAAACACATTTCACCTTTGTAGTGAGACCTCAACCATTTAGTTTGGGGTCTCCTTGTGTAGAGGGGAAGGAATAGTGATTTCCAAAGTCAGAGCCTTTGTGGACAACCCATCTCCTTGCCTTTTGGAAGAACCCTGCTAATAGTGTCTATCTGGAGGCAGAAGACTTGCTGTCTGGACATGAGGAGGCTCTGTGGAGAGATTCTATTGCTGCAACTAATATGTGAAATGTCTCTGAAATTCATCAGTTGAATGAGGCTATTAGGCTGCTTACATTTGTGTCAGATATTGTGTTCTGAAAAGCTCTTCTTTTGTTGTTGCAAGTAGCCGCCACTTAACATGTTTTCCTCACTTTAGATCAGCACTGGCTGAAAGAGAAAAAAGTCTCATCATCTTTGTACTAAATGACTCTACTGAGCAGTTAGAGATTTACACTATATGTGTATGTCATAGATCTACACTTTTGACCCACCGTCGTAAAGTTTTTCTCTTTCTGGTCTCTATTTGCTTGATTAGTTTCTGAATTTAATAAAAATCAATGCACTGTTGCTTTGGGAAGCAGAGAAAGCTCTGTTATTCCTTGTGAGCTGTAGCCATTGTGGAGGTGGGGTGGTCAGGTGTCCTGGGTGAATAACTACCCACACAGCATCTTCCCAAGAGCACAGAAGGTGACGGCCTCCAAGGGTTTTCAAGCTGAACCCACCAAAGGCAGCAAACCCCACACTACTGCTTTGTTTTTGAGGCAATGGCAAAGTGCCTTGTTTGATAACTGCAGTGTGAGGACATCCTTTAGAATGTCCATTTGTAGGTAGAGGTTTTCTGTCTTTGGGATTGGGACCAGAGAGAAGTGGCCATTATTGCTAGTGAACGAGCAGGACCCCGAGGAAGGAAACAGTCCTGCCTCCCAGTAAAAGGGAAGTTCATTAGGGAAGAGAAAAATCTGTGTGAGAACAATCTGCAACCTCTCACTTCAAGGATTGCAGACCGTGCATGGGAGAGGAAATGTTTGTGGTAGGGAAAGAGCTTTCAACTTGCCAGATTGGGTTGTTTATGTTAAACTCGCAAATGAAGGGAGGGTGATAGGCATGTTGAAGTCTGTGTTTTGACAGTTTTAGCCATGTATATGTGTGAAGGTGGCTTCTGTGCTAACAGTGATGATAACCAGGCTCTGGTATGAGGACCAGGAGCCCTTCTGTACACCAGTTAAACCAGCCACCTCGTGTGCTTGCAGTCTAAGCGGAAAGACTCGTCGGAGAGAGCATGGAGACCTTTATGAAGCTATTCCTGCAGGACCTCTCCCAATGTCCCCTGTGCTACAGCGTCTATCAGAAGATCTTCCACACCCTGGGAGGGAGGATCCCACCTTATCCTTTTACAGGGAGTTTGCAAAAGGACAATTTGAGGTGAAAATGGCAGAATTGAAGCCGAGGCACAGCTTTCTGTGTTGTGCATCACCCACCCTGAGTGCTTGTGGGAAAGGAGTGGTGCTTGTACTGCCTAGAAAGCTAAATGCACAGGGCTGCTGTTGAAATTGCATGCTGTCTTTGGGTAATTTAAAGGTTTCCCTCAGCACAGAGCTATATTTACTTGCTGTTCCGCTGCCCAAGAGTCTTCATTTAGCAACCTTCTTTAAATTATGACCATGCCTCGCAAAAATAGGCTCACTTTACCAAATTACATTTTAAGCTTAAACCCAGCCTTCGTACTGCTTACTGTGCCATTAAAGCCTCCTTTAACTTCCTTCAGGCCCATCGTGGAGGAGCATCACTCTGAAGGTGGCTGTGTAAACCTGCTGCCCCCACTGCCAGGGGTGGTCTTTCACACCAGGTTAGACTAACGTGTCAGGAAAAACACAGGACAGCTGACCCTGCCTTGGGGCAGTTTGGTAGCCTCTTAAGGACCCTCCTGGACTCTTGTTGGTTTTTTTTTCCACAGTTCTTTAGTTAAACTTCAACACTGTGATTTTTTTAATCCACCCTCCCCCTCCCCAAGTCTGCAAATTCTTAAATTAAGGACAATTTTGCTGGTGGGACTGTTTAACGTAGTGCTGATCTGCAAGGTGGAGAGCTGGGAATGGGGGGTGGGGGGAGGGATTTGTTTCTATAAATAGCATAAGAACACTTTAGAGGAAATCAGAATTTTTAGAAGGCCTGGGTATATTTGCACTCCAGTCTGTACACTTGTACTTTACAGATCAGCTGTCCTCGGGCCGTGCTGGCCGTTCAGCATCCTTGTGGAATGTGCAGCTCTCCAGGGGAGGCCAGGGACAGGATTCTGCCAGACTTGTGTCTGGATGAGACACAACTCAATGCTTCCCAACGCAGCCACAGGGCTCATTTATATTTTTGTATATGGCTCTATATATAGCTCCTTGTGTATTGCCAGATAGAGTGCGCCCTGCAGAGTGGTGATAACATGTGCTCTCTGTGGCTTCCCGGTTGCTATAGATAGCTTCCTACGCAGACCATGCTACTGCCACCAAACTTTTCTGAAGGCTCTGCGACTTGGCATATGTTTTCAGTGTAAATAAACTCCAGCCTCAAGCGACTGCCTTCTGCAGAAAGGGGAGCTGCTGATAAGAGCAAGGACTGCAATGGTGGGCATCTAAAGAGAAACTGTGTTAACGAGGTGAGCTTCCCACATGCATGCCCTGTCCTCTTCCCCTCAGCTTATCCCATTTTTTATTAAAGGCAGATTGGAAGGACCAGCCAAGGCATAAGTTCTCTGCTTTGCCCACGATGCAGACCACCTTCCCTAACTCTGTGTCCCCCTTACTGCCCGCCTGGAACCCCGCTGGACTTCTCACCTCCCATGACTCTAAGCCATGGTCCAGGAGCCACAGCGTAGGGATTCTCCGCTCCTGCGTGAGGACCAGGCAAGCACGCTGCTCCTGGCTGTGGAGAAACCTGAGAAAACACAACAGACCAGCTTTTGTGATGTGCCGTAGCCTGTGGTCCCCCGGGGATGGCAGGTTTTTTTAAGCTGAAGACTCCATGGGCTCTGAAGAGCAACGGTTCCCACGATCTCCCTTCTATAAAAGGACATTAAAAGTCTGCAGCAGCTGTTGATCTGATAGCCAGTCTGGGCTGGATCCCCCTCCCGTCCCCTTGCTGGCTGCCCAGTGACCCACGGACGACTCTGGCCATCAGAACAAGCTGAGCCTTCTGGTGTTTTTTGATGATGGCAGCCAGATTTGTATGGAACAGGAATGTAAAACAAATCTTATTTTTTTTCTTTTTTTTTTTTTGTCTTTCAAAAACAGATGCTCCAATGTCAGTCACTCTGGTGAAGGGCTGCAAACACTGGTGAAGGAAGATTCAAACACCTTGGAGGTGCTTTGTCTTGCAGGCTGAGACAGCTCTAGCCTCCACACTTCTGCTTATCTGCTGGGGTCAGTCAGAAACAGATTATTCTTCATTGCTTTAAACTAATGGTGAAAAATAAATAATAAAAAGAAAAACCCCAAGGCCAAAAGGTCTTTTTTGCCAACATAGTTTTTCAGCCACCCCAGCTCTACATGGAAACAGTAAAAAGGTGATAAATAATGCAATATTCCTAGCTAGTAGGAGAAGGGTTTGTCTTGTTTTTCACCAGTCTCAAATCCTAGTCTGGCAGGTTATTTAGGGAGGACTCAGGGAGGAGCCACCCTTGGCAGGCCTACGTACTTTTGACTTTCCCTCAAGCAGGGTAAGGTGAGCATGCCTCTGTGAAGAATAGCTGAATCAGAGGGAAATCTGTGCCTCTCAGTTAGGCTGCTGCGTCAGGGAGGCCTTTTTAAGTATGACGAGGAGAACTGGTGAAGTTGTCAAGAGGCCTGTAGAACTCAAAGGGATGAAAAGAAACCTGCATGGAAAACCAGGG
The DNA here is from genome assembly GCA_025769975.1 of Gallinago jamesoni. Classification (NCBI taxonomy): domain Eukaryota; kingdom Metazoa; phylum Chordata; class Aves; order Charadriiformes; family Scolopacidae; genus Gallinago; species Gallinago jamesoni. The sequence goes on along the minus strand of JAOQGH010000019.1, from coordinate 60,143,620 downwards.
AGATTTCTTGCTCTAGAAACCCCAGAATACGGGGTGTTTTCTCTGCCCGTGGTAGGGCCTGGGGCTGTGCTTCTGCATATCATCCATGTGGTAAAAGCGACCAAGGTCAGGCAGCAAGGTTTGTACTAGCTGGCTGTGCTGTGTATGGGACAGGAACATCCTCCAGAGCAGGAGCCAAGCGCTCGGGGCTGGGGTTTTCTTACACTGCACCCTGTGGCTGGCTCTGCACCTTGTGGTGCTGGGCTGGTCCTACACTACAGCACATATGGGACACCAGCCAAAACCACGATGTGTTCTGGGAGTTTTGGCCCCAAACAGTGCTGTCCTGCCTCCCCTGACCCCTTGGCCATCCTTAGCATCCATCCACGGGACAAATTGCTGCCCTGGGTTTTCTCTGTGCTCCACGCAACGGGACCAGGAGCAGGAGGAGTGTCATTGTACTTCACCCTTGGCTTTTTCTTAACACTACAAAGAACAATTTCATTTGCTGTGGCTTCAGGTGAGCTCCCCTAAGTGACATTTCTGGCCATTTTCCTCAGCACCGCGCATCCCTTTACACACAAAAGCCAGCCTTGTTTAAGCCAGCAGTTGCGTGAGGGGTCACCAGCACCTTTGGTGGCCTTCAGAGGGGGAAGGAGACGCAGGAACCCCCCCCAGCTGTGACAGTCCCCTCCATTGCACCGCAGCGCTGCAGGCAGGTACTCCAACGGCACAACATCTGCCTAAGTGCTGATCATAGAATTGTAGAATGGTTTGATCCCAGCTGGATCATAGAATTGTAGAATGGTTCGAGTTGGAAGGGACTTTAGAGGTCATCAAGTTCCAACCCCCCTGCCATGGGCAGGGACACCTCCCACCAGAGCAGGATGCCCAAAGCCCCATCCAGCTTGGCCTTGAACACTTCCAGGGATGGGGCATCCACGACTTCCCTGGGCAACCTGTTCCAGAGCCTCACCATCCTCACAGTAAAGAATTTCTTCCTAATATCTAATCTAAATCTCCCCTCTTCCAATTTAAAACCGTTGCCCCTTGTCCTGTCACTACACTTCCTGACAGAGTCCCTCTCCGGCTCTCCTGTAGGCTCCCTTTGGATATTGGTAGGGTAACACCAGTTGGATACTGCTGTTAAAAGCAGGGTAGTGGTATTCAAGGTCCTGAGAGCCTCGGACAGCCGGAGGGGACACGGGCCAAGGGGCAGTCTGGTTCTGGTGAGGTGGGATGCCGGGAGGGTCAGCACTCGTCTGGCTCAGGCAGAGCACAGAGGGGTCCGCACCAGCCTTCGCTCTCTGCAAATTCAATCCGCAGGGAGCTTAATCCACTTTCAGTGGGGATTAAAGGCTGTATTAACCCTCGGGTAAATGCAGGGGAAGAATTTCATTGCAGGAACACAGGGCATGCCATTTTGAAAAAGGAAAGTTAACTGAAACCTAATCCGGGTGTAGTTAAGCTGAAAGAAAAGTGCAGGAGCCCAGCTGATGCATTTAAACCTTGAAGGCATAAATTGGACAAGCTTTGTAGAGAGGTGTAATACCCTCTGAAGGCCAGCTGCGTCTGAAAAGCTTTCGAGTCTATGCTGCCTTCTTCAGAGCCTTTGCAGTTACAGACATACCTTTTCTGCAAAATACACAAAATCACTAAAACATACATCACCACAGCCACACGCAGATCTCAGCAGCGCTCATCTTTCCCTTATCTTTCCCTGATTTGCATGTCTCTGATTTCTTCATTAGACACATTCTTTTAAGTAAATGAATAGAATCCGTAAATTAATGGACTCAGGCCTGCTGTGTTTTGCTCATTTAATATTTGTTAAAACTCTAGATACCCCAAATTCTCTTTATATTGTCAAACTTGATTAACTGTAGTTGAAGCAAAAAATGGCAATTACATTATATATTCATGGTATGCATCATTATGTACTTTAGCTGATTCCTTATAAATATCTAATAACATACTCAATACATTAAATATTAATTGTACTCTACATACTTAACCCATATTTCTTAAATGAGCTTTTTCCCAGGGGCATGTGATATCGCACTAGTATCACTTGGGACAGGCCAGGAGGATATCATACATAAAGATGTTTTTTCACACAGCACAGATGCAGTTTTTACTCTGTACTTTATTTTGTGTGGTTCTTCCTCACAAATATTGAATGGATATGTTTAAGGTATTTGAGTGGAGGTCCTTAAATAGAGCAAGACTAGAAGTAGATATATCTGGTGTCAAAAAGCCATAAGCATTCTGGACCAAAAGTCTGGCACCAAAATATTGTAGATTTGAAATTCACCTTTTAATTTTACTACATTTGCCTTTGCCAGAGGACCAACAGTCGGAAAGAAGGGAAATGAGATGTACAGCCTAAGGGTGAGACTCTTTCTTCTGGCCATTAGCAATGGATGATGGAGCCCCAGAGCAGCAGCGGAACTGCTTCAGTCTCTCATGTTGATTGCTGCTGCTTGTTTGCCACATTTAGTGTGATGGGCTTAGCAACCTTTTTGTTTTACCGGTATCTATTACAACAAAGTATACAAAAATAAATGGAACCCTGTGTCAGTCTATGGTGATGGGGAATAAAAATTTGATCACTAAGGAAGGCTAGAGGCACGGAGGAAGTAAAAATCAAATTCTCCGATAGAAAGTGAGGATGGGAATCAGCAGCTGCATTGCAGAGAGAGATCTGGAGATCCCAGGGAATCACAGGCTGAATCTGAATCCTGGGTGGGATGAGTGTCAGGAAGAAGGTGCAGGAGTTTGTCTGCTGGAGGTGGCCTTGGTGGGACCTGAGCTGAATGTGGAAGACACAGAAGAAGATGGTTCCCTGATCACACATCAAGAGACTCCAGATAATTGAGTTCCTTTTTCTTCCCCAGAGCAGCACAGCTGGGAATGGGGGAAAAAATGAAAACTCCCCTTGATGTGCCTAAAAAGCTGCCTTTATTGCAGGGAGAGGGTTAGGTCTGCATGCTTTGAAATACAGTTTAGTCTCATTTGTTCTGCTTCTAAAACCTTTCCAGCCATCAGAAGATCTCATCTGTTTCATGGCGAATTTTTCTTCTGCTGGTGACAGTTCCCATCTACATCACTCCCTGTGGAAGGAAGCAGTTTATATAAAATTCATAAACTATTTACTCAAATTCTCTTTAGCATTGCTCAAGCTGGATGCAGGCCTCTGAACACTGTTAAGAGAATAAAAGCAGGTCACAATCCTTACCAGAGACATGCACTCATGGATATGCATAAATGGTGGGGGTTTTTATGATTTCAAATGTTTGTTCAGATGTACAATTTAACACTGAAGTAGGTCATACTGAATATTTTTCCACTATCTATGACATTCTCTTTCTTGCCATCTCCATTGCTCTGTCATTGCAATGGTTGGTGACGTTGGAGTCTGAGGTGGAAGTACATCTACACACATCTGTTCTCCCAAGGCATACTGTAAAACAGAAGCATTCCTCCGCTCCTCCAAACTGAATTATTTGTGTTAGCCCGTCCCATATCCCACCTGCAACTGGCTTCAAACCTGGCTTCAAACACTATTTTAAGTAGATTTCCTCAGGTAATGATGGCCAACAACATCAACCATGGTGTATAGCTGCACAGTGGGGGGAAACCCCCACTCAGGACACCAGATGGCTGCCAAGGGTGCATGCATGAGTGGATTCCCTGTATAATGGAAATGGAAAAACACCATACCATCCTAGGGGAGCAGGAAGAAAAGAGCACCTGAACAAGCTCCACTGCTCAGATTTAGTTGAGAAGTAGAAACTAAGATGGAGAAGGAGACCAGCGAGAAAATGTAGAGCTGTCATTGCTGTCCTGTGAGAATCAACATAATTCACAGGTCAGGAAACATTTGTTTCGATTTCTGTACCAATGTGCCAAGACAGAGCCTTGTGCTGCATGACATTGCACAGGGACAGATTTTCCACTGGTATAAAATTATACAAATTAATATGTATCAGTGGATAATCTAGCCTGGCATCCTTGGTCTTTTTTTGGAGACCTACTAGAAGTTTAAGTGTTATAAAGCAAAAAAAAAAAAAAATCTTCTACTGATTCATTTTAATATAATACGACACACTCTGAGACCGAGAATTTCGTGACAGCCGAAGGTATGCATTAATTTTTGGACATCCAGGTTCCACAGAAAGGAGCCGACCCGAGAGACGAAGGAGGAGGAAGAAAAGCCTGAAGAGCAAATTCATACCCGCGATTTATGTGGAACAGGTGAGGAGCTCCCAGCTATTTCTAGACATTCAGCCTACCTCAGTAAAGGTTGTGTAAAACACAGCAAACGGTTACCAAGAGGGGTGAAAGTCCCTGGGCCACCAGCTGCAACACGAAGCTTCTCCATCTGTCTCTGGCCTTCCAAGTGTGCATTCCCCTGTCAGCCTGCAGCTGACCAAGACAAAGGCTGGCACAAACCTCCTTCCATCCGAGGGGAGGCAAATGAGACCCCCCAGAATAGCTACAGAAACTGATACCTGCTGCAGAGGACAGTCCCAAACTGTCCTGGCTAGTCTGGATCTGTGGAGACAGCTCATGTGAGTGACACTGGACCGTCCACAAGGCTCTGCCCAGCCTCGCGGGACTCCACAGAAATACACTCTTCTGCAGGGCTGGTGGCAGAGAGCACTGTCTGTCACACGGGGGCCAGGGTCATCCCAGCAAGAGCTGCTTGGGAGGGTGCCATTGCCAAAGCTGTGGAATCGATGCAAAAGTGGTTTGTGGCATCGCCCTGCTTGCCTGTCGCTGGCAGCCACCCAAGCCTGGCGTGCTAACAGGGCAACTGCTGAAATAAAACCACTCCAAGAAAAGAGCATGAAAAAACCATCAGCTTCTTCATTCTTCTCCTGTATCCTTCTCGCCCTGGCTGACTTCATGACCTGAGCTACATTTACATCTCTTTACATACACGGAGCACTCTAATAAGAACCACAGCACTCTCCTGCTCTGGAGGACAGCACAACCCAGCTGTGACTGGGGCGTCGATCAGTTTATGGAAGCAGGACATGAGGAGGTGAAGGGAGGGGACCGAGGAACTATCCTTTCTGTCCCAAGTCCTTGAAGTTCAGCACAGGCTGGCCAAAACCTATAGTGTGTAGCAGAAAGGAAAAAAAAAAACAAAAAAACCCCAAAACTTATCACATCAGCGCAGACAAAAATAAAATGAGATAGCAGCCAGAAATTCAGGGCACATAGTTCAAAATACTGATGTGATTCATGCTTAAAGAATGCCGGAGAAAACTGCCAATTCAGAGGAGGGACATGGTGCCTGCACGGGGGGAGACCCTCGTTTCCCAGGCTTTGGGAGATGGTTGTTGGGGGACGTCCAATGTGAATGTAGCAAAGCTGCAATGAGATTCAGGTGCAGACGTGCCTCCAGCTGAAAGGGTTTCAGTGGAATAAACCACTGCGCGTTGCCTTCTTGCACAGTGGAGCAGAAAGGGTTGTAAATTCCTTGGCCTTTCACACAGCCCGTCATTACTGAGCAGTAAGGCCAAAGGTATGTTTACTGCTGCGTGGTGGTTATCGTTTGGAGATTCACACCGACACCGTGGTACGACCTTCCTTGGCATGGCAATGCCACTGTTGCTGAGGCCACCACCAGCGTGGTGTCCTGCAGATGACTACTGGACTTGAGCAGCTTGGGAGAAGTGAGGGGCTCCTTCAGGTTGTCCCTTGTCCCAGCCTTGGCCAGCCCTCTTCTCTGGCAGCGCTCAGCACTGACCCAAAGAAACTACAGGAGCGAATATTTCCTACGTGAGTGCCACTTGGTGAGCTGGAATTAGATCAGAGAATCAAAATACCTCACATTGAGTTAAATTATGTATGGAGGCCCTCTCAGCCGCATGGGTGATGACAGCTGACTGTCCCCTGCGCCGCTGCCCATTGTTTATTCCTGGGTTGTTTGCACAAAAGCAATACGTGGAACTCTGAAAGCCTGCCTATATCCCAATAACGAGATATTTGGTTAATGAGTCATCTGATACATATAATTGTACAGTATCTAGTAACAGAAAAGTCTGGTAGCTATTCACAAGTCTTGTTTCCTGAGAAAGAAAAGGTATATTGTTTCGGTGAGTAACCTGTGGGGAGAATCTGGGATAAGATTACTATCGTATCAGTCCGCTTGAGAAACACAGCCTCCGAGGGGATACATTATACTGTTATAAAACACCCTTTTGTACGTTTTCACCGCACAGGGGTGATGTACTCCATGGGCTACCTGATAGCTACAGTGTACGGGTGGCTTGTCCCCTTCCACCTCTCAGTTTGGGAGAGATCTGGTGAGAGAGCAGTGGGCTGGCCACTCACCTGCTCATCTTCCCCAGGTGTGGGGAGAGGCTGGGACCTTTGGGTTTGGGGCAGCCCGAAACTAGAGGAGGAAGTATGAGCCAGCTGAAGTGAGCTGTGGTGCAGAAGCAAGCTATTGCAGTGGCGTGGAGCAGAGGCAGGCACAGAGCAGGGGTGCGATGGTCTCAAACACCATTCCCTAGCTGTCCCATGGGGTCCCCGTGCCCACTGTGTCAGTGCCTCTTCTCATAGCTGGCCTTCTTGCCTGGTGTGAACATTTCAGTGGGCCCTGAGGGCTGCCTTCATCAAGCTGTGCAGGGTATTTGAGTTGCTGGGACCAGTTTTTCTGCCACAGTTGTATACAGGCATGGTGTAGCCATCTTACCTTGAGTGGTAGCATCAAGCCTGGGATGCAAAAAAAAATACGTGATAGAAGTTTTCTTCCTGTTTGGGTTACCCCATAGACCTGCCACCAGTCAGGTCCAAACGCACGCGACAGATCATACACGCAATTATGTACATTACATTAGCAGGTGCTCTTCCCTGCAGATGTGTTTAGATGTGTTTTTTTTTTCACCCAGACAGAAGCTTGGAATTTAAGAAAAGCAGGTGGAGCCTGGGGACAAGTGCATCATGCTGTACCTCAGCATCCGTCCCACTTCAAGCAGCGCTTTCCTTGGCATGCCCACCTCAGGTGCTGCCCTGGGTAGGCCTGGCTGTGGCATCAGCCCCAAACCACGGGCTCAGAGAAGACCAAGAGTGATTTATGGGGGTAACACAGATTTGTCAAGACCACAAGTAGTTTCAGCTGAAATCACCACGACCGGATTGATAGATGGCCCTTCCCCACCCCCCCCACCCCCCCCCAGAAAAAAAGGAGAGGAACCGATAAGGAGATTAGAATGAACTACTTTAATGAAGAATTAATATTAAAAAAAAAAAAAAGAAAGAAATAGATACAATATATACAAAACTGTATCAACCTCCCAGGATGACAGTCCCTTCACCGGCAGGCACTGGGGAAGTCCCAGACTGGACTCAGCAATGGATGGGAACTGGATTCCAGCTCTGGAGTGAGGAACACATGGATTGGGATCAAAGGCAGATGAACAGACAGGGTCCTCTTTGGACATCGGCCATCACAAGAAGATAGTTGACCCTTTGATCAGGTTTGGGTCACCTGTTCTGTCCGTTCCTCCCCACAGGTGGGATCCCTCTACACTTTTCTGTTTCTGATCCTCTAAGGGGCAAATAACGAAAATTGGCTGACCTTGGTTGTTATAGCAATAAGCAAGACCCTCTCTGCATCCCATTCCTTGGCATTTAGTACAAACATTGGCCTTATCATCCCGAGAATGAGCAGTTTTCTCTACAATATGCTGTTAATTTCAGAGAGTTAGAGGAGGCCTCGCTAAAATGTAAAATTCCAGAACAAAAAATTAGTTTGGTTTTACTTCAAAGCGGGACATAGGTATAACCTCTCCAGCTTTAAATCGGGTCTCGTGGCCGTAGCATCCCATCAGGGATGGTGTCTGTGGGCATCTCGCCCTGCCCTGGCAGTCCTCCCTCCTGCCCTGCTGACGGGTGGGAGGTTTCCACGGGCATCCACCTTCCCGTGAGCATCCTCCGCGGGGGCGGGGAAGGGAGGCGAGGAGAGCATCTCTTGCACCACGCCGGTGTCCCCCCTCCCGCTACAGCCCGGAGAGCACAGGGGGAGACCGGGGATACAGTGCAGGAGGCGGAAGGAGCGGCGGGGCGGCCCCCTCCCGCGACACGGCGGCCACGCGTGGGGCCATGGCGGAGGGCAGCCGCTTCGGCTACATCTTGGACCTGTTGAAGCGGGAGAAGGTAGGGGCGGCGTGGCCGGGAACACGACGGTGCGGGGGCTGCCGGCGGGGGTCCCCCGGCGGGGCTGCTGTGCTGTATCCCCAGGACAGCCGTGCGGGACCGGCAGCGGCCAGCCGCCGGGGATGCGCCTGGAGGGGATCGGTCCCCTCCTTCTATTTTATGGATTTTTTTTTGGGGTGGGGGGGTGGTGGTGGTGGTGGTGGGGTGCGGAACTCGTCTTCGTTCTCCGGATGTTCTGATGTTCTCCGGAGGCTCGCCTCGTATTTGCCGCACGCTTCCGAGGCTGTCGGATGAAAAAGTTAAAAAAAATAGTAATAATAAAAGAATCAGACGGCAAAGCGACTCAGCAGCCCGGCACGGTTAGGCAGCTGGCATTTTTGCAGCCCTCTGCTCCGTGTTGTCCGTCTGCTCACCTGTGGATGCGGGGCCGCTTAACCCATCGCCCGCGGCATCCTCCGGCCGGGGGCTCCTTCAGTTTCCTGCAGCGGGGCTGGCTGTGGGTAACGCTGGAGTGAAAAGTGACGCCCCCAGGAAATGATTGAGAGTTTGCGAATATTTTGAGGGAAACTAGTTACGTGCGTTTCGTAGGGGGAAAAAAAACACAAACAAACAAACCAAAAAAATAAGTTGGGGGGGGATCCAACTTCCTGTATTTTTGAGCTGTTAATACATATAAAAAACAGGGACCATTTCTTCTGCCTTTCCCCCCCGCCTCCTCCCCCCTCCCCCCCAAGGCTGTCCTGTGGTGTTTTTTTTTTTTTTTTTTACATGAAGTAGTCTGGGTATTTTTACACATAAAAACAAGTGTGGCAAACAATGGTGTTATTTGAAAGACTATTGGTTCCTGAAAACATCCTGAAGAACATCGAGCTTATCTCCAGAGGCTGCCTTCACACCCTGTTTTTTGCGTCTGCTCTTCCTCCGCCTCCCCAACTCCCTCTTCTAAAAGAAGTGGATGAACCTCCAGAGTGGGCAACAGTGGAATTTCCTGAGTGTTCTGCTTTTCCTTGCCTGGGATTAGCCATGCCTGGGGCTCTGAAGGAAAATTCAGATGGCCAAGTCTTGTTCCTTTGTCTTTTATGCAATACACAAAATCATTAAGGGTCTCAGGCAAGAAACAAACTCCTTCTGCCTGTAATTTCTGTGATTTCCCTGTAAGGGGGTGATACGTCTGTCCCTTCTCTCACAGTTAAACAGTCTGTGCTGGTAGCTTGAATCAGACGCCCTCTGCAAGAGCATATGCTTTGGTAGACAGCCGAGTTAGCACATTGGTGTGAAATATGCATGTTTATTCCAAACAGTGCTGTTCTTTATACGTAGAGCATCACGTTGCCAAGTCCCATCCTCAGAGACACTTGATGTGCCTGGAGAAACGAGGAGCAGCAGCAGTTGTCTGACCTTCACAGACTTTCCATCCTGGTGGCCACTGCTTGAGACTCTCCAAGGGCCAGCTCTGAGACCTCTCGCTCTCCATGTTTTCCTTTTGCATTTATTTACCGCCAGAGAGGGGGTTTTAGATTACAGCCCCTTTGTAATTTATTGATGTTATCCAGGATTCTGCTGGGATAATTAAGCTTCTTTCTCAGGTGACTTAAATCATGCCAGCAAAAGCACCCTTATGCATGGCAAACTGTACTTGCTTAAGGGAAGGGTATTACAACTTAGAGCTGCCAGCACTCCCATTTTCCCTTTTCTGTTTACACAACCCCTGCACCTCCCGCGCGGGGGGGGGGGGGGGGGGGGGGGGGGGGGGGGGGGGGGGGGGGGGGGGGGGGGGGGGGG
>JAOQGH010000019.1:60048194-60118443 GCA_025769975.1 Gallinago jamesoni | reverse complement strand
GGGGACAGCCTGCTCCTGGGCCTTTAGGATTTCCCTCTTGAAGAGCATCCAGCCTTCCTGGGCTCCTTTGTCTCTCATTGCACTGCATTGTTAAGACCTGAGCTGAATGCATGGAGTATTTGCTGATCTCCTAAACAATGTTCCCAGTCATGGCTTTAATTTACAGCCAGGCTGAAGAGCACTTTGTAACGTGTGTGGTGGGGATGGGAGAAGCACATACTGGGCTGATTGTTCTTGAATTTTGAGAGAACTATACAAGGCGATCTGCTGACCTCTTCTGCCTCTAGCTTGCAGGCTGTAATTCTTGCTTGTATGAGCTGAATGAAAATATGTGGTTTCTGTTAGGTGTGACTGTGCACTGCTGTGGAGAAATAACTTCCACAGACTAACAGCATGACTGTGGTTTTTGGAGATGTCTGCCTACACAGCTAATTTTCCTGAAAGTTTTCTTTGTCCTTGGGCTTTTTGCCATAGCCGAATTTAACATATGGGGCTTGAGAGCTGGTTTCGGAGACGGTCCGCAATTTTAGCGTAGAGTGCCCATATCTGTGCTACTTTATGCGCCTTTTAGATGCTTTTATCTGTTGCTTAACCTTGGAGTTGAGCAGTACTCTTTCCTCCCCCTCTTTCAGCAGCTCTTCCAACGTGCTCAGTTTTCGAAAGATGAGTTCTAGCGAACACCAGCTTTTTCACAACACTGCTTCAGCTGATGCTGGAATTAGCACTCGGCATGAACAACTTGTAACTGGAGTCAGACAAAAAAAAATTGACACTGGAGCCTTTTGTCTTTAAAATGACTGTGACTGGTGGCGGTGGCTGCATTTCATTCGTTGCTCTGAGAGCAATGGCTGTGTGGCTGGTCGCACTCTGGCTTATACTTAAATCATTGCAGTATTATGTCAACTTGTGCTTTAAGGAAGAGTTCATAGCTGTTTCAAGAGATGCTGGTGTGGACACGGTTAAGTGCGACAGGGTGGGTTTTGCATTGCATTTGCATATACAGGGTGCATATTGCATTTACAGCTCTGAACAGGAGTGTAGGGAGCTTGAGGCCTGTGAAAAACTTGAGGGATCAGCAAAATGGTTGACTGCAGTATGGAGGCTACGTGATGTGTACACAGGCATTGCTACAGGTTTCCTCACTGTAAACCTCGTGAAACTCTGTGCTTTCAACTTCATTGACAAATACAGATTGTGGGAGATAAACTGAAAATACAAAAATACACTGATGAATCAGGTGCTGCTGCGGGATAACTGAGTGTCTTGTTTGAGCACCTTCATTTTTAGAAGTATACCTGCATATTCTCTGCTCTCTTTTCTTTTTTTTCTTCCCCTCCCCCCCAGGTTTTGATGTGTCCAGAGCATGAAATGGAGAGGGTAAACATGTACTGCGAAATCTGCAGAAGGCCTGTGTGTCATCTGTGTAAACTGGGTGGATGTCATGCAAACCACAGAGTAACAACCATGAGCACTGCCTATAAAACCCTTAAGGTAAAAAGCAAACATTGTTGGGCCTGGCCTTTGGAAGGGGAAGAGTGCTGAGCTGCTGGGGCAAGGGCAAAGTCCCTCCGGCAGGAAGCCAGGACGTGTGTTCCGAGGGCACGGAACCGGTCAGGAGCCCTGCTGTTGTGCAAAGTCCGTCAAGGTGTATCTTAGTGGAGCATAGCGCGCCTCTGAGAAGCTAAGCTATATTTTCTATGAGGCTTGAAATGTAACCCCTTACAACTGCTTTTCCCCTTATTTTAGCCACCTTAACAGCAGTTCTGACCAATGCAGAGGGTTTAAGCACTTAAGAGTCTACAGTCTGGCCTTTTTCGAGATGAGTGTCCTCAGGGTTTGGGGTTAGCTGTACTTTACAAGCGCTCCCAGAGAACCTGCATCTGAGGACCTTGCATGTTTCTGCCTAGCTGTTAGTTCCCCAAGCGCAGTGCAGCAGGGCAGACTTGCAAACGCTGCTTTGTTGTTAAAGAGTGATTGCCGCTGCCTCCTCTTCTTCCTTTTCTTCCTCTCTTGACCAGCCCAGCTCACCTTGTGCTCTTTGCCTTCTCGCCTCTTTGCCAGGCTTTTCCTGGGCAGCTGTTAACTCTTGCAGCCGAAGAAGTGCAGAGATACTCAGAAGTTTGTGTTTCAAACCTCTCGTTTCCCTAGAGGCTCTTACTACCAATGGGTTAATAACTTAACGAGGCTTTTCTGTAAGTTTTAGTAAGGTCTGGCAGCCTCGTGTTCCCAGCCTAAGAGAGAAGGCGACTGCTGTGGCTGGGGAGCTGACGGAGGCTGTCCCCTCTTCTCCTCGGAGGCTGTGCCCCAGTACCGCTCACAGCAGTGGTCTGAAGTCACCAACCGGTCGCCGCAGGTCGCCGAGCAATCCTCCCTGAGGTTGCTTGCTGCTCCTAACTGGTGGCAGGCTCTTGTCCCTGTAGCACCAGCTTGTCCCCGCTGTAGTGGGTTGTCCTGCCTGTGCTGGTTGTTGGTTTGGGTGGGACGCCCTTCTTCTGCCTGTCAGCTTGCTGCTCGGTTTTAACAGGAGAAGCTTTCGAAAGACATCGACTACCTCATCAGTAAGGAGAGCCAGGTGAAAGCTCACATCACCCAGCTGGACGGGCTGCTGAAGGAAACAGAGGTACAAGCGACTTGCGGGTTGTCTGGGGACAACTTCCAGGGACACAGCAGGGACCCAAACTGTTTTCAGTAAAGTGTTTGAGATCCTTTGGTTTTTTTTTTTTTTTCAGTTAGCCAGCAACACCATTGTGTTAGTCCTGAATCACCCACGGAAAGACCTAATCCTGTCAGTGGGGGAAATTTGGGCAACATACAGGGGGAAGTTAAGTTTTGGGTGCTCCTGTGAATTTAGTTGACATAAAGCTTATTCGATACCTTAACCAAAGAGAGGGCAGTAAGTCTTACAGTTCTTGTGTATTAATGTGCTGCACAATTTGCACTCTCAGTTTACCTTGAGGATGTTGCAGCAGTGTCAGAATTAAGGGCAAAAGAGTCAGAGCTGGGACCTCACGTGCAAGCTGAAAAATGTGATGGCACAAGCTGCAGGAGCTTCTGACACAGACTTGTATCTCATGATACAGATAGTCTCCATGCTTTGTGGTTCCTTTTATTCAGGGCACTAGTCAGAGGTGGCACTGTTACACTTCTGAGAGCGTATGTGAGAACGTGGGCTGGACCCCCACTTCAGGGTGATTGGGGAAGGTGGAAAAGCACGTAGCTCTTGGGCATGAAGACTTCAGAGACCAATCTGCTTTTACAGTGCTTTTCTGTGAGCTGTTTAGACAAATGCTGTGCATAGCTGAAGGCATAATCAGAGGAACACTGTCCTGCTCTTCGTTCTCTGTGTTAAGACAGTAAATACTTACTAGCTTGGGTGCAGTGCCGATCACATTTTCAGTGCTGAAGAGTGTAACAAAGCTTATTAGTCTTGTCTGTCAAATGGATGACTAGATTGCTCTGGTATCTTGAACAACCCTAAGTATGTTTCTGTCCACAGCCACAGTGCTGTGGAATCTGTCTAAAATGCCATTTGTTCCTCCCTAGTGCAACAGTGAAAGAGCTAAAGAAGAAGCATTGCAGAGTTTTGAGAAATTATATCATGTCCTGGAAGAGAAGAAATTTGCAGCTCTTAGGGCAATTGAAGCTTCTAAGAAGTTAAGGCTGGAAAAATTGCAAACGCAAGCCGAAGAATATCAAGGGCTCCTGGAAAATAATGGCCTTGTGGGCTATGCTCAAGAAGTGCTTAAAGAAACTGACCCATCTTGTTTTGTTCAAACAGCAAAACAACTTCATGTCAGGTATCTTAATTGTCCTTTGTTTGAGGTACATGTACTGTTCCAGGATGTCTGGTCAGTTCATATTCTTTTGACAGCTGCTAGCAAAGTGCTAAATGTAGTGCCCTGTATTGCAGAAGCTCAGAGATAGTCCCAGTAGCATTCAGTGTAAATTACTGTATTAAGAGTGTGCATTAAGAAACAGCACACAGGAGGGGCTCTGTCCTACGGCAGCTCTGTCCTGCCTTGTTCAGTAGGGCTGCAGTGGAGGGGTAGCCCATTCAGCTCACTGACACATTCCTGTGCTCAGAGATTGTATCGAGTATTTGCAAGTTAATATAACAGGTCTCTTTTGGCTTTAAACTCTTTGATCTTAATAGTTGTTCTCCATAAGTGCTTCCCACCTATTTTGTTCTTTGAACATAATGCCCCAAATTGTTAAAATGTTCTGCTAACTGTACAATTACCTGTTTGTTATCTTTACACTGATGTACAAAAGGCCTTTAAGTTTTGCATTTGAATTCTGTCTAGAGAGACAGTAATTTCTGCAGGACATGAGGAAGTACATGAAAACAGAACTTCTTTTTAAAGCAAAATCTAGCATTTTTACTTTAAGGAATACACATATGTGAATACCTTTTTCTCTCTTCTGCCATCCCTCTGCTTCTGTGCTTTCAGAATCCAAAAAGCTACTGAATCGCTGAAGAGCTTCAGGCCAGCAGCTGAAACTACTTTTGAAGACTTTGTGGTGGACATAGCCAAGCAAGAAGAAATCCTTGGTGACTTGTCCTTCTATTCCAATGGTAAATTGCGAGAGCTTCAAGTCTTTCTTAAGTTATGGCTATAAGGGCTTCTCTGGAAAGAGGCATAAATTATGCAGGGCTGCAGCTTCAGAACTCAGTCTGGTGACTTTCATTGTCCCTTCTGCTTCTGTGATCCACAAGGCAGCAGTGCTAGCTTCAGCTTTGGTAAAGAAGTGAAGATGCTATTGCATTCAGTACCACTTTACATTATCTCCCAAAATACTGTAGTTAAGTAATACTAGTTCTTTCTAGAAGCATTTTGTTGCATGACGGAAAAGAGTAGGGCTTTATATGGGTTTTTTAGCTGCCAGCAAATATAAATAATAAAACTTTCAAAGTAAAAACCAAAAGTAAGGGATTGATTTTAAGTGCATGAACAGGGCCATACTCTTCCGCACTCTTTGACTGAGTGATTCAGATATGCCCCCCTCCCCCCCAGTGCTATAGCCACTCAATAAAGAGCTTGTATGGTCAATTCTAAATCAACATCTATCTAAATTTGAGGTTTCTTTTCCTTCTGAATCTCTGGCATTCCATGTCTAGAAATACCAGAAATCAATGAAGAGCAGAGCAAAATTTACAGCAAAGCACTGATCAGTTGGGAATGCCCTGGGAAGGCAGATTCAGCTGATACCTATGTTCTTGAGTATCAGAAGCTTAACGGAGAAGAGGAGAGCATAATGCGGAAGGAGATCAAAGTTTGCAGCAAGAGCAAAATAATATCTGATCTTGATGATGACAGCAGCTATGCCTTCAGAGTTCGAGGATGTAAAGGGTCCATCTGTAGCCCTTGGAGCCGAGAAGTTGTTTTGCGTACGCCTCCAGCTCCAGGTATTGTTTTTTCTTAATGTCCACAATCTGCTGAATTTGTGTCTGTTGGTGTTAAGAGTTGTAGGTGGTCTCTGGGAGCTCCCAGGCTTCTACTATGCTGTTACTGGTTGCATAAACATTTAGAAGCACTGTTAACAAACAGGTTGAGTAGGTAGCATACTGAGACACTGTTAGCTTGCATGATGTTCCTGCTAGCCTTTAAAAGTGAGAAATTCTAATGCCAGTTGACTTAAAATGTAGTTTATAAGCACAGAAGTCCAAATACTTAACTAAGAGGAATTTTTGGGGGGATACTGTTTTTCAGTTTTCAGTTTTCTTTTTGATGACAAATGTGGGTACAACAGTGAACATCTCCTGCTGAACTCAGAAAGAACCTCTGTGGAAAGTATGGCTGGATTTCCTCTGCTGCTGGGATCTGAGCGCATGCAGGTCGGATGCTACACAACCCTGGATTACATCATTGGTGACACTGGGATTGCCAAAGGAAAGCACTTCTGGGCTTTTCGTGTGGAAGCCTATTCATACCTGGTGAAAGTGGGAGTTGTTTCTAGCAACAAGATACAGAAGTTGTTCCATAGTACCCATGATGTGACCAGCCCAAGGTAAACTGCAGACTCTTGCTTAATACGTGCTTTATGTAAGGAGATGGCTTTTTAGAAAAATAGGAGCAAGTTTGATCTTAATGAGTACACAAGGTGAACCTTACCAGTGGAAAGTGGCTTGAAGGATATAGCATGGGCAGATTGTCCTGTTCATCCCCTACTATTAGTAGAAAGATGTTCTAATTATCCAGAGTCCTATTTTCTTTCTTTTTGGGAGAGAAATCAGGTTCCTGTAGATACCAAGATACGTCAGTTAAAGCAAGAATGTAAAAAAATAAAAATAAAGTCAGTTGCAAGATTGAAGCAATGCTTAATTGCCAGTAGTAAGGCTCTGCCTAAATTCCCTTAGCATACTAGGTTTGGCAGCCATTCAGAGGTACAACGTTCACTGTGCCTATCTGTGTATCTTTGCTGTAGCTTGCATCAGGGTGGATTCCAGGTCACTGACTTATCCCAGGCTATACATTTGCATATGGTACTGCAGTGCTACTGAGTACAAGCCAAAGTACAGTGGACAAACCAGCAAAAAGATTTCCAGCTCTCAATTACAGTGGTAGGGAGCCTGGATGTATCTAGGAACTGCAGGCTGGGAGAATATCTCCTAGGGGCTCTTAAGTTTCTCACAGATCTAACAAATGTATTGGCTTCCTCCTGTATAACATACTGGAAGTGTAAAAATGCCAGTGTCTTGAGCTTCTGAAAGTCAGATGGAGCCTTTTTGAGAAGTGAGAAACTAGATCCTGATTTCCTGATTTCTTTATTATCCACATGAATATCTGAAAAGACTTCAGCTGACACATATCCAGCCTCCCCCCAGACACCTCAAAAAACACAAACCTGGCTAGGGATTGACTGCACAGAAGAATGTGTGCTTCCACAGTCTGTTCTCATTTGGGGATGGAAGTAGAGGGAAAAGCATGTAGACTGAACGAAGTTGGCTACAAACTTTCCCCAGTAACCAGCTGGGAAATGGGTTCAAGGAAGCCTCCAAACAGAGGACTTTAAAAAAAAAAATCCCCCAAAACAAACCCCCAAACTTAAGACACTACTTTTTGTGTTATGAATGTTAAAGACCATGTAATACAGCAGCATCATGGAAAACTCATAGGACAACAGTAATGTTAATTGTATTTACTGGAGTCCTCTTTAGTCACCATTGGTCATATTTGCTAAATTACTTCTCGAGTTAAGTAATTTACTATACCTGTAGGTTCATTAACAATTGCCCATCATGAATACATTTAGGTATATCCACTCCTTGGTAAAGCTTCTGTGGTCTTGTCCTCATTGGTGTTTAGCAGTTATTAATTGTAGCCCAAGTGAATGTTTCCACCTACCAAGTCCATCTTTGCTCCTGGCTTAGGTATATTTTTACCTGGCAAGGTTTTGTGGGTGATGGTGGTGTTACCTACCTTATGAAAATATTTTCTCCAGTTCACATCACTGATCCCACTTCAGAATTCGACAAAAGCAAATGGTTGTTTTTTCTATTCTAGATATGAGCAAGACAGTGGTCATGACAGTGGGAGTGAAGATGCCTTCTTTGACTCATCACAGCCTTTCACACTGGTCACTTTAGGCATGAAGAAGTTCTTTATCCCCACAACACCTGCTGCCCCCAAAGATCCAGCGAGCAGAATCCTTCCCTTGCCGGCATGCTTGGGCATCTGCCTTGACTGTGACCATGGCAAGCTGGGGTTTTACGATGCGGGCTGTATGAGATGCCTTTATGAGTGCGAGGTGGACTGCTCTGGCATAATGTACCCAGCATTTGCCTTAATGGGTGGCGCGGCAGTTCATCTTGAGGAAGCCGTCACAGCAACGTACGGCGAGTACAACGACGACATCTAGCGCATGCATCCCTTCCCATTGCTGATCTGAGGTGGAAAATGAGAGCAGAAAAATTCTACTTTAGTTTTCAGTCCTGATTAGTTACATTATATTTATGTGTCGCTCACAACCCTCCAGGTCATACTTTTTTATAAACAAATGGTGGAGACATTTCCCACACCACTGGGAAATGTTCTTTCAGAAACTCTCCTGCCTTTCTTGTGATTTGTGCAATGCTGTTCTCTACAGGCTTTCTTCCCAGGGGGAAGCAGGGAAGAAGTTTGACTAGCAACCAAAATTACTCTTCAGGGCTAGAAATCTGCCTTTTATGTAACTTAAATCCTTACATTGTCAATTTTGAATTTAATGACGTCAAAGCTGTCTGACAGCATGTGATCACCATTCTCCTTTTAAGAAATGTGTCTGACTGCCTCTGGGGGGTCAAATGCTTTCCAATTAACCCCTGAGCATCAGGGGTTGGGCCTTTCAGCATGAAGTAACACTTGCAAAAATGCAACAAAAAGCAGGGAGAAGTCAGAACTATAGCTGAACATTTAGGTGGCTGTACTGGTTTGAAGTAAAACAGAACCAAACTACAAGGATCGTATTTAGAAAGAGGAGCCTAGAGTCTGATTGCATGTCTTCTACCTTTAATGTGACTGTAAGCTAAAGCTAATTCTGACACCTGATATCATGTAGTTGGTGGCATAATGACAAGTTTCTTTACTCTTCCAGGCTTTTATTATAGGCTGTATAAAAATATATAAAGTGCAATTTTACCTTAAACATCAGACTTTAGAGTGCAAAATGAGAAGTGTTTGCATGCGAGTAATAGTACCTGGTATTTAGGCAAAAGCAAATGAGTTATTGACAGGAGTAATAATATGTGAACTCTGAAAAAATCAGGTATTTCTTTTAATACTTATTTCTATAAGTTAATTTTTTTATGTAGTAGCAGCTTGGTTTTTTAGTAAGAATCTTAAAAATGCACTGATTGAGTTTTGAGACCCAATTTCTGCCTTAAAGGATGTGTCCCTCAAATTTCTGTTCCTCTCATGTTAAAAACTGCATCACGTAGTAGTTTTTCACAGAATCATAGAACCACAGAGTGGTTTGGATTGGAAGCTACCTTTAAAGATCGTCTGGTCCCCCTGCCCTGTGATGGGTAGAGTCACCTTTCACTAGATCAGGTTGCTCAAAGCTATGTTCAACCTGACCTTGAACACTTCCAGGCATGGGGGCATCCACAGCTTCTCTGGGCAGCCTGTTCTAGGGTCTCACCATCCTCATTGGTAGAAATTTCTTTCTTATATCTAATTTAAACCTGCCCTCTTTCAGTTTAAAACTGTTGCCCCTTGTCCTGTTTCTGCAGGCCTTTGCAAATGTCTGTCTCTGTCTATCTTACAATTCCCCTTTATATATTAAAAGGCCGCAATTAAGTCTTCCCGGAGCCTTCTCTTCTCCAGGCTGAACAATCCCAACTCTTTCAACCTTTCTTCACAGGAGAGGTGTTCCAGCCCTGTGACTGTTTCTGTGGCCCTCCTCTGGATGTGCCCTGAGCTCGTGGCACCAGAGCTGGATGCAATACAGACCAGGTTGGGTCTTGGGAGAGCAGAGTGTGAGAATCACCTCCCCTGCCCTTTGGCCCGCGCAGCAGCCCAGGGTACAATTGGCTTTCTGGGCTGTAAGTGCACATTGCTGGTTCATGTCCAATTTTTCATCCACCAGGATCGCCAAGTCCATCCCTGTAGGGCTGCTCTCCATCTCCCAGTCTATACTGATACTGGGAACTGCCCAGACCCAAGTACAGGACCTTGTGTTTGGCCTTGGCGAACCTCATGAAGTTCACATGGGCCCACTCCTCACGCCTGTTGAAGTCCCTCTGGATGGCATCCCTTCCCTCTAGCAAATGAACTGCTCAGCTTGGTGTCATCTACAAACTTGCTGAGGGTGCACTGTCCGGTGTTAATGAAGATACTAAACAATATCGATGCCAGTACAGACCCTTGAGGGACACCACTTGTTACTGGTTTCTATTTGGACATTGAACTGTTGACTGTAAGACACTCTTTGGACATGGCCATCCGGCCAATTCCTCATCCATTGAATTGTCCATCTATCAAACCCAAACCTCTTGAATTTAGAGGCAAGAATGTTGTCGGGGATTGTATCTAAGGCCTTACAGAAGTCCAGGTATATGACATCTGTAGCTCTTCCTTTGTCCACTGGCGCAGTCACTCCATCACAGAAGGCCACTATATGAGTCAGGCATGGTTTGTCCTTGGTGTACCTGTGTTGGCTGACTGCAGTCACTTCCCTGTCTCCATATGTTGTGATGTATCTTCCAGGAGGATCTGTTCCATGATCTTGCTGGGCATGGAGGTGGAATGCATCTGTTCATAGAAGTATATGTGGAAAAACATTTGGGTACTTGCCCTGTTACCTTGTGTTGTGGAAAAATAAGGATCTAAAGTGAAGGATGTTTCTAATATGTACTTGGTGCTTTCTAATTTGGGGATATGCTTTCTAATTTGGGGATAGTGTTGTATTTTGATGAATGTGTGTAAAGTATGCTTACTAAGTACATGTATACAGCTGTAGAGCTATGGAATGGGACCTGAAAATCACAATACACTTCAATGAATGTAGGTCACAATGCAAAACTTTTGTATGCTTTGCTGTCTGAACTGTTGTATTGATCTGACTGGGAGTCCAGCCCTCCCAGTGTCCTCTCTCCTAAGCCTCTGTCTGGTAGCAACTGTCAGGAGGAACTGGCAATGAAAATGTCATCTGGGCCAAGGTGAGTATGACAGCCCTTTCAGGGCTAGAAAGTCCCAGCAAGAGCAGCTTCTTGTCTGGGTCTCACCTGCAAGTGTTTCTGCCTTGGTAAGAAAGGAAATAATGTTCCACAGCTTCATTGTGTGCTTGTTGGAGAAACACTTTGGTGTCCCAGGCAGCAGCTGTGAGGCATTTGGTATCTTTTGGAACTTTATCCTGCAGAAGAAATGGCAAATTGTCCCTCGCTAGTTATCCTCTAGATCATTTCTTTTTGTAACAGGTGGTTATCACAGCCTTTCTTTCCCACTGTTCCCCCACCCCTTCATGTTTTTTCTCACTGAATGGAAGCCATTCTGTACTGGTGAGCATCCTGCTGCATCTCCTTCTCCTCCCACCTTCTGAGGCTAGTCGAAGGAGCCCTCCATACAGACACTCTGTTGCTCTGAAGGGTGACAAAATTCTGGGGTTTCCTTCTTTCCATAGTCCTAGAACCGAATTTGCCTTTTTGGTTGATACCGAATATTAAGCTGATGTTTGCACAGTTTCTTATGCAATGTTTCCCACACAATCCTGATGGTTACTGTGAACAAGCTGTGCACATATGGGGTTTCCACACCTCGTGTGTTATGTTGCATTTGCTAATGCTGAGTTTCATCTGCTCTTTTACCTGGTCGCTTAGTCTTGAGGATCTCCTGCAGCCCTTCAGTTACTTCTAGACTTGAATGTTTCTCATTAGCTTCAGAGGTAACACAAACATGGTCATTTCTTTGTTTGCTTGCTTTTCCAGATCTTCGAGCGACTTACGTTGTTGTGAGATGCAGCAAATATCTTTCTGCTGTTAAAATTTACTGTTCTTCCACTTCTGTTCCCCCCCCGCCCAGTCATTCATTAAACCATGATTAGCTAATCAAGCACTGAAATCTTTTGCACGTTAGTACACTCCATTGAGTAGATGACTCACGTTATTGTGTGCATGAGCCCAGTAGTCAAATGGACTCAGGAGACAGGATTCTGTCTTCAGAAGCTGTGACTTCTCCCATTGTATAATCACCGTTTGTCCATTCATCCACCAAACCTCATATGGGCTTAAAGCTATACAATATATAGTTGAACTTTCTGGTTTGTTGTTCCCAGACCAGATGTCCTTCCACAGGTGAATTAATCACTTCTGATTCTTCTGTTTCAGGAACTGGTTTAAATTGGAGGTTTTATGTCACAGTTAGCACTACATAGTTCCACATCTGCATTCTTTATAAGCCTCTGGACTGATACCACCAGGCTATGGCCTTTCATCACTTTCTGGAAATATGAATAAATTGAATATTCAGTCTTAGATATGAAGACAGTCTCTCTCTTATTAAAAACAAATACATTTTACTGGTTTGACAGTATAGAAGTAAGAAATTAAAAAAATTAGGTTTTTTTCTACTATAGCTTTATTTACATTCATTTAAGATGTGCTCTGCTATGCAATTACTTGTTCTACTGGACAGAGACTAATTTAAACATTTATCTACTTTTTGATATGTCTGTTTGTATTTATCTCATTCTGAGTTTAAAAATTGATTTGGCTTTTAGTGTTACTTGAATACTAAGGATGCATCCATTACAGTACTCTATGGTGCTTACTCCACCTTATTAAATAAAAAAAACCACACACTATCAGAGGCACTGACAAACACACTGTCAGATTTTTTCCCACTAGAAGATAAGTGTCACCTTTCAGAAACACAGTTCAGCAGTACTTGCCTATCCAGATACTTACTTTTCCAGAACAAGTTTCTTCCTATGAAACAGCACTTTACAATGTAGACTAAGCTAAGAATGGTGTGGTATTGTGTGGATCTTTGTGCAATATAGCTGTTTGGTGACTACTGTGTGATTTGCAAAGCTCCATGCAGGTGTGAATCATGTAGACACTTTTTAGATATCTAAAGCTTTAACAAAAAGGCCTTGTTTAAAAACATTCTGATATGTAAATGTGTTGTCTTTTTCTTTTTAATAAAAACTGAAAATATAGTAGCTTGGTCATTCACATTATTGCATCCCAGCTCCGAAGTACCCCGGTTGAAATAGTATTTCTTACACTCGATGGCAACAGGTGACTTGCAGGGAGAAAGCACTGCTTTTGGTTTTCAAGTCTGCCCGTATACCAGTGCCTCTAATTTTAGGAGGACTAAAGGCTCTAGTTTGGACTCATGGCGACATCAATCTTTTACGTAAGATGCTGATATTAGGAAGGTGGCTGCCTGAGGCTCCCTCTCCAGGCAGGGGGTGGGAAATGTGTGTCCAGAAGGAAATTTGGCTCTTGGGCATTTTCAGAGGAACTTTTACCCATTCCTCAAGGGAGGGAGCAGATCCTGTTTAGCCTTCCAGACTGGGCAGCCCAGCCAAGAGACCTGCCATGCTCTGCGATTCCAAAAATTGGTGCCACTGCTTAGATCTACATCTCTTAGAAAATTCAGTGTTTATGTTGTTCAACGGTATAAATGACAGGTTTGTCTATTGCTTGAAGCTGAGTAAAACCGGCCCTGGTGGGGACAGAAAGGTGGCTGAAGAAGCCCATGAGAAGGGGCTCGGACTGAAGAGTATTCTTGGTGCCACGTCAGCAAATGAGTGCAGAGCTGACGGGTGCTTCCTGAGATGCTTGCCATCAGGGGCAGAGTGAGGTGGTACGTGGACTTTGGCTCAGCTCCTGTTCAGTAAAAACTTTCTGAAATCTTATTTTGAGATTTAGAAAAACAAATTGTGAGAGAGAGAACTTCCTTTAGCGCTGGAGTCTGAAATTAGAAAGAAGCGGCTTTGACTTGCCCTCAAGGATATTTCTAGTTCCTTGGCAAAATAATAAGGCTTTTTGTGTGTTTATTGGCCAACTATAAACATTGCACTGGACAAATCCAACTTAGCATGAAAGGATCCATTTGTTTTAGCTAGTCTGCCTGATTTGACAGGCTTAGTCCTTGTTCTTAACCCTTATATTCCCCCCGCCTTCTATCTCATGTAAGGCATTATTAAGGGAGAGGAGAAATTGAAGGCTCAAACACCATCAAAAAGTACTTCTGTCAAAAATTCATCTTTTCCTGCCTCTTTATTAAATTCTGCCTCTCTTTTGCTCCATCACACCCCTATCAGCTCAGCTTTGGTGCAGTGACTGGATTCCCTGCTCTTTTCAGCAGCAGCATCCTCAGTTTCTCCATGCACTGCAGCTGATGTGGGAAGAAGGCATAAAAATGCAGAGCTATCCTTAAACCTGTCAGGAGGAGATGGAGAGAATGTGTCCTAGCTAGACAGAAAACTTTCACCTTGGGGGAAAAAAAGCCCGAGTTTCAGAGGAGAGGAAAACTGACTATTTTCTTCTATGGGGTCTGTAAGTGGTCATTCTGCATTGGTTCCCTTCAGTGCTGCTAAATGTGTACAACATGCAGCACAACTCGGCATGGTGTCCTGAAATAGCTGTTTCTGGGGTTGGTAACCCACTGTGACCTGGTGGACTAAACCAGGGAAGTTCGGTGCATTCTTCCCAGTTTCATCTGATATGGCATAATGTGCCAACAATTGTTTCTGCCTGAGCTTCAGTAAAAAGATGATATTTGGCTTCTGACTCTGACAGTTGATTTAAAGGATGTCCATCTCCAACAGAAAAACTTGTCTGAGTATCTATCCATCCTTCCTTAATAAGAGAACTGCATAACTTTTATGAGTAGGATGTATATTAACGCAATTTAAATGAGTCCTCATAATTATATAGCATGCCACAAAACCACCTCAACTTAAACAGTGGAATGAAAAACTTTCAGAAATAATCTCATAAATACCCCTTCAAAGCCAAGTGAAGTAATAATAGAGATTAAAAATTAAGAATTCACCTGGGATGTCATTTCAGAAGAGAATTGCAGTGATCTGAACTAACCACTTGGCTATGGAAAACGAACAGCACTTCTATTTCATTCCTCACTGAACCTACCTATCTATAGACACGTGGGTATATGCGTTTATACTTTTGCATATGTGGACGTCTCTTTTTTCTGGAAAGTTGCTTGACTACTCATGCAATTGCAAGGACGGTCAGAAAACACCTAGACTCATTCAAAAAATACCTACAGTTGCTCTTAGGGCCATGTTAGGGCCATCTTATTCAGGATTTTGCACATAGATAGGCCAAGTGTGCTCAATGCGTCTGGGTGACAGAGGACAGTCCTTTCCTGTGCCCCTGGGGGTGTATGGATTGAAGGGACTGTTTACTGTGAGGCAAGGACCCCGGGTTGGTGCTGGTGGTGCAACTCCTGTACATGTGAACACTGAGTCAGAAGAGGACGTGAAGGTGTGACGTTGCATCCCAGTGGAGCTGACGGGATGATTTTTCCCCAGCTTTTCTTCACTGAACCTGGAGACTCTGCAGATGCTTGTCACCTCCCTTCCTGCTGTTTCTTGGGATTTAAAAGAAGACTCGAGCTATGAACGATGGTGGGGGTACCTTTCAACCCTGATTCCGGCATCTCTGCCCTGGCAGTCGTACTCCATGGCCATGTCCACAGCACTCCCATGTAGGATCTGAACCTCACAGGATCTGCCTGTGGGGAAGAAGCCTTCTCCACTGACCACCTGGAGCGCACTGCAAAGGAAGCTGGTTTTGCACTGTCATTCCACACTTTGCCTGAATTCGTCACATCTTCCTGTATTTAGAAGACGGTATGTATCAGGTACCCCTTGATACATCAGGGTATTTTATGCAGATGCAAATTCATTCATGCTGGCTTTATTAAGACTTTTTTCCTGCCTCACAGGGGAACAGGCAAACCCTTATACAAAGTAAATCTAGCTCAGAATGTTAGTTGATTTTTTTTTTTTTCAAGTGACAATAAGCTCCATTTGAAGAACATTTGAAGAAGTCCATTTGAGACAGAAAAATAAGTACCAAGAAGGATAAAACCAACATTGTTATGAGGAAAAAAAGCATGTATAGTACCAGGTTTGTACTATTTTAATTTTATTTCATAGCACTTTATTTTCATGACACTTGCGAAGAAAGGATGTAGTGGTAAGATTTCTCTCTGCAAATCTTACTTCTTCTCTAAATACCTTAATTCACTTGGTAATTCACAGACCTTTTTTTTTATTTTTTTGACTTCATGCAGCTCATCTTTTGCCAGGCTCCATGGAGGCAGGCTGGCATCACCAGAGCCCCCTCCAGTTCCCCACCCAGCACCTGGCAGCCACAGCACCCAGGCTGGTGCATCACTGCTGTAACCAAAGGGCAGTAACATACAGCATGCGGATTTCCAGTGTAAATGCACTCAGGACATTTTAATTGCAAGTGTATCTTCCAGCACCCGTTTTTAACTTGCTGTGAGAGCAGCCAGTACAACAGGATGTACGGGCTTTGTGGGGGGCCTTTCCTCAGGACCCTGCCTTCGTTTTTTGTTGGATCCCAGGTGCTGGTTTTGGAGCTGAGTAAGCAGACTGAGTGTCGGTAGGCTTCATTTTTATTGACTTTCTAGTGTCTCCCCTTTTATGTAGCTTTTTTCTTCTCCTCGGGTTCTCCTGTTTAGCTAGGTCCTGGATTAGTAGTGCTAATGCAAAGCAGAAGGTTTTTTTAAGAGAAGCAATGAAAAGATCATGGCCTTTGAGGCCACATAATCATTTGTAAAATTATATACGGCAAGGAGAAAATACTACTATTCACTTGTTTAAAGTGTTGACATATTGCCTGGTTTAGTATTTTATTATTTGCAATCATTTAAAAAAAAAAAGACTTAAACTTAGTTTATGAGCTTGATTTTTTTTTTAACTTTAAAGAAGACCTATTTTAAAAAAGTGCAGGCTATATTGTTTTAAGAAATACTAATTTCTTAATTGTGATTTTGTGGTTTCTGGTCTAACCATTAACTATGTCCATGTTCTTTTCAAAGAGAGGGCAACAGCAACCAGCATTAGCACCAACCCTCAGCTCAAGCTGCTGCTGCAGCGCTGTGTCTTCTCTCAACTCACCCCCTCATCACCTTTGGGGACATCTTTCCTCACAGGACCTCTGGCTCCAGGTTCATCCCAATATGGCCAGTTACATGTCTTGATGAGACTGGAACACATAGCAGAGCAGCAAGGAAGAAATGTTCAAATATTTTTTCAAATACGGCATATTGGCTGATAAATAGAAACTACGATATTTAGGAGAGATGGGCTATGTGGTTTCACAGCAGCCATTCACAGTATTTCCTGGGAGACAGGCTAAACCTGCTTTGTTCAACTCATGTAAAGTCAGTGTGTGCTTTGCTTTATACCATCTGCAGTCTCACAAATACCCAGTTACTTCTCAAGGTAGAGGCGCAAGATGTAAGATTGCATGAAGTGCTCTTTTGACATGAGACCAACCCATACTTCAATGCATTTTCCAAGGCTGGGGGTAGCATTGGGCTGTCCTCCACAGAAGGTATGCATAAGGGCTGGCTGCTTTGAAGTAAATCTGGGAAATGGTTCCTCTCCTTTGAAATGCAAACCTGATGGCAAGCCACTGCTCCAGTGGCTGCCATTCCCTTTGATATGGCACATACGATGCAAATGAATGCTAGACAGTGACAATCAAAAGGCTTTGAGAAGCAAAGGACCAGAGAAAACATATTCTTATTTTCCACAGCTGTTACGCTAAGCAACACTCCAGCCTGTTGAAATAGAGTTCAACAAGTTAGTCTGCAGGGACTAGCTTGCTGAAAATTAAGTTAAAAGCTTGCACCTCCCCAGTGCGACTCAGTGGAGGATTATACTGTGTTTCACTGTTGAGATCACTGCTGCTCACACTTGTAATGTGTTTGTAATGAGAAATTTAGGTTTGGCTTTTCCAACTCCTACACAGGTTATTAATAAATCTGCTGGAAGTTCTTTAGTCATTAGGGTGAACAGTGATGTAAGAAGAGCTTTCTTTATCAATATGGTATGGATTTCTTAGTCACTGGTTGACATTTGTTCCTGCTAAACAATATTAAATTTTATCTAAAAGAGACAAAAGTCTAAGAAGTGATCACAATATCCTATGGGTTGCATCTTCCCAAACTGAGACATCACTAAGAAAGTAGATATCTGATGCAGGTATAATTATTTTTCATTTCCAGTGCAAACAGGATTTTAACCATGTTCTTTAACCCAACATAGCTATTTTTATCATCAGGATTTAGTTTACAAAGGAAGCTTAGGTTTCATTTTCACCTGTTTACATCATGTGTGAATAAGCCTAAACATGTTCAGCCCCAGATTGGTGGAAGTTATGAAGTGGGCTTTGTTCCAAGGGTTGCTGAAACAAATAAGAAGTCAGAGAAGAGCAGCTTTAAGTCAAGAAACTGGAAAAGAAAAAAGGATATACATTTTGTAGAAAATTTAGGAAGTGTTATAACCTTGTCATAAAGAAGCCTGCCAATTTTTACTTCTCTCTTCCATAATTGAGTTACTGACCAGAACATTTATATTTTCTGCCCTTCCCCTTATAATACGTTTAATCTAAATCCTAGCAAAATATTGTATATGTTGACATAAATAGTGGAAGAAGTATTTAATAGATAATTAATGTTAGGTTGTTCTGTTTAACAGCTGGGGCTTTCAATCTTATTGAAGTGATAAGACCACAATATTACAAATTATCGAACTATTTGTTGACGAAGAAGGAAACCCTTATTCTACACCTTCATTAACAAACTCCAATTTGATCCTTGGGTAGTTAACATTTGACACAGTTAATGTTAACAAGCTTCAGATTCTTTTTTTATGCTAAGTTTTGTGCTAAGTTTTGCACATTCAATTGCTAAAACCTGTTGCAGGATTCAACAGAAGAGATACAAAATATGTGTTGAGGCTCAATCAGAAAATATAAAATAATCTTTCTTATTTTGAAACACAGCTGATCCCTTCCAGATAAGCTCAGCTCTCCTGTATTTAAGAAATTGTACTCTATTGATGAAACATCGACTGATCATTGCTTTTGTAAAACATCTTCTATACAACCAGGTTGTCAAAGGTTGTCAAAGACAAAGCCAAGCAAATGGAACAAAGCAAGCTTTGAGAAGGTAATTCAAACCCATCTTGCTTGCATTAACTTCAAGACCTCATCGCAGCATTTCAGTAACTTCATAAATTCCAGAACAAACCCTGAAAGAAGCCAAGAACAACATATTTCGTCCAACTCCAAATTAGCTTTCTGCTAGAGGGATGTGAGTGTCTGCCCACATGGATGAATGCCCACACAACAGAATGACAAAGATCTTTACTTACAACAGCCATGATCTATAGCACATTGAAAGTAAAACCTAGATTGCTGCAAATAAATAGCCTTTGACTCCTTCGTGTTCCAAAAATCTCCTCGAAATTTCCTGCTCACTCACCTGCATGTTTTACCTCTCATTGCATGACCATTTTTACATAGGTGAATGTCAGGTGCCTTGGTTTTTAATCTCTGAGGTTCTGGGAAATTAGCTTGCTCATCTCTGTTTCTACTCTGTTAAACTCTGTTAAAGTTTGAAATAGGTATTTCTTCAGCTGAAAAGACAGGCTTCTGCAGCACTGTGCAGTCTGCAGCTGTCCAGGTCTGACAATTACTATAATTAAGTCATGAGCTTAGTTCCATTAAGTTGCTGTCATTAAATCACACAACTAGCAACCACAACACCTCTTGTGAAGTGCTGTGGGTACAGGGCAGTCAGAAACCTTCCTAAACGTAATTTCTAGTGAAGCAAAGCATTCAGTCCCTTATTTTCATTAAATATATTTTTGTTTAATACTGGAAAGCAATAGTTAGAAGTTGTAAGTTAGTGTCTTGCGATTTCCCTATTTTCAAGAGTAGGAAGCAGCAAAGTCTGCTACAGGAGATGGCTGAAAGCATGAAGCATTCAAACTACAGCACCGGAGCCCATTTTCTGGGCCACTGGCAGTGTTCTTGCTCATTGTATGTTGTTCACAAAATTTGCAGCTCTTCACCTGGTTTGGTTTTTACTACCATTTTTACTAGCAGACTGAAGGTTAATAGAGGGCAGTGCTGTCCCAGCCTGCTGGGCTGTGGGGGTTATACTGAGTGTCCTCCCAGAGTGTCTACAAAGCAACTGCCTGGGGTGAATTATTAGGGAGAGATTAGGTAAAACCATAGGGGCATCTCTTCTGCAAGAGCACTGGTCGGGCCTTGCCTTTGTCCTGGCCTTGGCACGGCTGGCCAGCAGCTGCTGGGCTGGGGCTGCTGGCCCCTTGTAGCTCACCCAGTGCTTCCCCTGCAGCAGGGACCACCTGGAGAACTAGGAGAAGGCTGCGGATTTATGCTGACAAGCAGTTGAAGTTTTGATTTGTCTGCTTTTTGTTTGAGCTGATTACAGACCATCATGCCATAAAGAAAAATCTGATTAGGACATATAAAAGGCTAAGGAACACGCATTTCTACTTGGGGTGCCGTGCTGGGCAAGGGGAGGCTGGGATAAAAAAAGGTAACATTGAAAGTAGGATGCCTGCTTAAATTTGAAGCCTGCAGCTACAGTCAATATGCTCCACTGTTCAAAGTCATCTACCAAATTGCTGCAGGCAGTAGAGGTATAGATATATTAATTTGTGTTGTATGGATAGAGGACAGTCTCTGTTAGGGTATATTTCAATGCAAGCAAATATAGATCAGCTACTATGAAGGCAAAGCATTTCTAAATGTCAGTGAGGAAAAAAAGGAGCAAATAAATACTGAGGAGACCAAAGGCTAGCAATATCTGAACCGCCTGTTCCAACCGGTCTCTGGTCTCCAGCCCCTGCATGGGGGGGGGAATGGAATTAAACCTTAATTATAGTAAATTGCACAGCCAGTATTTCAACGCCTGACCATGGTGTTATCTCAGGAGGGTTTCTATAAGTTCATTTCGGTTTTTTTAGGTCCGGGTTTTATCTGCCACCTCAGTCACCAAGTTCAATCGTCGCACTTTCCAGGGAAGCTTCACTCAAGAAACAAACTTTTAAAATGTTTTAAGCCCTGGTAGGGAGCTCTGATAGCTTTAAACTCTGATAAGCACCATCAGCTTATTCAGTAATGAAAGCAGGCAGCAAAAAAAGAGTAAATATAAAAATAAAAAAGTAAATATAAAACTAAAACCCGTGTGGCTCGTTTAAGGAGGGCGGTGTGCGCTGCCGCGGCGCTGTCGGGAGAGGGCAGCCCCGCACCGGCCACGCCGGCGGCTCCGTGCGGGGGTGGCCCCGGTAGCACCCCCGGCGACGCCCCGGGGAGGGTCAGCCACCGCCAGCCCCGTGGGAAGCATCTGGGGGTGCTGCAGCCCCTCCAAGAGCTGAGGGGTGGCAGAGAAATCGCTTTGTGGGCAGATTCCCACCCAGAGCAGAGGACGGCAGGGGCAAAGTCACGCTTGGGGCTGCTGAAGAGCTGCCGAGTCTTTGCTTACCGGCGTCTCCCACGCAGAAGGGTGACGGGTGAATCCGTGGACCATACCGCTGTGGCCATCTACGGGCTATCTAGATGTGACAGGAGGTGCAGGATTGGGAATCCTGCACCCCGTTTCCTTCTGTTGCACTGGTACTAAAAACTGGTTGAAAGTGCAGGGACGGATTGCAGGATGTATGCACTCGGTAGACATTCGGCATTAGGCAGGATGTACACATTAGGTATACATTTTTACAGGGGTAAAAACGCTCCTGTACCCTATTTCATTTGATGAGAGATTTCAAAGGCTACCCAGCAGGCAAACACCTAAGACGGGTGCAGTGAAGACAGGTATAACAAAGGAAAAGCGTATGTATTCATTTGGCAGTGCTGAGAAGAAGCAGGACTAACTGACAGCAAAACAGATTTCTACCCAAATTTCATTAGCACATCTACCAAACATGCTTCAGGCCTACAGGTCATCTCTCTTTAGAAACACCAGAAGCACTCAGCTTTCAGCCACCATGTGCGGGACTAAAATGGGCTGCTCACACTGTGCTATAGGTCTGCTTTCTCGACTGCTGGATCAGCAGGTGATCAGGGGTGGCTCCTGTGACTACACGAGCCAACCAAAAAGGATACACACCATTGTCGCTCGTCGAGTCTTGGCATGTTTTCTTTCGAAATCCCTTTTTTTTTTTTTTCACTTAAGAGTAAAGTTGAAGAGATACCAACTTCCTTCCCTTCTGCATCCCTCCCATGTTCATAGTTCAGAGGCAGCGTCCTGTTGACAGTGCCAACTGTTCCCGCACAGGACTTTGCTCCCCCAGCCCTGTGCTGGCGAACGTGGAGGGAACAATATGGTCTGTGGGCAGCAGCCGCCCCAGGTGGGATGAAGCAGAGCCTTCCTCTGGCTGAGCAAGCAGGGACTGTGCTCCGGTTGTCTCAGCTGGAGGCCGTTCTTAGCATATGTTCATTGCATTTTCAGAAGCTTGCTCTAGTACTGAACACTCAATTTGCAGTCACTGTGTGTCTCTGGCAATAAATAACTGTAAAACCAAAGAACATGGAGAAGACCACACTACTGTTTCTTAAACTGCTAATGAAAACATAGCTGGAAAGGGGACACAATACCTATTTATGCTGCAGTATCCTCAGTTGAGAGGACAATTTCTAAACTTGTTGTCTAGATGGTTCTGTAGCCATCTAAAGCAGTGTCTTGGATATCCAAATCTCTTTGAAATTCCTACTAAACAATGCAACTGCTGAGGGCTGGAAGGTAGACCTGCAGGGTGTTGCCAGCCAGCAAGTATACCAGCAAGAATACCTATTAATTTTTTACTTTCTTTTTCTTGAAACATAAAAGATAATTTTTTTTTTCCCATGATCAACTCAGTAAATGATTGCTCCACATTAAAGAGTCAAATATCAGAAAAATTGACTCAGAAGGGTCCAGAGCCATGCTCTGAGGTGGGACCACTGATAACTCTGTCCTGACAAAGGGTTGCCTAACATGTCCTTAACCCTTCCTAGCATGGGAGTTTCCACAGATTCCCTGAACAGTCCTGGTAGTGTCTCTTCCTCCTGCAGCAGCATGGCTTCCCTGATTAAGTTTTATGTATTATGGACTTGAGCAAATCACCCCTTTTTCTATGCAGAACTCTCCTGAGTTTTCAAAGAGCTGTAGCACATCCTTTCCTTTGTGGTAATTTCTTTTTTAAGTGCACACCCTCATGTCTCCAGCTTTGATCTGTCTCAATAAGTCAGGCTTTCTAGTTTGCTGATTGCTTGCCATCTTTAGCCTGCTCCTGGACCCTCTCAAGCAGCACCTATTTGTATGGAAAGACAGCCCCAAAACCGAATCCGTATCTGGGGAGAGCAATCAACTGCTTCATATGTCTCACACATGTAAGCCTGTGAGATACAGTGTGAATTACCGATGTTTCTTTTCCCACACTCTTAATGGCTTTCTATCTATAAATTTCAGCAGACATATGTATTTTCCTTAAGCAGGAAAGAAAATGAATTTAAGAAGGAAGCTGCTCCTCTAGGGGCAGACAAGAAAACTTCTATTTAGTTAGACACATGGAAGCTATGAAACCAGTGTTTTTGAAGGAGTTGACCAGAAGACTATTATTTCATCTGACATTACCAAGCCAGTCTCTCAACATCTAGGACTTGATACCCTTAGTTTTGCAAGCTGTGTGCTTGAAGAGGGCTGTGGGAGAAAAATGGACTGTTTTTGACAAGTTCAACTATTGCAATGAACCATTTTATGGCTCACATTTCCATGGGATCCAGCATGCTAACTCTGTATTTCCCCATGTGTTTTACCTGCTTTTCCTGTCTTTGTGCTATTTTTGTGGCTTGTTTCCTTAGCCCCACTTGGGAGCATCACAAGCCTACCCTACAATTAGAACAGAAATTGTTGTAGTCATCTCTTCCTCTCTGACACATGCATCCTCGTTCCTCTGAAGCATCTGTGTCTTATTTAAGGACTACGCCGTCAGCACTGTGACATGATTAAGTGAAGAACGGATCTGTTTCAGGTCAAGGCTGCTAAGTCACATTTTCTCTACAGAATACCAATGTAATTCTGTATCATAGTTTTCTGTAGTAGAGCTGTTTTAAGATGTTTCTGGCCACGCTGCCACCAGCCTCACCTTCCTCAGCCCCTCGGCCTATGATTTCTAAAGGTATGGTGACTGATACTGCATGGATGAGAATGAGCAACATGTAATGGGAAAAGGGTAATCTCTTTGCCAATGAAACCATATTATGAAAGTGTAAGATGCAGTTATGTGTTAGGTACTCTATAACCAACTACTGCTACAGGCATGCAGTAATCTTTCTCCATTTCTTTTTTTCTTGTATGATTTATTTCAGTCCTGATCTCTTCTGGTTGTCATTGATTATAAGCAATGTTGCCAGGTGTGTGGGATTCTGCCCATTATTATGCTGTAATTTAATGAGACAAGCAATTTCGTGATAGCTACACTAAGCAGCCTACTGGGAGTCTGAGCACTAGTGATCAGTGTTGACCTCCAGAGCGGAGTTCCTTCTAGCAGCTTCTTATTAAAAAAAGGTATTTATGTATTGCATAATGGAATCCAAATTGATTTTACTCCCCAAGCCGTTTCTATAGGTGTTTTAGAAGTCTCTTCTGGCAGTGATTTTTTAGCACTGTGATGCTTACTCTTTTGTCCTGCTGATGCTAACTCATCAAATAGTGGAGAGATTTGTTACAGTCTGCTTCTGCTTCTGCCTGCTTCTGAATCAGGGTGCAACAGAGGATTTCCTCCACAGATGGCTGACTAGTTATTTTTGGAAGTATAACTAAAATACTCCTGACGGGGTGGCAAATGAGCATACAGCCCCCTGCAGGCTCCTTCTCAAGGAATCCTGGCTGCCCAAGCGTGTCAGGGTAAGCTGAGGCAGCCGGCTCCTGGGAGCAGCAGTGGCAGGATGTGTGTGTGATGGCCAGCCAAGGGTGGCTGCAGGAGGCCACCCTGTCTGGGAGCACTGCCTGGGGCACAAAGGAATGACAGCCATGGAAGAATCTGGGCTCTGGGGAATCTGGCAGCTGCAGTAGTACAATGTCACACAGCAGAGATTTTTTGCTGTCCATAGAGAGAAAGGTTCATCTAGTGCTTGCGTGTGTGTGATGGAGGGGTAAACAGTAGAAAACTTTAGTAAGCTTGACCTGGAACATCTCAGTCTGGGACTTTGCAGAGAAATGTGGGATTTGTTTTTCAGGACAGTTCCTGAGAGCCAAACTCCCACATAACATGATTCATGAGTTGGACCTTACAGCCAGATAACTGCAGGAAACAACCAAATATTTGCCAGGTTCCAACTTTGCCTATACCATTGCAGAGATTGTACATAAATGCAGATATTTAATGCAAGTGGCTGTCACTTAAGAAAAGCATTCTGAGAGATATATTTCTTCCTGGATGTTTATAAAGATACCCTCATAATGGTCCTTAGTTTATAAATTGTTTCCTTTAGCAATTGGGGTTATTTGCTATCATTCAGTTAACATCAGAAAATTCTCTCTAACTCCAGACTGATAGGCAAAGAAGACTTTATAAACATTACATCATTTCTCTGCTTCAGGACTTGATGTTATCACGGTTACTGCTCTGTGAAGGTAGTTGGTAAGAGGAATAAAAATGGATTTTTTTTTTTAATAATTCTTGTGTCATGACACTTTGGTATTTGTTTTGTATTGCAATAAAGTGTCCCAGCTTCAGCTGGTGTTGTACTGCTTCCATGGAGTGGAATCTTCCATGAAGATCTCTTGAAGACATTGGTTTTTTTGAAGTACAAATACACAATTGTTTCCAATCAGTTTCTTAATGAGTATATTCACAGCTCAAATACAGAAGACTATTTCAGACTACAGAATACTTGATTGTATTCCCAAGCATGATCTGTGTGTACTAAGCACCTGTCTGGTTATGCTCAGAAATGGGTTGCTTCAGTGCTTCTCAGTCCCTGCTTCTCAGCCGCTTAGCGCTGATGAACTTAGCAAGGTATCTGTTGGGGCCTTTTTAGCAAGGTGCATATTTTTTGGATAGAGCAAGGTGCATGGGATGGTGACAGTTGCTTTGCTGAGATGCCTTTTAAGTATTTAGTACCCTGTGATGGCTTTTCATCTTGTAAAAAAACTGCTGCAGAGGCTGAAGTGCTTCCTCATTGTGCTGTATACTCAATTTGGATAATGAGTATGTAAACTTCCGTGTTATTCATCCTGGTCATAACTGATGCCTTGTGCATGAGGAATGACAGATAATTTTGTGGTACGTTCATGCTTGTGCCTCAGTTTCCCCACCTTGGGGTGTCCTGTGATATCACTCCATGGTAGGTCTCCCCTGGCAGTGAAGGTGATGTAAATTCTCCCTTCCTTGTTGCTAGTATCTGTCTTACGCTATAAACCGCTGCATACTTTGTGCAGCTACACTGAGGACTCCCTCAGAGTTAAGGCTGACCTACAAAGATTTCTAGGAAGTTTAGAATATGCCTAAAATTCAGGACGTCATAATGGCCAACATAAATTCAGCTGGTGATGGAGTCACCAAGTCCCTTGGAATTTCACTTCTAGAGTGGGGGAAATCCTTGGATAGAAATGGGAAGTATTGTGGTGAGGGTGAGGAGTGCACTCAGTTGCTCTTGACCTGTCCATGAATCCCAGTCCTGTCAACCAGAGCAGGGTAGCCAAGGGGTGATACCAAAGGATTTGGGTGAGCAGTCCCATTCGAGGAGGTCTTCAGTGCACTGAGCTGTGACACCTTCCCCATTTGAGGAGAGACACCTGATTTCTTAACTTTGATTGCTCTTTGAAAACTGATGCCCAGACAAAGGGTATTGGAGGTAATGGTGGATTTGTGAGCTGAGTATTTGTCCGTGACACTGAGAACACCACTTTGCTGATTAAAAGAGAAGTAATTCCCTTAAATACAAAGAGCTGTGTCCACTTAAATCAGCAGTGAACATAGCCCTGTTTTGTTAATGACTGTGCTCCTCTGCATGGCAGATCTTCAGTTTGGACTCTGATGTCCTCGCTAGATTTGGCAGTACTCTGGGGCTCCTTTTTAAGTAAAGAAAAAAATTATGTTCTGCTCTTACTCCCGGTTCTGCCTAAAGTGAAATTCTATGCTGGTATCTCCTATTTCCTGATTCAGGAAATCTCAACCCATTATCAGCAAATGTCATTTCCCTTCAAATAATGTTGCTGCCACTCGACTGTCCAAGACAAAGATGTGTGGCTCAATACCCAACCTGATCAACTTCAATAGGTTTGCTCCTTAGCTTGCTTCCTGGCACAGCCTGGGTATGTGAAATTCATCCCCCTGGCTGTCCGTACATTCCCTTGTTGATTGAAAACACAAGAACAAGTATTAATAAAAGGAGTAGACCTCCTGCAGCCAGTATCACAGCCACCAAACAAATGGAACCAGTCAGTAACATCTCGCTGTTCACCTCACCCCATATTGTTAGGATTACTCTTATAGCTGGGTGAAAGGTGAAAATTTCAAGCCAGAAAAAGAATATCAGTACCCTTAGAGTATCCAGCCCTGCTGCACACCTGGCCACTGTCTTCCACTGCTTTTGCTTTTGAATCTCCAACCTGGATGAAGGACATAGTGGCCTAGTAGATGAGCGAAAAAGAAGTTAAAAAGCACAGTTCAGATCAGTTCAAGAGACAATCTTACCAGTCTCAAAAGCTGCTTGTGTTGTGATATTTAAATAGATGTTTAGTGCAGAATAGTCAATATAGTTCATGTGTCTATATAGAGATTAATAACTAAATAATAAACCCATTAAACCAGCTGTTTTCTGCAATGGATGCCCTTGATTAAGATGCCGGAACATGGAGCTAGCAGTGATTTACCATGAAAAACACATTTTATTTGCAGTTTCCAGATACTGGCAAAATCAACATGAAGTCTGGGCCAAACAGGCCTCAGTAGAGAGCTTCACTTGTGACTTCAATGTGGCTGAAATGTTCCTCACAGTTCACCGTTAGGCCTTACAGCATGCAATGGGCCAGTATCACACTGGGGCCTTGTGACCTTGGTGCTGGGCTTCATTTATTTCTTAGCACGTTGTCACTGGAAGCAATAAAAAAAAAACTTGGTGAATTTTTGCTTTCATGTTACGTAACAAAGTGAGTCTGACTTGTGAAAACTCTCTCTGAAGACATCAGTAACAGTTTGCTGTATAGTCCTGAAAGTCTGTTACATGAGGAATCACTGTGCCAGGAGAAGTAGCAGCTATGCTCATCTGAGGGTATCTATGACTTTTACTGTCAGTCACTTTCATTTAATGTTTGGAATTTTCAAGCCTTCTACCAGTCTGACATGCACTTTGTTGTAAGAACTAATTATTTTATAGATACTAATTACTATTCCTGTCTATTCACCCCTCCCCAATATTATCTTCTGATACTGTTGATTTATTATCATCATCATCATCATCATCATCATCATCATCATCATCATCATCATCAACTCTGGAGAGGGTTTTGATGATGTGGTTGTTAAGGTATTCATAATGAAGAGGACTCTTTCAAAAGCAATGAGATGGTGTTCAGAATGAAGGTGACACAAAATCCAGGGTCCTGAAATAAAAACTAACTTATAAGAAGTCAGAAATTTAAGACTACTTCAGTCAGAAGGAGAGGGGTAACTCCAAGTATGGAGAAAGGTGAATCCAAGAACAAAAACCTGGTAATGCTATAAAATGTTAACACTCAGGAATTGGTTCATAAGAGAATTATGATGTAAGCAGTGTATAATCCAGAGTCAGGACAAATTATATTCGAGAGGGACTTGCTTACTTTACTCAATGGTGTTGCATTCCCCCTAATCTGCAGCACACCCTATGGGACAAATCCTTTTCCCTCCCCTGGGTATATTGACACATGCTGTTTTCCCAGCATCCAGACATTTCTCTACAGGGACAGGTAACATAAAAAGCCTGAAGAATTTTGCAGAAGTACCTATTGCAAATTTCTCAGCATAGGACTGACTGAACCCTAGTATGCATTAAGATTTTGAGGACAGAATGGCCACGAGAGCCGTATAAAAGCAGTAGGGATTAATGAGATACCATCCCCAGCCCTCGAGCTGGAGTGGGCAAACACCTCAGCTAAGGAATGCACCAGTTGGAGGTCCAAATTCCTCCAGTCTCTTCCATCATTTTGACTCCGACAAGGGTACCAAGATGACTGAAAAATGCTTGTGTTTGTAGTAGGCATCTCTGGGCCATGTCTACAATTTCTTGTAAATTTATACCTGTGTGTGTTCCAAGAGACTAGGGGCACTATGAAAGTCGTGAAAATATTTTTAGAAAGGTAAGTGAAATGACCTGAGTAATTTTAGATCAATCTTGGATTGATTTGTGGCCAACAGATGGCATGGTTAAAAGATGGAAGCAGAATTAATCTCAGTCAATAAGGCTTAAAAGAAAATAGGTTTTGTCAAATGTACTTAATTTAATTGCTTGAGATCACAGGTTTGGTTGATAAAAGTATAATGGTTTTCTTAGGTTTCACTGTTTTGGACACATGCCAGTCCGCTGTATTGTTTCCACTGCCATGGCCATTGCCTGCTTTAGGATTTTGAGGTGATCTCAGGTCTTATTCCTAGACGGGTGGCCTTTATTTACAGCTGCCTGACCCTTGGCATGCAGCTGACCAGGCAACTTTGCAAGGATGCCTGTAAGTCACAGATACCTGCTCTGAGAACCCCAGGTAGCTGAGTGGCCTTTTGGAGTACAGCAATACACACTGTGTCTGCAGCAGACGTGTTTTTTTTCCCTTTAGAAACTATTCTTCATGAAATTGCCACATTCTTCTGTGATCTCATGTGGTTTCAGTTCTTCATGTAGGTTGTTTGGGTGACTTAGGTTAAACTGAGTTTAGATGCTCTCACATTGAAATGGATATGTAGGGTTAGGAAAGCACCACAAGAATGTTTTGAAGTCTGATCAATGGCCCTAGAAAGGGCAATTTAACATTTTGGTCTCTGGCTTACTTTTATGGTACAGAAGTGCTTATTTGGCGTGTTGTATCTAACTCTTTGCATTCTTATAATCTATTAAACAAACTCATGAGGAAGCATAAAAGTCAAAATGAGAAAATAAACGCCTTAAGTTATCCTACCAAGAGCTAAGATAAATGGTCAGTGATTTGGGAAGTGTATGCTACACTCATTAACACCAGTTTAATTTTGCTTATGAGAATGCCAATCAAAGTGAAATTCACTTATCTCTGTTATCTGTATTGAGCATCAGATGGAAAATTTTTATCAAAGCAGACATGCCATCTCTTGGGAACATACAGAATTCTCAACTTCGCTCTAACTTCAGTAAACTTTTCACTTACTGTTTCATAACATGGCTGACTAGATCCATTTGTCATAGTGCCCTTGTAATTCAATGTTCAAATCCAAACATGACAAAAAGGAAATAAATAGTGTACCCTTTTTTATGCCATAAGCCCCAAGGCCTTTTTTTTAACTCCTACTTTGACTACACCAACTGCTTTAGTATAGAATAAAAGCTAAGATACATGAACACAGTCAGCTATTCTGTCAGCTCAGCACGGCCAGAATTTGACACAGCCAGAGGATTACAAACATACACAAAATTCAGATAGCTTAAAGGATAATGCTTTTGGAAGTGCAACTTGGAACATGTATCTAGGGCATGAAAAGTGCTGTATTCCAGTGAGATTCCCACAGAGATGCTGAGCTGAAATAAAGATTCACTATAGTTTTTAAGGCAATGAGAATTAAGCACATGCTTAAAAGTTTTGCTGACTGCAAATGTAATTGAAAGCTTACCTGAATAGAAATAACCAACTAAATCAGGTGCCTGTGAGATTTCTGCTGATATGTAATACATAGCAAAATGTATTCCATGAAAAAAAAAGCCACCTACCTGCTATCCGTCTCTCGGTTCGGCATCTCTGAATCTTTACCTATCTTTACCTCCTGTCATCTGATATTGCAGTAACAAAACAGTATGTAGGCAAGTCTGTTTAATAAATCACAGTCTGAGTTTCTTATCTATATTAAGTAGATATGCAAGATGCCTTGTAGTTTCTTAAAATAACACACCCCCCCCTCAGATTTAGAAAAAAACCTCATAAAATTTGCTAATAGTTTACAATAAGGAAGATAAATGTATATACTTTTAAGATCATAATATGTATTATTGCTACTCAGTCTTGCAAGATGTGTCTGCATTCACTGTACTCAGGAGAGCATCCAACTTCATTATGATAATTTTATAATGCAATATATTTTTATCTGAGCATTTTTTTTTATTGTGGACAGTTATAATATCTACTTATTCACTTCAGTGGCTGTGTTTATAGATAGAAGAGAACCCCAGAGATGTAAAAGATTTGGTATTCTGCACCTGAAAGAGTGATTGTGCGTGACTTCTCCTGTGCTCTCTTCCCTTGCAAGTACACTTGCCCGTTTGTCACAGCTGGCAGTTCTGGTCTTTTGGCCAGTCCACTGCTTAGTTCAGAGGCATGTTTTCTTTCTCCAAAGTTGTTAAAAGAATTTGCAGCAGTCAGTGAGCTACATCAGTATCTCAGTCAGGTTCCCGATGGACAATCCAGAGAAAACAAGCCACTGGAAAGAGCTCTGCTGAACTCAAGTGGCTTTGGATCAAGTCTTCAGTGAGGAGATAGCAAGAAAAGAGAAATGACATTTTAGTTCTAATTTTGAGTGAAGAAAGCAGGTTATTAGGTCATGGCAGTTATCTGTCTGATGGGAGTTGGTCTTTCATGCTTTCTGGAGTTCCATATATCTAGGGGGCATGCACAATTCATGAGCAGCTGAAACAAATGAACTAAAAATTGAACGAACAAAATAGAGAAGACATTGAAATAGAAAAGACAGTAACACAGCAATAA
Organism: Gallinago jamesoni; assembly: GCA_025769975.1. NCBI lineage: Eukaryota > Metazoa > Chordata > Aves > Charadriiformes > Scolopacidae > Gallinago > Gallinago jamesoni. Next base: position 60,087,013 of record JAOQGH010000019.1, on the reverse strand, counting down.
CTGAAAAATAATACAATAACAATAAAATAGGGGAGGCAGCCGTTTCCTGCTGTTAATCATGGCTGTAGTTTTAAATATTAATAAACCCAAATAGCTGCATCTGTTAATTCAGTCACTACTTTTTTTTGAAAGGGATTTCTGTTATCAAAGACAAAATTGGTATTCAGCTGTAACTTCTTGGTTGGTCTGGGGAGATATGTCAGTCCGTGTTTCAGTCTTACCTCTGTTGTGTCAGCTTGATTGGATGCAGCTGATGGCTCCTGTCTCTGATTGTAGGGTGGAATCAGTGAGACAATAATGGATGAACCTCACTTAAGGGTTCCTGAATTTCTACCTGGTGGTCATGAAGCATGTATCTCTTTGCCAGAACTTGGCTTATAAATGTGGTATTAGAAGAGGAAAGAGAAAAAGAACAGGTCGTGAAAATACGAGCTTTCAAAAAACATCCCATCGCAGCAGGAGGGAAGGAGGGGACAGGACTGTGGATTTTGAGAACCACCTACTCAAATTGCTGCAGGGTTCAGAGTCCTCTGGGAGATACAAGGGCCAAATAAATTGCCCCTTTTTAGGAGAGGACAAATAGCTCCTGACTCAGTGAGCATCTGTGGGGAGCAACTCAGGTAAGCAGGAGTTTGCCTTAGGGTGTGCCTAAAACATATTTGTGATAAATGATACCAGAACTGTGGAAAATAAAACAGCAATGCTGCACAGACAGCCCAGTTCTGCACACATATCAAACTCTGAATTTTGGTAGATCCAAAAATAGCCTACCCTATCCCACTGCCTGCTATAGGTAGACAAGATTCGTATTTATGGTTAGAGGCTCCTATACCTTATAATTTGATGGACATCGAATAGATCCCTCGGAAAAAACCCTCTATCTTTCATTTCACAGAGTGAGCCTTTATAACTGTGAAGAAAATAAAAGTCTGATCCTCCAGAGAACTGAAACAATCATAGTGAACAGTGTCAAGTGCTACAGCCATACAACATGAAAAATGAACATTCAAATATCTGCAGCTATAAGCCAACCACTCCAATGGGAAAGTCTCATTTGCCTCCAGGTGAAAACTTCCTAGATTCTAAAACCTCCATTTCTTTCCCCAAACAACTGCTCCAGTTCAGCTGTTAAATATTAAAACAGATCCACAGGAAGCCGCCTGTCAGAAGTGTGGGGACAGAGGAAAGCAGGAGTAATTGAACAGGGATGCTGCACTGCGAGCTGAATGCCGGGGCAATGTGCGCTGCCCCATGTCCCTGCCACCAAGGACGGCTGGCAGAGGGTGCTGCCAGTGGGCCTGTCCCTGCTGCAGCTGTCAGGATTTACTGCGTGGGCTTTGTACACAGCTTCTGATTTTTATCTTCTCGACAAGCTGGATGTGTCAGGAATATCCCTAGTGAAAAGCATGTGAAGGTTTGAGTGTTTACTTTGCAAACTAACCAGTTTTTCCAAAGTAAATTTGTTTTTTTAAGTCTTTTCCTCTCCTGTAAATAAACAATAAATTTGTTGTTATCATTCACGCTGTTTCCCACAAACAAAGGATTTTAAAGCAGGATCTAAACATTAACATTAGCATATAAGATGCTACAGTATACTATTGTGAAAGCATAGCCAACCACAGAAACATTTCAGGGCCTGAACAACAACACAACAAAATGCAACACCATCACTAAACCATGTCTCCCAGCACCACGTCAACCTGTCTTTTGAACACCTCTAGGGATAGTGCCTCAACCACCTCCCTGGGCAGCCCATTCCAATGTCTGATAACCCTTTCAGTGAAAAAAATTTTCCTAATACCCAGCCTGAACCTCCCCTGGCGTAACTTGAGGCCATTTCCTCTAGTCCTGTCACCAACCCCCGCCTCTCTGCAGCCTCCTTTCAGGGAGTTGTAGAGAGCGATAAGGTCTCCCCTCAGCCTCCTTTTCTCTAGGCTGAATAACCCTAGTTCCCTCAGCCTCTCCTCATAAGACTTGGGCTCCAGACCCCTTTGTTGCTCTTCTCTTTGCTTTATTAATCTTGCTTTATTGCTATTTTTAAAGGTACTACTTCAGGAAATGAACCAAAGCAAAAAAGGTCACATTTAGGACTTTTTCGTGTTTATTTTCATAACTCTATTCTGCTGATGCTTTATTGATTTATGCTGTAACTTAGATATAAATGTAGCAATGCTGAGACAGTACAATAAAAGACAAGTGAGCAACAAAGCCTAGAAATATTTCAGCATATTTTTTGCACTGCAAAAATTGATAGTGATAGTGTGGAAGCCTGTGTCCCAAAAATATATTCTGAGTGCTCTCTGTGCTCTTCCATGTTTTAACAGTTGGTATGATATTAAATATTTTCTTGAGAATATTTTCTTAACATTCTATATTCTATATAGGAATATTCTTAAGAATGTTTTCTTAAGCCTCTCCTAGCTTTAGGTAGAGAAACACAAGAGGGCACTTTAGTCCATTTATTTATTCAAGCTGGTATCAAGGAGAATCCTCTCCACTACTCTGACCCCTTAAAGAGTTAAGCCAATGAAAAGACATTTTTAGCACTTTTCTTCCTTGCCTAACAGAATGAAACCACAGAGCATTTGTAAAAACACCAGAGGCGGTGAACTAGGCAAGAGAATGATAAGAGAGAGAATTGAGAAGCAAATGTGTGCTGTGCCTTAGGATGGAAGTTGCCTCTTGTTAAACAACTGGTGATCACACCTATTTAATATGTGGTGTGAAACACTGGGATTAAGCACAAGTAGTTACAGGCAACATGCACGAAGCATCTTAGAAAAGGTTTCAGAAAATTATGTTGCCAATTAGGTGACTTGCTTCCCTTTAGGACAAAATCAGGCTGGGAATACTAAATTTGTGGGAATGTGAGCACATCAAGTATAAAATCAGGGCTTTTAAAAGACATTTTTAATGAAATTTTTCTTAGGCACAAAGTTGAATTCAGAGGTCCAGTAGCAGTCATTCTCAGGGCAAGTTCTTACCTTCTGACCTGGTCAGTGATTATGAAAATGGGGTTATTCTCTGAGTGTTGCTACATTCAGCTGCAGAATGGCTGCTATATTAGCAGTTGATGTGTAAAGATTAAAAAAATGTGCTGGGAGAAGGTGCAAGGATAATGGCAGTAAACTAATGCCTCAAGCGCCAAGATTTTCATTTTGCTGGCTGTAATCAGATACTGTCAGCAGCGCAGCACAAGCCGAAAATTCCTTTAGGCCTCCAGCAATCTTTATGATATATGTTGTTGTTCTTCAATGCAGTGGATTTCACATGTCTTTTTCTTTTTTTCTCTTTCTCATCCCCCTTTTCAGTCTTTATTATTTTGGAGCAAGGGGGATGTTCCAGGTTCCCTGAATTTCAGTTGTCCTTCATAGAGCTTCTGTATTGCAGAAACATTTTACTGATAGCAGTATTCCCCGGGCCTCTTTCTTTCTTTGTCTTGCTACAAAAACATGCTTTTCAGGTTACTAGCTGGGCAGATTTTTCTTAAAAGTCTGTATAGCTACCGTCCACAAAGTGTTGCACGCCTTATTAGGCCATACTAATGAAGGCTTCTGTCATCTATCTCAATACAGCTGCAGTCCCGCCTCCCATAGTTTGGGTGCATTTCTGTCTGCATTTCTTTGTAGACGTATTACCATTTCTGATTTTTTATTAGTTTTACTGATAAGGAAGTTCTGAGTCCTTGTAGAAGAATGTCACTATTTTCTGGCTGCTCCTCAAGACCTACCATACAGCCAAAGGATTGTTTGGAGGATCAGAAAGGCAGATAATTTGACAGAAGCTCAAAGGAACTGGAGGCTAAACTGCATAGGATCATAGAATCATAGAATCATTCAGGTTAGAAAAGACCCTTGGGATCATCGAGTCCAACCATGTCCTACTCTACAAAGTTCTCCCCTACACCATATTCCCCAACAGAACATCCCCTCCAGAGCATCCTCTCCCATGAGTGATGAGATTTTGGAATCTGCAGATGTGTGGGCAGTCTTGGCCCCCATTATTGCTACCTCAAACTGAGTATAACAGAAAAACTAGAACTTTCATAATGGATCTGGAGAACTATACCTTCCCGTTCAAGGTCATACTCCACTCCCGACCCTCTTCAGGACTGTTACCATAAGTTACATTCACAGAAAGAGTATTTTTTTAGGGTAGATGATATAGAACTATTTCTTTCATGGTACAGTCGATTGCTTCTTACCAGTTTTCATCAGTATTGGTAGTTGCCCAGCAATGAGTGAACAAATTTGAAAGTATATAACACACACTCTTACTAGTTTAGATTCCCTAAAAATGCACTTACCTAATTTATTGGAGAGTGTGTATGATGTATCTTGAATATGAATTTATCTGCTGACAAGCTTGTTTCCCTAGTTCAAGCTGTAGAGACACATGAAGGGACTGTTTGAATGATAAAGGTTGCCAGCTCAATTCCTAGTGTCAGCTGCGTTGAAGATGCATTATATATCATAGCAGCAATATGACATGAAGAATATTAAGCAGTGCATAGTGAAGTCAAAGGGAACCAAAGTAACAAAACCTTAATTTATTTCTCATCATACAGCAAATCTAAATATAGGCATACATGCAAGGCAACAAGAAATATATTTCTTACAGCTGAAAGATTTAGAGACAGGTTGTTATTAATTTTTTTAAATATTAAACTCTCATAGGTAATAAATCATCTCTCTCTATATATAATTATAACCATCTGTAGAAAAGATGCTAAATTAAAAAAGTACTAATTTCATAGGCACAATGTTGACCTCAGAAATTCTTTTTAGCCTGTGAGGTTCAGTCAACGTTTATTTATATTGTTTATGAAGTGATCAAGACAAAGTTTAGGATGGAACCCCACTAAGATGATATATTCATACCTGGAAGGGAATAACTTTTAAACATGTATTATTGAAATTGATTGGAGTGCCCACGGTACATAAGGTGTTTTTTGAAGCATGTTGCACTTGGCTGAGAATCTTTTATTAGTGCTAGCAAGCTAATTGGAACTGAGTTGCCAAAGGCCAGAATGAGACATGGGCATGACCCTTAGCTTTGAAATTATAGGCAGGATGGTATACGTTACTATGACACATTTCTCAGTGTTCAGTTAGGGTGAAAACTAGCTAGTATACAAAAAGTACTGTTGATTTTTTTATATGTAATATAGGAATATATATTGTATGCATATTATAGACAGAAAGTACAGCGATGCATATATATGCTATATATAACAATATTTTAGCTGTAATGACATCGTGTATTTTTGTGTCAAACAAAGCAAGAAAAAAACAAAATAAAAAATGTTTTGGAAAGTGATCCTCTGAGTGTTAACACCTTTGTAATAGAATACATTTATTTGGCTTACCATGGTCTTCTCTGCACAGTTATGGAGGAATAAGAGAAGTTGTGAATCTAGAAAGATAATGTCATAGCAGGGTGTATGCAAGTATTGTATTAAAAGCAGACATATGCCTGGTGTAAGAATGGCTGATATGTATTAGTTATTACAATTTGCTTAATTTATGTTGCAAAATAAGGTATAAAAAAATCATGTGCAAAAAAGATCTAATGGTGGTTAATTATAAAAGTGTATATATAAAGAATTTATGAGGAAAACTGTAACTTACAACATTGGTACCTTTTGTATTTAGGAAAAGCCTGCTTTGCACAGAGTCACAGATTCAGAGAATTGTAGGGGTTGGAAGGAACCTTTGGAGATCATCTAGTACAACCCTCCTGCCAAAGCAGGTCCACCTGGAGCTGGACAGGAACTCATCTAGGTGGGTTTTTAATATCTCCAGAGAAGGAGATTCCACAACCTCTCCAGGCAGCTTGTTCCAGTGCTCTGCCACCCTCAAAGTAAAGAAGTTTTTCCGCATGTTCAGATGGAACTTCCTGTGTTTCAGCTTGTATCCATTGTCCCTTGTCCTGTACCAGGTACCACTGAGAAGAGCCTGACCCCATGCTCTTGACAGCTGGCCTTTAGATATTTAGAAGCATTGCCAAGGTCCCCTCTCAGTCTTCTCCAGGCTGAACATACACAGGTCTCTCAGCATTTTCATGCTCCTTTGAGAAGGGGATGGAATTGCTTTTATCCATCCTTTACAAGAACGTGGGGCTGTCATTCATTCGACCCATTCATGCTTTGAGATCTGAAGGTCATGAGGGATTTGTGAGGGATCAAGACAATGTTTGCTGATGCCTGCATTGGCAGTCCATGCAGACCTGTGCGTTGCTGTGCCTCTGCTGCACTATTGGCTGAAATCACCCAATTTCTGACCCTTCCCTGTCCTGCCCCCAGGACTTTCCCAGCTACTCTGCAGGTCTAGAGAACCAATATATTGGCCACAATATTGTTTGCATTGCTGTGCTAACACAGTTATATAGATAGGCAGGGAGGTGTGCTACAAACACCCCTCTGTTTCGCCTTGTGCTTATCTCTGGCTTGCTCTTGCTTCCCCTTCCAGGAGCCACAAACCTGCAGGTTCACTGTGGGGAGACTTACTGACATTTGAGAGAAAGCTGGAGAGCAGCAAAAAAGCCAGGAGGCAGCAGGGCCAGCAGCTGCAGAAACCCAATTTATTTCTCTGACTCTGTCACCTGCTAGCTGTGTAACCTTGAGGAGGTTGATTTTATCACTTAGCCTCCGAGAAAAGAACTGAAGAGGGCTGCAGAACTGCTGGCTCGAGAGATGCGATGGCGTCAGGCCTCGTGCAGAGGTAATACAGCTGTTATTGCCAAACTCTCTGGGCAGCGCAGATGGCCCATTGATTGCTGGAGTCAGGGGTGGGAAAAGAGGGGCTGAGAACAGGGTTCGAGCTGATTAATTGCATCTTGCAGCAGTGCAGCGCTGTGCCAGAAGGGTCCCCCAGCATGGTGACCTGTGGTCCATGGATTCCCTTGCTGGCGAGGAGACAGAACAGCAGCTGGCAGGGGTGAAGGGTGCTGCACTTAATTGCATCCAGGCCGATTGCCACAGAGTAATAGGATTAAACAGCAAACCCATTGATGTGTAGGGATATTCAAACAGCTTTGTCACACCACATCTGAGAGTTACCTGACTTGACAGAAGTGCCAGAGGCAACAAGCTGAGGATTTTTGAGAACATTTTCTTCTGTTGCTTTACTAGTGAACGTATGAACCTCTACAAGCTATGAAGCTTCTCCTGTGAGGACAGGCTGAGAGAGTTGGGGTTGTTAAGCCTGGAGAAGCCTCCAGGGCGATCTTATAGTGGACTTTCAGTACCTAAAGGGGGCCTACAAGAAAGCTGTGGAGGGACTTTTACAAGGGCATGTAGTGATAGGAAGAAGGGTTGTGGTTTCAAACTGGAAGAGGGGAGATTTAGATTCAATATCAGGAAGAAATTCTTTACTGTAAGGGTGGTGAGACCCTCGAACAGGTTTCCCAGGGAAGTTGTGGATGCCCCCCATTCCTGGAGGTGTTCTAGTCCAGGCTGGATGGGGCTTTGAGCAACCTGGTCTAGTGGGAGGTGTCCCTGCCCATGGCAGAGGGGTTGGAATTAGGTGATCTTTAAGGCTGCTTCCAACTCTAACCCTGCTATGATCCTATGAAGCTGCAGCAGCATGGTGTTTCACTGCTAGATGGCACTTTCGCCAGGGTGTCCCTGGGCACTGGTGAGTGTTAGGAGAGGCATTGCTTTTCCTGAGTTGTCTCCACACAAGACACAGGGACCATAGCATGGGGCTTTGCTTTTGCCTGGCCCTGCAGCCATGCCCCCCCTTCCATGCACCTTCTGGTGCAGGCTTAGCAGAAAGGATGGGTTTGCCTCCTCTGACAAAAGGGTGTACCCTTCACAGCTTGGGATACTCATTTAGGATTCCCTAGAAGACTGAATTTGGGTGGAAAGATAAGCCAACTTTGCCATTAGCTTTCAGCTAATAACATCAAAGTGCTCATAAATTACCTACTCAGTAGCAAGGCCCTATGAATGAATTTGAGTACCCCACTACACTTGAGCTATCCTTCTTTTAAAATCCAGAGGAGGAATCAAAAACACGCAGAGGTCTTTCTCTGTAACCCCAGGGAAGCCACCTGGGGTGTTTTGGCCGCCTGAGCTGAGGAGGTCTCCTCTGGGCCTATCCTTCCGCATGGGTCAGGGCAGAGGGGACCAGCAGGGCTGAGGGAAGTTTAATGCCAAGTTCTAAACGTTTATTACAGGCTGGTGGTCTTGGCTTGCAGGCTGTACTTGGTGTGCTTGGGTGGGGGTGGCAGGGGACAGCTGTTGGCATGGGAGAAAACGAGGGGCATGGGTGTGCTGGGCAGTGTGCTCCCCCAAACCTCTGGGATGGGAGGAGGGGGAGAAAATGGCGGCGCTTCCCCTGTGGGGAGGGACAACTACTTCAGCTGTTGCTACGGGACAGTCAGGGCCAGCTGCCTTGAAAACAGAGAGAGCAATTTTGCTGGTTAATGAATTGTTAACGTAACGAAGTCATTCAAATGCAGCCTTTCCTCTCAAAAGAAAAAGAAAAAAAACAAAACGGAAAAAAGTGCAAAGAAGTAGATACCTGCTCTGTGAAGGAAGTCCCTCAGGCTTAGGGGAAATCATGCAAGGAGAAGGAAGCATGCCGCCTGTGTGGCAGTCATGTTGGCCCTTGAGGAAGCCCTGTGAAAGCTGCAAGCACTAGGTAGTCAAATGGTCAGAGCATCGAAATTGAACACTAAATGTGAAATTGCATCAAGTTTGTAGAGAGAATCAGCTTTCCAGAGGCATATGGGTGATGATGACCTGTGGTTCCCAGCAATGTAGAAGAAGTTGGTGTCTAACTCTTCACGGCATCGCTCAGAAATTCAGAATAATAAGATATTTTTCTTCTCTGTTTGCAGTTTCTCCCACATAATCTCCCTGATCTCCCTCCTTTCTTCTGTGTCCCTGGGGGTAGGTAGGTTGCATATAGAACAGCCTTTTACAATGCTTAAGTAATCTTTTCTTCAAAGCACTGCTGAGAAGGAATGTAATACAAAGCAGGCACTGTAGTGTTTCCTGAAAGGGCTGTGGACTTTTGCTGGTTATTAACTCTACGTGCGTGCCGCTTTGCTGCCAGCGGGCTGCTGCAGTGGCTACCCGGACAATACTGTCCTGCCAGGTCAGCTGGGAGCCCAGAGAGCTTTGATGGGGCTTCCTTAGCACTGAGCAGAATAGCTGGTGGGGAACTGCTGCATTTTATTGCTATGCTAATGGTTGCTTTTTTTGAGAGAGAGAGAACAGCTTTTGAAAATTAAAATTCTTAAATGGGTGTTAAATTTTGTCAGGCTTGCTATTACCTTCTGGATTAATCGAGTGCTAACTGCTTCTGAATAATATGCTTATTGACATGTATCTGCTGATTGACAGGGCTAGAAACGCACAGGTTTGTTTTTTTTTTCAGGATAATTGCTAGGCACTTGTGAGTAAATCCATGGCTTTCCACCTACTGGTAGATGTCTTGTTCCAAAGGGCATTTTCTCACCAGCATACCACTGAGCAATGGGGTTGGCAGTACTTGGGCATTAAAATAAAGTCTGATTTGAATAATTAGTGTCCTGTTTGACATGTACAGTGAAGTTATAGCAATCCAGCTTGCAAAACCTGGATGGCCAACCACTGAAATGGGAACTGGCCAGATATACAAGCATCACTTTCATGCAGAAGCCCTGCTGTGTAGCTCAGCTGAGACAAATGTGCTTCAAATATACTACCCAGAGGAAAATGTAAAGCATGGGGTGAAAGGGTGCAACACCGCTGCAGCAGGACTCACAGACATGGGGATTTCTACCCAGAGGGTCTACTGCATATTGTTCTAGGTGTGATTAACCACTAGGACTAGCTAGGTCCCAAGTAATTGTCTTGGTTGATTGTTACAGCAGCACTTTACAGATAGAAGTCCTCTCTAAGGAAGCTAGATAATGGCTCTGGCGTTCCTGGTCTTGATGTTTTCTCTGTGTCCTTGAACTTCTGTTTATAGAGACTACCAGTTACTTTTTGTAATTCCTGTATGTCACCAGCATTCTCAAGGCTGTCCATGTTGTTCTGAGTCACTTCCATACGGATTGCAAAGAACTGCTCTGTGCCAATGACGACGGGTATTTCCATGGCCCATCCTGTAATGAGAGGGGGAAAATAACAAGCAGCCCTACAACCATTTTTTTTGAACACTGCTTGGTGACCTGGAACAAGAATTGAGTACGTAGTGGTAATCTTATTAACAACAGTAATTAATTAATCTTTCATTCAGCAGTGGCATTCTGAGGCACTTTGGCCTTGATTTGGCTCTAAGCTCACGGGCCCATCTTCTCTGTCCCAAGTCCCTGGTAGCATTTTGTTTTTTTGATACTACCTGTAGAGAAACTGTTTCTTTAAAAAGGCTTAGTGCCCATAGCATTGTTATCAACAGAATAGTTCAGCAGTCAAAAAGCATCTAATCAAAAGAATTATGCCAGTAAGTTTTCAAGAAGAGCTGTGGTGTGGACACTATGGTATACATAGCAGGGAGTACTAGGAGTACTGTGTTAATGATTTGTAGCTGGATAACTGCATCTGTTTTTTTTGCAGGGGGATTTAAATACAGGCAACTTGCTTTTAATGCAAACATGTATTTTAAATTGTACACTGTAGTTATTTTTATTGCTACAGAGAATACTAAGCAGATATATCCATTGCAGTTCATGTAAGATAATGCACCAATAAAAGATTTTTTTTCAAAAGAATCAAAACAAAAGAAGCAATTTGGCTTCAGATGCATGCATGCATTCAAAAATTGTTCAGTATGAAGATGTACCAAAGGTCTTAACAAATACAGTTTCTGATACATTATAGCCTTTCCTGGAGGTTTAACAAAGCAAATCTTCCTGGTTTTTTTTGTTCTCACATTTGTGATTCAGTAAAATGGATAAAGAATTGAGCAGTCAACGCACCTCTTACTAGTGAATTTTTTTAAAAAAATTTATACAAAAAAATACACAGCACTTCTTTGACCATAAGTTCAAACTTTAACTTAAGTAACTTGCCTATTGCACAACTTTGTGAAATCAGGGACAGTGGTTTTAGGTTATTGTCTATAGGGCAGCCTACTAGGCAACAAGTGCAAGATAATAAAAGCAACACAAGAGAAGTATTTTGAAAAGTCAGACTTAGATTGCAGGAACTGAATCAATACATAAAGTTGGAAATGTAGCTTAAAATTCACAAAGACAAAATTATTTTGCAAATTGAACTAGTTTCCTTCCTGATTCCAACTCCATGCATAATACAGGGAATATGGATGTTTCATTTTGTCTCTGTTTCTAATGAAAAGCAAAGTGAGAGGGGTGCTGACCCAAAATGCTGACCCACTACCATCAGCAAGTACTGGCATTTGTAGAACATGGGGAGCTTACATGATTTACAGTCCACATGCCACTTGGTCATTAGCAATGTTTTGAAATATTCCAAAAGATGTTGTGGTATTTATTAATGGTTTCTATTATAATCACACCTGTTTTATCTTTCTCTCTGTATTTTGAGAACTTGCTGAGTGGTAAAAGCCGAACATATCTGTTAGCTGGAAATGTGGTTAGATGTCTGCCTACTGGTATGTGAAGTCTAAAAGTTATTTAACAGAGAAAGAGAAAGAAACAAAGAGTGTATGCATGGAGGAGAGAGAACAGAAACTTTAAAAAGTTGAAAGGGTGGGTTTGAAAGTAAAGCAGCTACTTCAGGTTGATGGTTGGTAGTAGGTTTGGGTGTGTTTTCTTGATTTCATTTGCCTTGAATGCAAAAAGGACAAAACAAACTATTTTAAAAGTGTGTGCTATAGGTACTATTGCTGAAATGTCTGGGCACAGCTCCAGAAACTTATGACAGAAAACTGTAGAAAAAATTCAGATGTAAATGCCATTTATTTTAATGAACAGCACTATAATCAAAATTCATGCTTGAAATAAAATCTGAAAATATAAAAAACAGTGAATCAAAACCAAAGAATACAAATCTGCATATGTTGTAAATAGTGACTGATAAATGACAATTCTGTGACTATTTTTAGAACACAATTTGAAACTGTAGCAATAGTGACGAGATTGTTTGAATAAAGATGCGTAAGTTACTGTAGGCATAGTTATATATTCTGCTGAATGCCCTTGGAATAAAATGTTGGTTGTTAAGAACCTAATGTGATTAGATTTCATATAGAAGACTGCTCATTTTGTGTACTCAACAGGAGTATTTGCAACATAACCACATATTGCAACTGCCAAGGAATTACTTGGGAGACTTTTCTGTAAACCAAGAAAGAATGGTATAAAAGGGATGACACTACCGGATCTTCCAGGCCAGCCTTTAGAGAGTCTGCTTTGCTTTGTGAAGCTCCTCAGGATCCTATAGTCTCCATGTCGAGAATAGAGGGCGGACCTGCAGACTCTTTTCACCTCATTGTAGGTAAGGACACATAGATTTTAAAACACAAACACAAACTCCTAGTTGAAGGGTAGCATTTGAAGTAACATTCTGCTGGCGCAGCTGTGTGCTCAAACAAATTTTCTTCATTGCAGTTTCACTTTGAGAGTATAATTGCAGCCAAGTTACCCAGGTACAGAAAAGTGACGCTTGTGTTTCTCCCACAGGTTCTGAGTGGGGGTGAAGTGTGCTTTTGGCAGCTTCAAGGGAAGCCCATCCTGTGACTTCAGACCTCTGAGACCTTGACCTTTCTCATAAGTTGGCTGAACTTTTACATGATTCCAGGGTTGGAAGTTTGGTTATTATCCCTGAGAGATTTGTGATTGCAGAACAGGTATTGGCTTGGGTGATCTCCTTGGTCCAACACAGTCTCTGTGTTAGTGCTATGCTAGTCACACACTTAGGCTTGCTTTTTCCCTGGAAGAAACCTCCACAAACAGAACATGATGCATCTGCCCATAACTTTTCAGCTATCCATTTTAGCAACTATTTTTTCCAGTCTTTGTGAGTAACTATAGCAAGTACTGGATATTCTATACTGACTGCCAGTCTCCTGACTGTACAGACACTGTCAACCCTGTCCTGTAGTATCATTGACACAAATGCACAAACTTGTGGGAAAGCCTTATGATGTGCATCTCCTGTTACAATCTGCTTTGGGGTCGCCTTTTGCAGGAATACTTGGGAGTCATGAAGACTGCTTGACTCATCTCTCCAACTATAGCTGTAATTTTCCATTTATATGAGGCAAGCGTATGGAAAGTGCTGGAAAATTCTGATTGTCTGTCTTCTGAGCAAGGTCAAAGACTGACTAGATGCCACGGACGGAACCCATAATGCAAACCTAACATACATAGTCTATTGTGAGTCACTTGTGTGCACATCACTGCTTCCAATCAAAATGCTTACGGTCAATATGTCTAAAAACAATGGGCTAAAGAGAGCCTAGGAAGTATCTGGAAGTTGACATCCATTGCTCTATTGTCATGAGCTGAGCTGATAGCATCCGTTTTAGAAAACGTTATAACCAAACTCTGGATCGCATTAAAATCTCATGTTATTATATAAAAGGCCATGCTCTGCTCTGTCTCTTGGCAATGATGAGCAAATCTCACTCTCCAGCTGCACAGTCTTTTAGCAAATTGAGATCCCCTTCTAATTCATCTGAATATTCAGACCTCAGAATAGCACAGAGACAGCACTTCTGAGGATAACTAATGATATTTTACAAAATTCAAATTCTGGCCATCCACCAACATTCATTTTGCTAAATCAAAGTGCAGTGTTCCTTTGTGAGCTGATACTAAAGCTGAATGCAATTAGAGGCATGCTGAATAGTTTACCAGAAATCAAGATCTCTCTTGACTCTGGAAATATTTCTGGCTCATACTAAGAAGAGAAAAATAAAAACTTAACTCCTGTTCCCATGCCGAAGCATACTGTCAGGGTTACAAAATATAGTGGGACAAACAGACGGTGAACTTATGTCCTGCCAAACCCAGCAATACAGAATCACCCTTACTTAATGATAAAAACAAGGCGTTTTTTTTCTATTTGTCACTGTGGATAACCAATTGGAAACCATCTAGTGTCTACCGCTATGGGACTATGCATACAGCTATGTTGAACAGCTGCTAAACAGTGATTTATTCAGTGCCTGTACACCATATTTCTTTCTTTTGGAAAAGGAAAGGAATGTGTCTGTCAGACACATAGCCTGATAGCCTGAGCACGAGCACAATGTAAACTAGGGGTTCCCAGCTTTTTTATTCCTTAGGTAACAAATTCAGCAACAAGAATGGTCATACATGAATCTTCAGTTGGGTGTGTGCCAAGCCTCTAACACTCTGAAATGATTTATAACTGCAGTCTGACAACTCATTTCATACCCTTCATGTCCTGGTAAACTTCCTTCATTACAAAAGAAAAAAAGAATAAAAAACCCCAACAGATTAGATGGCAGAATTGTGCAAATACAGAGTATAATGGATATTATTAATCAGCTCAATGTTGATTTGAAAATGTACTCCTTATCATCAGGGAACTTTTAAATTCAGTTTTGGCAGAGCTAGAAAGTTTCAGCCAACAGCTGTCTGTGATTTCTATAGATCTGAACGTTCTCTCTTAGACCTGATTGCTGTATAATTATAGTGGCAATGACAGCCTCCCTGCCTTATTTTTCTTACCCCACATACTCCCCTTTGAATAAAGATTTGTTTGTGTGTGACCTTTTCAGCCATATCAGCAAGCATGCTTTCCTAAGTTTTGGTAGGAATGTTGGAATCGCCTATTAATTTTCTTGTAACAAGATTGATGGCTGACATTTGCTCCCCAGTGGCTTCCCATAAACACCAAGCCTGAGGATCTTAAGGTTACCTTGTCCTTTGGGAATCTCTCTGAAACAAATGTGCAAAACCCAGATCCTTGCAAGGTACTCCTAATAGAAAGAAAATTTGGTGATTTGGCTAGACTGTCTTTACATTTCTGTTCTTTACAAGCATACACACAGTCCTGTCTAGTTGAACACAGGAAGAATCAAGCACTCAGGGCTTCAGCTCTGCCTCCAAAATTCTGTCAGCTGAAAGCTTGACTCAAAAGTGTGCTTAATGCTCTTACAATAAGAGAGGTTTGAACATCTTTTCCCCATTTGTTTCTGAACTCTCTTTCTCAGCCTATCTCATATGCATCTGTAAAGAGAAGAAATTCAGAAAGCCATGTTGCCTATGAAATGTAGATTTCCAGTCAGACTTCGGTGTCCATGTTTTGGCCAGACACATGTGCTCTGTGTTTTAGTTGCTTTCACCCATTCTTATGGGTTACAGGAGTGGACAAAAGTGTCCCTTGCATTATGGAGATTAAGCAAGGCTATCCGTACCAGACGCAGGACTCTACTCCAATGTTGGTTTATTCTAGCTTTCATCCTACATGACTGAGAATGGCTGCAAGCCCCAGGAAAGAAATCTGTTTGTTCAGGGGAAGGAAGCGTCCAAATGCATGGAGATCCATGTTTGAAAGAAATCTGTTAAGGAAGTGGGAGCTCGGATGGCTGCTCTGATTCTCAGTCTTAGGTGACAACAAAGTATCTCACCTGAATTTGAATTTCCAGGTGATTCTGTACCTCAGCACACCTTCAGCAAGACATCTCAGCAAGTAAAAATGAAAAAGAATAATTTTTTTGAATCTTCCAGAAGACCTAGAGTCTCCTTCCCATCCCGCCTATCCAGCCATTGCAGGTTCTCCAGTGATATGGACAGCTTGCTGGTTGCAGTGGACCTGAACAAACCCCATAACAGGCTAACAATGCTTTGAGTGCTGAAACTCAGAATGGGTAAAAACTCTAATCCATACCCATGCTGAGAAACAAAGTAGATTTTCTCCTGTCCAGTGAGAAGTGTTCTCATGAGGAACAATTTCCTTTGTTCAGGGTGTTAGTAGGGTCTGTATCTTCTACCCAGCTGCCTGCTTTCATTGATGCTGCAAAAATTTAGAGCATTAGCATTCTCTTGTACAGTTCCCCACTACTAATTCACATCTAGTTGTGCTGGTTCAGCTATTAGCAAGGGTAGCATGGGCCAGTAAACAAGCTCAGGGACCTAGTACACACCACAGCAAGAGGGTCTAGCTGACTGCACAGGAACATAAGCAACTGTATTGGTCCAGTTAAGGGGCAGCACAGAAAAAAGGGAGTTGTGCAGCCCGATATTGCCACCAAAAGAAATATTTGTTAAACATATTTGGGCAGATTGGACTGAAATCAGCTACTCAGCCCACAAGTTAGCAGGGACATGCATGCATGCATGCACACGTGCATGGAGGAGATATGTGAAAAGGAAGCAAAACCAGGATAACCTTTTCAGTGGTCTGACTTAGATGCAGTACACATCTAGACAAGTCATTAGTGGAAGGTGGGATTAGTGCAGGGGAAGGCCTGCATCAAGGCTATGTGTTTCTACAGCTTGTGTTGGTGCCTGCCTTGGTTTCTCTAGACCCATCCTACAAGAATAGTTCAGTACAAACACTGACAGAGACTGACTGTCCTATAAATCTACATTACAGACTTCTCTGGGCATAAGACTCTGTGCAAATCTCAAGCTGCTGCCTGCAGTTTTGGATTCAAAGAATTCTACTTTGTAATCCAAAATATCTTTTACTTTTTATTTTTGTTATAACCAGGTTAATGAAATGGAAGTGGAGATATCCATAAATAATAATAATAATAAAAATGCCTAAGAAAAATTAAATATAATACTTCAGTCATTCCCTAGTGACTAATCTGCTTGTTTCACTGAATTGTCACCAACAAGGACATTATTATTCTTACTTGTGTATGTCACTCTGCTTTTTTAACAATTTAGGTGACTCATACTGAGGAAATAGAGCAAGACACATCTCTTTAACTTGATATTCAGCCACAGGTGGAAGTCATTTAGGTTTTCTAATTTAAAATGCAACTAAAGAGAAATCACATTTGCAACAGCCCTTGAAGGGGGCAGGGGGGTGATTAATCTAACTAAGAATACAACTCACTCATTGAGATAATGGAAAAATTTTGAAGTTATGAATGTGAGAAATCACTGGATTCCAGCAAGGGGCGGAATGTCCTCAATTTAACTTGATTTCAATTAATTCGAGAACACATGGTTTCCCAGAGGTTTGACTCCTAACTGGGGAAAAGATAGAAAATTGTCTTAGATCTAGTGTCTGCTAATGCAATACACCTGAAGTCCTGATTATTATTGGTGCCTAAAATGGCACCTTGTCACTTGTGTTTTGAGTAGCAGTTAAAATAAGGTATTTTGTAATTTCCAAGTAATTGTCTTGTCATTGGGTTGTTAGCTTAGCAAGAACAGGCTCTTCTAGAGTGCCTTAAGACTAGCCTCTTTGTAGATATGCTTGCTTAAGAATGGTGTGATTTTTTTTCTTATTTTTTTTTCTTTTTTTCAGTTTGTTCAGCCTCACTGCTAAACAAGAACTGATGATCAGATCCAGCCCCCTGTAATCTCTGGGCACTGCTGATAAATACATAAATCTCTGTCACATGTATTTGTCTATTTGGAGTACACTGGTCCTCTGATGGTATGTCCTTGGTTATGAAGTTTTTAAAACAAATTTTATGATTACTTTTGTCCTTTTCCCTTGTTCCTTAAGAGCTAACACCTTTAGGCAATGGGTGTTATGGGTGGAACAGAGAACTCATTGCATTTCCCCACCACTTGCCTGCTGATTACATTTCAAACGTTGAGTTCATTGCTATTAATTCCAATCTCTTTTCCCTATTACTATTTGGGCCATAGCCTTAGTGACCAAAATATGGACAAGTGAGGAATATTCCAGATGACTGAGACAAGACAGCACTTGAGCAGTCCAGACTCTTATCAGAAACCAAAGAAGTCTACTCAGGGAAAGCAGAAATCTACCTGGATATTACATACTAAAAGGGTATGTTTTGACTATGGTATTAGCAGATAAAAATATCCAATCAATGGATGTGCTCAACAGCTGCTTTTCAGTATGAGTGAGGACTGGAGTGGGACAGCACAACTGTTTCAGAGACAAGAAAGAATCAATGTTTTGAAAAGAAACTAACAGGAGTTGATAAAAACTGCTTTTGCAGAAAGATCTGTAAAAAAGTAGGAAATATTACTATCAATGCAGAAAAATAGTTGTAAAAATAATTCTTTGGGTACTTTGACCTAATATTAAAATGCATACCATAACACTGGATGAAAGAGAAAAGAAGTGCATGAGAAGTGATATATTACTGCCTATTACATACTGTATCTTAATTAGACTAAGCTTCCTGCTCTTTCAGGAGTCTAATGTCAGCTATTATAGCACTGACAATAAGATTTCTCGTATGTTTTCCTCTTGTATGTCCCTATCTTGTTCTAGGCATTGGTCAAATGAGCTTATGATTTAGTGATGAGCTATAGAACCAGTGAAAAAGATATGTTTCAGTGTCATCATTTTGTGGTTTTTTTTTATTTTATTTTTATTCCATAAAGTCATACATTTTATACTTTGGTTATTGCATAGTTGTATAATGTCAGAGATGGATACTCTAATCCCTGACCATATGTGTTACAATGCCCAGTGTAGTATCTGCTTTTTTTAAAAAAAATATCCTCTGCAACCCCACAATGCAATTGCTTTTTACCCTCAGATGCAGTTCAGTAGTGCTGTGCCTGCTGCTGCTACGATGACTGGTTTCCCAACAGGGCACTACTTCGTGGTAATGCATACAGACCTAGAGAATGCTGCTTTCAAGAAGTGTTTGATGACAGAGAGCAGTGTAGAAGAGTAGGTTTGGATATTACACTCTCTTGTCTCTATCTGTTTATGCACAGATAGAGCTTGTTGTCAGAAGTGACTTACCATCTGAGGTATGTAAAACTGGCAACCAAACACATTACAAAACAAACATCAGCTGAGGGGAAAACAGTAACTTTAACACCATACCAGCTCTCTACCAGAACTATTGACATAAAGAGAGAAGTGTTAGCAACTGGGTTGCCTTCAGATCACAATAGGAAAACAAGAGCACTCCAAAATTATAGTAAGTCGGGATGAAAATGGAAAACAAAGTAAGCAAAATAATTGAAGCTAATGGTAGATGGTGCCAAAATCTGAATGTGTTGCAGCAAACCTGAAGATGCTAGAATTCTAGAATTTTTCTTGCATTCCAAGAAGCACAAACTAGCTTATTCAAAAGTAATCTTGTGTTAAATGAGTCAATCCTGCCTATTTCCCAGACTTACCCAGGGTCTTTTTCATCTCAATAGCTGTTTTGCACATCAGCCTTCAGCCATGACATGCTTCAGGTTTGTTCAAGCACTTAGTCTCAGTAAAAGTGTGCACAGTCAAAAAGTAGATCTGTACCCCAGTAGCATGGAGATGCGTGATATAGTTTGTAGGAATGAAGATTACCTCACTAGTTCGTACATTAAAACGTTTGATGTCTTCTGTTTCTGCTATGTTGGGAAAACATGAGGTAAACAAAACTGTAACCCACCTAGCTCATGAGGAAACTGTAAGCACCTCATAAAAATAAGCTTGCTTGGGACAAGTGTTTGAATTATTTTATAATCTGCTGGTGAATTTCAACTGTATCCACAAGGGGTATAGAACTCTCAAAAATAAATTTCCTAAAAGTTTCAAGAAAACTGGCTAGAGGAGAAAACAGTGCAGGTACTTTAACAGAAAGAAGAGGGGACTTTGGAGCTTGCATCTGAGTACAACTGAAGAAATCTAGGTGGGAATAAGTTTTATCCAAGCTCTGACAATAGGAGGAGTTTCAGTTGAGACCTATTGATCCTTTAGCCACCTGAACTGATTCTCTGTGAACCATATGCTACAGGAAATGAAAATTTATTCGTTTCAATGCACATGAAACTACTTGCCTATGGACAACAATGCAATGCCACTACCAACAATATGACAAGACAGTAGTTTTCAGATATTTAGAGTCTATATAAATGATTAATAAATATTTTAATTTATGCATCCTTATTCTTTCAACTATGTATTACTTGCATTTCATAGAATCATTGGATGGTTTAGGTTGGAAGAGACCGTAAAAAATGTCTAGTTCCACCCCCCCTGCCATGGGCAGGGACATCTCCCACTAGACCAAAGCCCCATCCAGCCTGGACTTGAATATCTCCAGGGATGGGACATCCACAGCTTCCCTGGGAAACCTGTTCCAATGCCTTACCAGTCTCAGAGTAAAGAATTTCTTCCTGGTATCGAATCTAATTCTCCCCTCTTCCAGTTTGAAGCCATAATCCCTCATCCTATTAGTACATGCCCTCGTAAAAGTCCCCCCACAGCTTTCTTATACGCCCCCTTTAGGTACTGAAAGGCTGCTATAAGGTCTCCCTGGAGCCTTCTATTCTCCAGGCTTAACAACCCCAACTCTCTCAGCCCGTATTCATAGGAGAGGTGCTCTAGCCCTCTGATCATCTTCATGAGCCTCCTCTTGACCCGCTCCAACAGGTCCATGTCCTTCTTCTTCTGAGGGCTCTGGAGCTCAATGCACTCCAGGTGAGGGTCTCATTGGAGCAGAGTGGAGAGGGAGAATCACTTCCCTTGACTTGATGGCCACGCTGGTACTTCTTTAAGTGTAATGTGTGTAGGGAAGAATTATTAACATGGCTTGTTAAATAGTGGATGTATTTCTTTAAATTTGCTCATGGTAAAAGAACTGGAGCCTTTATCCTGGGTCTATTGTCTAGATCTCAAGCTCTGCAATCTACAATGTGTAGATTGCCTTGTAATCACAGCAAGCCATTGGTATATTGTATACTTCACAACTGGAATGGGTGCAAATTGAGAACTGCTAGTACTTATGCTAAAATTCTTGCAAAAAGCTTTCTAACCAAAGATTACCATTTATGGAGGATCATTAGTATTAGCTTATGTGAATTTTTATGAAGAGTGTGGAAATACAAGCTAATATTGGTCTGTGTGATTTTATCAATCAGGAAAAAGAGGTTTTGGCATTATCACAGGAAATTCTATGCAAAAGTCCACGAAGCAGAGATCAAAAAACAAATTTAATGGTAAAAATTATTAGAAAAGAAATAGAAAACACACCAGAAAACCATGTTACTAGGTAAGTACCTGGTACATCTTAGAGTACTATATGCAGATCTGTATTCCCTTCTCTCCTCTCCTTATGTCCAAAGGATATATTAGGATTTGAAGACACACAAGAAGAGCAATAGAGAAGGGTGGTCAGCATCCTGTAACAAGAAGAGATTATATGGACTAAGTATGTAATCTGGAAAATATGGTTGTGAGGGGAATATGATAGAGTCTGATAGATCTTGAAAAGGATGAGAGTGGTTAAAAGGGACAGAGTTACTTTTTGTTCCTCCCAATGCAAGAACTATGGATCATCGGCTAAAGCTACAAGGTAGTTAGTTTAGACAAACTGAAATAGTACATTTTGTACAAGCAATGATTCAGCTGTGGAATTTACTGTTGAAGGATAGTAGGGTGCTAACACCTTAGATGAGTTAAAAAATGATAGACTTGGATGAATCCCAAAGGTAAAGACTGTGAGAAACTGCATGAGTGTACTACAAGAGTGATTGACAGTGCCTACACTTTTTTCCTAACCTTTGGTGGCCACTATCAGGACATTTGGTCTGTTGCAGTACATGCTTTTTATGGAGTACTTGAATTCTAGCTGCATTTACAGTAAATGAGGGAAGAAAACTGTTAAAACACTCAAGATAGTGGTATTATTTGCATTATTCCACTGCATTCATCACTGTTTTTTGATTAAATACCATTTTAAACTATATTACAATCCTACAGCTTTTTAAATACACATGTTGATGCTAAAGTAGGTGAATCATCATAGAATCATAGAATTGCAGAATGGTTTGAGTTGAAAAGGACCTTTAAGATCATCTAGTCCACCCCTCTGCCATGGGCAGGGACATCTCCCACTAGGTGAGATTGCTTAAAGGCCCATCCAACCTGAATTTGAATACTTCAAATAATAGGGTATCAACAGCTTCTGGATATATGGATAACTAATTGATACAGATATCATGTGCATTTTTATTTTAATTACAAAATAATTCTGAATTCAAATTGTAAATAAGGTACACAGTAATAATTTACAGACTAAAATTATTTGGTCTTCACATTTGTATTCAAAAAACATTTAGGCACCTACATGCTAATAAACATTTGTGTCTGGACACCAAGAGGCTTACCTGATTATGCATGCTGTTTGAAGATTTGGCCATGAGTTTCAAAAGCAACTTGTCATTTTGTGTGACAGTCTGTTGGTGCCCAAATATAGTAGTAGAGCCTGGCTTTTCAAATATTTAGGCTTAGAACTGTCTACCAGCCTTCTCAAAACATAATTACTTAAGGTAAAACTCAAAACTGTTCAGTAGTTTTAACAAAATCTTATGAAGAAGGAAATCTGTGCAAGTTAACTAGGCAATGAATGTAGTATATTCATCATTCTTCTTGTTTGTACACAATTAGCAGCACTGGTTCTTTTCCCCTCTATAAGAGATTTGATGATTAAATGACAAGTTGAAACTAAATATTGGGGAGAAGGTGATGTAAGCATGTAATTTTCATCAGAAGAATGTGATTTTTTTGCAATCTGTTACATATGTCTTTAGTAAAGTGCAGTGTGGCCTTCTTAGGCTCAATTGGCTAAAAGTCTGTCTGTGCACGATGGTCAAAAGTATTTATAGCTTTTACTTTTAATCATATATCAATAAAATCTGAAAGCTAATCCAAAGTTATTTGGTCATTCCCAGTTTTACATCAAGAGTTAGGTACTCAAATTTTTTACAGTCTGTTTTTTTCAGCAGGAGGTCATTAATAGCAACTGAAAATTTCTGTCTACCTCTGTTACATAATTTCTATCCTTCCACTAACAATTATCAATTTACTTTGGCAAATTATAGCCCTGGCAAGACCAGCAACGAGCAATGCTATTCGGCTCCAACTAACGGAGAAATTCCAAATTCTACTGCCTACCTGAAACACCCAGCTTAAATAAATAAAATTTTTGTGTGCTTAAAAAAATAACTTTCCCCCATACATTGCAAGTATCATGTCTCTTCTTCTAAACCTTTTCTGGCCCTTACGCTACCCTCGAGATAGGCACTATCAAAAATATATGAAATGACATGAACATATGTCCTAATTATTGTCACCAGATAAAAATATGGGGCACCTCAAATTATCTTTCATGGAGTTTCTACATGGGGTGTTCTTCAACTAACAAACAATCCTATGCAGTTTTAAGCACTGGGTAGCAGTCTCCAGGGAGTTCAAAAGGCTTTTTTTTTTTTTTATTTCACTCATGCAACAGGTCACAAGCAATTTCCAAATTACTTCCTTTTGAGGTCAAATTATTGATGCAGTCATCTAAGTAAGTTGGCTTGTAAGGAAGCCATAATTGGAAACGAGATCAGTAGAAACCTACCTAGTTGAAATATCTAACAGATGTTTCCAATGATAAGGAATAATTAAAAATACTGAAGTCATGAGCTTTGTGAGCCATGATAGTAATAACTATTTTTATGTGTCCCACCCTTCAGAATATGAAAAACAGTATGAAATAGTCTATAACAGACTTGTATCACTGAAATCCTTTTAAACACATGGAATTACTACAGTAAAAACTTGGTGAAATGACTGTACAAAAATGCTGCCTAATCCTTTCAGAGAGCTAAAAACTCCTACAATATTTGTCCACAACCAAAACGAGAACTTATAAGAACAAGTAAAATAACCAGAATATATATTTTTTAATTTCTGCTTTATTTTTCCTACATAGCTTTCCTACATCTAATTTAAAATCCAGTCCTCTAGTGTAATTCCCAGTGTGAAACCCTTCTTTTATATGGTCTTTTGAAAAAGCCTTTTCTGGCTTTCCCTCTGCTAGTACCTCGACATTTTTTCTTCAACAGAGTTCAACTACTCCAGCTGCAAACTCAGTCTGGCTAGCCTCCGAAACTGATTTGCCTCCGGCTTAAATGACAGCAAGAATTTCTTTCTTGGTTCAGATAACTAGGTACTGGGAACACTGTTTTTCATATCCTTAAAAATGTTTTGTCCTTATTAATAATGGTTTATTAATTATGAAATCAGTGGCACCATCCTGACCTTGTCATATTTTCTATATGGTCAAGTCAGTAGTTCAAATTGAGGTAGATAACTAGTTTAAGCATTATCAAATTGCACTATCAGGAACATTTAGCTCACGAAAAACAATACTGTAAAAGCTGTTGTCACAAGATCCTGTGTATTGTTCTCATGTCAGTTGTGCTCTGTTGACAAGTAAATCCCCTCCTTTTTTTTTTAAACTTTTTGCATACCTAATTCCAAAGGGATCTGAAAGTACAAGAGATCAACAGTAAAAGCAGGGTGATAAGCAAAAAGCATGACAGGACAGAGAAAGAGGAGATTGGTGAAGCTCAGTCAGTAAACAATAGCCCCTATACCAAAGGTCATAGTGTCTTGACAAAAACATGCAAAATTTTGAATTGGATTTGGAAGTGAAGAGAAATTTGGTAAAAGACAGTGTTATTGGCCTTTCTGGTTGGAAGATATAGCTTAGCTTATTGAAAAGCATAAATATTTAGTGCATTTGTGCACTTCTACATTTACACTTTTCTCTTATTCTGAATTTCATTTTGATATACTTCCATGTGTGATGTCTATGCGTTTACTTGAATCTGATCCAATGATACAGTCAGGTTACCCATGAAATAGCTATTGTGTAAACAAAAAGCTATTGTCTGCTTTGTACTTTTCAACCTTTTTACACCCATAGTTGGTATTCATACTGCTGACTCTACTTTCCAAAAATAATTTGTAATAAGATCATGTACTTGTGAAACTCTAGCTGGTTGCAACTTTGCAATGACTTTCAGTTTATTTTCCTTATGATATCACAGCTTTCTTTCCAATATGGTAGAATTAAGATTAGCTTTTGGGAGAATGCCACTCAGTGAGGTCAAATTCAAATTCTTTACTAATTCTACCCATCTTATGTGCTGAGAAACCCACTCAGGGCCAAGAAGAACTGGCAATTTCTCTGTGTGTGGGCATTCCTCTATGTAGTGACGGTAGAGAATATCCTATGAGAAGCAGAAGAGGATTTATTTACCATGTCTTAATTCCTGTATGCAGAACACACAATATCCACTGTCTCTCCAGGTATCCAAACAGTGATTTGTAAAAATGTTGAAGGTGAAGCTAAACAAGCAAATTGTCCCTGGTAGAGTATTATGGGAGCATTTCTTGAGACCATTCTCTAGAGATGCATCCCACAGGCCTCATGAAGCAGCTTGATGCCTATGATATAGCAGAAATTTGCTGATTCACTGCTAATGTTTTTTACCACAGTTTTACTAAAAAACTAAGTTAGACCCTGAATCAACAGGTATTTACAGGAATTATGTGCTTCAAGGCTAGAGCAGTCTCACTTTTTAAGACATCACTTTCAGATCAGCAAATATGTTTTATTTCCTTATGACAACAACACTGACAGCTGGGAAAACCTATGTGGGGTCATGTCATTGAGAGGATATAGTAACCAGATTACTTGCTTTGGACTGTTAAACACTGAGACTTCTTTTGGCTTTACAAGTTATTCCACAGGAGTCTTACAAAAAATGCTTTGGGTAGATAGCATTTTTGACATCATAAAAAACCTTGGCCAGGCAGTGGCCTGAGCATTGTGCTAGAACTTAGTGATAATGATGAAACCAGAACATTTCTATAATTAGAAACTGAGCCTTTACTATGCAAGGTTTTGATGTAAATGAGTCATAAAGTCTGAAGTTACTGTGAAAGTGGTGTACAAGGACATATGAAAGATGTCATTGAAAAAAGGAAAAGTGTCTTGATGTTTACCTCATATATAAGCATAATTTTTCAAACAAGGTTTTTTGCATGTATTTACAATGCAGACAGTATAACTTCTGCCATGACTAATAGCTATCCATGTATCTCCATGGGGCTATACGGATGTAATGAAAAAGACTGTGGATGAATGTTGAACAGATTCACACACGATAAAATAGAGGGAGGCATAAGAAGGAAAAACAAAAGATTTGTCTTAAAACTTTTTGCAATTGCACTCCTCGTTAGGTCCCATTAATCGTAATACAGACTCAATAAAAAAACCCAGTGATTCAGATCTGTGAGTTGCCATTGGAGGACTGGGCACATATGCATTTCTACCTTGCTGTCTGTTCACATGCTGGGGAGATGTTCATAATCTCACTTTAAGGTTTTTTGACTGTTGAGAATAAGATGGCAAACAAATTACTCCATAAATTGTGTGTCTCATAAAAATGGAGCTACAAAACCTACTTTTTGTCAGAAATCCCTTTTTGAGGTTTGTGAACACAGACTGGGAATGTTTGCTTCAGAACAATTGCTGAAAGAAGTGCTAAGGAAGGGAAGAGAAACACCTAACTTATTTCACAGAATCATGGAATGGTTCGA
Organism: Gallinago jamesoni; assembly: GCA_025769975.1. Lineage (NCBI taxonomy): Eukaryota > Metazoa > Chordata > Aves > Charadriiformes > Scolopacidae > Gallinago > Gallinago jamesoni. The sequence goes on along the minus strand of JAOQGH010000019.1, from coordinate 60,060,576 downwards.
GTTGGAAGGGACCTTAAAGATCATCAAGTTCCAACCCCCCTGCCATGGGCAGGGACATCTCCCACTAGATCAGGTTGCTCAAAGCCCCATCCAATCTGGCCTCGAACACTTCCAAGGATGGGGTATCCACAACTTCCCTGGGCAACCTGTTCCAGTGCCTCACCACACTCACAGTAAAGAATTTCTTTCTAATATCTAATTTAATTCTCCTAGAATCTTTGCTAAGGCACATGGAAAATAAGGAGCTGATTTGAGACAGCCAACATGTCTTCAACTGAGGGCAAATCATGCCTGATAAATTTAGTGGCCTTTTATGATACTGCCACACAGTTGGTGGACAAGGGCAGAGCAACAGATGCCATCTACCTAGACTTGTGCAAAGCATTCAACACTGTCCCACATGACATCCTGGTCTCAAAATTGGAAAGTCATAGGTTTGATGGATGGACCACTTGGTGGATAAGGAGCTGGCTGGATGGCCGCACTCAAAGGGTTGTGGTCAATGGCTCAATGTCCAACTGGCGGCCAGTGACGAGCGGTGTTCTTCAGGGATCAGTAATGGAACGATGTAATGGAGGCATGGACAGTGGGATAGAGTGCACCCTCAGCAAGTTTTCTGATGACACCAAACTTGGTGGTGCAGTCAAGATATTGGAGGGAAGAGATGTCATCCAGAGGGACCTGGACAGGCTGGAGAGGTGAACCCCTGCGAACCTCATGAAATTCAACCAAGCCAAGTGCAGGGTCCTGCACCTGGGACGTGGCAATCCCAGGCACAGTACAGGTTGGGTGGAGAATGGCTGGAGAACAGCCCTGAGGAGGATTTGGGTGTGTTGGTGAATAAGAAGCTTATCATGAGCCGGCAATGTGCACTGGCAGCCCAGAAAGCCAACCAAATCCTGGGCTGCATCAAGAGAAGTGTGGCCAGCAGGTCATGGGAGGTCATCCTCCCCCTCTACTCTGCACTCATGAGTCCCCATGCCTCCAACACCACTGGTCCCATTACTGATCCCTGAAGAACACCACTCATCACTGGCTGCCAGTTGGACGTTGAGCCATTGACCACAACCCTTTGAGTGCGGCCATCCAGCCAGCTTCTTATCCACCGAGTGGTCCATCCATCGAACCCATGACTTTCCAATTTTGAGACCAGAATGTCGTGTGGGACAGTGTCGAATGCTTTGCATAAGTCCAGGTAGATGATGTCTGTTATTTAGTGCTTATACAGTCAGCATTTATGGTAGACAATTTTACAACATTGACAATTGTAGGGAAATGTTTAGACCAGTCTTCTTGAAATCCAGTGTTAAACCTTACAGTATTTGTTCCATAGTGTCTCATCTTGAGCTGGGATATGTTGTTACAGACAACATTTTTCCTCTGGCTTCAGAAAATACATTGTCAGCTCAGAATACCTTTTGAGTTAACAGTATTTATAATTGATGCCAGTGAATTCTAGTGTACTGTAATGGATTTCCTTCTCAGGGAGAGTCTCTAGGCACTCCACAATCAATAATAGATCAAGTAAATAGCAGTTATTTTGTAGAAGTTTATATGACTCCAAGTTCACATGAGTTCTTAAAACAAGAATTCCTTGTGTTGGCATCTGCAAAGGGATTTAGGCTTATTGTAGCAGGAGATACAACCAGAACTGCAAAGTGGCTCTGGATAAAGTGCACCTCTCTGAAGACAGATCAGGGCCTAATGCAAAATTGGGTCCAGTTACTTTTTAATATGCCTTTATTCTGCATACTGATTCCAGATAAAACCAATTTTTTTAATCAAATTGCAAAGGGAGGAGTATAACCAGACAAATTATCTCCGGTGCTGATAGACCCTTTGTGTGCTCCCAAATGTCTTCAGTGTGACACTAATTTTTATTATATATTTGCTATCAGTGATGTACAAACATATGTGAACAATTTTCTGTTTCTGATGTGTTTTTTTAAAATAGTCTTGCAGTATTTGCTGTTCATGTTACATATGTTACAAGACATTTTTTGTGAGATAAGGTACAGGGCCTAGAGGCAGTACACCTAAGACCAGAAAAATCAACAGCTTAGGCCTGCTTTTTTTTTTCTTTTTTTTTTTTTCTTTTCTATAAAGGTACATGTAAATACTGGTAAGTAATTATCAGCAATTTGTTGCTTAAGACATACCAGAATTACAGAGGATTTGCCTCGAAGAGCAAGAGACCACAAATTCTCCCTGTCTCATCCACTCTGGCTATAAAAAGTAGGGGGTTTGGCTCTCCAAGACAGCCTCTGTGCGTGTGTGTATGCCTTTCATAATAAGCTTTGGTTTTGTCCAGACTCAGGCACACCATATTTTAAGTGATTCATAATAACAGTAAATCAGATAAAGAAACCTTTATACCATAGCATATATGTCTGAAAATATTTCTAATGAGTGAAAGCCATCTGAAAATTTAGAGTCTAATGAACTTGGAGGTAATGAGGAACAATTTACATTGTACATTTCAGATTTTGTTTAAGGCATTACCATGATCTACTGTAAACTCATCCTCTAATGGTTTGGAGTTTTAGTGCTGCAGGATTATTGGGTTAATCTTTTGTGGCAGTGCTAGGAAAAGCCCTTGTTGAATATTAGCAGATTTTTCAAAAGTAAACATTTCAGTTGCGCACAGTTTTTCAGCCTGTATAATTCAGTGGTGGCTAAGAGATGTAAAACCAAGGCTTTTTATGTTTTATTCTTAACCTTCAATTCTGTTTAAAAGTGTGTTTAGGCCTTAAAAAGTATATCTATTTGAAGAAATGTGGAGTTTCAGAACCATCTAAATCAGAGCTTCTTATACTAGTTCTAGAAGTTATACACTCTCATACCAGAAGATCCAACTTAATGTTATGGCCTTCAGTTAGAATTGCCAATGGCCCAAGTCCACCAGGATGTTTTTGGGTAACTTGACGTCTGTGTAGGATGACTTAAATCTTGGTCCTGTGTACTCTGAGTCACATAGTGCAGAGCACAGATGGATGTCTTTGTTGCTTTGTTTTTCAGTGTGTACATCAAGCTCCTAGCTTTCTTGCCTGCTAAGTATTCAATGCCCTGGGAGCTTTAGGTGAAGGGAAGTAATGTGTGTGCTTCCTGCAGCAAGAGATCACATCACCCAGCACGCTGGGGGCACTGGATGTAGGTACTGGTCAATAGAAAGGTTAGACAGGCCTGACTCCCACTACAGTACAGGAGATTTCAGGTCTGTATGTGTACTATTTCACTCACATGGGGAGTAGTAAAGCCAGTGTAATAGCTGTTACCCTGTACAGTGCTGACCTGTGCACCTGGGAGTAAATGAGACTTTTGCTACTGTCTGTAGTTACTCTAGGATTAGGCCATAAATAGAACATAAAGGAGTCTAGCATTTTCTATAGAATGTATTTTGTGTTTGTGCACATACATGTAAATATATATGTATGTATGTATTTTGTGCCTTGAAATGCGTCCTTATGTCCTTGAAATAAAACATATACTTCTCATTTACTAGAAGCATCCTTCTGCTATTGAAGAACACATGAGAGGTTACCTTGTGGCTTCTTTTTTTTTTGTCTGTTCTCAATTTATTTCTTTTTGTAGTTGTGGGTTTTTTTGTTTGTTTGTTTGTTTCCAGATGCAATAAGAGAAAGAGTTTCTAGACTTTTCTAAATGTTGCCCTCTTCCACTTGGGTTGGTGGTTTTAAATATCACTGCAAATGTTTAGATTTCTGTCTGGATCTCGGAACTTCAGCTGGAATTGTCATGAACCTGGCTGGGATCATGACACCTTGTGTGAGAACAGTAAAGTTAAAGTGAATGGGGGAGCAGAAATGGTTCCCCTCCTGGTAAAAGGAGGAGTGCCAGACATTCAAGTCTATATACTGCAGTCCAGCAATATGCAGCTTTTACTAGGAGTGGACAGTTGCTGACAGTTTATTATTTTGCACCTCTGTTGTGTTTTACTTTCTTGTCATATTTTATTGGTGGTGTGTGTAATGATATTAATTTGATTTTATTGTGGCCACTTATGGTAGTCTTTTAACTAAACTGGCAGAATATAACAGTAACATCACCAGGAACAAAAATCTAGGATTACTCATTGTGGAAATCACTGGGCACATATTAGTTTTCCTGTTAGTGATTTCCTAGGTCTGTGAAACTCTTTAACTGTACTGGATTTGGTACCATAATGTACAGCTATTCTGCTGCTCCTGTGTCTCTGGATATATACAAAGAGAGTAGATTATCTCTGGTAGTTCTGTTTTGTTCCACTGCGTAGCATACTAGATAATCTGTCATATAAAGTATGAATTACCAATACTAATGGGTCCAAATTCTTGCCCATTTCTGGGTTCTCTGTGCTGTACAGCTGAGGAAGGCAGACAGTAAAAGCGGTCAGTATAAGGTCATCTGTGTAGACTGTTCACATGGAAGTCATTTCATCTATTCAGTTGTCTAAAACTGTGAGTCTTGTTGTTTAGTAAACCCTCAAAATCAATAGAGAGAAAATAGCTACTTCCAACACATGATTTTTCCCATCTGAGGAAAGGCAGTGAAAACATATGGTGCAAATTACTACCTGGAGGCACCTGTTTTTGCCTGGTGACTACAGAGAGAGCTAGACAAATAGCCTAGATACATCAATTTTGGAATATGAAGTTGAATGAAACAAATCCTGTTTCTCTGTAGATGGCTTTTTACAGTACTCATTCCCCACACATTGTGTTGGTGAATTTTGCAGCTGTCACAGCTCCAAAGGGGTAATGGCAAAATACATTTAAAGAAACAGCTTCAAGCAATGTCGTCCCATGGCTTCTTATAATGATGTTCCAAATGCAGCCTCTGGCTCAGCAAGTTAATAAGTTGCAGGTTGCCAGAAGGTGGGGTAATATCTCATAATTTAACCACTAAACCACTATGTGCTCTTAATTTTTATCTCTAATTATTTATCTCCCCAAAATGAGCAAGATTTCTAAATCCATTCATGTTACCCAGCCCCAATAATGTCACCAAAAAGGATACTATGAACCAAGTCCTGCATCTCTGCTTATTTCTTACAAACATCTGATCTACCAGCTGTGGATCTCTTGTAGCCATTTGTACATCTTTGTGAGCTTAATATAAAATATCACTACTCTGATTACTCAGTGCTTTAAATCTACTTCAAGTGACAATAAATGAAAAATGCAAAAAGCAGTTGTCATTTGGTATCTAGGGAGAAATCTCAGTCACAGCAAGAATGCAGAACAGATTTCAAAACAGCATTGTGAGAGTAAAGAATAGGAAAGGAAGGTATTTTAGAGAGGGCAGAACAAAAATTACAGAGACAGAATGAGTAGAAAATACCTAAGCCCTGGATCAGCAAGTGAGGCAAAGCTAAATAAAAAATATTTTCTAAACTAATGACAAATTGTTTACCTATTTCAGAATATTTTAACTTGCTCTGGATCAGAACAAAGCTTCACTGGACTGGCAGTAACACTGTCCACAAAAAGAGAAAGCGAAGTATGAGGTTGAAGGAGACTGTGTGCTTGAGAGGCAGTCAGCAATGGTAGTAGCTCACAGGAGCCTGAGGAAAATGGCTAAAATCCTTTGGTTTCTGTAAGCAGTTTTAAAGTCCAGATTTTTTTTTTCTTTTTTTAATGAACTATGGGCAGCACCCTTGTTGATGGACAGCATTGCTTCATGAGACCAGTATAAGGGCATCCCCATTGAGTATAGATCAAATTAATATCTCCAGTGCAGTTATTTGAGCAATAATAATCAAAGGGGGAATTATTTCCCTGAGATAAATGACCTGCTAGATGTGGCAGGTGACTTGAGTCTCAGATGGTGGCCATTAACCTTACCAGATCATTACTCTTCTAGATATGTCATGTGCTTCAGTTATTATTGCTATTAGAAGCAAAGTATGGAAATAAACATGCACTGGGGCCACATTCATCATTTGTTGGTGCAGGTATATTTGAGCTTATTGACTATGAATATACTTACACAAGAATAACTGGTATCAGGATGGAGTGAGAATTTATTTTGATTGCAAATTCACTAGTCTTCTGTGGATTTTATGACACAACAATGAGTCAGTTCAGAATATCTGACTGTCAGTGTGTTATTCAAGCAGTACATTTTGGTCTATATTTCTCACTATTCTGATATGAATTTTTAAGAATTCAAACTCTTTATGCACATGGGGTTTATATTAGTGCTTAAGCAGCATTTGTCCTGTTTGATTTACAGACTTCTTACTTTTAATTTTGTCTCTGCTTCCATTTTTATACTAGGGCAAGATGGAAGAGGTGAGACAAAAGGAAGATAGTAAATTAAAGAAAGATGCTGTCTGTGACACTTGATGTTATCACATACATACAAACATATTTCAGTGATTCATTGTGTTTCCACTGAAATTTGTTAAATAATCAAACACCTTTACTCAAACTTTCCCAAATTTGTATTTTGATGTATTAGAAATGGTCCTACACCAAAGCCTCAGAAAAGAACTGGATATGCACACAGGAAAAGTGAACCAAGATCTGGATTCAAAATCCAAATATTACCTACCTGATGGCCTGAACCACTATTGTGAGCTGAAACACATTTTCCTTTGAAATGTTTAAAAGTAAAATTAGCTGTAGAGGTCTCATCTCTCACAACAGTAACAACAAAATGCTTTGGAAATTAAACAGTAATAAGTTGGAAATTAAAAATGTCAACACTCGTAATCTGTTTTTCTCATGCATACTGTAAATTTGAGTTATGCCACCCAGACTTATAATTTCTTTTGAAATTTTCACTATTACCTGAGCAGCAAGAATTTATCTTTTATGTGTACAGGTGGATATTTGAAAAGATTTTAGCCCCTTCAGACTAAGGATCCAAAAGAAACAGTGGTCCTACCATTGCTGTCACAGGACAAGTAGTGATGTTGTAAAGATCACTTACTTCCCTAAGACATAGAATGTCTTACGGAGGTAAAGAGATGGCTACGAGTATTATTTTTCCTGAAGGAAAGCTGAATTTATACAGCTGTGTGTTTTATTGCTGTGTATGTGTATGTGTGTATAGTTGCATGTGCATAAAAGAGAAAGAAAACAACACGATCCAATACAGACAATGTGCTAAATATAATTAATTCACGACCTAACCTTATAGAAGCTGAAATCTACTGTTTTATGAGACTTACTTAGCTTATCTAGAGATGTGGCAGCTCCAGAAAAATAAATATTTGTTCCTCGATGTTGTTTGTACCATCAATAGGACAAATCTGTTTGATCTGCTATGGATAAAAACATTACTGGGAAAAAAAATATGACTTTAGGGATTATCTACTTCTGTGTTTGTACTCTATGTTTTATATTGTCTTGATCATTGTTTGTAGCAGTGACTGTAACATCACAAAGATGTCATTATAATGATTTTCACCTGAGGGATAGGTAGGAAGTAAGCAACAGAAAGCTAATGGTCTTAGTAATAAAAACATGGATAAATACCAGAAAATACCTCATATATAAATGCATTATCTGCAGAAGTGTTTCTAAAGGGAAATTTTCTCGAGGTTTCTGTGCTGGTTCTGTAACTTTTTGTAGATAAGTAGTTACAAGGAACTAGACAGTAAATATGCACAAAAATATCTAGGATTAAAAAGTTCTATGGACAGTTCTCAAAGAACAAAATGCCTGGTGTCCTTTTATTAAGAAATATCATATAAGGGGCATAATTTCTGATAAACAGAGAAGAGGTTATGTGCAACAAAGATTTGGAAGCAGTGCTTGGGAATACACATTTTAAAGAAAGGAAAGATGGAAGATAGGGACGTGCTAGAATTTAAGAAAAACATTCTACAAAATTAATCTGCCTTAACCTGACATATAGTTTTGGGTTTTTTAAACACTTCCTGTTGTTGAAGTATGTTCAGGTCTAATTTTATCTCACTTTGGAGCTCAAAATTTTGTGATTAGCAGTCCGGATCTAGGTCTGATTGTTGTGTCCTGGATGTCCCTTGGTTTAAAATTCTCTCAAAACTCAGAGGACTTTCTGGCTCAACTTGCCTGGTGTTTTGTGCCCTTAATGCTCTGTTTGAGGACTGAGGATCAGCACCATTTGGTAACTGATAGTAAGAGCTACATCTTTTATTTAACAAAATTTCTGGCCACTAGAAGGTCTCCAGGAAGTGACAGATGGTTGAACCTATGCATACGTTTCCAGTAACTTTCCTCCTCAAGGCAATATAGAGAGCAAATGCCTGTAACAAGATTATTGCTAACATTGAGTAGGCTTTCCTGTCACACCTTCTGGTTTGTGGAAGCCTACATAGTGCCACCAACAGATCTTTACTGCCTGTGGTACTAGCAGCACTCTTCACTGAGAAAACTACTGGTGCATTGGGACCATTGATAACTTTTCTAGCATTCTGTACAAGGATTAAGTGTGTGTGGAAAATGAGCATGATGTAATTTCTCTAGGCAGACTGGAAGGGCTAGTCAGATCATCTTCACTGCTTTACTGATATGTGCTGTACGTTCTCCCTTGAGTTTGGTCAGCAAGACTTTACTTGGTACCTTTCTGAAGCTCCAGATTCACACAGTACTTCAGAAAGTAGCTTGCTTTGGATGTCGGAGTCTATATTTTGCTTTGCCATTTGAATTCCTGGTTAAAGGAATGTGTGTTTCATGTGACTATGGTTTGAACACATAATTTCTGTAGCATCAAATAACATAGCAATGAGTCCTGTTTAGTTTAAGATGCTGTTTTTGTGTTAGGATGGTTTATCACAAACTGAAAGCAATGTTTATCAGCTGCATGACTAAAGGTCATATTCCTTAGTCTTTATACATTGTAGATGTTGGTGCTTTAGAAGTGCTACGAATGAGCTGGAAACCAAGAGTGAACTTTCCATTATTCAGTTATATTATTGCTGAAATGCCTGCATCTACACTGCATAAAGCACAAAGGATGTTAACGTTCTTGGCTCATTCAGTATGTCACCTAAACAAAGAGGCAAAAGGATGCAAACTGTCCTGAATGACCCATCATAGTGGCATTAAGGTACGACGAATTCAACTGCTAAGGCAGGTGCACTGCTGAGGTCCTTGTTGGACATCACTGTTAACAGACTTAAACTGCATAGTCTTTCTGCACTGTGAAAGTAGTTTTGAATTGTGTATTCTGTCCTAGCTCTGTGCATGGAGCTCACTGATGTCAATAAGACATCTGCATGCAGAACTGGGGAAGAATATGCAATAAAGATCCACACTGAGGTATGATAGGGCTCCAGTCTGGTGCCAGAAGCAGCATATGGCCATTAGGCTGGTGCTCTTAAAACAACACAGAAGAATCTGTCCTTACTCAGATAGCAGGCACATCTCATAATACATTATTGATTTCACATATTTATCTTTTCTGGATTCTTTTAAAAATGCATATGACTATATATATACACCACATAATGAATGATAAACTGTTGAATTTCACTTAAACTGTAAAGGAGATGAAAGCACATCTGTGGTACTTTCACATAAGGTGCCTGTCTGGTAAACATAGAATAAAGCTACTCACCATCAAGTGCTTGCATTCTGAGGAGCAGTCTGGTATTCATGGCTTCATTTCTTTCTGTTCTGCGTTCTCAAGAAAATAACCCAAGAATTTAGTGAGTGAGCTCTGCCATTCCTTGATTGAGCATAGTAAGTATATTGTGCCCCAAAATGTCTTGGTTAGACTACTTTACTGGAAGCTATAAGGTGATCCATCTTCTTTTCTAAAAGGTGTAGTGGAAAAGCAAAAAACTCTTAGTCTCAGAATCTGCTTCTACCATCATTTCTACAAGAAACTTCCCAGTCACAACTGGGGCAACTGGGATATTTTACATTATATTGTATGTTGCCTGCCCATTTCTCTGACTCTATCAGAGTTTTAGGGGAAAAAAGAATACTTGAGCTGGCATTATGAATTCATACTTTGGAAAATGCTGCTTTTGTCTGAAGTTACTGACTTCAGCACACACTGAACAGGGCTTGGTACATTGTCACATCTCAGATGCAGGTCTTATCCTTTCTGTGGCACATTTAAATTTGTCTTCCATTTTGTCAGTAAGTAAGTAAGATGGAGGGGACTAATGAGAATTTTTTATTTCATTTCAAAATTTTAAATATCTGTGTTCTATTCCTACTGAAATCTCCTTGCCAAAAACTGCCAAAATTTTTTTCTGTCTGCAAAACAAATTATGGACATAAACTATAACCAAGATGATGCATTATTGTTTCCATGTTTCCCATTTATATTATAAACCTATACCTGTACTTTCTAAATGTATGCTTACGAAGGTTCAGGAATACAGTGCCGCTACAGATGAAGCTCCTTTTCTTTAGGAAACAGTATGAATGAAGAAGCACTCAGCTCTGGGAATGATGGCCTACACTCAGTTGCTTGCTCTATAGTGCTATAGAAGATAAATTTTTACTTTGATTCAATCTATTTTCAAATGAGTTAGTTTCTTATGGATTTTGCTGTGTGAGAGGTTTACAAGCCATGTAGCTACAGCAACTGGAAGTAAGTAAGATGGACTCATTTAAGTTTTCTGAGTGAATGGTGTCCTTAGGTAAACCAGCCATGGTATTTTGAGAACCAGAGTTAACCGAATCTCTGATAGAAATTAAAAATGATGTTTTTGTGATATGTCTGATGTCTATTGTTTGGTCAGAAGTCTGTGCTCTGATATGCCATGTGAGACTGGCTGACACTAGCAGAAAGCTTTACAGTGCATTTGTCTGCTGTAACTAGTTGTAACACACTGAAATCTCTTTCTTGTGGTAGATTACCATTTTGTTCTGCTGCAAAGGCTCATGCTGGAGTTTTGGACTGTTTTGGAGTCACTGTTTTTTTTAAACTGTCTTCTTGTAGCCTTTTACATGAATGTAAAACTGAAAGTGCATCTGAAGCGGAAGTCTATGTTTAGAGTCTGTTTTATGTTTAAATTCTATGTGACAGAGGCACAAAAACCATGATGCAAATGCTGCAATAGACAGAGCATTTCTATCGCATTCATGTAACTCACAATATTACAACAATATTTCTCTCACTCTCTTCAGCAGATATAGTCTTTTGAGCAACATGAATAGTAAATAATCTGTAGTTACATTTAAGTTACCACATCGGTATGTGCAAATGGCTGGGAAATCTCACTGTTTTGAAATTTGTTAAGCTTTGCTTCTGATGTGGGATAAGAAAAGCTACTGAGATTTTGAAAATAAATGAGATCAGTAAGTGTTCTTTGTGACCATGGCAGGTATTGCAAACTGCAGCTAGCAGCAGTAGTTGCTTCAGTAATCTGAGGCTAATAATTGTGGATTTCTAGGAGATTGTAATGAAAAATGGCTGGGAAATTGAGGCAAACATCTAAAATGTCCGTGATATTCCCACTAGTATATTCCCACTAATAAATTACAAAGAAATCTAAGGCATAGGCCCTGCAAGGGAAGAGGATTGAAAAAGAAGCTACATGAAAGAAACTGAGAAAGAGTAAATATTTTTTTTTTTTACATGAGCGTTTTTCTTTTGAAGAATGAATTTAAAAATTCTTTTAAGATGTTTCTTTGGTATTCGGTGTGGGAAACAGTGAAGTGCCACTTACATTAAATGCACGATTTTATTAATAGATCAGGAATAATGTTCAGAAGGAAGACAGGTACTTCAGGTGACTTTGAATATATGTTGTCCTTGGGCAGTGTTTGAATTGTGCAATGATGTACAACCTCTTGTACAACTTCTCAAAAAAGAAGGTTATTTTAATTGTAATTTCTGCTTCTGATATAGCTAATCTTACACATCATCTGATGGCAACCTGCTCTGACCTAAAACTCTCAGAAGGCAATTTAAAGTTCAGTGTGCCCTGAAACTTCAATTAACCTAGAAGGAGTATACATGAGCATGGTGTTGTAAAAGATATGGAAATTTCAGATAATCCTGACAAAACAAGTACTTAATTATCCAGCCCTTGTCTATTTCCCTCATATAACAATTGTGCACACTGGTTACCTACCAGCCTAGTCTAGAAGGCCCAAGAGCTTCTTTTAACTCATTGAGCAATTTCCATTCCTGTTTTCAGCACTGGTAGGGATAAGGCTTTGTCATTTTAGTAGATTTTAAGGCTTTAAGTTTTCATTTAATTGTTACATCTAAAATGAGCTGACAGCTGGTCTTATATCAGCAGTGAGAGAGGCTATGCAATTAACCAACACCTGCCTTTGTTCTGCTTGGGGGGGAGGATGTGCAATTTATTACTGAAAGAGAAAAGAACAAAATCTATAATAAAAATGGCTGATATATTTGGGAGAAACACGGTGATCACCAGTACCAGGCATGTGTCCCAATCTTGTCAGGTCTTGGGGGGGGGGGG
>JAOQGH010000019.1:59999783-60048184 GCA_025769975.1 Gallinago jamesoni | reverse complement strand
AAGTCTTCCCCCCCCCCCCCCCCCGCACTGTTGTGAGGGAGACCACTCACTTTTTCTCTACTGTCTTGAGCACTAGAACTCTTTCAATGCCCCTCTTCTTCGTGTGTCATCAGTCTACATCACAGAGAAGTTTTACTTGCATAGGTAACCTGGTTAAAGTTATAATCTTTTTATTCTTTTGACAAGCCAGTAAAAGCCCTGATACAATATGGCCAATGAGCAATGCCAGGGAGGGAACTGCCATATGTTAGGACAGTAGAAGTATTTTATTTTTATTTGGAGGATGATGGTAAAGAAAGAAAGACTTAGTCCAGACTAAGCCTTAGACAGCTTAGTATACAAAGCCTTAGGAGGAAGGATTAAAATTAAATTAGAGAAATTGTGATTCTTCAGTAATTTAACATTTCTCTGAGATTTTCATTGTCAATGGCACAAGTGCAAACAGGACTTTAAATTTTACATCTCATGGTAACAAAGTTTAACACCTCTTTGTACATACGTAAAACTCTGCAAGGTGCAGTTAATCAAAGTATAATACTTTTTAACTTAGAGTGTTCAGTTTTTACTTAAGTCTTTCCCCTTCATTTTCACACTGTCAATGAGCATTTTGCCTCAAACATTTGTGGAATTTTCATCCCTAGGAAAGCACATCTAATTTGTGCAATAGTCATAAGATGAGACTGCAGTGTATATGTTGACCTGACCAGGTTGTAAACATCACTGATGAAAAAGGATGCATAGAACAAGAGCAAAATATTTGACAAAGATCCACAGTAGAAGTCTAGAACTTCGAGAGAAAAGGACAGGAAGATATCTGGGTTTCACTGGTAGAGGTCTTTATTCTGGCATCTTGTCCTGCTCACTTCTTATAGCCTCAGGACTAAAACCTTCATACTCACCTGCTGCTTCTGCTTTTGTTCAGGTTTAGTTTTCTTTGATATTTTTAAGCTTGAAAAAACTTTCTTTGTGTAGTAGATTTCATTAGGCTTAAAATAGGCAAAATGCTTTCTCATACAAAATAAGGGAAGGATAATGATAAAAACAGTGTTTCAATTAATGCTATGAAAGTTAGTCTGTTTCTGTTTATAAAGACATTACTGACATGCCATGAGTGACATAAAATATATATTTCCAGAGGTTTGGTCAGAAGAGCCATGAGAAGTCCAAGAGTTTGGTGATGTCCTCCCAGCAACATCCACCCCATTATGCTTAGCAATGGTGGCCAGCCCTGCGGCTCTCCCACACAGTCTGGGGGCCCTGCAGCTGACATGGAGTGGCTGCTACTGGGGTAGTGAGGGACCAAGGACTGATTACAGGGTGAAGAGAAACACTGGCCAAGACTGAAGGAATGGGGAAATTCAGGACCAGCAGTCCCCAGATCCTAATCTTCTTTCCTCTGCTGCTGCAAAGACAGAGTCCCTCAGAGTTATGCCATCACCGCTGAAGAGGAGTCTTCCTGGTGGATTTACATTTTGGTTCACATCCAGTTTTGATTTGTAACACTGTATGTCCAGAGTAACTCCACTGATGTCAATAATCAGATATATAGCTGCACACACATAATTCTGAAGCTCTGCCCCATCATTCGTGTTTGGGAAAGTCTTAAAAAACCCAAGAAATTATTGATGAACTTGCCTAATCTTTAAGTGATTTTCATAGACTACCAGTCTTCTGATTTCTCCAAAATACAATAACTGAAGATATTAATTCTAAAATAGTTAGAACATGCAAGTTCTTTCTTGCATGCAAATATCAAGGGAAGCTGGACTGTTAGACAAAAGCAATCATAATGAATATTCAATTTGTATTTCACTTTAAGTTGTAATCTCTTCTCAGTTGCTCTGAACTCAGAGGCTATTCATGGAAGTGTGACGTTTTTTAGCTGCCAAATTAAGATGAAAACTTTGAAGCAATAAAAGCAATGGGTGTGTAGAGAGAAGTTCACATTTGTATAAAACCAAAACAAAACTTTTGGGTATAGTCAGAGCTTCACATTTCTTGATTTCAATCTTACTGTCACATGTAAGTGACTAGCTTGCATTTTTTGATGAAATACTTTCTCTGAAAAACACTGAAGTGACACCAAAACACAGTGGATTTAAAAGAACACAGTACCCAGGTTTCTTATGCATAACTCAGTAATTGCTTGCATTAAATACAGTGTTAGCATTCAGAACTTTCAAAAAAATAAATCTTAACTTTCAAAACACAGTCTTGTTTGAGTAAATTATAGGAAAGCACTTCTAGCAATTGCCAAGCTAGGTTTTGTTTTTAGAAAGCATATTTTTAATTCCTTGGGTAGATGAAGAGTATTTACCAGACTGCTTTGGTTTACGTCAGTCAACAATGCTGAGTCAATGCTTAACATTTCAAAGTATGATATGGTAACCGAGGTATTTCTTAGTCACATGATAGCTAGGGTGGCTAAGATATCACTGTGTTGGTGACTACTGGTCATTTTTATTTCCCTCAACTTCTTTTTTCATGCTGATGATGTGAGTCTGCTGATGGTCTGCTGATGGTCTGTCCTGTGATATTGCTCCTCTGTGTAATTTAGAGCGTCTTTACTTTCAAGCATTCCAACTTAGTATCTGCCAACACAACAGTCATACATCTAATAAAACCTCAAGCACATGCCCATTAATTTTAAGGCTATATTTGTCTTCTGAGATTTCTTACATCATAACTCCCAAACTCCTGAAGAACTGCAGTAAAGAAAGGAGAAAGTTTGATTGATGTATTTCACCAACATAATCAAGAAATTTAGACATCAGTTAAGTGAGAATAAACACTTCTAATTAAGGAAGGAATTATTACTACTTTAGAACTTCTGTGACTTTTATTAGGATGTGTTTGATTTAGGCCAAGAAATGGGAGAACCCCTCTTCATTCTTCAAAAGAGCCATGGAAATTAATAGGAATTAATTTGCTGATACACTTGGTGAGTTTATATGATCATGTATAATGATGGTCATGTCATAGAGAGGAGCAGCAGCAGTTCTACCACAAAACCTTCTGCCTCTATATTAGTTTTTTTTTTTTCATTCATTTACAAACAAGACACTTTCTTGCAACTTGTCTAATAAATGTTTGTTTTTAAATCTTAGTCTTTAATAGAGAGGTTTTATTGAAGTTTGTACTGAGCATCACAGAATTGTCCCAATGGCCTCATAGGCAAATCTCCTGGGATCACGCAGTCAGTGTAGCTATCAAATCTTTCTTTTGGGTTAAAAGAGATGTCCTGTTGTTACCCATAGCCTAAAACTAGGAATGATTCCGCTGTGAATTTTTGAGTTTCCTTTCAATAAAATGCTGAGCAACATCTTCTTTTGTAAAACAAGGTGCTGAGCCTTTTGCTACTGACTAATTTTCTTTAATATTCTGCTTGGAAACTGGTACCAAATGTCTGCTTCTAGCCCTTGAGACCCTCATGGGAGAAGATGTTAGACCGAGTCTGCTTGTCTCTCACAGCTATTACTACAAGTACCACTTCATTAAAAGTAGCCATTATTTCAGGACTGACAAAAAGTGTTGTCTTGATTCTGCTGGTCTGTCTTCATCTGTCAGCACCAGAAATCAGAGGTATGGAATGAGAAATGTCAGCGGGGCCAGCTGTGCTAGCTTATACTGTTGAGTCAGTCCCCTGGTATCTCATCTCAGAGTGACATGTGAGCTAATAAATCTAGCTGTTCTACATCAACAGAGCTAGAAAAAAAATATTATAATAACACAGATTTATCAAACCATGTACCTCAGTCACGAGGACTGCAACTCTTACTAAGAGAACAGTGAATTACTCTACAAGTCAGCTACACAGTCCTTACAATGCCATGCAACTGCCTTGTCTCCACTGCTTCCCAGCTGTGAGCAGGGAGAGCCTGATCTATGTTGTATGAGAAACTTCAGAGGAAAAGACATTACTGAAAAAGGAATGCTCACCCATAGCTTCTGTGTTTTTGTGCTGTAATCACTTATGGATGAAAATCAAGGTAGAGTTCAAGCTGATTGACTTGATGGCTCTGCTATTACTAAATCATTCAGTAATTACAGAAAAGTTCTCACAGTTAGCTGCAACACAACCAACAGACTTTCTTTTTGAGCCATTATTTCATGTAGGTGGAAAAATATATATCCAACCAGCCTTGTGATTGCAAAAGCCATTCTCTCTATTGTAAACAAGTCACAAAGAGCCTCCTACTACAGTTACATAGAGAAAGACGTAAGTGAGAATGATTAGATGTAGGGAAGGTCCCCTACTGTACATGAATACATATCTTCCAGCTCAGAGATGGGTGACCAGTAACTGGTGCTGCCCCCGATTAATGCCACCTCTCAAAGCAAATCCATTTCTGTCCATCCAGTTTGGGCTGGAGGTAGATAATGACCTAATTGAACTCTCCTTATAAAACCAGGAAACTGAGCTGTGGGCTTTGTGGTGGCAAGGGACGCATGATAACTGCCTGCTTTCCTGCCCTTACCATCCTGCTTCTGCTGGTGGGAATGCTGGGCCGAGACACTGCTGTTTCTCAAACCTCCAATTCATTCACAATCAGTTCTATTGAGAAACTGCCACTCATCCTTGGCAGAAAAATAATGAAGCCAATCATTAGTACAATATGCCTGAGATTAGCTGAAAAACTGATGATTCTGGATGGCTGGTGGTACAGCTGTTGCAGTTGCCCCAGCCTGCCCTGGATATGTACTGCCAGGCAAGGTGTGAGTTCAAGGCCCAGGTTCCAAAAACAAAGATGGGGGTGGGATATCTAGCTTGTGCTACAAGCAAGTTCACTCATGCAGTGCTTGAAAAAAAACCACTGTTAAGAAGCAGCATAATTAGAACGTTCTGTGAAATAAAAGAACTGCAGTGCAGTTTATAAGCCATTCATCAGGGACACCCTCTTCAGGAGAAGATGGGTAAAAATGGCTACTGACCAAGGAAGGTTTTATGGGATATCTTGGCCACAAAATTAAAAGTTGCTTTCATGAGGAAATGCCAAGTTCTACCTTGTATTTGTCAGACTTTCCTTCTCCTGGAAGAAGTAAAGAACTTTGCTCACATTTTTGGTGTATATATGGCAAAAAATGCTTCCACTGCAGTATTTCCCATGTTTTGTTTCAGTTTCTGTCTAAATGTTCTCCTTCTAAATATATACCCTTCTAAATAAATATGAAGGGATCATGTAGCCCACAGATTTCAGCATTACTAACCCAGCTATTGAAAGGCACATAACAGTAGAGAACAAGCCAAGATTTAAAAAAAAAAATATATATTGCACTAGATATTGGCTGAGTTTTGTTGCCATCTATGAACTCTAGGAGTTAAAAAAAGCAGAAATTCAGATTCTCCTTTAATCACTTGACTTGGAGAACTAAGCTGTAAACAAAAACCAATGACAGCAACACTGAATCACAAAGGCATGCACCATCAGAGTTTGGATGTCCATGCTCTGTAGGTAAATTTTCGTGGATGCAAGCAAAAAAAAAAAAAAAGAAAATACAGAACTCAGTACCAGAGAAACTGGCAAACTCCATTTGGTTTACAAGGTCCAGTGGGCACATCACTTCAGCAAACCAGAGACTCTGAAAGTCTCTTCACAGCTTTAAAAGTCTGTGTGTAGTCTGCCTGGCTGGTGCACAGGAATCAAGGGAAAAGGAGAGAATCAAGTGGAAAGCAAATTTTTTGCATCTTGGTGGAGTAAGAGAAAAAAGGTATGTGACTGATCTGTATAGTCATTAGTCAAAAGGGAGGGGTAGAAAGAAATCTACAAGATGCAAGAAGTGTTAAAAGGGTAAAAATTAACAGAAGTGCATTAAAAGAGCTCTGCATTTGAGGCAAATCACAAGAAAGACTAACCTTTGGCAAACTTGAAAGTTTAAATGAAAGATTTAATATAAAAAGGGGGCAAATGCTGAAAAGTACAGAGATACTGCAGAAGTGACCTAAATCATCTTCATTCTGCTTGTGTCACCTATCTACAATGATAATCTATAAGGTAACTCTGGGAAAAGGCTATCCTGTATTAAAAATTTCTGTGTAATGCTTAGTATCAGTGGGCATTAACCCCTGATTAGAGCATTTGGGCACTGTCAAATGCACATAATAATTACATTAATATTTAGTAGAATACAAGTAAGTAATTACATTATAACTTTGCACATGGGAATGCAGAAGAGGCCTGCATAACAGTCTGATTCTGCAAGTACGTGCATAAGCTTTATAATGCTAGTGGAGCATAATTACTTTGCCAACTGAGGCCTCTGTAACATTGCAATATTTCTTCAAAGGCATAGCTGGAAGGCACCAGTAAAGCTATTTGGAAAGGAGGCTATTTGGAGAGAGAGTGACAAAATCATTTGTGTACTGTACTCTGTACAGTTAGTGGCATACCCAGGATGATTTTTGTGGATCAGGCTCTAAGCCTTATGCTTATTTCTTCCAAATGGTCTTTGCGCACATAGAAGCAAAATGCACATTCAGAACAAAAGGCCATCCTCTGAAAACCTTGCTCTTGGCAGGTCCATGAGGGAGCACCATCCCAGCCCCCGGAGTGATGTTTAGATAAAAGCTCCCTGCCTTGTGCTGATCTGTTTGTTGCCACTGATACCAGAACTCCCCCAGACAATTCACAACTTGTCACTGCATGTCAGTAGTCCGATATAACCGACTGTAAACTGCCATGGAAGAAAAAGCAGGAAGAGGTTGTTTAGAGATTACAAAAGTAAAACCATCTCATAAATTAAGCGTTCAGTGATGATAGTTTTAAACTAGCTTTGAAGATAAACCTTCGGGTTCATTCATCTCCAAAATCAGAAATATTACATTTTTAAAATGCTAACATAAAATTACTGAAACAGCATTTCTGTGCCATAGAAATAAATTTTTTTTTTCTTCTTATGATCAAGTTTTCTTACATTTCACTGATTTGATAGAGGAGACTAATGTTATGTCTGTTGAGCCGGGGAATTATTTACTAACATAGTATTTAAAAATCTGTCAAGAATAGAGCTTTTCTTTTTTACCCCCTCAAATAAGCTATAGTCAATCCACCAACAGGTCTGTATGTGCCAGGACTAAAAGATTTAAGGATAGATTTTCACCGGTCCTTTTTAGTTCTGTCATTCTTTTGTTGGTCCACACGCAATTTTTCATGTCTTTCAGAGTTAACTTAGGAAATAGGCGAGGCATCTGCTCTTAGGTGGTCAACTCATGGTTTTACATGGGTGTAAATCATACAGGAAAAACTGTAACAGCCTTTGATATGCTTCTTCAATGAGAGATTTGAATTACAGTATTTTACCGACTGTATTTTGTTGGTGTTATTATTACTCAATGCTGATTTGGAAGAACAACAGTTCCAAAGTGTACTCTGGTGCATTAAAAACCCTTCAAATTCTGATAAGTGCAAAGAAGGAATTAGAAATCCCTGCTGTTAGTATACACCGTTTAAAATAGAATTCAGTTTTACAGTAGACTTGACCAAATAGGTCTAGATAGAAGCACTTGTTCTGCTAAAGAACTTAGAATCAGGTTCCTTTTTTTGGCTGGGTTTTTGTTTTGTTCTTCTTTTTTTTTTTTTTTAAGAAAAGAGCTTTTTTAGAAAATTCCCATTTCAAATTACTTCACTGCTGTTTAATTTGTGTGAAATACAGACTTAATGAGATAAGGGAATTTCCTCCAAGAGCTATTGGCTTGAGCTATGAAATTAATACAAGCAAAGTACAAAGAAGTGGAATTTATCTATCTGAATAACTTCCATCCTGGGACCCATTAACACTTCTCTTAAGAATTGTTTTAGATAGATGGCTAGCAATTTCTGATGACCTATGCACTATTTTGAATTATCTTTAGGACGGTTATGGCTGACGTTCTCCCTCCAGGGAATCAGATGAGCATTCAAAAAATAGGGCAATAAAAGACATAAATTATTTCAAAAGGATCAAGGGAATTAATTAAAAGAATAGATAGAGCCTTTTAAGAACTTGGGAGAATTTTTGGTTTATATATTTCTCTGTCACATCAAGGGGAAACTTCAGAAGTGTGATATTAGACATCTCAAATTTATCAGGGACCCTTGTTACAGGTTAATAGTTGAGTTTGGTGCTGTCATTATGGTGGTCCAGCTGTAGTAATTTTCAGATATTGATTTTCTTTTTGAAAATCAACCAGCAGCTTGGGATAATGCATCTCTTTGTCCCCAGGTTTTCTGCTCCACATCCAGCATCTGTGATGCTACAGGTTTTCTGTAGCATCACAACAGGTGAGAGTTTCCACTAACCTTCATGATCATCAATGGGCATTGTATCTCTCAGATTACTTTCTCATGCCGCTGCCAGTCACAGCACACTTACCAGTTGGAAGTTATGTGCTGTGCTTCTGAGGTGGACAAAGACTGATTCACTTTCAAATTATTTAATATGGGTTAAAGAACACAGCTCAAACAGTGTTTTCCACAGAAGGTCAACTTGTGATGATGCTTATGCTAAAGTACATTGTTTTCCTTCGTTGTAGGCATAGGGGTTAAATTTGTAGATATTATATATGTAAATGTCTCTATGTGGATTAAATATTTGGTGCAATAAAGCTGTTGGTTTCTGTGAGGGAGGTTTTTCACCCCCAAATACACATATTTGCAGACAGCAAGTCACTGATTGGCCACCTTCTTCCTCACCTCCATTAACCTGCAACTGGAATTCTGTATGATCTCAGATAATTTTTATTTTTTGTAGTTTGATTATAGTTTAGACTAACTGGTGCATGGATTATCTGAAAGAAACATCTACTGTGACAGCAAATGTCAATTCAGAAATCTCTACCTAGCCTGCTCTTGTGGGAGGTGTCCCTGCCCATGGCAGGGGGTTGGAACTAGATGATCTTCAAGGTCCTTTCCATCTCAAACAATTCTATGATTCTGTGATTCTATGATAATTAAGGACTATGCTGTATAAACCAGAAGGTTGGGTTTCATCGTGGTTTATGTCTTCCTATTCTTATTCCCAAAACTCATAGTGCACAAACTCACACCCAGACAAAACTGCCTTCATGCCAGCCTTGACAGTGTCCTGCAGGCTGCTTCCCAGTGCTTATTACTGCAAGAAACTGCCTGCTCTGTGATGTGGAGGGTAAGGCTGCAACAGAAGTGCAAAAAAGCATACCAGCACTTTGTCTCCTTCTAGACAGGGGTATAAAGAACGCAAAACACTCCTTCAGTCTGAGCTTATCATGGCTGTTCAGGAAAACACCTTCGAGATTCCTGCTAAACCCACTGCTGAGACCTCCTGAGAGGTGTGATAGAAGTATTCCTCACCCTGTACCTGAGAGCAGACTGGGAGGCACCTTCGCAGCCAGCAGACTCCTTCTGGATGTTGAAAGCCCAGGGTGCTGGATATCGGTGGTGGCCTCAGGGACAGGATGGGGAAGGATGCTATCTGTACCTTGGGGGGCACTTCATCACGGCCACCATCCTGATGATTCCCCCGTCAGGTCACGAGGTGGCAGTATTTAGTTTCCACGCTTCTGCTGTAGACATACTTGACATCACGCTCCCTTTTCCCAATTTTTTTTTTTTTTCCAGCAGGCATTTCTGCAGTGTGGTTATGAGCAGTTCCTTCTGTGTACTGTGGTCCCCAGCACTTGGACTTCAGCATGTCTGATCTATGTCTGAGACCACCCAAAATGAGCAGTGAGGATCGCAAGAATGAGTTTAAATTTTTTATTTTGTTGCATTGATATCTCATTGCTACAACTATATGTGTGGTCTTGGATGCACCAGGTGAGTGACCATGCAACCCCTAACCTACGATAATGTGTTTATTCATCGGTCTGTTTAGTTTTTCAGGACTATCCCTTTACTCAAGAGAGTCTGGATCAGGAGGATGTGGACCCAGAGCCTGTAATACGGGGGAACTCCTGTTGGCTGTGGAAATGGGCTTAACAGAAGGCTCAAGCCTTGGAAGGTTCAAGGTGCAAAATGTTTCCTACTTGTAAGCTTGGGTGAACTTGATAACTGGAATGGTAGAATGTGGGTATGAAAAATGCAAGATGCATTCAAAATGCAAGATTGCCTGTAATCAGGAGTTAATTGTAGAAGTAGACTTGATAAACTGGGGTTTATTCATTGAAAGCAAGAGAAAACCTCAGTGAATTCAATCATCACAGAATTACTGAGTTTTGACTTTATTAAGAGAAAAATAAGTGTGAAGTGTTAGGCAAGTGATTTGCTATAGAGAGACATTAACATTCCTGCACAAAGCTATGGTGATAAATCTTACTGGGAACCTCAGAGAGTTCTAGTCAGGGCCACTCAGGAAGGGTGGACTCAAACTGGAATAAGTACATCAGGTATGCCGAGATGATCCAGGGAGCAACCCAAAAAGTGTGACTTTTCCATTCTCTTACATTAAAGTAGGGAGAAAGTCTGATTGCTATCTATACATATGTCATGCTAGAGACAAAGTAGAACTGGGATCAGAGCAGTGGGCCTTCCAAAAGGAGGAGAAAGGGGACACAATTGCCTCAAAGGTGATCTTGAAAAAGGTACTATGATAGAAATAGTTCTTGATCACTTCTAGGAAGGTTCTATCCTATTCTATTGTTCCTTGGAACACATTTCAGTCACTTATCACAAGTGCTTGAGACTATCTGTCTATTAATGAACTAGCTCAACATTAATGTTTTTTCAGATAATGATGCTAGAAATTAGGTTTTCAATGATGTCCAGTTTATATATAAAAAAAGGAAATGTTCAAATCAAGGAAATAGTATTTATAAACCAAGCTGGGAATGTTAGCACTTCACAAGCAGCAGGCCAATCATGGTTGTGATGACATCTCATTTTTTAGCACCATTTTTCTTTAATTTCAGCAATTCATGAGGTAGTATATGCTGAATCCTGTAGTCTGCACGTGGATATGCACATGGATAAATAGCCGGTGTTCGACTGTCATTCGGGAACCTCTGAAAAAAGCTTGATGGCTTCTGAAAATTATGTTTCTTCTGAGATGCTGTTGCACAGGAATGGCTTGTTGTGCAAATGTCCATAAGGTGACAGACACGGTGACCTTTGAAGATTTATTCTTTTTTGCATTTGTTACTGAAACTAACATTCTAAAAGCAGAATGTTGGCTATTTTTTGCAGAAGGCTGTGGAAACCGTTTGGTTTTCATTAATCCTTTTGGCATTAGTAATTAATTCAGAGGACTTCATGAATGAATAAGAATGAGAAGAAGGAAAAGAATATATAAGTTGTAAGGCAGATAGGTGGGAGAGACCTAACATGGGCACATTCCTGACTTAATACATGCATATTTATTGTGCATTGGAATAGTCTTAATGTAACTATGCATTCCACATTCAGAGCTTTCTAAAAGGGAAATCATCCAGTACTGTTGAATTTAAATGAAGCACTATCTACTCAGCTAAATATGGTGTTTTTTTCTAGATTTCTGCCTATTTGGCTGTTACAAATGTTTACCAAGACACACTGATTTTGATATTGCAAGTAGGTATTAGTCTTACGTCTCAATCTAAGTGTAAAAAAAAGTCTACTTGTCCAACACCCTAAGGAAATATTCCTTTAACTATAAAACAACCTAGAAATACAGAAACTCTCTTTATGCATTTATGTGACATTCATGTTGTAAAAAGTAAGAAATTAAAAATAGGAGCTGACTTGAGAAACACAGGTCTAGAGTAAAGGCCTAGAATTGTAGGCTATGATCTGGGTGAAGATTCATGATAGTTTAATTTTCTTTGTTCTCTAGGGATTTGCAATTTTTCTTTCTATTTAAGAAAACTTTGAAACAGCAACCAAATTCCAATTGGAAAGGGAGCATCACAAAATATAAACAAATAAAATTACACAAATGCTTCTCCCTGTGGCCTTGTCAGAAGAATTGAGAGGGCTAATGTAAAAATGGAAGGGACAGAATATGACAAACTTCTCAAAAGAGTGAACATAATTCTTCTCCAGACTGACTGATGCTGGTAAAATAGTGTATAATTCCAGACGATTCCATCATAGCATTAGTCATGGATTCAATAAATCCATATTAAGACAATTTTCTAGACAATTCAGTGATGTCAAATGCTGAAAAAAATTAACCTTTATGGATTTTTTAGTTCTTTCCCATACACAAACTACTGTATTAAAATAGTTTCCTGAATTAGGCAAGTCTTAAAGCAAGTTGTCTGATGGGACATTAGATGGTTTTAGGGATTTCAACCACTTTGCAATGAGCTACCCCATTTTCCCCCAATCAGCTTTCGTATGAAGAGTGACTGTTCTCTAGCCTCAGCCAGCGCTACCCATATAAAGAAAAAGGAATCAACACCGCCAAGAAATGTTGAGAGACACAACCTTAATATTTTTCTGTTTTACTACATACACTGACATAAATTCTTGAGGTCTTATGGTACTTGTAAACAAAAATCTGGAGAAGAACAATACATATTTACTGGCTTGCAATTTTTCAGGAAGGTCTCATTAATGACTCTGCCAAATAAGGCTTTTTTTTTTTTTCTTCATACAGGTCTTCAGAAAAATGGAAGCTGAAGTCAGAAGCGGGAGAGTATCATGGCCTTTCATAAAGAATGAATGAAATTCCTGTGTTTTTTTTACTCAGTTAGGATGTCTTTAGCTTTTCACTTTGCAGCCCAGATTGTCAAATGTACCAGTATTTAATTTCCGGTAACATCAGTCATAAGTCACATCTTCCCAAGTTTAATTCATCCAAATAATGAGCAGAGATTTCTACTGGCTGCATTGTACAATGTGTGCTCATTTACAGTAGTTTTCACATCCAATCAACCACTTAACTGACATCTTAAGAAAATAATGCTTGAACATCCTATTAAATGAAGACATAAGCATTTGCTTTTTATGTGTCTTCCCATGGTCATGTTTAGCACCTTCATTTAGACAATTTTATAACTTTTAATTTTTTTATGCTGTTGCTAAACAGTGGCCAAACATTTAAGGTGTCCAATAAAACCTAGCTATAAATCCCATGCTAGGAAAGTACCAGCTCCTTTTTAAGTTCTTTGGTCAGTTTCTGAGGCTTCAGGACGAAAAAATAATTTTTATCTACAGTTCTTACCTGCAGAATGAAGTCAAACAAAACTGACCACAACTACAAAAATGGGCCTTATCGCCAGTCCTTCTGCTCCCAACAAATCACAGCTGATAAACAACTTCAATCTGATCCTCAAGATTTGCTCTGACAAACCTCTCCTGTTTTATTTTATCAAGAATAAGATGAAACTGGGTGTGTCCATAACAGCATGGGTCTGCTACTTTTGGTCCTATAAACACCTTGTTTTCTTACTGCTTTTTGAACAATGGCATTTTGGATGGTTTGTGTTCAATAACAGGAACATCTCCAAGATCTGACTCCAGTGGTACAAACTCAAAATGGTTTCCTTAACCTTGCTGACCTGAATTCCTCTGAAACACAGGAAAATCATCTGCCTTTCCCAGTCACTAAGGGTAAAGCACAAGTCTGGCTGGTATTTTGAGTACTATATAACTTTAGGCCTGTGTTTCCACAGAGCATAATAGAAAAATCAGTTAAGAACATCCAGAATGTCCATATGTTTCCATGATTTTAAAAAATAGTCATAGGGTCAATAGATAGTGGGAATAAAAAAGATGGCTACAGAATCATTCATGTGCTCATTCCCTTCTGATCCCCTAAAACTTCTGCCTTGTTCTAATACTGATACCGTGTTTCCCACTAATCTGACAGGTGAACCACAATTTTCAGGTGTACCAGAGAGACTCCCGCTGGTCTTGGCATCTCTAGAGTCTTGTAAAAATAAACTTTGAAATGGAGTATCTGGGAAGAGTGATTGAATGATAGATGTGCCTGCTGCAGAGATGCTCAGAAGGATGACCCCAGCTGGCTGTTGTGGCTACACAGAGTTTCTTTTTGAGCTATGTGGGACTCATGGCTGGGAGCTAACACCCCAGCTCTTTCCTTGTTGCTATCTCATAACCGTCTTGAGCTTTATGGTTGAGCTTTTTGTAAGCAGTCTTAGACGGTCCATATATCGTGGGGGATTTGGGAGGACCCTTCCGCACCAACACACATGAATAAATACCCCATATCAGATTACTGAAAAAATTCAACTATACATTGAGGTCCATCCAGCTGACTCTAGAATTTTCCAAACCTTTGTTACGGTCCTACAGCTAAAGAAAGGCAAATCTGCTGTTCCAGAGCTGAAGTCTCTCTTCTATCTTATTTCCTAAAGTGAGGGAACCTGTTGTTCTTCAATGTTGCCAGAGTTTTTTTTTTCCTTCTGGAGGAGCTGGAGCCTTGTTGCATACTGTTTCACCCCATATTTGTTCCTTGCTTCAGTAGCATGCTCCCTCAATCAGCTTCTCCACTGAAAGAAGAGGCTTGATGTGTAAACTCCAGGGCACTGTAGGAACGGTCCTCATAAGAAGAGTAGAAAAGCCAGCTGGAATGGGTACAAGCTGCAGCATTCTTCTGCAGTAACTTCTCTATGAAGCTGTAAAGAAAGGTGAACTCTTTCACTATTTCACAACCAGTGGTCATTAGAGGAAGAGGTTGCTTGCAAGTTGTCTTCACAATAGAAAATATGACTATCCTCACAGCCATTTCCTAACTCCTTCCATACAAATGACCCAGCTTGCAAAGTAACCATATGTTTTGCTTAAGCTATAGTTTCAAGAAATTAAAAAATTCCCAACCAGCTTTGGATACTCTTCAATTTTGGAATGAAGAAGAAAAGATAGGGGTTCATATTTATAAAAAAAAAAAAAAAAAAGACTGGCAGTTTCAGGAAGATAAGAATTTTTATTGAAAATATTTTCCTGTTTAAATGTTGAAAAAACACTGTGGGTAAGATAGTAGTGTTTTGTATTGTTACTATGTAAATGTTATTTGTTGTAAAAGTAAGAGTAACTAACTACTTCAGAGTTGAAATCTTAACGTACAGACAGTAGTGCTTTTATTAGTTCACCCTGGATGAGGCATTCCCCAAAGCTCTCAACAGCAATTCCTAGAAGTCTTAAGACCAGTGTCTCTCTGATTTTGCCTCAAGTGGTCTACTGAAATTGCCTACTCTTTCATTGTTTTCATCAGGTACAGTTTTCTTACGTGCATTGTTGAGTACCTCAACTTGGTTATCCACTTTTGGCCCAATGTTACTGGCCTCCCAGTGTGATGATAATCTGCTTTCCTTTCTGCTTAAGCTTTTCGTCTTTCAATATATTTTCAGATCACAGATTTGGAATTCTAAATCTACCATTGCTGACAGACATTCATCCAACTATTTCCAAATGCATTACATTTTCTGAAAAAGATTGGCATAAATAATCTTTTCTATAACAAAATGTGAAGGAAGGAAACAGAGTTTTAATTTCCAAGACTCAGTTGCTGGCTCAGACTTCTGCTGCCTTATACCAATTCAGAGGAAACCCTTTAATTAAAGTAAAATTATATTCTGTGTTCATTTTTTTCTGTCTGCCTGTTGATTTGCTTAACAGACTCCTTTCTTTGACTGTGTATCTACCAGACTAAAAGTTTTTTTAAATGTTTATTTAAAAGTAAACAAACCTGATTTCGAACAAGCTATGGCAAAGTTTTCTTATGCTTTCCCACTGCCTCTTTTGAGTTCCTTCAAGTCTACAAGATTTCAATATTTTTGACTAATATTTTCTGTTTATGTCTCTGCTTCAAACTGGTTACTTGAGGAGAAGTTTTATGTGAGAGAATGACAATCAAAATAGATCCATTTATGAGAGGAAGGGGGAAATGTTAAGATCTGGTACTTGAATATTCCTGTATGCTGGGCGTTGCAGCTTTCTGTTTGGCAAAGACTTTCTCTTCATGTCAGGAATGTATTTTTGCTATCCCTAAATTTTTTCAGGTTTTAGATCTTTGGGAAAAAAATTAATATCAGGAGAAGCACAGTAGAGACTTTTGGTGATTTTTAGTGGATAATATCCCCTCCTGTGATTTTCTCTGTATTGAGCATGCTCCATGCAGGGAACTGAATGGATTTTATTTTACAATTGCAAGTATAAGCTGCTCTACTCTTTTCAGGACTTCACTAACAAAGTGAACTACTAACTTCACTTCACAACAACAAAGAGTAGATCAACCTACATCTAGAAAAGGACAACAAAACCCAGGAAGCCAAAAAAAAAAAAGCTTGTCTAGGGTAGAATAGACAAGACTAAAGAAAGACATTAGGGTAAGACAAAAGAGTTTTAAAAGTAAGAAGGAATACTGAAGCTAGATATTAAATAGTTCTTTCTACCAACTTAGCCAAGAATAGAATATTCTACTTAAGAAAGCTATAGAATTCTCATCATTGAAAGTTTTTCCAGAACAGCAAAGAAAAGCATTATCTTCAGTGGTTGAAGCATACTTGTTCATGTCTTGAAGCACACGATGGATTTAGAAGGTTTCTTCCAAGCTTACATTTGTATAAACATGAATGCGGTCATAAACATTCAAAGCAAGACATGTGATATGTGCAGTTTTCACCTTTTCAACTCACCTTTTCAACCTGCAGCTGACAAGGATGGAAAATAGAGAAGACAAACTCTACAGTGGTTATGAACTGAGGCTTGTCTTCATTGCAAAAACAAGCATAAATTTTATGGCTCTTCAGGGCATGCTCTAATGCCCAAGATTATTGGTTTGTGGTGGGGTGTTGTGTGTGAGGTTGTGGGTGTGGGGTTTAGTTGGTGGGTGCTTTTTTTTGTGTTTTTTCTGGTTTTTGTGGGGTTTTTTGGGGGGTGGGGTGGGTGTGTTTTTGTGTTTGTTTGGGTGGGGTTTTTTCGTTTTTGGTTTTTTTTTTTTTAAATTTGTTTTGGGTTTTTTGTATTTGTGTTGGGGTAGGGTTTTTTTGTTTTTGTTTTTGTTTTTTTTAATGTGGTTGGAATCGATGACCAAAAAGGTCCCTTCCAACCACTAAGATTCTGTGATTCTGTGATTCTGTGATTCTGTGATTCTGTGACAAATTAGCATCTCTCAATTACTCCTTCAAGGCAACCTCCTTCCAGAGAGAGAAGTATGACAGTGGCCACGGTGCAGAACAGCACTAGAGCAGTAGAAGGTGGCTTCTTAACAGGGTAATTGTATAAGCAGCTGAAAAGCTGCACATGCATCTCTTGTTTTGCAATGTTGTAACTTGAGCTACGTTATCTCTCTTTCATTACCTGTTCAGGTGTCGGCAGCATTTTAGTTTAAAGCCCCTTTCATCAAACAGCCATCAAGCTCAGTATTAAAGCACCATTTAATGCAAGCTGCAAATACGGCTAGAAAGACAACTGAATATGAAGAAGATCTGAATTGTAGTTTGGACAACGATCTTTGACATTTAGCAGTACAAACCATACTGTGGCACTATTTAGGAGCTACTCTCAACATCTGCATATACAGTTGTCTGGATAATAGTTACTAGACATACATTAATGTGGCAGAAAAGAACGTGAGTCAAGATGTCAGGAGTTTTAGCTCACTTAAATTTCTCCTTAATCTTTGTAAAACAAATGCTGGAGACATAGCAACTTCAATGTCCTTACCATCTGCATAAAAATTTGATTACTCGTAGTGTAAAAACCTGTTGTTCGAGGAACAGTTCAAATTTTGTTACCAAACTGATCTGTATCTATATGTGACAGACCTAGGTTGGATCACCTGACAGAGTGTCAACAGTGCAATGAATGCAAATTTTCACTGGCAAATTCCACAAGGAAAATGGTCAGTAATTACAATATCGTGTCTTTGCTTTCAATTTACAGAGTCATCTTGAGCAACATCTTGACATTACTCAAGTTAATACCGAATGTGTATGCTTGGCAACCCTCAAGCATAGGGCATTGATTATTATAATTATTGATGTTACAAGTTAGTATTTTTTGTATTTTAAGTGTTTCTTGGTGCTCTGCTTTCTGTGCATGCAATACAACAGCAGTCTTATTTTAACAGCACTTTCTGGTAGCCAGTAATAAGCTGTTATTGCTATTACAGCTCTACTTTTTCTTGTCTATATTTTCTGTATTTTTGACTTAATAATAAGAAATTATAGGTGCAGAGAACTTTTTTACCCTGTTAAAGGTGGGGAAAAGGACAAAAATTAAAAGATCATCCACATCAAAAGAAGACGGGACATAGAAAAACACGAGCAACTATAACTGTTCTTGTTTGCTTTCCCCAGTTTGCAATGTCCTAATTAATGGAATATTCATAAAAATGTTCATAAGACCGGGAAAGAAACTACAAAATGACAGATCTCAGATAGAGAGCATTGCTTAGACACAGATAGGTACAAGTTTTATAAACTAGGTGTTAGCAAACAGAATTTACCCAGGGCATAAGGCACAATGAATGGTCTCAAGCAATGCCTACTTGGCCAGTAAAACAATTTAGAAAAGGCAACTGCAAAAGAAAAAGACATCAGGACTAAGTAAATCAATAGCGCTTTTTCTGTATCTCCTTTTCCCATTCATGAGGCAGAAACTCATCAAGTGAAATGGTGTTCATTTTGGTGTGGATTGAATTTCTTCCATCACACATTTCTGTATCTTTGCAAAGACAAAGCGAGATGCAGGAGAAACCTTCTGTCTTTCAAATACAGACAAAGGGATTTGGGTTTCCTGACTTCTACAGTTCTGTCTGGCCAGTATGACTTTGAGACCATCCAGAATACCTCCTTATTGGACTGTGGGATTTGGGGACAGACACTGACTACTGCCTTAATCCAAATAAGAAGGAATTGGCAGTTATGTGCAATGACAAAGTGAAACAAACAAACAAAAAATTTTGGCCATATTGGGGGGAAAAATTATAAATTATTCTAAGTATCTTATGATTTTGGTGATGTCCTCTGTATAGGTAAGGCTAGAAGGCAGCCTACATGCCTATGGAGTAATAAAATTGGTAGAGTCTGATAACACCATAGACCTGAAGTGATGCACAGGAAGGAAATCAGTCAAAAAAATAATTAGAAGAGAGAAAGTTACAAAATATTCTTCTCTCACTGTTGTTATGACTGTTTGCATTGAGTGCCTGTTGATCATTTAAATAGAAGCCACATCTTTCTCTCCTATTTTGTCACAGAAATTATACGAGGATGTGTCAGGAACATATATTTCTTTTCCTATTAAAGTGACTTATAAAGACACAGAAGGTAAAAATGATGGTGAAAGTTGGATTTACACCCTTTAACAGGAGATTATCAAAATAAGAATGAGCCTCAGTACTTATTTTTCTTTATGTGGAAAGTGGAAGAGCTGAATATTATCCCAGCGGTACTACTGTTACTTCACTTACCTATTGTATCTTGAATTATTTTGTAAGAACATTTTCATCTGTCCTTCCTCATATTTCTGGTAAATGTCCACTGCTGAGGGGTGTAGCCTATGCCAAGGCAATGCTCAGAGGAGTGAGACCTTGACTACTTCTGCCTGACTTTATCTGACTAAAATAATCTGATATGACCTGGAAAAGAGAAATGATAGAAGAACTTTATTAGGCAAATGTTGATAACTTCACAGTGTTGTAATATATTTGGAGTTGAAGATCAGAGAATGAAAAAAAACCTGGTTGACAGGAGGAAGTCAGATTGGCCTGAGGCTACATCATCAGCAAAGCCATTGGCAGCATATAGGAAGAAATTAGGAAGAAATAGCTAAGGTCATGCTTATTGGGAAAAATTGCCGTGGACTCCAACACTGCGTGGAAGGCTAAGGGAGGTGGAAGTGCTTTATGAAGGGGCTGGGTGGCCAGCAAGGACCTGTCCAGTCAAGGAGTGAGAGTGTCCTGGTCCTGGTCTGAACTGGCACAGAGAGGCAGGGCATGTGTGTGTCATAAGAGAGAAGTCTTAGAGTAGAAACCACTATCCACTCGCTATGCCCATCCTGCTGAGCAAACAAATTCTAGATTATATGTCACTGAGGGTGTAGGTCAGTTCTTGTGGCCACTCCACCTAAATTCCCCTGCGACAACTGAGGAAACAGCTGCAGCAAGTGAAGAGGTTTCCCTTTTACTGGCTGTTCATTACAGCCATTTTTGGGGAGGCTATTGACCCCTTGGAGAGCAGGCAGACCGGGAGACATGACCATGCCACAGCCACTCACTGTGATGTTCTGGTGTCTTAATTTAAAATCACTTCTTAACTAGTGACGTAAGCTAATATGCTGATTTGTGAGCTGGAGTTTGGAGCTGAAGAACCACAGCTAGATTTGTCAGAGTGAATTGTCCATATAATCTGTGCTATTTTATGCCCTGATCCAGAAGAACACATAAACACATGCTTGTCTTTAAAATGCTTGCATGCTTAAAATGAAACATATTATCTGAGATCTATCTACCCAGTGGTGAAATGTTTTAGTAATGTTTAGATTAACATCTCCAAGGAGCCAGGATGTTTGAAATTGCGGAAAATTAGAAAAAAAAAAAAAAAGTGGCTTTAATGCACTATGGCCTTTCTAAATTGTCAGAAGCATTTCCCAGGTATTCCCCAAATTCTTGATTTAGGTGCGTTTGACAATAACTTTTCAATTTCCATTAGTGTCAGGAATTTCCTGCATATGTATTTTAAAGTAAATATCTTCCCCAGTATGCTTCCCAACAGACTATGTGAAGGAGTATTTTATATGCTTGCTGGTATCTATGATTTGTGTGCAAAACTGCTCAGAATGTTTTAATTGAAACAACCTTTATATTGAAACACTATTACACTCTTTTTTTTCAAAATCACATTTTACCAAAAAAATTGTTTCAAACATTCTGAAGAACATCTTTAAGGTAAACAGTGTTGAAAAATTAGCTTTCTTTTTCCAAATATATTTTGAAATGACTGCTCTTTAAAGGAAGCCTTTCAGGAGCCCTAGATGCACTGCTAAAAATTGCTTCATAAAAAAAAGTGAAATTTTGATTGATTATTTCAGAAAAATTTCTCTCCTGAAGCTTCAGCTTTTTCCCTGAGATAAAAAACCAAAAGGAATGTTTTCTGACCAAACCTGTTTATTTATGTGTAGGGCATTTGTAGCATCATCTTGCAAAGCACTTTAACTAATTATTTTAAGTGTCTTCCAATCTGGTTTAAAAAATAAAAATAAAAATAAAAAACACCAAAAAAAACCCCAAACCAAACCCCACCTCTTTTAAAATAACACAGAAGGCCTTTATGGAGGCAATACAACACTAACTGGCCATCTAGATGTTCCAAGCTGATTAAGAGTTCCCTCAGCCCTGACAGACATTTATTGATATTTGAGGATTCTCTTTCAGTGAAAAAGCATCCTCCACTGCCTCCCTGCTTTCTGCAGCTTGTCAATCTCAGGTGAAGATGAACATGTTAATTGACTGCCTTGTTAATTTATTAACGAGTAATGACAGAAAGAGCAGTGCTGAGTGCTCATAAAATTTGTCTTTCAGTGAAGAACTATCCATGTTTTAAGAGAATACTTTTAACTACCTTTCATTACTAATTTACTCATCATTGTACATTATACTTAAAGATCAACAGCACCCAGCAAACTGCTGCATTATTATGGAGGTGAATGTATTGAAGAGGAAAGAATTACATGTACCAGACAACAGTTGGGGCTTTCATCTGTATTGTATTACAAGGAGAGACGAAACTGCATTAGCATTTGAAAGTAGGATGCAGAATAATTATACGCAATTAACTAAGGACTCCTTGGGCAACAGCCCAACAGAGAACTGTACATGACAAGACCAAGCAGAAGGGAAGGAGGTAAACTGGTTTGAATTCTGTACTCCCCAGGTGCTAATAAATACAAGTACTGTGTCGTGGCTGTTAAATATGCGGTTATGGGGAGCGAAGAGCTGGTTTAATCCCAGTAGAAGCGGCATTGTTTGCTACTTTACAATAATTCTGTAAACCTCACTGAGGCATGCAGGCAGTATTGGCTTTGTCTGCAAGGAGTGCTGTCCAAAATACACAGACAGTTCTAAATACATGTTTCTATACTTTGCATGCCACCTTACTCGGAAGGAAAAGGAGTTTGCATTCATCATTAGGTATTTTATGCTTCCTTAAATCTGCAGTAACAGCAACAAATCTATTCCGCAACACACAGGACAGTCATGTCTTCCCGAGGATTTCACTTAACTGGAAGTGAAGCAAATGGTGTCAGTCTCTGAACTGGGCAATAAACAGGGGAGATGTATTCTTATATACAATATAGAAAGTGGACCCACAGAAAGGTAAGTGACTGCTTTCAAGGTACTGCCAGGAAGTACCGAACCAAAACAGTCAGGATTTTCCTTAGAATTGCTTTCTTCTCCCTATTCCAATGAAGAGTAGAATTTCTCCCCAGATTCCATGCATTCACTGGGGTACATGCAGATATGGAGTCTTCTGCCAGTGGAAAACCTTAGTTGGCTAATGAGCAGATGGCCGTGGTTGCAGCTACGAGCACGTAGCTTCTGTAGGATTGCATCCTTAAAGATTACCTCTTTATTAAAAATAT
Organism: Gallinago jamesoni; assembly: GCA_025769975.1. NCBI lineage: Eukaryota > Metazoa > Chordata > Aves > Charadriiformes > Scolopacidae > Gallinago > Gallinago jamesoni. The sequence goes on along the minus strand of JAOQGH010000019.1, from coordinate 60,025,703 downwards.
TAGCATGCCTTAAAAGACATTATTTTCTGTGAAACTTTACAACAGCTGATGTAAAGACATATTCCAGTGAAAAATTTCTGGATGGTCTTACTGGTCTTCTTCCATACCCCTCCTTTTTAAAGTAATTTGTTTAAGAGGTGATGTGTCTCTTTTTCAGTTAGTCAGCTTGTGTTTTTACCTACAATAATGACATGGGGGTGTGTCCTTCCAGCTAATGCACTTTATTTGAGCTCATTGATATCACTACTCTTCATTTATTTATATCATGACTGTGGTCATATAGAGGGATGGTGATTAGCAGAGGAATTGTAACTGTTACAGTTTTGGAAGTGGCATTTTGCACTTTTACTTCCTCCCTGGTTCTTATGTCTCAAATACAGGCAGCTTTTTGTGTGTCCTAGTTTAGATGCCAAGGCTGATGGATAGAGTTTCCTGCAAGAAGTTAATCTGCATGGTCTTCTCAGTGTTGTGTTACCTTAGGAGATCAGTAGGGTTCCTGCAAAGATTTTGGCATGCTATCAACTGTTACTATAAATCTAGCTGCAGCCCGGCGGAAGAAGACTGCTGAAAACCCTACGTGAAGACAATTTTCCAACTACATCATGTGCCAGTAAATAGTTTGTAATATTTTCCTTTCATGAAAATATTTGGGGGAAAAAAAAAGGAAAATATTTGGGTGAAAAAAAAAAGAAAAATAGGCTTATGTCTGTTAGTTCTTCCTTAAAAATGCAAATTGTAGGCTTGAAGGTATTCTCTCAAAAGATTCCTTTTTCTTCATACATTGATGATTTATGCAATATAAGAATAAGTGGTGAAAGAAGAACTGAAGTAATGGGTTTGAAATAAAGAAATGACTGAAAGATGGGCAGCCAAGAATTGACTGATTTTTTTAATCAGACATTTGAATGCTTTGTTAATAACTGTTTATCCCAAAGCTTGAATTGTCATCCGGGTGCAAAGATGGTTTTGGCAGCATTTCAGCAATGCCCATCAAGTCAGATCGCAAAGACATCTCTTTGAAAATTTTGACAAGTCCAGCAGAATCAAGGAGGAGAAAATCTGAATTAATTTTATCACTAGAAACACCCATACATGGTGGGAAGGGGTGGGGATGGGGTGTGTGTGTGGGAAACAATGCCCCTAAAGTTTCTAGAAGGCTAATTCATTAAAGCTTAGGCATGTTTAGGAGAGAAGGGAAGAACTTCAGAAAGATCTTTCAGAAAAGTAAAGGAGAGAAATACACTAACTTCTTAAATAAACCACATTAATTGCCACACCTTCTGGGACTTAACTTATATAATTTGCATAGCAATACTATCTAAGTGTTGTCTGCAATTGGATTTTAATACGTTGTCTAACATATGTTAATGATATATTTATTACTGGTATCCATGAAGAGTAGAAGGGAAAAGAATTTTGAAGAGGATTTTTACAGTGACTAATTTTTTAGTCTCCATTAATTCTTTCTGGGGCAGTTTCAATTGAGATTTTTTTTTTTTTCCGAAGGAATTATTCGGGTGATCCAAAAGTTCATGGGAATATTCTATTTAGCTTCAAAGGACTTTTGAGGATGCTTAGTAAGAACAAGGATTAGTGTCTCTATAAGTAACATAATACCATATGCCTGTACAATTTCTTGGTCTGTTTTCTGTTTTCTGCAAAACCTGTGGCTCTGAATTGCTATTGCCATAGGGAATGAATCTTCCTCTTTAAGATAGAGAGACCTCTGACTTTTCAAGTGAGCTGCATTGCTAAATCAGGCTGTCTGTTGTCTTTGCAGGGTATCCAAAGTGACATCTTCCTTGGCTTCAAGTCAGGAATCTTATCTGAAAAGTGCATGGCCAAACAAGTGTATTTTTTTCTGAGGCAGCCCTCATAGAAACTAAGGGAAGTCTGTGACTGCTGTGACTTTCTGGAGGAAAAAAATGGAAGTCACTCTTCACTCCTACCGGTAAAGCTCTCCTTCTGAAACAGGGAATCTACTAATTTTAATTGCAAATATGTTTTCCTAAATTTGGGAAGAATCAGCATCACACACATACCTAAATTGCTGGAGATTGCAGGTGGTAGCACTAAAGTTAGGTAGGAAGTTATCCACTGTAAGAAAGGTACACAATCTCTTCCTGAAAGTGGGCCTCAAATGTATGGGAAAAAATGTTTCCCGAGCCTCACATCTCACTCCAAAATTAGAACAAGACTTCTTCTGAAGTTAAATTTTGGCATTTTTCTAGTGAGTATTCCCTTTCTAGACCAGACCATGACAATAATGTTTTTAAAACGTAGTTGTTGATTTTTGATTTAATACTTTCTAAAGTCAGATTTTGCTTTGTCTTTCCAAATGAACTTTCCAAATTTCATTTTCACCTCTCTTTTTAAAAATCCCATTACTGATGAATAAATGCCCATATATTAATACTCCCTTACCATTCTTATCCACAAATACATGCTTTGCTCCCCCAGTAAGCTAGTAGCTGTAAATCCCAAGAACAAAGGAAGTTTGTACTCCCCAGAAAGCTGTGCAGCTTGCCCTCCTTTTATGACTCCTTTCCATGGAAATCATGTCAGCCAAGTGAAGCAACCTGGAACCATGACAGTGCATACAGCAAGTCTGAAAGCTGTTTATATATTAGTGTCCTGTAGTGAATGTTTTCACTTTACCGTATGTTACTACTGAGTAAAGTTTTGGGAGGTATTTCTTTTTTTAAAAAAATCATAATATGCAAAGGGTCTTTGTGTGTAGCATTTTAAAGATAACCAAATTTATAAATATTGTTACTTATTGTAGTAGTATGGTTGTTTATTCCTTTATATGACAGCTTAATTTGCATCAGTGCTTAGCATGCCTTTGACAAGCCCAGAGGAAACAATTACATTTTCTTCCTTTAAACCTCACAGGAGCAAGAGGTAGTACCTAGTTTATGCAGAAATGCCTTTTTTTTTTCATGTTTTATTTTAACAATCTTGTAGATCTTTTATACCCAATGGGAAAGGATAAAATAATGAACCATTTGTGGCAGATGTAATTCATATTGCTTAGAGTGCTCTCGGAAGAATCTCAGGTAAAATTGAGATGAGGGTGTGAGTTAGAAGCAGGTACAGTAGAAGAGAAGAATTTAACGAATGCAACGATGTCTTTTAGTGTTGTTTCTAGAGGAAATATTGTCTCCTATTACCTGTCATTGGAAGGGACTTTCCAAGACCAGCTTAAAATCTTCTAAGGCAGGTGTGATCGTCCCAGGCTTTTCAACCTGTGGACAAGAGTGTAGTCTCAGTTTTTTTGCAATGTATACAGTAGCTGTTATTTGTTCTATAGAAATTCAATATATGTAGTTCACATATTGTACGTGTGAATTTGAAGATATGTTTCTTCCTTAGGTTCCTAAGGTAATTTAGAAGCTTAAATGGGTATTTCCTTCCTTCAGTGGAAATTTTTGCATCTGGCTGTAGGTGTAGTACACTCTATCTAGGTAACTAACCTGAAAACTTAGTATCCAGATCCAGAGGTGAAGTAAACAGCACTTGTTTGGTGCGGATTCAGAGATTTCTGCATGCCCAATATTCAAATTCAAAACTAAATTCAGCTGCACTGCAGAAACTTGTGTATTTGTCAGTGCTGAGGTAAAATAATAATAGATAGTGGTTATATTATTATATGACCTTTAATGGGAAGAGAGATTTGCAGGTGGAAATGAGACCTTTAGTAAATGAAACCCAACCTCATTCTTCTCTGAGTGATGCCAGGGCAACTATTCTCATTTCCATAGAGCTGAACTGGTCTAATTGGTAGGTGAGATTCAGCTTTCCACTGCCAGTTTTATGCTAATGGAGTTCCACTGGTTTCATTGTTTCTGTGCTGGTAAAAAACTGGAGCAATATGGAGAAAAACTGAGTCTATTACCCCTGAATATCTACTAATTATACCTCTGTTTTTCATTGCAGAAATTGGAAGCATTTAATATAGACAGTGTAAAGAAAGTGGAGCTGTACTTATGGCCGGTATTATCTTTAAATGAATCTTTAAACTGGCACAAGAGGTATGTCTCTGTGGCATGTATGGCAGTTGGTGAGTAACTGGGAAGGGGAAGAATGTGCACTGGAGTAGGTCTACAATAAACTTACAGCTAGTTTTTGTCTCTTATCCTGCATAAGAAATATGTGCCCGCCTGCTCTCATGGCGCTCTGCCTATTTTAGCAAGCTACCGGTATTTCATCTATGCCTCATCCCCTTGCTATGAACTATTCTTGTAAAGAGATCTTATCCACTCTGTCATGCTCACCAATGCAGAAAACAATTTAGAGCTCAAACATGGAGTCATGATATCCCCAAGATCTTCCAGCACTCTGTACCTACTTGAGCATCTAAATAGATGTTGATCTGACTTTGTATTTCAAACATAAGTTTTTCTAAGTTTTTGGAGTCTCCTCTCTGGCTGCCAAGATACAAAAAAGCAGTGTTATGAACTGGGCATCAGTGCATTTTTTCTGTTATATTGTCTTTATGGGCAACAAGATTTAACTGAAGCCATTCAGAGTTCTCAGAGTGAGTTGTTGCTGTTCAATAGCACTTGGCTCTATAGCTAACTGGGATGTCTGTGAACAGAAAGGGACGCAGACTCTGTAGTATCACGGAGCAGTTAACTGTGTGAAAAGGTGTTCGGTTCTCTCTGAGCCTGCTGGGCTTGGATTGTCTGTTGTCTTCAGCCATCATTCTGGGACAGCCATCCTCTTGCTGTATGCCGCACTGACCTGGAGAACTGAAATTGTGTCTTAGCCACTTGAAAGGAATAGGGGCTGTAACTTTTATGAGCCAAATAGGGCAAAGGACACATGAAATGCATGGACTGGTGAGTTATATTCACCTCAAATGGAATTTTTTTTTTTTAATTCCTTTGATTCAAGGAATAAAGCAGTCTTCAGAATTTCTATTAACTTCTCCCCTATGGTGTAGTTTTGTGTAGGTTTCACATTAAGCAGACAGTGGAAAACTCTCAAAATGAGCCCTGAGGATCGCAAAGGAAAAATAATATAAAAGGAACCTCTAAAAAATTCTGGGGTTTTTTGGGGGTTTGATTGGGTTGGGTTTTTTTTCAGTATAAACATATCTTGTGTGTAATTTACATTAATTATTTTCCTGTTAAAAAGATTGTATGCTCATTTGGAAGATTTTAAATTGTGAATTGAGAGTTCTAGTGCATTATTTACTGTATATAATACCGACTTTTAGCTGCAGTAGTATAGGAAATTACAAAAACCAAGGGACAATATTAGACATTCAGTAGTCAATAGTTTAATCACTTTGTGAGGACAGAAAGAAATGGGATGAAAGTTGGGTAAGAGTAATGGGTTTGCTTTTACAGGGAATTTGACAGCTTTTCAGCCGCGTGCCATCCCACAGACATTACAGACTGAAAGCAGCCAGACTCAGAACTATATATTCCTCTTTTCACAGCCTTATCTCTTTGCACAAGGTCACATAAAACTAAAGTGCTTGACTTTGAACTTCAATACATATGCTACTGATACAGCCTATAAAAGCAGTTTTTTGTTGTAAAATATGAAATATATTGGTAATTGTTATCAGAGCAGAAGAAGCATCATAAGTATTTCTTTTCTCAATAACACTTCATAACTAATTAGAAACAAAACAGCTACAGACACTGCCCTGTCATCTAGACATGACTGCAAAGCTCACACATCCGCATAATTTTTAATGCAGGGTAGGATGTTTATACATGTTCATTTCAACAAACCTACAAGACAACTCTAGATTTCCTCAACTTGCAGAAAGTGAACCTTTAAGGACAGCAGAGAATGCATTGGATTCAAATTAACCTATTTGAATTAGTCAGTCCCTGTAGCTTACTGGTCAGACCATCTTGGTGCAATGACATGGCAGAAGAGGAAACACGAGAAGCTGACTTGAAAAGCAAGGTATCTGGTATTATCTGCATACATATTTATAATTTCCAAAATCTTCATTTTGCAGCAGCTTTTTCTATTAGTTGTTTTGGTGAAGTTGCCCAGAAGGAAAACAGAATCTTGCATCCGAGTTCACAGTTTGAAGTTTTGGAATAATGTTTAAATTTGGGATCTGATGTACAACTGAGACTTTTGGATATGAGAAAGTAGGTTTTCCCTAATCCTGTGGGAAAGGCAGTTCTGACTTTAGACCTAGGAATGATATGTCACTCCTCTGCCTTCTGTTTCACTGAAACAGATACTTACTGTATATGCCACTTAGCCTGGCAGCCTTCTAAAGAGTATAGCGCTGAAATCATCACTGAACAATTTCACACTGAACTGAAACCATCTTCAAAACATCTTAACAGCCAAAGATTCAGAACATGATACTATCAGTTTTGCATAAGTGTGATTCCATGGATTCTGGAAATGTTCTTGATCTAGCCCTGTATGAGAAAAGGATGAGATTTTCTCCTTCTCTTTTGTTTATTTTTTTAGTGAAAGCAAATATTTGAAGTTGCAGTGATTTCTATTAGAGAGCATTTTTTAGAGCTGCATTATCTATGAATTTTTCCAGTACTTGCTTCTTAAAAAAGTATAACATAAAGAGCTGAATCCTCTACCTCTGATTTTCATGAGCAGATGTATGCAATTACACACTAAACTATATAAAAAATTGCAGGTTTTATATTCTAAAGTTTGCCTGAGACTGAGAACTGCTTTTGTCTCTTTCTATGCAAGCTTTCTGTGACTGAGCTTAACAGATTTGCTAAATAACTCTGCTGCTCCTCTCTGGCTTCTCTGCCCATCACTTCCGTCCATGTTTGTCTGACTCCGATACTTCACATTGTTTTCCTTTTGGAATAAGTTCTCACCAATGTTGTCCATTACTCCACATTATCACACCTATTCCTTTCCAGTCTAGTAATATCCCTTCATGTCTGCCTCTCCTCTGGACTGCCCTTATTCCCCTCCTTTCCTATTATTCTTACCCTTTATCAGCTCTTGTTATGTGAACACTTATTTTGAATTACTTAATAAATCAAAGTTTTTTGTAAAAGTAAATGTTTAGGCAATAAATTATGCATATCTGGAATTATTTGATGCACTGTCACTATTTTCTATTAAAAGGATGAGAGTATTTTTTAAAATTTATTTTATCAGTACAGTTTACTAAGCATTAATAAAGAAAATAGAAAGGGAGAACCCCGACACATTTTCATATAGATTATACTGAATAGGCAACATATGTAAACACATGTGTTTATGGACAGACTCTGTTGTTAGCTCCTCAGTAGCTCGCATGCACCAGGCGTAACTCCTATGAACCCATCAGACTGGCTTTAAACAAATGCCAAGGAAAGCAGTTGTGGCCAAAGTAGCTGGGGTGGTACACCATAGCATGGCATCAAAACCAGGCCTCTAAGGAGACAGAAATGGCAGCCAGGATACTGAAAATGAAATATATTCGGTTTTCTGTAATTAATTACATGTCATTTTCCTACATGAGAACACTCTTAGGCCATCTGAAAACTACACTGATGTGCTGAGCTTCAATGAGTTTTTCATGTGCTTGAAAGTTCACAAGAGAAGAGGTTAAAAGATCTGTTTTGACAGAGGGGAGGCCTCTGAAGACAGCAGGTCTCCAGGCTGTAAGGAGGGAGGGGGACCCAGCACTGTTTGCTAGGCTGTTCTGGGGCTTTTGTGGTTCATTTTCAACAACAGATTTAAAAAAAAAAAAACAACACCATACATTTCAAATGTTTATTGCTCAAGATAAATTGCCCCATCCCTGGAGGTGTTCAAGGCCAGGACGGGGCTTTGAGCAACCTGCTCTAGTGGGAGGTGTCCCTGCCCATGGCAGGGGGGTTGGAACTCGATGATCTTTAAGGTCCCTTCCAACTCAAATGATTCTATGATTCTATGAAATTCTGAAAGTGTAAAACAAGTGGGAAGTAATGGTACAGTTTCAACCCTCAGCAAGGGTGCTGAGAGAGATGATGTAATGTATACATTGCAGTCCTCAGGAGGGAGTGGAGCCATGGCTGTGCTGAACCCCTCAACCATGCAATCTGTTCCCCATTTTACTTGCACCTTGCGGTACCCCATGAATGTCAGTAAAGTCAAAAAGACCATTATTTTCTTTGTCAGTCTTGGGAAGCACATTTCCAATTATTGGTATAATAGGTCTGTGATGGCACTTGGCAAACAAACCGTTATGCAACCTTTAAAGCTCTTATACAGTAAAGCCTCAAAGGGCCTATAAATTTAAGCTTTTCTTGAAGTCTTGTGAAGGCCAGAGGGCTTAAACACTTAGAGATATTGAACTTGGAAAGATTTCCTGCCCTACTGTAGACTCTGCCCACTCTCTATTTTGGGCAACTGGGTCATGTAAAATCATGAAGGAAGTTTGCAAGCTCCTTATGTATAAATATTTTTACTTTTTTGAGCAGTAAGGAAATCATAACTAACAAGCCAGTTATCTATAGGGTAAAGAAAGACACCAATATCAAGTAGTGACTTCTAAATATGATTCTGTATTCGGACCACATTGCATTGGAGAATGTATTTGTAGATTAGGTATGGAACTGTATGTATATTTCGGATTTGCAAGAGTGTGACTAACCTGAAAAATCTCTGCTATTTTTTGGGATAGGCTCAGAGTGTGTAAATTTTCATTGATCATATTTATCTTCTTCCTTCTTTATACCTAATTTATCATTCTAAAGCACATAATTTTAAATTAAAACTCATAAACCCAAAGCAGATTGAATGAAAGTACCTCAAGAGTAATAATATACTGTTCTCAGCAACCCAGCCTTCCCCCTAACATTTCAGATCAATGCCAAAAAGGTCTCCTCAGTTCAAAATGCTATATATATTGCTATATATATATATATATATTATTTTTTTTGTATTACACTTGCAAAGAGGAAGATGTATATAAGAATTCCTTTCTGACTGCAGGGTTATAGAAGCAATTTTCAAACCTGGTATCCCCTATGAGCTCTGCAGATGGAGAGGCGTTGTCAGGGCTGCAGATTGCCTTGTGTTGATGCAGGAGATGGAGGCTGGTCATTTTTTGTACTCGATTACTGGGGTCAGATACAGCAATGTCCCATCTCTTCTTGATATGATTTTAGTCATATAATTAGATATAAGGACATTAAAATATAAAGATTTTTCACTGTTTTCTCTTTCATTTTCAGTATCTTTGACCAGTTTTCTTAGTATCCTGGATAGATCTGTTGTAAATTTTCCCATCAGGTTTTATTAATTAACGGTTTAATGTTTGCCTGGCATTAGATCCCAAGTAGACATGGAGGTGCCCTTGTGCTGGGGACCATATTGTCTGCCCTGTCATAGGGAAAAAATGTCTGTAGTTTAGACCAACAACAGAAGAATCTGTAATAAGGAAATCTGAGGTTCACCCACAAAAAGAAGAGATGTGGTGGTAGTGAAAAAATCAAACCATGCACTTACAGTGCTTAACTATTGCACAACTGGAGGGCCCCAAATTGTCTGAATTTTAAGACCGTATAAACACACACAAAAATAACCTCAGCTGCTGTTCAAGCTGGCCATCTCAGTTTGAAACTTGGCCAGCATTTCTCAGAACTTGCAGTGTTTTTATCCATGAAATATGTTCTGCACTAATAAATCACAAGGACATTCCACTGTGTCCTGTCCTGTTCTGCCTTCCCTTGGAAGTGAGAGTCTTGCTCTGCCCTTCTGATGCAAATGGAACATATACCTACTTGTTAGTTTATACTTATTTTAAATAAAAAATCAGCCTCTCCTTGATAAAGACAATTAAAATAGCAACAAAATCATTGTTCAGAAAGACTGAATATGGAATAGTCATTGCAATGCCTAGAAAAACACCCGAGGCAACTACCCACCTTTGAACAAAATTTTTAGCAGGTTTGAAACAGAAGGGACTTAGAAACTTTTTTTTCCAGAAAAGCTGAAAATTTTCCTTGTTTTTCTTTCTGATGTAGAGACACTTTGAGGCAGTGAAGTGCTGACGTAGTCTTTTTTGCAGAATCATGGAATCACGGAATTGTCAGAGTTGGAAGGCACCTCTAGAGATCATCTAGTCCAACTCCCCTGCCAAAGCAGGATTGTCCAGAGCACATCACTCAGGACTGCATCCAGGCAGGTCTTGAAGATCTCCAGAGAAGGGAGCTCCGCAACCTCCCTGGGCAGCTTGTTCCAGTGCTCCATCACCCTCACCGTAAAGAAGTTTTTCCTCATATTTGAATGGAACTTCCTGTGTTCCAGCTTGAGCCCATTGCTCCTTGTCCTATCACTGGAAACCACTAAAAGAGTCCAGCTTCAACATCAACCACTCTTTAGATACTTATAAGCATAAATAAGGTCTCCCCTCAGCCTTCGCTTGTCCAGGCTAAAGAGTCCTAGCATCTTGAGCCTTTCCTCGTTAACGGAGGTGCTCCAATCCCTTAATCATCTTTGTTGCCCTACACTGGACTCTCTCCAGTAGTTCCCTGTCCCTGTTGAACTGAGGGGCCCAGAACTGGATGCAGTATTCCAGTTGTGGCCTCACCAGTGCAGAGTAGAGAGGGAGAATGACCTTTCACAGCAGCAACACATGTATTTGTAGAATTTAATTGATAATTTCCTCATATACAAAAGTAGGAGGCTATGTTTCTTTCTGTATAGGTCATGCTATGGTGGTTCTGAAATGTCACTGAATTTCACTGAATTATTAGAGTTGGAAGGGACCATAGAGATCACCTAGTCCAACTCCCCTGCTGAAGCAGGATGGGATTCTAAATTAGGGTAAGATTAGTCCATGAGGACATGGACTCTTCCTTTCTTATTGATTGGAAGAAGGGAGACGAAGGCTTCTTGGTCCTGCATTCCTCCGTCATTATCTGTTCTCTTTTTAATCTGATGAGACTACAGGGAATTAAGTAATTTTTTCATTCCAGTTTGTTCTGTTAAGTATGGATCTCTTTAAGTGCAATGTTCTTACATGTTCTCTACCAAAATATCCATCTCAATGCAGTTTTACAGACAGCTTGCATTAGTATCATCTAGTATCCAACTGATTGCAGAGTATATTATTACAAGAACTTTGTTTAGTGGCTGTTAAAGATACAGTGGAAGAGATCCACCCACTCCAAAATATAAAAAGGAAATAATATTCTAAGGAGAAGGAGTCATTCTCTTACTCTGCCATAACATCAAGAATATTGTAGAAAGTTATTGTGTTTTCACTCCCATCACTGAACAGTCCATCAAGGCATTATGTTCCTAATTTCATCATGTTTTCTAACGTCACTCTTCTACTGGAACAGTGTAGTAGAACAACACATAGATGTGACTACAACTTTTTCTACATAATCAAAACATTTGAGAATCAGTGCTTCTACATTAAATTTTTTGTAAAAACTTGACTATGTGGTAGCACAAGAGAGAATTCACCTGGAATATTACCAGCAGTCCCCAGAGAATATCATAGGTGGAGTTCTCATCTGGAACTGGTTTGAAACATTCAAACATTTATTCCACACATAGAGGTTCCATTAATTTTAGTTCAAAACACAGACACCTCACAACAAAATTTGCCCAGGCAGCAAAGCCAAGTGTCTAATTTAAAGAACATAAAAAGCAACATTAACTTTCAGAAGAAGGACAAAGCAAATTGAAACTAAATTTCCCATATTCTAGTAAAGGGCACTGAAATCTAAATCTAGAACAAATCTGATGGATTGGTCTGAAAAACAGACCCAAGAAAAGGAAATGCAGTATAAATATTCAAATAATTTTTTATTACAGGTATGCCCTCAGTTTCAGCAAGCCTGAAATAGAAGTTGATCTTCAAATTGCATCTGTCTACTAATGGTATATAATAATCTAGCATGGCAGTTTTCAATTCTAGTCCAATTTTTTTATGACAATTGTGACCTGAAATAAACTTTCTTATGGACCTATCCAGGAGTCCAGGAAGGAAAGTCCATGTAACATGGTCATTGCTATCATATAAGTTTCCTGATAATGCTTCAAAATTGTACATTAATGAATCACAGAATTTATTATACTTGTTATTTAAAATTTGTTATATTTCAGAAAAACATTAATGTCCACATATGTTATTATCAAAGGCCATGATCCTCCAAAACCTCAGCTTTATATATTGAGAATACTCCCCTGGAAATGGATAGGTCACACCTAAGGATCTTTGGAGGGATCTGAATTATAGGATGTTAACTTAAAAAGGGTTAGCAAAATGTCAGATGTTCACATCTTTATCTGCAGTTCATTTTTAGTTCATGCCACCAGCAATTTCTTATTTCATAGTGATCCACTCTTTCTTTGTAAATTTGCTGTCTCAGTCAACACACATCATCACAGTTGAATCATCCTTAAGGTTATTTTAGTGCTTGCTGCCTGGTTTCTGCAAACACCTCCTTTTCAAGGTCATTTTCATTTACCTCCAGGACCTGATCTCTTCCTTTACTGTTAAATTCAGTTAGCACATGTACTTACATCAGGGTCTTTGAACTCTCAACACCTTTGACAGTCTTTCTCCCATCAAGGCAAATATGTCTCAGGTGCATTAATTCTGTGTGCTTCTTTCTGCCCACAGAAGGGATGAGTCGGCAGAACGCATGACCGAAGGGTAATTCAACTGCCTAAATCAAACAAGATGTCTCTCTAATAGTAGTAATACCCATGATGATTGGGCCAGTTGTAGCTGATAGGACTTTTAGTGGAAGCATTTCCTAGAAGACAGCATTTCAACTGTCTGGTGCATTTACAGACACAGCAGAGACGTTTCAGCCTTGCACATTTTTGTTAAAGGACAGTATTCTACTCTTCTTGACACCCAATTTAATGCATAAGTTCTGCATTTTTTCCTCAACATGACTGATGTTCAGCCTTTACATGTTTCAGAGACCAAATAAGTTCTAAAGAAATGTAACAGGGGAGAGCAAATCATGTTGCAAAAACAAACGTAATCAGAAAACCTGAATGTGACAATGAAAGCCTCTTATTTATTTTCTTTCCTCATTTGTAAATGGACAATTTGACTGGCTTGGATTGATGCACAACATTTGCCCTAATACATGCTGGTACATTTTTAACAACATTAATCATGTCCTGTCATTCCTACTATAATGCATTGGCCTCTCAGACTGGAGTCATAGAGCTATAGAGCAGTCTTTCAATCAAATCTGGAAAGGAGGTCTGTAGAGGCATTGAAATGAGAGCATTATGGATTTTAAGTGCTTCAATGATAGTGCTTTTAGGTTGTCAGCTTTGATTTATGTTATTTAAAGTTTGCAATACACAAATATGCAGATTGCCCCAGTGCTTTGCAAAGGTTTGGATATAAATTTGAAAGTATTGAAAGCCTGTGCTTCTGTGGATTGACCAGCCCTTGAAGTAGTGGGGCTCAGAAAATCTTAGATGTTGAGTCTGAATGGCCAGACAGATGTTGCAAAATATATATTTTGTCTCCCCATTGCTTTAGTTGTTCTTCTGGGTGCTTTATGTACCCCCCCTTGCTCTCTGAAATTTTATCTGTGCTGGAACTAAAAAAACAAGGGTGAAAAGTCTAGTTGTGATAAAGTATACAGAGACCTAATGACTGGTTAGTGAGCTGTTAATTATCATTCCTGTATATTTGTGCTCTGAATGTGCATGTTTACTGCACAGTCCAGTGAGCATAGGTACACCCTCTGGGAGACGGCAGCCCTACCAGCTCTGAATACATTTGGAGACAAAAAGCTTCTGCTGTTTGTGAAGAGCCTAGAAACAGCAAGAGGGTTTCAAAGACCTTATGTTGAGTACATTTGAAGGAAAAGGTGCAGTCAGGTCTATCACAGAGCTCTGGCCAACACAGAGCTGTATCAGAAGAACCTGCCAAATTTGCATTTCTGATGCAAAAATTGTACAGAACCAAAAACATGCTGATAGTCTGTCATGGCAGAGTCAATATGCACCTTTGATTTGTTGTTGTAATTAAAGTGATCCTTATTCTGTATTTATGACAGTATTTTAACACTGCTGCTAATTCTGAGTTGTTTAGTACATAATCAATGCTTTCATAAGGAACTGCCATTGAAGCCACATATGTAAAAACCCAGGTAAAATAAGAAATTTAAGAAGTAGCCAATGAAAGTTACATTAATTCTTAAACAACAGCAATAAACTGAATTTGCTTAAATGACGTTACCAAAGAATCACCAAAGGAACACCTCCCAAACAGGAATAATTTAGGTTTCTGCCACCAATATGAGATAAGACTGTTTATAGCTAAGGAAACTGAGATTTGTAGCTTTTTCTTAGAAGTCAAGAATTTTGGTTAATTTTCCATCTGTTTCTTCAGTCAGAAAACATTTTTATTTCCCTCTAGTAGATAGACAAATACCTTTAAATTACTTTGTTCTCTTTTGTATACTAGTGAGATATGGGGTACTCAACAATCCAGACAAAAAATGACTATGATCTTAGAAAGAAGACAGAAACAGACACACACACACATCCACACAGAGGCTGGCTACAAAAAGATTCTATTTCTCAAGGCACTTGAAGAGTTATTTCAGAGAGCAGAGAAGCTCCACAGATTCTCTACATAAAGGTGAAGCAATATTTAACGAATATTGTAATGCTGCATAGAAAGAAGCTACTGGAAGTACATTGATTATTAGTATGCAAGTGTGGACTAAAGAATGTCTGTATGAATACATCTTAAACAAAATGCTGTCAGGTACACATCAATGTGCATGTGTCCAGTGTCCTTCCTAGCATCATTCTTTTTTTTTTTTTTTCTCATTTTACTCACATTACTCTTGAAGGTCAAGCACAAGGGGGAGTGAGCTGGAATCTATTCATTCTTATTAGTCATGGACTGAACGGGTCCTTTGCAAAATCAGTCAGCAACATATGGGCAAAGACACGTGAGCATAACTTGCAGGTGATGGGCTGCACGGTGCGTGAGAGGGCAAAAGCCCTACTTGACCTTTACAGCTGAGGTTGAATTTGCAGGACAGGTGGAGAGATGCTAATTGTTATGAACTGTGCAAAGGCAATGTCAGGTGACTGACTGACAATGCACATGGAGTCATACAACTGCTTTCTACAGGCCTCAGTGCAAAAAATTATTCCGCTGCTCATGTATTCTTACTTTGTCTTTCTGCCTCTCAATCTTTTACTCTTTCCTCACCTAACTCTGATACCTGGCTAACACATAACAAGTGAAATCCTGAAGTGTCATCTTAACTTTCCTTCTTCGGCACTTATTTGGCAAGGAGTGCACGTAGTGTGATAGGTATTTATTACAGTGCCAGATCAAAGCTTCAGGACACAAGCAGTGTCTGAATCTTTCTTTGATCCATAGATAGTATTTCAATTAAAGACAGATTTGGCAGCGCCTCTTGGTTTTCCGTCAAACTTTACATCATAGCCTATCCCCTTTCCCCTCCTACGCTAGAATCTTCCAGGGAAATGTCATGTCATTATTATTATTTGCTTTTCAGACCCTTCTGAAGGGTCTGGTCATATAACAGTACAGCTCGTTTAATATTACCCTTTTCAACTGTAATGTTAGACTAGGATCATCCCTGTGTAATTTTAAGTCAATTCTTGCCAAGATGGAGTTCCTTTATCTTGTGTGCCTTATTTGCTTTATTATTAAATATATGCCTTCACATTTAATGGTGTTAAGAGACTTTAGTTCCTTGCACTCAGTTTATCTGATGGTATGCATCATTCTGTAGCAGGAACCTCACCTCTCATTTTGAAGGCAGTTTTTTGAAAAAGTGTATCACGTGTTAGATAATGGAAAGGATGTTAATAGTGACAAAAAGATGAAGTGAAATATCAAATAAAATTCATTATTAAAAAAGAGAGCAAGAGTTAGTTATCAAGAGCTTACATTAATCTCAGAAGAAGGAGACTTGGAGACAAATTCATGCAGTTGCAGGAGAAGAAGGGAAAAGTAGTTGTTTGGTTTAAAGAGACTTTACTGGATAAGTCAGCTGCTGAAAAAAACAGTATTTACTGAAAAACAGTAATTTATGAGAAATTATTTGAGCAACTGGAAAACCAGCTGACAAACAAGTAGATAAACACCGGCACTCTTTCAATACAGCTGCATCCCAATATAAATGGAAAGCTGATAGTGAAGGTATGCTAGCTCATGCCAGCCCTCCCTGCTGCAAAATCTGTGCGGATTTTTAGGGAAATTGTGTGGGGGTTTTGAGATGTTTATTTAAATCACAATGTCATACTTAGATTCCACTAGGTGATGTTATCTTAATCTGCATCCAGCATATTATGGTGCTGTTTTGCAATAATAAATCATACTTTATCTTGAGTTTTCAGGTATTTTAGATCCGAAATGGGAGAGTGGGGTTTTTTTCTTACCAGCAGCAGTTTGTGCTGGTGCAGATGGAATTACGTTGTCTTTACAAGCACTGTCTCCTGCCACCAGCTTAAGACTTTTGTTGATTCCTTTCATTTCTTGCTGCAGAAGTGGGTGGTGAGGGGGCAGGGGGGGTAACCAGCCTGACAAAGTGACCGCATTAAGACAGACACCCTACAAAGCTTCTTCTGCATTTGTTTAGAGCTCTATTTGACCATTTTTTCCTGGAAAAAATCCTTTGGCAGTTGATTTGTAGCTCCTGTTGAGGTGGAGTGTAACATCTACATAGAAGTGCACAGCCCCTCTCCCCACTTGTGAACACTGGGGTGTGAAAAGCAGCCTCTACACTTGCAGCCTCTAGGTGGTTGACCAAACAGTAAGGTAGTTATAGTGTAAGAACTGGTCATATTTAAACAACGTATTATTATGAAAAATGCCTGTATATGTTTTTAAAAGCCATGTATAATTTCCCCTTTCTTATATAACACTGCATTTGTTCACACACAAAGAAGCAAGGAACTGAGAACTACGGCAGACAATATCCCTCAGTACAGGGTGGCCTGTCATTTCTCTCTTGCCTCAGAACATGCTGGTCCAAAAAACTTTCCTATTAACTCTAAGACTAATAAACTCACTTGACCACCAATTAGTAATCTCCTTTGAAAACCGCAAGTCTCCTAACAAAAGTATTTTGGAGGAAAATATAACTTAAACCAAACCTTAAGCATGCCTAGCTTTTCACTGAAGTTTGACATTCTCCTAACCTGACATAACATAATTCATCTAAGTTGCTGCTTAGAAAGAATTCTCTGCTGGTTAATCCACTGTTGGCTGTTAACGTACCAAACTCTCCCACCTTAGAAACATTTTGTCTTCTGGTGAGTCATGGTTTTCAGGTAGATACAATATCTTGATTTAGATTAAAAATTATAGTCACAAAAAGGCAAGCTTTAAGTTTCCAGCCCTACTTTGGGTTTGGAAAACAGTAAATGTTTAGTTTCCTTTTGATCTCTGAAGTTCCCAGTTGGTGAAATAAAGTGCCCAATGCATAGGAGACAGGGACCTTCAAGAAGATGTCTTCCAAGAGTTCTTTTAAAAAGTAGTTATACTGAGCTGTTGAGTGGGTTTTCCAATTTGCTCTTTTCACAGTCCCATTTTGATTTAAATTTATATACTCTTGCAGTAAATTCTAGTTGATTTTTCTAAATATCAGCAATTAAGGGACTTAAAATAGCCATATTGTTGTTATATACTTACAGTACTACACTGCTTATATAATTACTTCAGTAACATTATTACCTTACTTATGTAATTGCTTAAGTGATACCATAATACATAAGCATTGAACAAATGCAAATACACAGTTTTATGACTTCTAGATTATACGCATATGGTTTGAAACACTTTTCATTTTTGTGCCTAGAACATGAGCCCAAGAAAGCCAGCTTTTGTATGCCGAGAGAGTTATGGAAGTGAAATTCACCTCTGGGCAGAGAGGAAGCACGCGGTCTCTGTACTGTGTAAGAACTCATTGTGCATATTAAATAAGCCCATGTGCTGGCTCACAGAGGCAAATTTAATCCACATCAAATGATACTCATAGAAACTGCACAACACCCCATTAACAACTCCTCATATATATATATATCTCCTCAGATATATATTTTATATATATTATATATATATATAATTGCTATTCTGTTAAGAAAATGCACAAATTTATTGATGTGGGGCGTGCTGTACTATGCTCTGTTTCTTCCTATGTTATCAACCGCAGGACCAACCAGATTTAATCACATTGAGAAGGTATTTATTCTCTTGTGTAGTGGAAATGTAACTTCCAAAAACCACACCACTAGATTGATTTGAGTCACTGCCATACAGTATCAGGAAATACACTGTGGAATAAAATTATTCACAAAAAGGATGTTATCGATTCAGACTGATTGTTGTAACTTGGAGAAATTTTCAGGCTTGAATTTTTTCTGCTCTCCTTGACTTCTTGTTTTCAGCTATGAAGTAAAGGTGCTAGTAAAGGTGTTCCAGAATGTGATTGTGTTTCCTTCTGTTTTGTGCATTGCAGACTCTTTCCTTGCTCATCATATGTATACCCTAAAGGTACATCAAGTAATGCTCATGTTAAACAAAGTGGCAGGTAGCACATATAATGTGGTCACTTTAAAAAGCCTGCTAAAGCTAAAAAAATTCTGATTGAGTTGCAGCAGGAAACAGAGCAAAATTGCCAACAACATGAAAAGCAATGCAGGAAATTGCCAGTCAAAGGGAATATTGCAAAGTACACTAAAAGAAAAGAGCAAACTCAGAGCACATTTGTGCCGAGAGACAAATGTGAGACTGACACAGCCCAGAGATGCGTCTAATAGTGCTTTGACTTTGGCCACTTTCTTAACCATTCACTGAACGTGGTACTAAAAATGAAGTTTAGCTGGGGAATACAGGATGTGTGTGGTTGCTCATGGAGGGAGATTAAAAATCAGAGAGACAGCCAGAATCAACAAATAGAAGTAGAAACACTTCTTTCCCTACAAGTGATTGTATGGAATATTAAAATACATATTGTAGCTAGGTCTAGCACAACTGAAACCTTTTATAACCAAGATTTTATAAAACTTGGATGGGAAGACATAGCGTGAGACATTTCAAAGGGATCTGTGTCCAGAAAGCAGATGCTCAGTGTACTTTGTAGATTGGATTCCCTTCAAATTTGATCAATCAAACTGAAGTGCCCAGATGACTTAATCACTGACAAGCTTTTGTGTAGCCATCTGGTTTTGATGAGGTTCCTCACAAACTGACAAAAGACTTGGGTTGATTGTCCCCAGTCTCTCATACTTTGGATTTGGACTTCCCTCTCTGAACGATTACTTGCATAGAATTGCAAGTTGTTTGTGAATATGAATTCACAGAAGGTTACTTTTCCACTAAGCTGAAAGGAAAGGTGATCTATTTGCATGTAATTATTACTCAAGAAAGCACTGTACAGTGAGTTTTTAGTTAGTCTTTTTCTTTAAACAATTTTAATTAAACATTGCAGAACTAAGGCAAGACAGAATTGTTCACATTATCCTCTTTATTTCTGTTTGTGAATTCAAAGAAGTATTTAATTAATTAGATTTCTGTTTGAAAAGATTTCAGAGATGTTTCTATGCTTACCAGTTATCTTCAAAACTAAGATGTTATTGCAATATACCTAAACAATTACAATAAATTAATCAAATCATCAGGTTTGTTTGCTTGTTTACCTGTCCCAGAGAGAAAGTCACTATCTTAAACCAGTGGAATTCCCTTAGCAGGAAATGAATCTTTAAACTGAATAAATTTATAGACATGTCCAAAAGCATAAACAACTTTGAACTTTGTAGTTCAAAGAGTGAATCTCCTGGATACTTCCATAATTCAGTTTACTTTCTGTATCTTACATCACAATATTATTAATGAAAAAGAGTGAGCAAAGCAGATTTTTCTTAAGACCTTGATTTTTCATAACACATAAATAATAATAGAATTGAGATAAAAATCACTGTCTGCTTTGCGGCAATGATTTGACCTCTTTCCCACTGTTCCTTCCAAGTGGCTAAATCTCTCTCTGCCCTAGAAGTGAGACATATTGAACCAACATTTCAGGCGTTTTTAAACATCTTTCCTAACTGACTATATACTCGTTTTGTCCTTTGCTCAATGTGGTTGTGTCTGACTGAGTCACATTCCAAGGAGAAAGAACCATTTCAGTTGTCCTGTAGACTGGAAGAATTTTAGTTGTGAAATGGGGCCTGTCAAGAGTACTGATCACATTAAAAGAATTTAGAGTAACTCAAACCTTTAAAAAGTAAATTACTATATTTTTTCTTATAATACACCATAAAATATTGACTGTATGAAACAGAAAGTATTTATCAAAGTTTGGGGAGTGCTTCAAGCAATGATGTTTCTATCTTGTTGTGGCTTCTTACTAAGATGTAATATGTCAAGAGCTCTTAATTAACATTACCTCTGCTAAAAATAAATATTATTGGTGGACTTTTATGATAATTAGCCTTATAGTATACAGTACTAGTACTGCATTTCAGAAGTGTTTCATGCTCTTGTATAAGACGCTACTTATTTTATATTCTGCCCCTCTTTTAATAAAGCCAAGATTTTGCCTAGTTTTGCTTAGGATTACAGAAATTTAGTGACTAAAATGGACTCTATATAATCTCCTGATTCCTGTGGGAGAATTACTCATTGTTTCCATCACAAGCCCATCTCTCTGATGCCAGTTACATTCATAAAATTAAAATGCCTGTTAGTCCAACTCAGTACAGCTGCCAAATAATAAAAGTATTAGAGTAACATTGTGCATCTGTCAACCTGTGTTGACGTCTGTATAATCACTCATATTTTGTTTTTAAAGGCAGCTTTATACAGTTAAATTGATTGCTTGGCTACTCTTGCAATTTGGATTCCCCAATTCTTATTCAGTTCCATGCCATTTTCCTTTGAGACTTAATTATTTCCTTTGATACTTCACAATGAGAAGAGTACAAAAAATACCTGTATAGGGAACGTGAGGGGTTCTGATAGCATGGAAACTGCTGTCAAGGTGCAGTGTTGGTGTATTTTCGTGAAGATCAGTTGAGGTACTACGAGTGCAAAATGAGAAGTTAAACTTTTTATAGTAACAGAATTCATTATTATTATTATTATTATTATTATTATTATTATTATTATTATTATTATTATTATAAAACCTTCCAATCAGCTTGAGAAGTAAAGCCTCAATGTCATTTAGTGATAGTAAACCAAGGAAAAATAACACAACTTTAGCATTTTAAAAGCTTCTCCCTTTTTTTCCATGTGTTGTCAGAAATTCTTTATAGCACAAGCCACTAAGTTTTCCTGGCAGCACTCCAATATGCTTGCTACTTACTCTATGTAGTTGGTCTGTGTTGTCTGCATATCTGCAGCCACGTCTGTACTCCGATGCCAACACTGTGACCCCGCTTTGCCTCACACAAGGCACCAAGTTGGTCTCTGCCCACTGCTGTCTTGCTGCACCTTTTAATCCTTTATTTCAGGTGTCTTTGTATCTTTTTTTTTTTTTCATATTCTGAGCATCAGCCTTACTTTTACACAAACCCAAACCTGTCTTACTCATACACTCTAACCCCCACCAGTTTAAATGCAAACATGTGGTCTTTGTTTATATGAACCCCAAAACATAGCTCGGTCTTACACCCCGAAGGTGGCACTACACCATCCCCTCACCTTTGTTGGCTACAAAGCAGACACTGATTCAGTCCTGATTTCTGTTGAGAAATGTGCCACTCTTATTCTGTCCAAAAGTGGTAGTTTGCTAAGACACATTATACAGACTGTCATAGCCATTCTGAAGTTGCATTAGTTAAATTTATAACCTTGCACAAGGTTACCAATTAGATCAGGTGATGTGAAAAAGTCAGTATGGGCTTTTATGAACATACTTTTTGATGTTTTGTAGTTTTTGGTATTTCTGGATAAGATAAGAATTCTGGTTTGTCGTTGACTGCAGCAATTACCTAAGTTTAAACAAAGTCTTAGAGGGAGCTAAATTGATGGTAACCACATAACACAGAAGAAGGATGTTTGAGAAATAGCTAGGACAGAGCTTTAATGAAGCTTAGGTTTGCAGGTTTTGTTTCATCTTGTGCTGAGAGATATTGCTAGACCATGGTAACAGAGAGGATCACAGGTACAGAGCAACAGCCAAGGTTTTTTCATCAGATTACAGTTGTGCTGAGGATGAAAGGAGCTAATGGACCCCAGTACTGTGGAACTTCTTTCTGACTCATTTCCATTATTGCATTAAACTAAGTCAGTTTGTCCTAAACAATAGACTAAGCCTAAACTTAAAAGGAACTTTGCAGCCCACCAAGTACCTATGAACACTTCTACTGTAGCCTGTAGATTCCTTTCATCCCCAAGATCCAAACTTAGTCTTGCTTTGAGGTCTAGTTCAGTAATCCATAAATATGAAAAGCAAAAATAAGAAAGGCTTAAATTCTGACATCTAGCCTTGGTTTAGTCTGGATTATTTCTTTAACCTTTTTAGATATCTGGACCTTATTTTCTTTTCCCATATTTACCCCTAACCATAATTCCAAAACAAGTCCGAAGCATATTCCATCAGCCTTAATCTGCCAAGTGCCAGTATCATTTTAGCACAAAATCACACTACAGTTTGACAAGCTCTGTCAGCTTCTATGTCTCAATTACATGTTATGCATCAAAAGTATTGTATCACTGGTTTAATTTACTTTTTTCCTGTTTTGTTTTTCAAAATAACAAGTAGATGGAGGAATATTACTGTTAAAAAAAAATTCTTTGACATAAATGATCAACATCTGAAATATTTTCTATTTGACATACCATAAGATCTTTTACGCAAAGTTACTACATATTTTCAAAAAATCAGAAGTCATTTTATCTAAAACAAAGTTAAAATTTACAATTCCAGTATTTCTGTAGATACCTATTAAAGAAACCTTGACACTGAAAATAAGCTGCTTTAAACTCTGCTGAAGGAAATTAGCTTTAAAATTGTTTTTGCAGCACTGATAACCAAATATTCATGAACTGTATTTTGTGAAAATGTTAGGGAAATTTTGCATATCACAGGTTTTGGATGCTCAGCATAAGCTGTTCCAAGAAAACTGACAAAGTTTTAGAGTACATTCACTACATTTTGAGCACACTAGGATACTGAAAAAAAAATTTCAAAATGGCAGATGTTTTACAATGCTTTAAAAAACTTAGATTACCAGATGTAAGCATGGTAAGACACACTTTCTGGTAGAAGGCAGTGTGACTTACCATTCTTCTGAATCAAGCATTCTAACAGAAATAGATTGACAATATTGTAACTCTATACCTCTATTTGCCTGCAATGAATTTTAAGTGCAAAAGTTTGTAACAAAACTTCAGTCTTTTATATGTATCTCAATTTCTTGTGGCCATTGCTAGGGATAGGAGACATAGCTACATGGATTTTTGATTTAGCATAGTCTGTTCATTTCCAGATTGACATTACTGTGAATGAAATCACAGCTAGAGATTAAATAACTATATATTATTTTTTCTAGTACATTGAAGGTATTATTTGTGGAAGGGTCTGTCCCTTTATGTCTGTCAAAAGTGCAGGACCTATAGACATATAATAGCCATGCAGATTACCTTGAATGTATTACAGTTGAAAACTTCAAGTTCTCTGTGTACATTTCCCTACCTACACTGATGCAGAAAACTGAGGATTTTTATTCCCTGTATTAGTTTATTGGAATCTTGTATTCCCTCAAAAGCTTATGAAAATAATCAAAAATCTTATTTGGCTATTAGGGTTCTATGTTCTCTGTTAATTGCCATTATTTCCTGGGCATACTGTCCTTAAGAAGGTAGAGGTTGAAGACACTCCATTAAGTTTGTGCAAAGTGTTTAAAATAATTCCTGATCATATTTTTCAATCATTGTACCACTTTTTGAAACTTTACACTCTCCCATCATGCCGCTTTTAATCTGTAAAAAATCTGCAGTGATTGCTGAGTGTATTTAAGTGTCCTTCATATGCTCAACAAAGATGTGTGGGGATTTTAAATCAGGTTCTTTAAGGCAGCTGCCTAATTCCTCACCATTGAAGTACTGAGTAACTCAGAACCAAAACTCATTTGTGGGTTTCAGCTGTGATCTACTGTAAGGACTAAGCAAGACAAATTCCAAGCTTCAGAAAATTTTTTTTTTAACACATGATATGCAGGTAAGGCTGGAACTTTCCTAAAAGAGAGGCAAGCTTTTAATGTTCTCAGAAAACAAAAAATATTAAGGAATTTTGCTTAACAATTCCCATCAAAAAAAGGCAAAAAAGCCATCCTGCCCAGCCTGAAATCCAAAAGATTACTGTCTCAACACATAATGACAAATGGTCATATGAAACCAGGTCTTACCCTGCAAAGTTTCACAGTATTTGCAGTAGGAAGTAGAACAATATCTGCTACCAGAGTGACTTGCCCCACTGATTGACACCAGTTGATCAACTGACATATCTTTAAGTTGAACACCATTGTTAGGATAGAAAATGACAAAACATGGAAAAGTATAAAGAAATATTCTAAGAAATAAATAAAGGTAACATTGCAGTATTGCATAGTTAACACTTCCTTAGTGAATGGGGTGCAGCTGCAAGAATCATTAATCCTCTCTAATTCTTTGCCCATCTTGATGTTACAGAAACAGTGGGAGTACAACTAATGGAATCAGCGTAGGGATATTAATTCTGCTTTTGTAATTTCCTGTTTAATTTGTATTCAGTAGAGTACTGTTGCATACAAAAGAGGAAATGAGACTTCAACAAGATATAAAACAAACAAGGATGTTTAAAGAAAGAGATTAAGTAGCTCATAAGAATGAAGAACTTCCCAAACCTCAGTCATTTTTTATCTGTATTAGAATGTCTTAGATTTACATCATTTCATGACAAAGAACTAATTTTCCTTTACATATTTCCTTGCCAGTTCCCAAAACACCAGAAAACCATCTACAGAAATGTTCCTCCTTTTTATTCTCCCTACTATTCTCCAACAAACGTAATGACCCTTATAGCAACACACACTCAAAATCTTCCTTCTTCATCAATTCACAGTTCCCTCTAAGAGTCAATAGGATTATTCTATATTTGCCACAATTAAAACAGCTGCCATGGAATACCTCAAATAGGAATAATTCTGTGATCTTTCTTGTAAACTTTTGTCCCTAATGATTACATATCATCTGGTTAATTTGTTGAATTATGTTAGATTCAATCTTTGTCCCACGAGTCAGTTCTGGTCTGAATACTTTTGCCTCATCCAGCTAGTAGCTGGGGTAGGCACTCGGGGGAAAAAGAAGACAAAGGAACATCTGATCAGTGATAGCTTCACATTTCCTTTTTTTCTTAGACTATCCAAGATCAGACAAATAGAAGATATTGAACACAATAATAAGGGTTATCAGAGATACATGGACACTGTGGAGGCCTTTGACTGCTAGCAAGAGGAGAGTCTGCATATTTCAGGGACAGGCCAATAAGTTGTTCCAGGAGCTGGAGATGACAGACCAGTGGGGGCACCAGCATATACTCTGGGTTTCTCAGTACCATTCTGTTTCTGGTGTTTCTGCTGCCACATCCCAGTAGTTTGAACCCCACCAGCAAATTATCCCTTGGGTGTTGGCCCTTCTTGACAAACTGGCCCAGGGTTTGAAGTAGCTGGACTAGAGCTAACGTCCATGACACTGGGACACCCAAAAACTAGAGTTGCAGCTAACCAAGATAAGCTTTTTCATGCAGACAAACTGTCATTGCAGAATATATGTTGCTGTTACTTAAAAAATGCATTTCTGTAATAAAAATGGGGGCTGAAATAATAGGAATGGCATGACGATTTACAGGTCTTTATGACCTGTAAATGGGGGAATCACCTCTGCTATGAGGACAGGCTGAGGGAGCTGGGGTTGTTCAGCCTGGAGAAGAGGAGGCTCTGGGGAGACCTAAT
>JAOQGH010000019.1:59956360-59998712 GCA_025769975.1 Gallinago jamesoni | reverse complement strand
CTGGAACAGGTTGCCCAGGGAGGTGGTTGAGGCCCCTTCCCTGGAGACATTCAAGGTGAGGCTCAACGAGGCCCTGGCCAACCTGGTCAAATTTTTTCTCATGTTCTGAAAGTGTTTGATGAATATACTATTTTATATCATGGACCCTAGAGCCTGAACTGGTATCAACTCCTTTTCTTTAGTTTGAGCTATATCATGTTCCATCATGTGTAAGTATTGGTTCTTTATATGCACTTGACTAACAATGGATTTTTACCTTTATTTTTACCTTTATTTATTTAAAAAATCCATAATAAATCTACTCTTTGTTAAAATTGTGCACACAGTTTCAAGGACTATATCAACATTATTCCACCAAAGCAGGTGCTATCAAATTATCAAATGCCAAGATCTTTTTGACCAAGATCTCACATATTTAGAATAAAATAAAAAAGAACAAAGCTTAATTCAGTCTCAAGGTTCTGCTGAAACATAAACCATCTGATTGTATTTGAAATCCCAAAGCCCTCAAAACCCATTTTCTATTAAGTTTTCTTAGATTGTTTTGCAGACTCATGAGACCTGAACTTTTAATTGTTTTGCCTGCCATGACTTTTGAGTTTTCCTTTTCATTGATTCCCAAAATGTAGCTGTTTGTTTCACTAGATAATTCTACTGAAAGCAGATAAATTTGTTTAGGCCAATGGTATCAGTCCAAAGAATCGAAATGAATGCTACTCCTGTTAGAAAATGAAGGGATGCAAAAAAACCCAAAACCCATACAAAAAAACCTTTTTCAGCCTGAGAGCACCTTCAGTCTAAGAATACTTACATACATTTTAAAGGCTCTCATCTGAAAAAAAAAAAAAAAGGCAATCTGGATTTAATAGCCCATGAGTGGAACAAATAGATTAATTGAAATACTCAGTGAAGCATTAGAAAGATGAATGCAGTTACAGAAAAAATTTTCAGTCATTCTTAAGAATAAGGAGTTTAAATTTGAGCAGGTTTAGTAATGGGCAAAACTTCAGAAGTTTACATATTGTGTATTTTCTGTAACTAAAGAAGTACTTATCTTTAAGCAAAGTATTTTGGAAATTGTGGAACAACTTGTCCCTTTCCTTTATGTACTTTGGAATATCAACCTATGCCAATAACCACTAAAACTTCCCGTTTTCCTCCTATTGCCCTCAGCAGGATCATGCGTTTTTGTGAATGTTCTTCTCTCTTTCTTTTCTGCAAAAGAAAAGGGGAAATAAAGAAACTCTACAATTATTTTGTGCTAACTGTAGCAACACTGAAAATCTTTGTAATCTAAAGCACTTTCTTCCATGTATGAAAACAGTTAATAGCGACTCCCTGCAGCTAACAGCAGTGGAGCATTGGTGCAGAATATTAAGCAGTGATATCTCTTTGTGGAATATGAAGGCCTTTCTTCAGTCCACAAAGTTGCCACTACTGTACCTGCTGCCGTCTGTCTCCCATACACAACGCATAGGCAGAGCTGTCAAAATGGACTTGCAGTTACAAACGGGGATTTCTTTTTCTCTTAACGAAGAAAAGAACAAAACATCTCTTACAAAACCCCAAACTGGGGAACACAAAAAGGAAACCCTGAGTTACCTTACCTTGTACAGGAACTGCATTTTTTCTGTGATTGCACTCCAGTCACCAGCCACCGCAGGAAACCACCATGCGGTGCCAGTGTCTATGCTCCTTCAGAGGACTCAGTCGCAGGGCAGGGAAATACATTGACTTCTTGTGCATCCTGGCATTTTCTAGTTTGTTCTAAGAAAGCAAGTCTCCACCACTGTCTGGACAGATCAATCAACTAACATAGAGACAACATGTTGTTTTTTTGGTTTTGTTTTTTTTTTTTTTCCCAGTTTTTTCTTACTGTTTACCTCTTCACTGTTTTCTGTTGAAAGGAAGGTGGGATGGTAAAGGCATTGAGTAAATTAAAGTCCGTATTAAAGACCTCTTGTCACGATGATGTTCAGTGTAGACGTATCAGGCTTGGCAAATTTCTGGAACGCTTTCAACTACTTGTCAGCCAGATTTCCCATTAGGTCACCTCCTGAGCAACTGAGAGGCAAAACTAGCATCCAGCTGACTACAGGAAAATGGTGAAAATAGCTTGGTTTATGTTTCCCTTTCTTATATCCCAAATGAAGACTGGCTGAGATAGGTTTCAGAATCTGCCCTATTATGGAGAGGAACTGTCAGCTGTGGTTCCTGAATTGCCTTTAAAGTGTTTTATGAGTAGATTTAATCTAATGC
Organism: Gallinago jamesoni; assembly: GCA_025769975.1. Taxonomy (NCBI): domain Eukaryota; kingdom Metazoa; phylum Chordata; class Aves; order Charadriiformes; family Scolopacidae; genus Gallinago; species Gallinago jamesoni. The sequence goes on along the minus strand of JAOQGH010000019.1, from coordinate 59,996,453 downwards.
TAGACAGTGTTTACAATGACAAAGTGTGATACTACTACCTTCATTGCTGTGTGTGAAGATTTGACCTGTTTCACAATGGTCAAAATTGATGACTACGATGCTCCTTTGGAATTCCCTTTGATTTTGCTTCATGCACGACTGACTGCCAAACTCAGAAGTCTCACTAAGAAAGCCTTCTTGCTATGAAATCTAAGCTAAAAGATGTCAGAACATCATCTACATTTATCAGAAGAGAAGAAATGATTACTGATAGTTTCCTTTCTTCTGTGAACTCAGCAAGAAAACAAGTTTAATAAAAAAAACTGCAGTGTCACCATTTTCTAGGAAGCAGATAGAAGCTATAACCTGATACAACAGAACTGCCTGTAAATCATTTCGTTGCTGTTATGGAGTGTAAAAGTGCTGTTACTTGCTTTACTAAGACAGTCAAACAAACTGTTATGACCAATATATTCACCTAATTGTATCTCATTTGTTACTCAAGTAATATTTGGAAGGAAATCTGAAATTCAACTGTGGGTTTGTTTTTTTTTTTTCTAAATAATTGACATGATAAATTTCCCATAACTTCTTATTCCATTATTTGGTATGAGCACCTCAGAATTCTCTGCATTTTGTTACAGTTCAGAGTGAAACTTCATTAAGATGCTGAATGCTCTGGAATATTTCAAATTTTTTTCCTTTGTGAAAATTTTGACCAGTTTTTTTTTCATTATTCAGTTGCTTTCTTCCACCTACCAGTAGAGATGACTTTTTTCCTAGAAAAAACTGACATCTCTAAAAGGAATAGAATTAAAAGTAATCTCAAAGATTAGGAATGCATTTAAGAAGTATTTTTATTTTATTATTACAGTAAATTATATTAAATGGATAGCCTATTTGGATAGCCTATTGTTGTTAGGAGGCTGGAGATTATCAGTAGGGACAGGCAGGCTTGGAAACTATCTTTAGGGACAGCTATCTCAAATGAAAGATATCAGAAGAGAAGGATGCATCAACATGGCTAACAAAGAGGTCCATGGGATGTGTTACAGCACTGGGTGCTGTGATTGTCCACAAAATTTCATTGTTAGATCACTCCCTGGCTCCGTTTTGAACCATTCAAATGGGGTCCTTCAAAGATAAATCTGTTCTAGGGGTGATGAACACTAAAGCAGCATCAACTGTTTAGCACCCCTTGCCACTTGGCCTTAGCAAGTGATCAGTGCTGATCAGTGCTTCTCCCTCATTTATTTAGTTTTGTTATTGACATAACAAAAGATATAAAGCTGCCCCAAGGTAAGCAGTCAGTGATCTTGATTTTCACTTAACCTTGGTGTTGGCCCCACTATACAAGCTTTCACCCACATCTTTTTTATAACACTTTCAGATGTGCTAGTGAGAAGTGCTGTGTAAGTGTTAAATGTTGATTAATTACTATTATTACAAACATGACAAGGTTAGCTTGCTGGGGGTATTCAGTGTGAGGGCTCTAATCAGAAGTAATGAGACATCAGTTGGAAATGGCATTGGTTCCTGTGGAGTGTGTGCCATCCTGCTGTACAGAAAATGTTTTATTTTTCACCTCCTAAACAGCTAATTGCTTTTTGTTGTTGTTTAACATCCTGTAATTTTGGTAGCTGGAAAGAAGAAAAAAATAACTTGTTCTTTTCAGATTGTTTTTAAGCGTGCACTTATAAAGTGCCTAATGTGAAATTGTGTCGACAGAGAAAAGTAGAAGGAAACCCAAGGATAGCATATTGCCTTCTTAGAGAGCCTGAGCTTTCCATGTGTAAATGAACATAATTAACATCATGTGCAATGGGAGCTACACATGCCTATACTGTGAGGAGGCTAGCATCCCAACTGCAGAATACTAAAGTGCAAATGCAATTATTGACTCTGCAGTATAACATGCCAGCACCTTCCCATGAACTGAATGGGAATTGAATTCAAATGGCAATTAATGTCAAAGTTTATGATATGTCCTTGCATTTTACAAAGTTGTAATTCTGATGTGATCAGGAGAAAGATGCAGAATAGAAAAGGAAGAGAGGCTTATAATTGAAGCATCTATAGACACGTAAAAATGGTCTGTTACAGAATCTTTTAACAAACCATAGAATTGTGCTAAATGTATTTCTTATGACTGTTTTCCCTACCTTCCCTCTGCCTGCAGTCAGTTTTTGTGTACATCAGTCTGATGGGGAACTGTTTAGCTTCAGATAATAACTTCTAGACTACGACTGCCAGAGCAGGAGCTGAAGGTGGGACCTTGCAGAAATTAGGATAATTAGAACTGCTGGTTTGTGTCAACATGTCCTAAAACATTATAATCTGAAGCTCTTAGTACTAAATTTTGTTTCAGACTATGAATGCATTACAGAAAAGAAAAATATTAGTTGGTCCATTTTGAGTTTGAAAAGGTTAAGCGAAGAAATGTGAGCTATCAGACAAAAGCTCTACCAAGAAAACCCTTTGGGCTCATTTCATATCCCAAAAATACAACTAAAAAAAGTAGAAGAGCACATGCTGATGTTAAAGAAAATTATTTCCTTAGAGCAAAATAGGGACAGATTTTTTCTGTGCCAACTTAAAAAAAACCCTCTGTACTTCTCTTTTGTTCTTGTGCCCACTTCCCTGTAATTTTACATGCTGAATGTAATATTGTTAGACCATGTATACTTGGCATGGAGAAGTGTAATCATGAATTAATGGGCATGCCTGTAAGTGTTTTGCAGAGGAGTATGTATTGAAATTCACAAATGTGCATTCTTGTTACTTTCAGTATTGTATGTTTGCAGGAAACTGTGTCTAACACCCCCGCCAAAACCAGCCTTCATATTATATTCCATATTCAGTATTGCTTAAGAGTGGCACCAGTGAAGCACTAGTTCTCAGAAGCTGTAAACATAATATTTCTATCTTTAGAAGTGGATTTTGGTAACACTGAGAAGTTTTGCATATAGAGAAAGACGGTAGAGACAGAACAACAAACTCAGGCTGATGTGTCATCTTGATTTGTACTTTTTTTTTTTTTTTCCTTGAAAAAAATAATATGGACAGAAGATGAGGGCTAAAGCACAGGCTACAGTACAGCTACAAGCTACTGACTTATTTTTCCCAGACAATAGAGATCTCCACGTATCCCAAAAGGGAAACCCAGAAGTTTGTGTGACATTTGGGACACCTCAGAAACAAATTTGCCACATAAGTAGGCAAAAGAAAATGCCTATGAATGTTAATAGCTTTGCCTAGATAGGAGAAGAAAACACTAGAAATTATTCATCAGTCCTTTTGATTTCAGTAGCCATGTCCCTGTACTGTGAATGAAAGGTGACAGGAGGCTCCATACAGGTCTCTGTAAGGTCATTCTTACTTTCTCTCTCATAACTGTGTTTCCTTTCACTTTAAATTCATGTGGCAGGAGGTTGGAGAGGAGTGAGGGGAAATTGATTAAGAAGTAAGAAGAAACACTGTTTTTACACCAATACAAATCTATGTTTTAAAAAAATTGTTACACAATTGCTGCAACTGCAGTTTTCTGTGTTATTCTGTTCTGTTTTATCCTGTTCTATGTTATCGCAGACTTTTCTACCCTGCAAATTGTGTCCATCCTCCCAAGACACCATACATCATTACATTCCCATACTGAAACTAGCAAATCATGTTTCATTTTAGCTCCCTTATTAATTTGATAAAAGAAAACTTTTCATAAACATGGCATCAGTTTTCATTTGATATTTGTGGTTCTTCCCCCAGTCTTTTTTTGTCATTGGACCATTTCCTGTGTTGTCCTGCCAATTTCAATCTTCCTTACATCATGGTTTATTTTTCTTAATCACAGTCCACAGAGTGGGGTTTTTTTGGCTGGATTTTTGTCATCAGTTTATCATCACTACAGGCTGCTACGAGCATGTGCCTTGATTAGAGAACTGCTTGCTCTTTTCCATGTGGTTTCTTTAAACATGGTTTGTTGATATTATTTCACTTCCTAAATAAACATTTACTTGATGTGAACTCCATTCTCTTGTATTATAAATGGGGCTTCTTGTGGAATAGATGATTTACTCAGTGCTTCACTGTGCCTGTTTCTGATGCACTTCCCCCTTGTTAAACTTGTGGAGCTATCTTGATACTGCTTAGAGTTTTCCCTTATTGGTAATTGATGCTTGAAGTACTATGCTGATACATGGTTCTGAAACATACTTTGAACTGTGGCTTCTTAGAATTGGCATAAGGAATAAAAGAATTAATATTTATGATACTAAGTAACCAATTCTGAACAGTGCATTCAGAAATTTAATTTGGCTCAGTACGATTGCTAGGGAGTGGCCTGCGGCTACAGAGTTATGATGTGAAAATTTAATTTGGAGACATTGCTAAGGGTATGTTTAATCTCTGTCTAACTGCAAAGCCTTCTCACATAAAAATTGCTTTGATTTTATTAGGTAGATCATGACAATGGCTGAGGTCAGCAGAGGTAGCAATTGGATGTCAGCAAGAGAGTGTGATCTAATTTCTTCCCCAAGGAACAGTGGAAATACGGTCTTCAGGCCAATCATCTCGATTGAGGCATGCATACTTCTGAGCAAAGAGGAATTTTGAAATACTAGGGGCTAGAGGCAAGAAGGCAGATTATTAGAAGATAAGTGGTATTTGCATGAGGTCAGGCAATTTTTCTGTAGGAGCCTTGTGATCAAATGTTCCTCTGGATACATTGAATTAATTTCATCCTGAAATAGAATTGAACCCAGGTAACCAGATGAAACATTATGCAAGCTCTTCCTTTTGCTTTGCTCCTATTGTCTCTCTTTTTTAAGACATTTTGTCTGTGGATGAAACAGAACAAAATAGATGCAATAGGCCTTCTATGTGCAGACTTCTCTCCCTCATAAAGAAGTCAAAGCAAAAAGTCTGCCACACTAATCACTTCCATTAGAAGGCAGGAGTACCGAAACAAAAGGGCTATCCACTTGCAGACAGATAGCTTAGGAGAGAGAAACTATAGAACTCAAAGGAGAAATATGAGCTGAGGAGGTGTAGGTAGTAAAGTTATTATCCAAAAGCTGAGCACCACTGTGCCTTCTTCTGGCTATATTTAAAATGAAAAAGTGGTGTGACCTGCTCATTCCTTTAAAAGGCCTCTGCCTTTTTGGGAAGTGTGTATCCCCCAGATCTGAAATGGATGTAGGCATCCAAACTCCTGAGGGGGATGGAAGGCCAGGTCAATACCTGTTAGTGAGCACTCTCCATCGCTTATCTGTGGGACACTGCTAGCTTGTGGTCTTCTCGTAAAGTCATAGAACCAATAGTTTTGGTTGGAAGAGACCTTTAAGGGTCCCTTCCAACCATTAACATTCTGTGATTCTGTGATTTTAACTGCTGCCAAGCCAATGCTGGATGGGCATGCCCAGCCTGGTTTGGAAGCTGGGTAGGGAAGCTGGTTGGCTTTCTGGGATACACAGTGTGTGTCATGGTAACCATATGTTAGCATAGATTTGGTCATTAATGTAGTGCCACAACTTCTGCACAAGATCTGGCTTCAGCCTGGCTATCCTGCATGCAGGTGGAATAGGAGTTTTTCTGCCTGCACTTCACTATTACTAGAACTATTCCTAAACATCTACATATAACAAGTGGAAGACAAAGGAGTCTGAAAGGAGGGCAGGGAAGCAATCAAAATGACAGTAAATACAAATAGCTTGCAAAACAGAAGTAATCATAGGTCTCCAGTTCTTTAGTTTCCATTGTCTTTTGCTAGAGATTACTTTTAACATTTTTCTGAAATGATTAGTATGATGAATGGCTGGATTATTTCCATCTGGTGAGTTCCCTAAGAAACACAGCTTGGTTCATTATGAAGTCACTTGGTGAAAACTTTTTGTCTTGGAAAGTAACTATTTCACTTCAGAACCCAGAAAACTCTTTGACAATGGTAATATGAAAATAATCATTCTTAAACCTTTTGAAAAAAGAAAGTGAGGGGAAAATATTTCTTGAGCCTTTGACATATGGCCTTCAGACAGGGTCTAAGCCACCACCTAAAGTGCTATCAGACTCAGAATTGGTACTACTGGTAAAATGAAGTTTTGTAGAATTAAATTTGTGTTATTACAAAGCAGATGGAAATCAGCCAGGTTTGATCACTGATCGTTTTGTAAAAGTTCTTTTATTATTCACCTTTCTACGTCTCCTCTGTAACGGAATATGCTGACATAGAGTTGGCAGATCTGTGCTGTTTTATCACATCACTTAGACTTGATTTCCATATGTCATAGCACAATCCAGCATTGTTATTTATATGTTAAGATGTTGCATTACTTGCCAACACCCACATACTGGAAATAAATATACCTCTGAGTACAATTTAGACTATGCTGTTAACAGCAACCCACATTTTCATCTGGGAGTTTAAGAATCTGGGGATTTCAGAAGTAATTTTCTTGATTCCCTAGCTTCTTTGTAACAGCCTGTTTTTTTCCATCCTCAGACCTACATCTGTCATCAGGCCCTCCTCTTTAAAGAAATTCTTAAAAATTATATAGCTGCAGAGACCATTAGAGGTGATATCTCCATTTAAAGCTAAGTGGGCAACACATCTTCCAAAGTTGTTTGATTTTTCTACCATATACATCATGATAGATATCTTAATTGCATGAGTTGGATTTATGAAGCGGAAGTAGCAGCCTGTGTTAAATACTACTCTCTACTTTCAGTGGAAGGGTAAAAGAGTCTATATGCTCACAAATGCAGTAGATTTATCCTCACTTGTTACGCCTGGGGTGCCAGCTATAACTTCTCTCTGTTTTGCTTCTTGCCAGCAGATAGGAAATCCCTGCATAGACAGAGGAATCCCTTGCTGAAGTTTTTCTTCCTTCCTTTATCCCCAGCTGAGAGGAATTGCTGCTATCAGGTAGCCTCTCTCAGCTCATCAGCTACCGTGGAACAGGAAATAACCATTTGGGCATTCATATGACAGGTGCATTAAACTGCAAGGATGATTTCTGAAACAGTAGATTAGCACAAGAGTACCAAATAAGGATATTATTATTGTGTTTTACAGGGAATGGTTTTCTTGCTGCTTCTGTCTCATTTCTGTCTTGAGGTTGACTGTAAAGAAAGCCTTTACAATAAGTATTTCCAATTTTGTGGCTACATATAAAAAACCTGTGACTTGGTAGTCATAATGTTTTTATTTGTCTATCACTATTGTTATTGTAAATTGGGCAGGCTGCATCAGTAAGGCTTATCTGAAAAGCTGAATATACACGTCTTCCTTTCCTCATAATCAATTACAATGCTTCATTTCCTGTCTTCTTTGCAAACTGTCAAGTTAACTTGACAAGTAAGAACTGTTATACTCTAGTTGTATAATACTAAGTTGCTAAGGGATTCGTCGCAGGCACTAAAAATCCCATGGTTTTCTGTTTGTTAAAACTAAGGAAAGCCATGTCACTGGCATCTGAAACTCTCATTGTTTGTTAACTCAACCATGCTGTTGGGTTTTGTTGAAGTATTTTTAAAAAAACTGGTCTGTGCTGTTCACCGGAAAACAGTAAGAAAACTCTGATTCAATGCGGGACTTAAACATCTGCTTGACAGTAAGCATTCAGTAATTCCACCGGCTACAATGAAAAGGTTCATGTGTTTAAAGTTAAACACCTTTTACGTGCTTTTCAAGGTGGTACACGTGTTTTAAACTGAAGTGACTGAAATACCAACGACATAACTATAACTCTAGAGATCCTTATGGTTAGACTTAGAGAAGAAAAAGACTTAAGTCTACACTTGCCTAGGCTGCTTAATCGCCCAGACTATGTTTTTTTTCCTTCCATGCAATTAACTCAGTATGCCACTAAGCATAGGACTTCCCCAGATTTCGCATGACATCTTTATGGTGTTTTTGCTTTGGTATATCCACTGATTACAAAGTTCAGGTGCTGCTTACTTGTCTTTCTCTAAAAAGCTTCAAGGAATTTAATTATCTATTTTAAATGTAGTTGTAATCTAGACCGAGAAAGGTCTCCTTATTGTTGCCAAAACCAGGTAATCAATTAGGCTTTACCCTCCAATTTGTCATGCAGTTGCAGGGCATCCTACAGCTGCAGAAACCAGCAGCTTTCACAAGGACTTCAGTCAGAATAATTCATGCATGCCATATGCTGTTTTGTCTCAGAAGTGCAATTTTTTTTTTGCACTGGGTACTTAATTTTATTTCTTTAATGTCAGCTTCCCCTGCCCTCCCACCCGCCAAATCCCAGGATGTCTGAAGGCATCCCTACCTGTGTGACATTTAGAGGAAAAGATGGAAGAACTATGATGTGTGGCTGATTTGTGGAAGACTGCAATATTTTAAACGTGTATATAAACACTTCTTGAGCTCAATAAAATCCTCAGCTCAATAAAATTCTCAGTCATTCATATATTTTTTGATTTAGAAAGCTTTTCAGACTATAACCACACAGTTATTAAACTGCCCTGCAACAACTACTGTGAAAACATTATTTATTAATATTTACTAATATTTTAGTAACTAAATAAACAATTGTTTAGTTTCAGATGGCTGTTTATTTCAGCACCTCTTTCAATTTGCATGCAGTGACCATAGCATAATCTCACAAAAGTCTGATAGTTACAAAAATGTGCTGTCCCGCTCAGCTGCCTGCATCATTCATTTACTTCCATTTGCTTCCTCCAGAGTACATTGGGGCTGCCTGGAAATTGGAGGGATAAGCTCCAGAAGGACATTTCCTTTCACTGTCTCTATTTACTTAAAATGGGTTGGGGTCTGTTCTCCTCTGACCTGGCTATATATTCACTATGTTGGTGTGAAACGCGTGCAAGTGGAGAAGCAGGCTGAGGTTTCACAACCCGTGAGAGTCAGACTAAGAAATGGTCCACTTGGCTGTCCCCACACCAACCCTAAAGCTCAGATCTTGCTCCCATATGCTCTCTTCTGCTCAGTGGTGTGCTGTCTTCTGCTCAGAAGGCTGGAAATGTTACAAAACACTGATGAAATTTGACAACTACATCGCAATGAGATCAGGTGTCAGCCCTGATCATAGAATGTAATTACTGGTGTCAGGTTCATAAATGTTTTAAGTACCTTCACCATATTAAACTGAAATTTTGCCGTATTTCTTTTTCTTAAGCCTTCCTGACTGAAAATGGAATCAGAGAGTAGATCATCTAGATAGGGAAAGAAAGGAAATTTGTTTCTTTTTTTCTCCTAGTGCAAATAAAGCCCAAAAGGTTTCAATTATGTGCAATTATGAAAATTAAGCTATACATAGTAAGTGTAGAAGTAATGAAGCAAGGGATGTATGTTGCCATACAAAGGAAACCCCACAGGAATCAATTAATTAGCTGAGAAGCTGCCTTTCCACAAAGAGTGTCTGACACACAGTTTCCTCTTTTCCTCTTTTCTCCACATCACCTTGGTTTAGGGTGTATTTTCTGAGGGAAGCACGTACAGAGTGGATGATTTTATTTTGCATTAGATAATTACTTTAAAGTAATTTTCACACTGTGGAGTTGATTAATATATTTAAAAGAAAAAAACACCAACCACCAGCAAAAGTTAATAACGAAATAACGATATAAACCATACTTTTGAAATTAAGAAAGCAGCTCTGTCAGGAAATTAGAGTCTGAAAAGGAAGGAAAAAATTAAACATCAAAAGGGTTCTAAAATTAAGGTGCTTTTTGGTGTAACATAAAACTCCTCCCACAAACTCACAGCAAGTAAAGTCTCTTAATTTCTGCCAATCCCACCTCCACCTCATTATTTTCTCCTTGTTTGCAAGGCATCTGTTCGTACTGAGTGTAATAACCCTACTAAATGCATGGATCACACTTTAGAAATGTTTTGTAATAGCATGAAGCCACCAGGAGCTAAAGGGCAATGTATAATAATTTTGGGTAGCATTAGGTAGAAAATCTTTGCATGCAACTGGTAGAGACAGGTTACGTACTGGTCTGACTTCTTTTATTTAGAGCAGCATACATCCTGCAGATAGATTTCTGAACACATTAATCATTATTTCTGACAAAATGGTTTTCAGCTACATTAAATAACGTTAGAAATGAACATTTTCCCAACAACCCTCTTTGAATTCACTGTCTATTTTCAAAAACACAGATGACAGTTTTACAAAACTATCTATAAAATCAAATTTTGGTTTACAAAAATTGTTTGGTTGCCCTGGACACTTAGTATTCTGCATTCCCAAGAAAGATGCAGGTTCATTTCTTACACCCATCCCTCATTGCCCATGAAACATGGGCCTATGCACAAAATAACCACTGATTTTTTTACATACTGAACACAAATTCTGAATAAGATCCTCCGTCTTTTATGCTCTTCTGAACCAGATTTGTGAGAAACTTTCCTATGTATGGCCATGAGCTTTGAAATGTCCTACTCTGAATGTGAGAGGTGTTGTTAACAGGAGTTTCTTTCGCAACTAGAAGTGAGGACACAGGCATGAGGAAACTGTTTCTCTTAGTATTGCAATTTGGTGTTCATAATGGTGCACAAACAAGCCTGAAACATTGTCAAAATGAGTGTGGCTAGCCTTACAAAAAACTGAAAATGTTGTTGCTCAAGCATGCCTGATTGAAAAGCTCCTGGAAAATACCCATGTGGCATTAACGGGAGGTATTCTGATCCTTAAGTGAGAGATCTGGCTGGTTTTGGCTGAGAGATACAACCAAAAAGGGACATATGAAGTATACAGTTTGATCTGATTTTTCTGAAGGCTGACACCTGGAACATCTGTGAAATGGTTACGTTTTCTCTATTTTCCATTTTACTTTAGCTTCCTGTTGGTCAAAGCGTGTCTAAAAAAGAACACTTTTGGGTTCTTCTGCCACAGACTTCTGCCAGTTGTAGTCCCTCTGCCCTCGCTAATCTTTGTACAATGTCTGGCCTATTGAGATAATACAGCAAAAGCAGTTGTGCTGCATATGTCTCATGTCAAAGCTTTTAAATCCAGAATATTTTGCTTTTAAATCCAGAGCATTGTGACAACTGACGAATAACGATTCCTTGTGAAAATTGTTCTGATAAAATCTTTTCTCCAATGAAAAAGAAAAAAATCATGCATAGGGCAAGGATTTCATCTCAGAAGGCACAGAGAATTTAATATGGTCCCACAGCTGGATGAGGAAGAAAAAACTGAGAAGATGCTCCATGGAAAAACATCTTGCAAGGTATGTGGTTAATGTACTTAAATCCATAATGTGATGTGAGTTTTGTCTTCTGTTTGTTTTTTTTTTTTTCTGTACTATCATTATTTTGAAGGGTTGGATAATAAGTCAACCTCAATTTTTAAATCATAGCATTAGCAACCATCTTGTATGTGGATATAATCATGAATGACAAATAAGGAAGACCTATTTTACTTTGGGAGAACCTTATGAATGCTCATTTATATTCCAAATTAAGGGTAAAAACAAGGCTGGCTTTTAGGGCAAAGAAATGGAAAAGAAAATACAGAAAGTAGTAAAAATATTCAAAGTAGAATTTAAAATATAAAGTAGAGCAAGATTTTAGTTCATGTTTTTTATCTAAAATAGAAAGAAAACAGTATTCTATAGTATTTTATATACCTTTTGGAGAACAGAAGACACATAATATCAAATCCTTTTCCTCTTGCAATCTCCCTTAAAAAATTAGGTACTTCACATATTTCTTAAGTAATTTTGTACTGATCATAAACATTCTGCATACTGAGGAAAAAAATATTTTTCATTTTAATTTATGAACAGGTTTGTTTCCATCTGAAAGCAACAAAGAACAATCTTGTTTCCATGAAGAAGAACATACTCTTTATTCTTCAGCAGACTGACTCTGAACCCAAATCCTCTCTATATAAGGGAGCCATTTTGAAGAAATAAATGGACATTTGTTTTTGCTTTTCCAACTATTTCAATAGCAGTACAAAATGTGTCTAATTTAAGGAGACAAAGTGAAGATAAAATTTTTTAAATAGACTTTAAAAAAGGCAGAACAAGAGTTACCATAGTCACAGATGTTAGTAGTAAATATTTAATTAGGGAGGAAAACCCTTGTTCTATCCTCTGCCTTGTATTATATGACCTTATGCTAACAGGGGTACTGAGCTAATTCTGAATAAACACTAACAGAAAAAATTTCCAAAGCAGTAAGAAAGATATTAGCAGAATGATATGATTTTTTTTTTTCTCTTACGTGTTACTTCCACCACATATCTCACAACTGGCTTTGCAAAAGCAGCTTCCTTGATGGGCAAGCGGGTGGCAGTTGACCGTGCCCAGAGAAGCCGCTGATGTTGGCCACCTGTGAAGCTGGAAAGGGCACATAGGCCTGTGGCATCCCCACACCACACCCTCATCACTCATCAGACCTGTTTGCTTAATCATCAGCTACTAGTGAAATAAAACGCTTATATCTCTTATATCATGCTCTCTTTGATATTTTCTTAAGAATCCAAGAAAATATGTAGAAGTAGTTTAAACCAATGGTTGTATCGCTGTGCTTTGCCAACATGAGATCTGAAACAAAACTTTCCCCATGAGTTACAGATAAAATGTTAGTTGCTACCAAGTTATTTTACCAGTTGAAGCCTTAGACGAATAGTTGCAAATCTCATGGAGACTGCAAGGTAACAGCAAGCCTTTCACCACACAGAGCAGCCTTTCTCACAGGACGTGGCACTGGGCCTATCTCTCAGTGACATCTGTAAGAATAGATCTATCCTGGAACAAAGCTTAAAAATTATAGCATAAACATTGCTGTTCTTATTTCTACCTGTTTTTCTGATCATCGCAAAGCCGTAAGTCTGCCCAATGCTTTGAATCAAAAACATGATACAGCCTTGCTCAAGAATCCTTAATAAAGAGCCAAACCGAAGTCTGGCAGCTAGACATTACTAATATTTAGGTTGCCAAATGCCAGAGTTTTCAGCTTAAGCTCATTTCTATTTTTAATCAAATGACTTCATGCTCATTGTAGTTCCATTTCTTCTATAATAAATATTACATCTGCTAATATTAATAAATATTGCATTTGGTTACAAGAATAAATGCATCTGAGTGGGCTAATTAGCCCTCTATTGGGGCATTTCCAAATTGATGATTCTTACTAATGTTAATGAAATTGCTAGGTGGCATCCAGTGTCAATGCAGACCTTGGCAAAAATGACTGCCTGTAGTAGTGTATCACTCCATCATATATGTATGTAGTTAAATTTAAAAATGCATCTTCAAGAGCTCATTAAATTTATTATGACATCTGCAAAATTAAAAAGGTTTATGAGTCTTTTGGCTTCTTTGCTACACAGCCATCATGCAAAACTCGACTGTTGTTTTTCTTTGTTCATCGTGTTTTCACATTATATATCTGCTTCTAGTTGCTAAAGATTAATTTTAGCAAATGTAAAGCTCATGAAGTAAGAGTCTTCTGTATAGTGATAATGTATAGGAAGTGTATATGTAGGCATTAAGGCATGAGATTTTTTAGAGAATTATGTTTAAGTTACTTTGCGATAATTTTTTTTCTCTACACCACTGTGGTGAGATTATTTTTTTTTAATTTCTCAGTCTTTTAGCAACCAAATCTGGCATATAAACTCTGTGAATGTCACCAGAGGATCACACTCAAACTGGCAGAAACTGTGACCTGTGCAAGGCAGGTATTCCTGTAGGTCTAAACATATCCTTTTAATCATTCTTTATTTCTATATCTCCATCTGTAGTTTACAGTTCTTGCCCTTCACAGACAGATCTGGGAAGAGCAGTCCCTTACTTTTTTGCTGAATTTTTAGATGTCTTCAGTTGCATAAAAGGAAGAGTTTAAAAAAGGCACTTGTATCTATTGTGTGAAATGCACATGGAAATCCTTTTAGAGTCCAAGACAATATATATAATACTATGAGTTAATAGTAATATTACTGTTTTTTCAGCAGTAAACAAAAGCAGTCTTTCTTTAAAGAGGCTTATCATCTGAGGTTCTTAGCTGAACAGAAGTACTTGGTGAAGATTTCAACCTGAGAATCCTTGTTGTCTTTTGTCTTGTTTCCCTGAGAACTACCGACTGACAGACTCAGGGAACGACCTTTTGAATATAGTCTCAGAACTTCTAGCTCTATCTCTGAAATCCCTGGCTTTCTTTTAACAACCTGTTACTTGTGTGAGTAATCACTACACATAGTTCAGAGCCTCTTCTTCTGTATGTCATCATTTAGTTGCAGGGTGAGTCATATTTAAGTATTTATAGTTTCACTACAATGCTGTCATCTTTCTTTTGGAAAGGGTCCACCAAAGCCTCACAGTCTGTCTCTGTGTAATCAAACAGCTTTGAATTTACTGGCTGATGAAGTGCACTGCCTATTTTTGCTGCTGAATTGAAATGTATTACAATTTAAAAAAAAATCAGAGACTCAAGAAATGACCTACCATATTAGAGTACCCCTTTTCCCTCTGAACTTGTGCCGAACCTGACTCTGCATAGTACGTTATCCACTATTGTGTTTAGTTTAGTTTTGAAGTTCTACCATTTTCCTTGGGATCGTGTTCCACACACGCAGTAATGGATTGTGAAGAGCTATCCCTTGTATGTCTCATACTCCTTTCCCCATTTCAGCTGAGTTAATACTTTGTAATTACATTCCTCTATATTTTTATAATTTCATGTTCATTTTCACAGCCTAAGCAATTTTCAGACATAGATCTGGGGAATAACTGGCAACTTTGCTCATCAGAATAGTGGAAAAAAGCTTATCTTTTGAATTGTTTGGGGCAGACATTATTTTTGCATCTGTGGTTTACAGTGACAAGCATGGTGGAATCTAGTCCACAGCTAAATTTCTATGCAATGCTGCAGCGCAAACTAAAATTACTTAATATAATTAGCAGTGGGTATGATGACTTTGAAGGTGGATAGTTGTGTTATGTAACGTAGGAATTTTCCACCAAATTTATTTTTTTTTTATGTTTCTTTGAGGAAGTTTGATGTTAGGGAGCGGTACTCGACTTGCAGTATGCGTTGCAAGATCATAGGAGAGGTTTTGTATGTCTTAATGTTATTATCCTCACTGTCCAGGTGCAGTGCACAAAAACCTACTCCGTGGTGTTTGATTGCTGAAGAAAAAAAATGGGCAATGGAGAATTACCAGAGTTCTAACCACTTAAATATAAAACCTTGAGAATTTTATGTTAAACCAAACCTCTTACACAGTTCTTTGATAATGCCTATAATTTACTTATAAATATAAATTCACTATTTTGATGTTCTGTCTTTTATAAAACTGTAATGGCTGTAATCCGTAAGCAGTTGTCCTAGATATGACCTGCTTGACTACTTTTGTATTGTTACAGTTAATAGTTATGCTTTGACTCAGTAAGTAGTGACTCAACAGAATGATTCCTTTGAATTAATAATGAACACACATACTAAGCACATTTAATGTACTATTCTTTATGATATATTTATATTAAAAAAGAGATAGCTATATCCTGTGAATAAATGTATTACATTCTATCATTTCAGGATAAGATGAAATACTATTCCTGTTTGATCTCTGCGAAAATTACAGAGAATTATTATTCTATTTTTTTTCACTATTCACATCCAGAAAAACATGTAGTTATGGTAGCACCTAATCTTTCATATTGCAAAGTTAGATTTACTGCAAAATTTATACCCTAGTTGCACTGCAACCAGAGTTGAACAGAATCAAACTGAATTGTAAGATACAGGTAATCTATCCCTCTATGTATCTTCTTAGGGGCCTATAAAGCCACTATTAAAATGTTATCTGAGCACTGACAAAAAAGCACAGCATGATAAAGCAGCAATGGCAATGCACCACAGTCATCCAGAAGCAGGAGGACACAAAGTGAGTCCATGCATGATTTCCTAATGATATGAAGAGGTTCCATTTGCTGTCAAATCTGTCCCTTCCAGTCATAATGATCTTGAGACTCCAAAAGGAGTCAGGCACCAGAAGCCCCTTCCACACTGCTCTCGTAAGGAAAAAGGAGAAAGAAGCAAAAAGGTCAAATCCTGTGACAGTGCAATACAACATTGTTCTACAGGTAACAAGAGCCTAGTGTTGACTTGTGCCACTTGATGATGTGGCCTATTAGATATACAAATAAAAGCATTTACACGTAAAGGCACTCCCTTCCTCCTAGGAGAAGCAAGTGATTTGTATCTTTGTCAGGTTTTGCATTTGGCTTAATGGGATTGCAGGTGGTGTTTTGGTGCCCTACAAAATGCAAAGCACTCATGCTGGAAATCTCCTTTCCAGACCAGGTATGGCTTGCTGCAGCTACTGCTGCTCTCTGACTTTTTGGAACCCTACTGCCCAATCTTGGCAGCACGTTCTCCATCTGCACCTTGGGAATCCCACTTAGGCCAGCAGTGGGTTTGAGAGTCTCCTACAAAGTAAAGCTTAGCTTTCGGGATGATGCCTGAAGGGCCCAAGGGGAGGAAGATGTAACAATGAGAAATTAATCATGTCTCTGAACTGGGAGTGAGAGAGAAAGAAGTATAAAAAGATGAAAGTCAGATAAAGGTCTTATATGACGGAGAAAAGGAGACTCAGGGGAGACCTTATTGATCTTCAACTACCTGATAGGAGGCTGTAGTGAGGTGGGTGTCGATATCTCCTCCCAAGTAACAATTAATAAGATGAGAGGAAGTGGCCTCAAGTTGCACCAGGGGAGGTTTAGATTGGATATTTGGAAAAATTTCTTCACTGGAAGGGTTATCAAGCATTGGAACAGGCTGCCCAGGGAAGTGGCTGAGTCACCATCCCTGGAGGTGTTTAAAAGACATGTAGACATGGTGATTAGGGATATGGTTTAGTGGTGGACTTCACAGTGTTAGGTTTATAGTTGGACTTGATGATCTTCAAGGTCTGTTCCAACATAAATAATTCTATGAGATTCTATAATCATTACATGTAGAATAATGTACTGTCCTTGAGGTAAAAAATATGAGACTTGTGGTAGTGAAGGAAGCATCAATGAACAAGTGAAACACTGTGAACTGTATCTTCTTCAGAGAAACTGTCCATATTTGGAAGCCTTTTTAACTTCCCTCATTTAACAGTTTTTCAAAGCAAGTAACCAGTGGTTGTATGAAGAACGGTAGGATATGTCCCGTGTCAGGAGTATAACCTTTCAAATATGATTCACTCATGAAATACCTTGAAGTCTTTCTCCTTTGGGAACAATTAGAACAAAAACAGAGCAAAATGTCCTGCAGACACTGGCTGTCTAATGGAAACCATTCAGTAACATCATCAAGGACAGTATCACACAGTCCTCAGCCTTCTTCTCACTTCTCATTCTGAGGAGGAGAATGCTACACGCTCGCACTGCAGTCTGTCACCGGCAAGGCAGGAGCAGAATGGAGCACCGTATCTCTCTGCTACCAGCTACGACTTGGCAGGATACAGGCATACATTAAAGCACTTCCTCTCATCAAGTGCATAGCTAAGGTGAAAATACATTTTTGAATAACATAAAAAGAAAGTCTTTGAAATTAAAGTCTTTGTGAATATCTGCCTCATCCTTTACTTCTTCTCCTCTCTCAATGATAAATGAAGGATGGTAGTGCTTTTATGCATTAAATATTTTTAAACATTCAGCTGATCTTTTAAAAAAGCTTTTATTATGAAGATAACGTTTTTAGGCAATCATTCATTTTCTTCATAAATGAATTTAACTTCATGAGTATCATCCACAATATTGCTTTTGAAATTTACTGAACATGCAGTAATAGGATTAATCTCAAGACCTTTTTTTAGATTACAATGAATTATAGGTTAAAAGTACTATAAAAGTCATTTTAGAAACTATTTCTGAGTACAAAAAGTGAAGCTTGATTTGAATTTCTGCATGCACAGTACAATCTTGGAATTCACTTCAGTGTCAGAGCAGTGATTGTTTTTCAGTGAATTCAGATATCAAGTTCTCATCAGCTTCTACATAGACACTTGTAGACTTTCTACACCTATAGATATCACCAGAAATACATGTTTTTTTTTTACACAGAAAACCCTGCTGTTCTCTGGTCTGATGAATAAAGTGCCAAGAAATTCTCCTAGTTTATATGTGTGTGTATATAGGTATTTATAAAGATATCTCCCTCCCCCAGCCATTGCCTTAAGGCTAAGTACATTCTTTGGTAAAAGGGATGACAGTCAAACACTTATGTATTCTAGTAATCTCTTAAAACTAAAAGAGGCTGGAAAGGCCAAGATACAACTGCAAATGAGTAAAAACTATGCTGAGGGTGCTCTAATTAAGCATAGAGACTAGACTTTGCTTTATTCCTCATCCCATCCTCCTTTCCATATATATGAGGCAAAATCAGGGGCAAATGCAAAGATTAGTCAGTGACAGCAATTTTTAGCAATGCATGAATATCTAGAATCCTATCAAAGTATAAACACACTTCTGTTTGTCTGAATGGCTGAAAATTATAATTAATGCCTTTTATTTTACCACTGCAAGTGCAAAGCATATTTTTACAGCTAGAGATATAAAATTTTTCAGTACAGCTGTACCACAGTAAAATCTTCTGGCAGCAGATCATACACTTCTCTTATTTTACTTCTGGGCCCCTATTATGAAGCTGTTAAAAAATGAAGACATTTTTCCTTTCTCACTGAAAGGACGCAAATTTTAGATCTAGGAGCTTACCTGGGTTATGTCTACTTACCTAGGTGATGTCTATTTAAAATAATTCTTAACTTCTAGCAGCTCTGGTTAATGGATCTACTCAATACTACAGCCGTGTGGTTAAACATGATTAACCTCCACAGCTTTCAGGTTGCCAGTGACTGAGACAGATACATCTGAAGCACTCAGGAAGATTTTGTTCTTTTTTTCATGTGGGTGATAGAAATTTATTCTGAGTGTAAAATAGCTTTATAATACTGTTCTCTTGATATATTGAATTATTGTTTGTATCTGAAGAAGAAAAATTCTGACAGATGGGAACATTGATTTACAATCATAATTCCTGAAAACAAAGCAGTAGAGAAACAGATGCCTTTTATTTTCCTGTTACTTTGAATTTAGGAGATGGAAAATACCTAATTTATTAATCTGTTGTCTGAGTGGGAGGTTATGGTTTACTCCGTAAATACAAGTGCAACTGAAAATTTTTTAAAACATATTTCTCTCACCTAAAATAGAACAAAATAAAGACTTTTTTCTCTAAGTTATTAATCATTATTTATAGCATAATAAAAAGATTATGTGTTGTAAGGGCAGCAGAGGCTTAATCTCTGCCTGCAGCCATTTATTCTATTAAGTTAATGTTTGACATTCTCTTAGATTGTCTTAGAATGTAGAAAATTCTATTAAGAGAATGTTTGATAATTGAGGCTTCTCATATCCTTCCCTGAAACTTTGCTATGAGAAGTCTGCATGACTTCTTATGTGGAGAAACTCTGGCTTTAAGATGACTTTGTTTCTCTTCAGTGAGAATTATTTAAAAAAACCCAAACTCTTGTTCCTGTAATTTTTTTCAGTCTTGACCTTCCTAAACCTCATGTTCTGTACCTGACTGTCTGTTTACTGGTTCTTGCTCCCTTCTAACACGTAGTATAAAAAGCAAGAATTAGTAAGGAAAAGATGTTCTAAACACGAAACTATTTCTTCACTGCTGTTCAATAGTCATGCAACAAAAATGAAGATTTTGAAGATAAAACTTTCTGAACTTGTGCCTGATTTGGTGCTTTAACTGTTTAGTCTGTTTAATGTTTGTCTACTTTGTTATAGCTATTTGAGCACTAGACCTCTAAGTGCATTTAAATGGTATCTAGGCTTCTTGCAAAAACCTCAGGACAAAAAAAAAAATTAAATAATTAATTTTCATCCTAGTCCTGCACAGAGGTTACCAATGCAAACTGGTTAGGAATTAAAGAATAGCTGAGGTAGGAAGGGACCTCTGGAGGTCATCTGGTCCAAATCCCTGCTCGAGCACGGCCACCTAGAGCCATTGCCCAAGACCATGTCTAGACAGCTTTTGAACATCTCCAAGGAAGGAGACTTCTCAACCTCCCTGGGAAACCTGTGCCAATGTTTAGTCATCCTCACAGTAAAAAAGTGTTTCCTGACATTAAGAGGGAACATGAAGCGTGCACACTGCCTCTGGTCCTGTCATGGGGCACCACTGAAAACAACCCGGCTCCATCTTCTTTGAACACTCTCTGCAGGTATTTATATACTTTGATGAGATCCCCCTGAGGCTTCTCTCCTCAGGCTGATCAGTCCCAGGCCCTTCATCATATTGGTGGTCCTTCATCGGACTCTCTCCAGTATGTCCCTGTCTTTGTCACAGAGGGGAGCCCAGCACTGGACACAGCACTGCAGGGGTGAGTAGAGTGGAAGGATGACCTTCCTCAACCTGCTGGCAACCCTCCTTCTAATGCAGCCCAGGATGCAATTTGCCTTGTTTGCAGCAAGGGCACATTGCTGGCTGGTGTTCAGCTTGGTGTTCACCAGGACCCCCAGGCCCTCTTCTGCCAAGCTGCTTTGCACTGGATGGCCCCGAGCAGGTAGTGCTACCTGGTGTTTTTACATGTTGTTATCATGTGCGGGACTTTGCACTTCTCATTGCTGAACTGCATGAGATTTCTGTCAGCCCATTTCTCCAGCCTGCCAAGGTATCTCTCAAATCTTACTTGCTCTGCTTAGGGGTCAGGTCTTGCTTGTCAATTTGTCTTTGATTTCTTATCCAGAGGATCTAAATCCTGGCAGTTGACATCCTTTTAAAGTGATTCACGCTGGCTACATTTTCGTGGAACTTTAAGTGAGAATTGTAAATACAAATTAATTGAATGGTCAATTTAAATATAGTGGGTTCATATCAAGAGTGCTGAACTTGATTTAAAAGGACCAATAAAACTCACGTGCATGCATTGGAATGCATGGCTGCTCAGTGTTTTAAATAAAAAAATCAAAAGCCTGCTTTTCCTTCTCTATCCCTTCTTCTGTTCATCATATAGTTAAACTTTTCTCTCTTACATGGGTGTCTAGTAAATTAAGGTATCTTTTGACTACAGAAAGCTTGTGATATTCTTTCTAGCATTTATAAGTCTATTACCCATTCTTTACAACAGTTATCTTGTATAATCTGTGTATGAGCTGGAGTTCTGTGGGTTTCTCGTTCACATGCAGAGAACAATGGGTCAGTCCCTCTGTGGACAGTCATATCTCGAGGCATTGTGACAGTAGGCGTGGGCCCTTCCATCCAAGTGCCATGTGTCACTGTGCGGTGCAGCAACGAGTTCCCACGCCAGCCCCTGCCCAGCAGCCTGCTGAGATAAAGAAACTCACCACAGGGTACAGAGCATGGCTGGTGGGTGGTGGAGTTCAGGCTTTCCTTTAACTGACAAGTAATATGCCAGTAACTATGGCTGTGTTCTGGAAATTGTCCTTAAATGTAGCAAACACAAGATTTGGGGGGTTTCTTTCAAAAAAAAAATATAGATATGACATAGTCATGAAGAAAGAGAAAAGGAAGAAGCTATGCTGTGAACTTCTATTAAGTTCAAAGATAAGCATTAACGGCAGATTGCTAAAATGCTCCTAACCAGCACAGAGGTTTCCAGTCAGGAAGTGGATAGTCATTTCCCAGTAGAAAGTACCTAATGAAAAATGAGAAACCTAATGCTATGAGATTCTCAATAGCACCTACTCTGCTGTGGAAAATGCATGTAGAATATTTGATTTAGTGCCAGGCTCACTAGGCAAGTCTTGCTGGCTACCCACAGGAGCCAAAGTTCAGTCTTGCTGAGGCTGGTGTGAACTCGCCCATTGACTCCTAGGATAACAACCTCCCTCTTGGTCTGTCCTTTAAAACTGTTGAGGATATGACTTTAACTGGAGCTTAATGTTTTATAAACTATATATTCCTTTCCCATCATACAAAGCTAAAGCTTCAATTTCACTTATTTGCATCAGGATGTTAGTTTTTAACAGAATTATAGGTCCTCTGGATTTTTTGTCATGAAGCTTAGAAGGTAAAAGATAATGACCTTTGGATTTTCCTCTAATGACTTCCTCCTATATTAAGGATTCTTTTAATTCTCTGGTGATGTGAAGCACATCAAAACAGCAACAGGACACTGGTTAAGTAGTAGTCAGTTTGCTATTTCCAGTTTGTTGTATAGCCTGTTGAGCACACCAAGGAAATAGGTCCTTGAAAAAAAATTCAAAGATCCCATCAACCTCGAAAGACAGACTTTAGAGGTCATTTAGTTTATTACCCTGGTAGGTTTTTATCATAGTGTACAAGTGGTACTCTGTAGAACCTAATTTTAAATCCCTAAACACAGGATCCTGCATTCCTGTTTTACTGCTGTATGACTTGTTACATGCATTCCATCTCTTGTCATCTTGTGGTCTTGTGCTTCATTGTACAAAGAAATAAGGGGAACTTTTCCTGCCCCAAAATATATGGAAGCATGTTATTTTTTTACGTAGAACACCTTATGCTAGAAGTCAGGTACAGTTTAATCAACTTCTCAAAATTAGAAAGAGTAATAAGGTGTGTCCTGAGGAAAAGCCACAGTAGTGAGTGATGTGGGCTGCAGTTTGGGCCATCCTCTCAGAAATGCTGGAGCCTTGGAGCAGCACAGGATCCAGCTCCATCCTGAATCTTGAAGCCCCTCTGCAGCTGTCAGACCTCCCTTGAGGTATCTCTATGTGCATTTCCACATGTTCTCTACTCCAAGCAGCTGGATCCTGGTGTGCTTCTCAGTTTTGTTACAAGACTCCTTAGAGGAGAGTGGAAAGAAAGTGGTAGAGGAATGCGCTTTTTCAGCAGTAAGGCTGATTTTCCCCCCCTTTATATCTATATTATCAGGCGTGCACATTCCTGGACTAGCACTTCTTTCTTATTTTCTGTTAGATCAACTTCTCCTTAAAGTTCTTGTTAAACTGCTGCTTTTAAGTTCCTGATGTTTTTTTGTGTGTAGGCCTTGTGTATAAGTTTTCCTTTTCAATTGCTCCAGTTTGCCTCTATTTTCCTATGAGGGAGCATCCTAAAGATAAATATTTTATTTCACATGCAACCACAGTAAATGTGCTTAGAATTTGAGGCTTCTTTTCCCTCTGTATGGAAATTGAAACTCCCATTGTAATAGCCTGCTGCCTTGCATGTGCATGCATTTGCAATCCACCATTGCTGCCACAATAAATCTTTTAACTGCTTTACTGACCAGATTCTCCTGACTTTTTCAATATCTTCTTCCTTGTGTCTTATTGAGAAAAGAGTTCTTATTATGAGTAGCAAGAAAAACAATTTCATGCTTGTACTCTTTTTGACTTATAGCATTTCTTCTTCCCTTCTTACTTTGGCTTCAGCCTGTTAAGTCTTCCAGAACTAACCAAGTCACGTTACTATTTTGAAACCTGGAATTTTGTGCCTTCCCAGCTTCTGCAGGTGAGTGATTTGAGTAATACATTTTACAAAAATTCAAATAAGTATCTGAACCTTTTCTTCATTGATCAGTTGTCTCTAGAACTTCCAGTAGTCTTTATGTGAGGAAGAACACTCTATCTGTTTCTCTACAGTGTTGTTCTACATATTAGTTAAGAAAAGTCACAAAGTCTTTATGAATCCAGCTCCAGAGCTCCAGGTATGAACAAAACCCCACAAGTTCTTTATAGCAAAACCATGAGATGTGATTAGGAATAAGACCAGGATTTGAGGTGATGTCATAAAGGGCCAAGGTAAGTGTCACAGAAACAGAGTTCTGAAATGGGACCTTGCGATGATTTTGGGGGCTGGAATCCTGCTTACAGCTAAATGAATGAGCAAAAGAAATATAGGCTTACTAGGGGAAACTGTGCACCATGACTGAGGTCACCAGTTTGGCTATCTACAGCACCAAACGTGAAATTTTGAATTATCTCACTGAGACAGGGTTGAAATCTTTACACGTGAGGAAAAGGACTGTAAGAGCTGTGATAGCCTTCAATCCTGCTAGAATCTATGTGAGCACTGTGAGTTGCAAGACAACTTTTTCCTCAGATTGGTGAAAACCATGATGCAGAGGCATGGATGGGGTGGGAAGAATCATGTGTGAATAAAAGTAGGTGCATACATAGAAGTATGGCCTTAAAGTAATCAGTTCAACCAGAGGAAGTAGAAGGACAGAGAAAAAACATTTTTCATTACACATGTCTTTCTGAAATGGCAAATGTAAAGTGAAGTAAAGTGAAGAAGTGTTTTGTTGTTACTGGCATAAGTGAGGATGAAGTACGCAATCGCAGCACTTACGGGTCCTAAATTTCAATGCTACTGTTTCTTACCCTTTATCTTTATGGTGAGCTTGAAAGAACTTCAGCTCCCATGTGGATAAAAATAATATTGTGGTACAAGCCAAATAAAAGAAAAAGGAGAGTTCTCCTGCATCATCCATCTAGCCTCCCTCCTTCCTGAAGGGAGTGATAGAAAAGGTAATTCTCTTCACTCCATGATCATTGCAGTATCAAAATGCTACCACCTCGTAGCCATTTCTCACAAAATAATGCACTGTATAGATATACAATAAGTGTAATAACTTACTGAATAAATAAAAAATAAAGGCTGGCTCATAGAAGCATTCAAGAGAAGAATTTGCATAGTTGAGTTGTTCATTGTGAAGCAGCATAGAAGTCATAGAGCTGTAAACAATTCTGTGCTGAATTCTTTTGGAAAACCTGGTTAATATCACTTTCTGCAGCCCTTGGGTCTTTGTTCAAGGACTGACTAGTCTTGAGGCTACTGAGTACTCTAGAAGGTAAGATCCGTAGTAGTGGTGATTTGTTTGCCATGGAGTAAGTAATAACCCTGTAACAGATGATGATGAAATATTAGAAAACAGTGAAAAAATATTTAAGCATTGTGAGAAAATTACTAGAAGCACTAAATGAATGCTTATAAGTGAAGAAATGTCCCTCACCCTGAAATATACTGTAGGATTTCAATGGTGCTTGTTTGCAGGCTGCAGTATTGGAAATACAGAGCATTTCAGATTCTTTAGACTAATATTTGCCTTCTTGACATCTGAATTTAAGATATGCTAAGAGTCATAACATCCAAAGGCAAATTGTCACTAGTGAGGTTAACAACTGTCATAAATCATTCAGTGCAGTGCAGGACAAATCCAGGAATCTGGTGTCTGCTTGGAGGGAAAGTTTCCATACAAATTATTTTGTTACTTTATGTCCCTAACTAGAAAAAATTAACTTGACAAAGTCTACTACTAGTGTTGTAAGTAGTGCAAAATGCTAATTTACTGAGAACTTCTAATAAGAAAGGACAACCTCCCCTAAGACTCCTGGAACGAACATTAAGAAGGGTGACAGAAGGACACAATCTAAAAGCTGAAAATAGCTGAAAAAAAATCAGAAGCATCGGTTAACTCTTGGGTATAAAAGGAGGTTGTCAACCCTAGGATATTGTTAGGGAGAAAACGCTCTGCAAGAACCGAGGGTGGCAGGGAGGCCGGCAGGACTAAGCCCACATCAGCTGAGGTACAGACCCACTGTGCCCCAAGAAGAGCAGTGCAGGGCTGGGACAGTGACTGGGGATGGCCAAGGGATCTGTGGCCACCACACACACCAGCCCCACTAATGAGGCGGGTCCAGGGCCAGCCAGGAAGCCAAGTCAGCAGAGACAGCAAGGGACAAGGGCTGGACCTGACATGTAGCTCCCGAGCTGGGGAGGGAGAGGAACTCATTGAGGCATCTCACAGATGTTTCTTGCAACACAGCTTTTTCCCAACGGTTTCATCCAAGGCTGCACCTCGGCAGAGCTGCCCTTGAATGCAGGCAGCTGAGCAATTGTGGTGCAGGGGGAAAGCATTGGAGCCTGTTGATGCACTGAGTGCCTGGCAGATACTGGCTTAAAAAATGTCAGCACATAGAGATGTTGTCACTTTCCTGTAAGTATAAATAAGTCTTGTGTTACCTAACATTAATGCAGAAGACCCAAGAGAAAAGGACTGCTACAGCTACAAAAACAAAAACCCACAGGGAGATATCTAATGAAGTGAATGGAATTGTTTATGTCCCAGTGGCTTTTAACATGCTACACATGGAACAGAATTCATTCAGAAGTGTAAGGTCTGTTTTATTATAAACCTCTTTGC
Organism: Gallinago jamesoni; assembly: GCA_025769975.1. Classification (NCBI taxonomy): domain Eukaryota; kingdom Metazoa; phylum Chordata; class Aves; order Charadriiformes; family Scolopacidae; genus Gallinago; species Gallinago jamesoni. The sequence goes on along the minus strand of JAOQGH010000019.1, from coordinate 59,970,321 downwards.
TCTTTTTGGCTGCTGCTTCCACAATCGTAAAACTGAATCAACCCAGTATCAAGTCACTAAGCGATAAAAATCTGACCTGAATTAGACACAGCGTGTGAGGGCACTTCTGTAGAACTTGCCAAAGGATGTGGTAAAGAGAACAGATAAGACAAAATCTTGTCTGTCTTTCATTAACCATCATAAAACTAGCCTGAAGACTGCTTATACAAAATTGATCTTTCTGTGAGAATGTGACCTACCCAAGTTGGTTTATACCACAGCAAGGCTATGCATTACATGGCTGCAGCATCTTCTGGTCCAACACTGGGACTCTAAGAGCTAAAGGCAAGGTCTTCCTAGCACTGCAGCATTAAACCCTGATAACCATGGATTTTGTGCCACTAGAATCATACCTAGATCCTCTCAGTCAAGCCTGATGTTTACACAAGTACTTTACCCTGCCTTGAAAGAGATAGTGCAGTTACTTTTGTGTGAATGTGAATTGCACTTAGAACAGACGTGGAATCTTCTTTCATGGGGTTGGAAAATGAGCTGTCTCTAGTTCAATAGTGTGAATTTGTTTTTTAAAGAATGTGTTCCTTCTCTTATTATTATTATTTTTTCTATTTGAATCTTCTCTGAATAAAGTATAAGATTTCAAACCTCTTGTGAATCCTTAGTCCAAAAAGATGATGCAGGATGATTTCATGCTGGAAACCATGAACCTAAAGTGTCATGTGTCTCCACAATGATGACTGCATCCCAGAGTGAAAAATACCTTCTATTTGAGATATTCTTACATCTTATGTAGGCTACGAGCAATGCAGTGTGCAATACTAAAGACAATGTCAAGTGTGGGGTGAAAAGCTGTGCTCATGAGGTAAGTAGCCTTCAAGCACAGCAGAAGCCCAGGCCCAGGAAAGACCTGTTAGTTTTCATACCTCTGAAAGCATGGATCAAGAAATATCTTGAAGTGCTGGTTTCTTCTGTATTGGCATTTATATTTCAAATCCTAATTCTAGAGGTATGAGAAAAGATAAAGCTTTTAAGATCAAGGCACCTCAGTTTTAAAATCTGGGAGGAATAAAAGCAATTCTAAATATTTTTTTCAGCACAGATCTAATCAGCACGGTGCACAAAGATTCAACACAGTGCTAATCTATGCAAAGCGTGGATCCATTCCACACAGCTCATACCAAGAATCGGTTTGTATAACAGTGCACGATAAGGACCTGGGGTTGTTTCCTGCCTGAGTTGATGAAACTCAGCATGGGGGTTGCTATTACCAAGTGTTAAGGAAGAATTGTACCCTTCAGGTATAAGCCTGACATCTCTGCAAAAAGCAGGAAACTGAAAGGAGCTCCATGTGAATGCACAGACTGAGGTCTTTGTGCTTCTTTCTACACTGCCTTTCTATCACTGGTTTGCTGTCATATCAAATTCAGTGTGCATGTGCTACTTCTATCTTTTACTGGTGTCGGGTGTTGAAGTACAGCGGCAGGTTCATTATTGCACAGCAAGGTAATTGGAGGTGAACAAAACAGAAATTAAACCAGCCTTATGAACTAGTGAGTAGGAAGACAGTAGGTAGGTTCTTAATATCAAAGTTACAAAGGAAATCGCCTCGGTTGAAACTTCTCATAGGTGGAGTAAGGAAGTTGTTAAAACAATATCAAAACACTGCATGCTTTCCTTTTATAATGTGATAAAGGGGGTTACCTGTATCTTCCCACTCAGCTGGGTGCCTTGCTTGTACCTTTCATGGAGGACCCCAGATACATGGATCACAAAAAGTGTGAGGTGAAATCGTCATTTAATCATTATTTTGCCTCGCTTATTGGCTGAGCCTCTCCCAGTCTTCCTTCTGATATCTGTCTCTCTTTTCATTTTGGTGATGTTGAAAGAAGATGTAATACCAAATCAGAAAATGAATGTGAAGTCCTGGCACCTTCAGAATTGTGTTACATTTATTCATTTCAACCCACAGCTTTTATAATCAAATACTCCCTTTCCCAACGATAAATGTTAAGGGAAGGAAAAATGCACTTAGTATCTGTTGGAATTAGAGTGATAGAGGAAAGAAAGTAGTGCTTAAGTAAGTCGCTGTTGCAGGTATTTTCGTCTCCTGAAAAATAAAATCAGCCTTCTGTTCTTAATACCAGCTTGTGATCATATCAGATAATTGCTCTTCCCTTTTTTCATTCCTTGTCTCCTTGGGAATTCTGTTCTCAAAAGGCAATAGTAGCTTCTGAGGGAAATTTCTGATAGTACAGTATGATTACAGAGGAGAAGAGTAGCAAGTATCTCAGACAACTAATAGAAACTATATAACTGTGGAGAAAAGTATTACTGAATTTTTGTTTTGTTTATTTTTCTGCTGGGGAAGAAGTCTGATGGTGGCCAAAGGTAAAGAATATATCTTCAAGAAACAGTTTTGCTAAAGAATAAATGTCCTTTTAATTTGCAGGTAGAAATCCATTCCAAGCTTGCACGTACCTGACTTTTTTTTGGTATGTATCCCTAAGGGTGTCTGAGCAGGACTCAGTAGTTCTGAGGCTCTGTATAATCCAGGGAAACTGGAGACACTATTGAACAAAATGCCATATTGTGGTCCCAAGAAGTAGTTTGTTCTCTGCAAGCACATTCTGCATGCAGCACTTTAAACAAACAAAAAAAATCCTTGGCTCTGATTTGTCTATTTTTTTTTTTTTTTAATAAAACTTAGGGTGAGGAATGGCATGAAAGAGCCTTTCTTAAATGCTTGTTTCCTTCAGACATTTCATGCTATACTCAACTCTGCTTTATTTGCTTGTTGAATAAACTTTGTCAGCAGTTTTGGTTCTAGTTATGTTATTTATCTTGCCTTACTATGAAAGCTTTTGGGCTAAGTAAAGTGAGAAAACACAACATTTCAATGTAATGAAGGGATAATATTTGGTTGAGTTCTGCAACCACTCAGTTAACCTTACATTGCAACAAAGATTTTCAGAATAGGTTTAAGAAGTCTATATAATAAGTGTGCTCAGCAATATTAACAAACATCAGAATTTCATGCCATTGTTATCTTGGACTTTTTGATTATTATTTTTTTTGGTAGATCTAATCTTGTCTCTCTGAATTTGCATATGCCTGAAATGTGCCATCTTGCACAGTCCTCATGATGACCTTGAGACTCATTCAGGAAGAAAATTTTTTTATCTGTAAAGGACTGGGGGCAAAACCAGTGCCAATGTCCACTTATTCTATAATCACTGTGAAGATTTCAAAACATCTTCTAAACAGCTCGCTTATGCTAGCTAATCTGGCAAATAAAAATTTTAACTAGTATCCAGCGTGTGGTAAATGCAGCATGTGGAAGAGTTGGTGGCAGTGGTGAGAAAAGGCACCTTTATGTAGCTTTTACAAGGTTAATTTATCTCAGGCATTCTCAAAGCTGTAATTATTCACATATCTATATATTATTAGGTTGCGTCTCTGTTCCAGGAGAAAGATGGATTTGAGCTCTCCAGATCAGCAAACTTCAAATATACGGGAAGCAACATCTGGTCAAGTGTGGCATACGAAGCACAAAACACTTCAGTGTACTTCATATGACTGTCGCATTATCTTCTGAAGTCCTTGATGCCATACAGTAATGGCTAAAGCTTGTGTTGCACTCTGTCAAATCTAATAGACTTTCACGAAATGACCGTAAACAAGTCCTGATAATAGAAAACTTATGTTATACTGGAAGAAAACAGAGAAAAGTTGGGAAGTCTTTCTTAAAACAGAAACAAAAGAAAAAAAGAAAACAAAAAGAAAAAAAAGACCATGTTCTTCCGTGCTTATGTGGATTACTGTGAGCCTTTCCAAACAGAGAGAATATTCCTCTGTCAGTTATAGGCCACAGTATTTGGTATATGTAGAGATGCTAATAAGTACAGAACAATGGCTTCTTTGCAGTGTAGCTGATGCCGTAAGTATGCAGAGGAAGACAAGAGATGCAATGGAGTGACTGCAAAAAGGCGGAGGCTTCTATGGAAGCACAGCAGTTCCCACGTGTAGAAAAGAATACCTGGGAGAGGTTGGAAAGCTCTGGAAATATATTCCCTACCCTTCTGAACAGTGTTGTGGGTGTTTTCTACAGTAATTTGCTGAGAATGAAGGTCAGCTGGGACAGGGTAGAGTACAAGAGTAGATGAGATGATTTTGTTAAATTAAAATGGATGTGAGGGGGTGGGGAAGAATAGAGGGACTATCAAAATAGGAACTCCTTTTAATAACACTGAGTGACTTCTGGAAAAGACACAGTAGTCATGGGCCTTAGGGTCCAGTGCTTCTGCCAGCTGGACTCCTGTCAATATACAGCAGTTGTTGCTGAAAACAGAATCTTGGCCAAAATGTGTGAAAATGTTGATATATATGACATAACAGGACTGCAATATCTGTTCTGTTAAACTAGTATAATCCTACCAATTGCATAGCTAAACTGTCTCAAACTGTTTTCTTTTGGAAAACACATGTGAGCGATGTGCGGTTGCTTATACATAAACAGCTGAATTGCTTGAAAATATAATGTTGCATGTTAAAATGTTCTGTTTCTCAAGGAAATTAGAGTGAAAAAAAAGGCTGAATTTGAGACATGAGATAGCTTGGAGTAGCAGCAATTATATGCCAGCAACTTGCAGAAGTTTGTGTGATTATGGAATATGGTGCTGCATTTTTAAAGAGCACAAAAACTACATGCTTACCATAGCAACCTTTTTGCTACATAGTTCACATGCTAAAAAGACACATGGCAACTTGCTCAAGAAACTCCCACACATGCCTTTGCAGTGTGACATTACGTATTTGAAAAGATTTTGTGGAGATTGGTTAAAGAAAAAATTCCCAGCATCTAAGTACAGCCGTTGGGTGAGAGAAGAGAAATAGGAGTGTTTTCTGTTCTTACTGTTCAGCAAAAACTTATTTCTTAGGATCACAAAAAAATGCAAAGATTCAGTGACCTGGATAGCATTTGATTTTTCTGTTGTGCTGTATGAAAGTGAATAGCGAAGTAGCAAGTGCCTGATCAACTGGAGATGATCAAAACCAGCAGCACTTTGAAAGCGCTCTAGATTAGACTAACTCTCCTGTATAGACAATCCTCAAAAGTTAGAGAAATGAAAGTCTTCTAATGGGCATTTAATTCACTGGAATGATTGCGAACGGTTCTCAGTGAATGTCTTCAGGGATTTCTGACACGTTCTGAAAACGGAACTGAAATTACTAGTTGATTTGATGCCTAGGGGCTGCAGTGCAACAGAGCTGAACAAATATGAGAGGGAATATCCCTTCCCTGAAGCAGATATAATTTGAGAATTCATGATGATTTCTGTTTTTGAGAACTCCTGGGATCCCACACAGTCTGTTCAGGCTGATTGGCATGCAGTTTTACAGGGAAGGTGAGAAGATCTGCTCTTCAGTGGATTTCCCCACCTGCCACCCCCACTTAAACACGAACAAATTTGAAGGAATACACCAGGCTGTCCTGCTTTCCACCCCTGGCAGGCTGTCGTCTTGTTAGCCTCCCAAAAGAAAGTAGGCAGGGAAGGCAGCAGAGTTGATGCTCAGAACACTTCAGGGAGGGCATCCCCAAAAGAAAGTGCAAAAACAACCACGGAAGTGGTGGCCTGGTGCCTCCTCCAAGTAAGTTTGTGATGATGATACATGATACATCTCACTCTGGCTCAAAGCTGTTTTGTTTTCAAGACACACTTTGCCAGTGACCAGCTGCTCTGCAAGTGCTGGGAGCCAACGGTGACAGAGGCAGGCAGAGACATGCCCTTGCCAACAAGGACGCATGACCACATCACCCCTGCAAACAGAGCTGCACAGGGCTTGGACAGTGAGGAGGGGCAGCCAGGGGACTTGTGGCCACCACACCGTCCCCACCAATGAGGCTAGTATGAGCTCAAATCAGGGAGCCAAGTCAGCGGACCAGGGTCAGCAAGGTGAAAGGCCAGGAAGTTCGTGTCTGGCAAAGCGATGGCTCAGGCAAGGACCAAGGAGCAAGAGCCTGAGCTTAAACACAGCTCCTGAGCCAAGGAGGAAGAGGTGTTTCATGAGGCATCTCACAGCTCTTGCTTACAAGAAAGCTGTTTATACACAGGAGTTTCATCCAGGGCTGCACTGTGGCAGAGCCGACCTTGAACACAGGCAGCTAAACTCTGAGGAGCAGGGTGGAAAGATTGCAGTCTTCCTTCATCACACAGGGCCTTGACATCATGCAGAATTTTTAGGACCTTCTTCTCACTTAATTTTTAAATTTAAACAGCTCCAACCTCACAGCAGTATGATATTTCATGGGTTCTCTGTTATACTAATCTTTCAACTCATTATGGACCTGGAAAACATACTGCAAATAGCAAAGTATCAGGCATGCTAATAAAGTTGATATCCTTCATATGCTCAGTTTCCAGTAACCAGAATAAACATGTGTTATGAAATTATATTCTTCTGACTTGCTTCTCTCAACAGTGCATTGCATCTGCAGAAAGCATTAGAAGTGGAGACCTCTTGTCTTGGCTGACTGCTTTGCCTCCAGTACAATGTGCTGCCAATGCAGATCCGTGATTCTGTGCTCCCATTCCTGCTGAGTCTGCTCTCCCCTTCCAAAAAACCGAAAGTGGCAGAGACACAGTCCTTCTCTGAACTTTTCCCTTCCAAACCTCCTTCTGGCACTACTTTTTCTAGCATACCAGGCAGCAGAAAGGGATGCGACCGAGCAGCTGCAGTGAGGGAAAGGAGGCTTTGTGGAGGCATGGGAAAGAGGGAAGGCTTTGCTCAGCCTTGACCCTAATGCTGTGCTACTGTGTTAACTCTGTTTGTTACCATGTGAGATTGAGATGCCCACATAGGCAGATATGTGCAATGTTGTGAGAACTGAGTGTGAAATGCTGTGAAGTCTTCAGATGGAACATGATATAAATGGGGAAAATATCACTTAAGTTATGGGATGCAAAAACTGCTTATAGTCAAATGAGCTTGACGGTTCCCAAGGATGAACTCCCATCTTCCAGTTTCTTCTCTCCTACTCTCCCCTTTTCACCAATGTAGTATTAAAATGACACAGAAAGTAGAAAGGGCAGATTTCAAGGGCAGACTACACTGACAGCTCTGTATGTGTGAGGGTGAAAATCAGATTTGTTTTGAATTGGTCAGGAAAAAATAACCCTCTTCTTTTCCTTTGCAAATGCGCTACCCATTATTATCTGATGTTGATTTGATTTTTATTTTTTTTTAGCTTTTGGTGCTGCGACAGACCACGGCTGGATTCTGACAGGCCTATCTAAATGCCATCTTCCTATAAATCCACCCAGGAGCAGATGCAGCCCCCCTGTTGGTGAGCCAGCCCTTGTCCTGTATTGTCTTGTGGCAAATGACAGCTGTGAGACTGCAAACGGGGCTGCGGAGGGCGAGACAACCTCTGCTCTGAGGAGCTCTGCAGATCCAGACCCTTCTCTGGCTGACGGGAGGAGAGGGCTGGGGAGCTTGGGACTAACGCAGGGAGAGAGCCCAGCGCCCTCGCCGTGTTTCTTTGCCCCCTTACTCCATCCACAAGCTGCTGTTCTGAGCTCAAGGCTGGGAAAGGGCAGAGGGCGGATTAATGCCGCACTCCTGGAGGCTGCCTCTGTGCAGAACCGCTGTGGTTTGTTCAAATCCCTGTGAAAAGCTCTGCTTCTCAAACACCCTGAGCCAGGGTTGAGCCCCAGGCTGCCAATTTGCCCTACCCACACATAGTTACCTCACTTACTGCAAGTATTGCAAAATTTGTACATCCCTTCTACGCCCATGTGCTTTCTGATATCTGCGACAAAGTGCTATCTTTTGGTCTCTAAATGGCTTAATGCTCTCTGGGTTTTTTGTTTTGTTTTGTTTTGTTTTTCTTTTTTCTGAATGCGTATGCATCTCTTCTTGCCCCAAATGTGCAAGAAGAGAAGTTAGAGAAGCAGTTAGAGAAGACAGAAGCTGTGGCAGATGAGGTACAGACAGTGCAGAGGGCAACTGCTGCTCTCAGTGGCTCCTCCTGGAACCTGTGTGTGCAGATACCTCATCAAGGAGATGGAATATAAGGTGATTTAACTTGCATTGTAGGTAATCCTGGGGTTTTTGTTTTTAAAATATGCAAGGTCAAGTGTTCTCCTCCTGGTAGTTAGCTGCTTCAGTCCTTTACCAGTGAGACTACTGTTATCAGTTCTTTAAAGTCTGGTGGGTTGGTCTTAGAAAGAAATCGAAACAGATAAATGAGCTTTCTGACCCAGGGAGGTTTTAAAAGTTCCTCTGACCCTGGTGTCGAGAGAATTCTTTTCGGAGGCTGGAAAAAGCTCTCTGCAAGGAGCTCGCAGTTTAAAAGCACTGAAGCTGAACTCCTCAGACACAGCTGCTCTTTACAGGCTATTCTGTTTCAGTCTTCCCTCCAGTGCAGTTCAAGTTTCATGGTGATTTCAACAAGCCCTTACAAACAGCTGCTGCATTTTAACAGAAAAGACTCCTGGTTTCTGACACTGCCCAGCTTCCCCTCTGAGCTACTGACAGAATGGCTAATTTAGGAAAAAAAAAAACCAACCCCACACAAACGTGTTGTTTCTTCATTATCTCATTTTCAGAATATGATTTTTGGGACTAGTCTGAGCTAATTGAACTTCCCTTTTATGACACTGGGATTGACTGTATTTATAGCAACCTAATTTAAGTTTTCACTTCTCCAAATGGATATGCTGTTAATACTGAGTTTAAAGAGTACTTGGATCTCCCAGCAGGCTCAGTAGGTGGTATTTAGCCAGCTGCTGGAAGACAGCCTTGTGGTCTCAACAGTTCAGCTGGTGAACTGGCAGTGGTGTTTGCTTTTCTCCTTTCTTAATCAATTTGCTCATATTAAACTTCTCTGGAATTTCAGTCTGTTGGCAGACACAAATGTTTGCTGTAGGGCTATGGATTTGTGAAGTAAAAATATTATTTCTAGGTGCTATAATATTTAAATGACAGGTTTCTTCACTTGGGTGTGCTGTGAGTAGCAGGGAAAGTTTTGGCCTTGATTATGGTTATGAGCATCCCCTTACCAACCATCTCTACCTCCCCAAACCTCTTTAAAAATGAGTTAAACTTCTTTGATATAAGTTCTGATTTGAGACACCATGTTTGTATTCTCATGTTTTTCATTGCACCCAAGACTTGCAGTAGGTAAAATAAAAGCTAAAGTAATACTTGTTCAGCAGGATTCTCTGTCACAGATTGAAGACAGTTCAGAAGCTGGTCACAAGTATCATCATCTGCATTCTGTTAATGAGTCTTTTCATCTCCCCTTTGTCACACCTTGCTCTGGTTATTTTCCAACTGTGACTGTAGTTTCAGAAAAATAAGTCCTGTTGACATTTGATGCCCTCAATCATAAAATGGGACATTTTCACAGACTCTTCAAAACCAACAGAACTTTTCAGGTGGGAAAACAAAATAATTCAGGATTTTTCAGTATTTTGGGTCCAAAGAGACAGATTTTTATTAAAAGAAAAATAATCTTTGCAGCTCTTCAGTGTTATTTGTCTTAAAGCAGCAGTTATGCTGTTTTATTCCATTTTCTTGTGTGCTTCCACATTCACAAAGGGGAGGAAAACGGCCATTGTCAATGGTTTTCTGGTAGTCACCAAACTCTTGATAATCTTTAGAAATTTTGTACTAACTTCTGCAAGTGGCCCTTGATTCTGGTTCTGTGGCTTTTGAGAGAAGTGATGCTGAGTGCTGTAGCTGAAACAAAACTTCTATGTGTTGGTTAAGATTCATACTATGACCAGAGGTAAAGGATCAATATTTGTTACTCATGAGCTCTGTTGTTTCTATGCTTCCCTTGTTGTTTTTGAGGACACTATGGCTTACATCTGCACAAGGTGGCTTTCCCGCATGGAAGCCGTGTTGGTCAGGTAACACCAGTGCCAGGAGCTGCAGTGCTCAGTGGGGACAGATCATGAGACTCCACCTGGAGTACTATGTCCATCTCTGGAGTCCTCAGCACAGGAAGGACGTGGACCTGTTGGAACAGGTCCAGCAAAGGGCCATGAAGATGATCAGAGGGCTACAGTACCTCTCCTATGAGGACAGGCTGAGAGAATTGGGGTTGTTCAGCCTGGAGGAGAGAAGGTTTCAGGGAGACATAGCTGCCTTCTTATAGCTAAGGGGGCCAACAGGAGAGATGGGGAGGGACCCTGTATCAGGGAGTGTAGTGGTGGGACAAGGGGTCATAACTTCAAACTGAAAGAGGGGAGATTTAGATTAGGAAGAAATTCTTTACAGGGAGGGTGGTGAGGCACTGGAACAGGTTGCCCAGGGAAGTTGTGGACACCCCATCCCTGGAAGTGTTCAAGACCAGGCTGGATGGGGCTTTGAGCAACCTGCTCTGGTGGGAGGTGTCCCTGCCCATGGCAGGGGGGTTGGAACTAGACGATCTTTAAGGTACCTTCCAACCCAAACCATTCTATGATTCCATGATAGGCACTCCACATCTGTGGAGGGCTGCCATGTCTTCCTGTGACGGTGCAATTCAGGCCAGAAACACTGCTGTCACCCAGATTAACAAAATCCAGTTATATACTTAATTTCTCCCTTCATTTCACTCTTCCAGTTGTTGTCAGGCAGACATGGCTGTATGTGGCACACACAGTATTCCTGCAGAGACATGAAACTTGTCTTTTTTTTGTGGCTGGAAAAAGCCCTTAGTTGCATCTGATCTGGATGATGAGCTTCTCTGATCAGGACTGTAAGGCAACAAGGTAAGATTGTGTAGGGCTGGGACCCTCTTCCTTTATTACTGCTTTCTGCTAAGGAGAGACAGACTCCTTGTGTGTTTACTGCTCTGTCCTCATGTTCCAAGGGTATGTAAGCCTTACCTCTGCACAGGCATCTTCCACTGTTTAGTAGTCTGGGCAGGGAGGGGAGTGGATGGATGGAGGGGAGGAAGAAAAAAAGATGGTCTAGTGTATGGTAGAAGAGGTTCCACAAAGGAACTTGCTGCTAGCGTAGCCAGAAATGAATTGTTATTCCAGTGTAATCATGGCCAGAAATATCATTTCCTAGACAAGTTTCAACTTAGGTAGTTATTTCTTTAGGAAGACAGACTAGCATTCAGTAATAATCACATCTTTAAAACCAGTGATTTTAGTACCTTCTTAAGAAATGTAGTATTTCTGACCTATGCTTTTTGAGGTGAAATTTTGGAAGTCCAGTGCTAAGATGAACTTGCTTTGTTTCTGTCCTCTTCCTCCTCACTAGCCCCAAATGTCACACACCTGAAAGCACTTGGATATCTTTTCCCTCATTGTCTCACACGTGAAGCATCAGAGTAAGGATTTTGATACATGTCTCTTCTGAAGCAGACTGTTGTGGATCTCAGAATACACTGCTTTTCATTCTAAATGGGATTTCCCTAAATGTAAAAGAAGTTTTTTGGCCAAATTAATAAAATTTTGAAAGAAATCTGCGTGGGATACCATATTCTATATTGATGCCAGGCCAATAGAGCAGGCTGAGTTTCTTTGGATGAAGGTGATCCTGGCAGAGGCTGCCTTTGACATTAACTTATTAGGTGAGAAGAGGACACAAGAGAAATGTGCAGTTCTTCCCTGTTGTATTTGCCATCATTGGATCTTCACATTAATTCTTGGTTGTAGTCAGCGTTGTATCTTTCTGCCAAAGTAATGCTTCATATAAGAAGAGTTAGAGGGCTGCTGTCTACAAGGGAGGCTGCAGTAAAGATTTATTTTGCAATATGATACTTAACATCCTTAATACATACTTAATATTTCCTTTTAGCATTAACTTATTTCAGGAAAAACAGTTCTGCAGCAACTCAAGTAGATTTTATTATACCCATCTTGGCTTTCAAACACATGTTTGAGAGAGTCTCCATTTCTCTGTCAGGAAATACAGTAATTAAGGCAGAACTATTTATTTTCATGTCCAATTTCACTTTATTATTCAGGCCGTCTTTTTTTTCTTTTCGTTTTTTGTTTCCATCCTGTCAAACACTTAGCTCCAACAATCACTGAAGGGACTGAAAGGACAGCGGATCTTTGTTCTTTCTGCAACTAATTTTGTTAGCAGACAACAGAAACCTTCCCTCTCAAGAAATCTTGCAGGAGGATTTCTGTCTTCTTTTTGTGCTCTAGTGCTAAGCAGCCATTCCTCTTGCATTGCTGGTTATCCTGGATTTGCTTTGGAGAAGAAAAAAATGCACTACCCCCCTAGCCCTTCCTGTTTTCTTTGTTAACTATGTACTGAAATTTGAAAGACTCAGAAAAATTCCTCATGATGGATGGAGGGTCTTCATTAAAATTCAACTTATTTAAGAGAACGGGGACTTAGTATCTGCAATGACAGCAGCAGATGATTCAAATACAGTTCAAATTCAGTTGTTTGGAGTGTGCAACTAAAGATGTAGCTGGCTGATCAAATTAGACAATGTTTTTTTGCTTACATTTCAGGCAGCAGTTTCACTTATTCACAGAACACATAAAATAGCTAGTTTAAACAGACAGAATCTTCAAAGTTTAGGAAGGTACGCTTTTGTTTAGGGATGCAAACTACTATCCAAGTCCAACAATATGTGAAGCACCAAGAAATTTGATAGAAGTTAACGCATTCTCCAAGATCTAAAATTAAGCTGGTTATTTCTGTACTAGCATATGGATTTAGGGGAAATATGTGGACCTCTTAAGGCCAGCATGAAGAAATCAGTATTTCTCCACAAACTTGTTCACCAGAAATGTGTGACAATGTAATTGTATACAAAGTTTATTTACTGTGTTTAGAAAAAAAACCCAATGTTTTTTCTAAACGTCTGTTTTCTCTCCAATTACTTTGCACATAGCATCATCCTGAAAATTTACTTTTTTTATCCATATGTGGCATATAGAAGCTAGACAGATGTTCAGATTTAATGAATTGGGCCCTTTAGTAAAAACTCTTGAGGACAAAGTGTCCTAAAAAGGAACCTTGATAACTGATTTGCCAAAACAATATTTACAAGACTTTTATTCCCAGTAAGGAGCTAATGATAACTGTTTCCTGGGAAAATAATTTTGGTCTGTTTCAATTCAGTTCAATGCAATATACAACACATGCATTGAAGTAACACATGATCAGTGTCTTCAGAACTGCAGATTTACACTGCAAAGGATTTGGTCTTGGACATGACTGCCAGAAGTGTACACAAAAAGTTGAGAATTAGTAGGAATACCTGTAAATTTTTGCCAGTTTTACATGTGCAGCAGAATGCATCCCAAAGATGAAGACATGTTTATTGGATGTAAGCATTTAGGAGAGCACTACCATGGTTGTGGGCATGAAAGCAGAAGTCTGGGGTATCTGGTAGAGTTGAGATGAGGGAGGAGGGAATGAAAATCTTCAGCTTCGTTGATGGGCTAAAGACAACTGCACAACTTATTTCCCATTCACTGCCTAGCCTTCATGTCTTAAGATCGTTAGGGGGGGGCAGGTTGAGGTGTCCTACCATAACAGGAAGCATACAAATATTGAAAAATAAAATCTATAGTTAATAACACATTAAGGAGAAAGAAAAACATTAGTGGTAAATGAGAGCAGAAGATAAACTTCTTTATGTGTACATGAAAAAATGTTGTTGTGCTTTAATATTTACATGGCTAGATTGCTTGGCCTGAAAAGCTGTGTTATAAGCTAGCAAGAGTCTGAGGTATTCCAGATGTTGTGGACTACCAATGCTTTCTGAGTAGGCCTGTAGTTTATGCATGAATCATGTGTTAGGAGGCAATAGGCAAAAAATCCATCTTTTCTTCTACATGTCCACCCCCTAGCTGCCTCTGAAAGGCACATCATCCAGAAAAGGAAGGTTAAAGAAAATGTACCCCCCCTAATGAACAGCAGTGGGGAACTTGTATCAACTGATGAGGAGAAGGCAGAAGTTCTCAATAACTTCTTTGCCTCCGTCTTCACTA
>JAOQGH010000019.1:59866040-59954209 GCA_025769975.1 Gallinago jamesoni | reverse complement strand
CACACAGCAGCCCACGACAAACCAATAATCTTGGGCACTAGAGCATGCCCTGAAGAACCATGTCGATATGTTTCTTATTTTGCTCCATTGTCAATATCTATCACCCAGAATACTAGTAATAAGGAAAATAAAACAGAGAAGGTAGCTCAAACTTTTGATGATGTGAGGATGCATTGTGTCTGATGATGACACTTATTCATTTCAGGAGCCTGTTGCTTTGTTGTACTGCTTTTTGTTTAGTGCTCTGGTAGATGTACAATAGCTTGAAACAGTCAGTAAGGTAACTGTGAAGATGAACAGATTTGTGTAAATAAATGTGATTTTGTGCACCTCACATAAAATCCAGAGAAGTACTCTGCTGTTACTGAAGGGAAACAAATGAATAATGTATAAACACCTCCATTAAGTAAAAAAAAAAAAAAATTGCACCCTAAGGGAAAAAATACTCTAAGCTGTACTTAACTGTAAAAAGATGTATTATACAATTGAAAGGCTCTGGGCTCTTAAATAATGACAAAACTGATAGAGGAAGGTGGTAAGTGTTCTAGGGGATGAGGAAAATAATGCTGAGCACCTTTGTGTCCTGTGAGCCATGTTCCCATCTCCTCACTAACAAAATCTGTCAGTATGAGTAGTACTGCTATTTGCTTGCCTTCTCGAAAAAAAGAAGTGTAATGATTGATCTGTAGCTAAGAGCAAATGAATTATAATTGCAAGTTTGTATAATGACTTCATCTATAGATGCTGGAAGTCTGGTGTCCTGCTTTTCTGTCATGGTCTGCCAAGAAGTAAATATTGCTCCACTCTGTGTCTGTCGACCAAACTGAGGCATGGGAGGGGGCACACCCTCTGTAGAGGGGAGCGTTTTCAGATAAATTAACTTTTTCATTGAGGACAGATTATTTAATGAAGAGGCGCTGTTCTCCTTCATGATGTAGAAACTGAGGGAGAATTCTGCTGAATTGCAAATGAGTATGTGTCTGAAAGCTGTCCAGTGCAAGTACAAACCGACATTAATTAATTTGTAGGAAAATGCTAGTCTTACACGTGCTGCAAAACAAGTGTTGAGCCAACATTTCCGGGAATACCCCAGTCATGTGCCCTTACCAGTATACTGCAGAACCACTTTTTCACCATAGATACATTTGAAAGGCTTTAATTTCTATTATTTTGTTTTGTCCTTGTTCCCATACAGACCAAAATCACATGTTAGAAGCTGATGTGGTGTTGAACTATTTCCCCCTGTCCTCAAGACTTCTGCAGTTAGATGGCTTCCCATCTCTCCGGGACTGCATCATCAAGGTGGCAGGCTCTCTGTGCCATCATAGAAACATAGAATCATCTAGGTTGGAAGGCACCTTAAAGATCATCTAGTCCAACCATCAACATAACTCTGACAAAAAAAAAAAAAAAAAGAAGAAATAAGAAATAAAAATCACTAAACCATGTTCCTGAGGACCATGTCAACCTGCCTAAACACCAACACCTCCAGGGACGGTGCCTTAACCACTTCCCTGGACAGCCTATTCCAATGTTTGATGACCTTTTCAGTGAAGAAATGTTTCCTAATATACAATCTAAACCTCCCCTGGCGTAACTTGAGCCCATTTCCCCTTGTCCTATCTCTTGTGATTTAGGAGACGAGACCAACGCCCCTCATGCTGGGGAGCCACACAACAGCCACTGCTTTTGATTTTATTTTCCTTGATGGATGACATTTTGTAGAATCTGCAATAGTGGTGGAGTTCCATTCTGTCCTCTTGGGGGATAGACATGCAGCCAAATACCTTCTTTCCTTTGGAAGATGTAAGAGGTCGTGAAGACCTAATGTGCAAATACACAAGATTTTTACGGGACTTAAGAGACTGTTAATGCTAGCTGAGGAGATGAATTTATGTAGTGAGAGATGTGTGCTAATCTTACAACAAGGACAGTTAAATCTTCAATTACAATTATTAAGTATTAATTCTTGACTGATTGATATATGTGTATGTATATAAGTATATATAAAACCTGAAGTTTGAGTGCACCGTTCTCCATTAATTTTTACTTATTTTCTCTCTGTGTCAGGGCACAGCTGCATTCTCTTTGCTTATAGTACATTAAAGCCCATAACTGATGATACCCACACAGGATGCCAGTTATTTGATGTTCTAATATTCTCCTCCTGGAATGACATGACTTTCTCAGAAGTTAGCAACAATTGGTTAAAAATCCACTGGGAGGATTTCTAGTTAGTAAGTGGGCAGTAGCTGCTGCTGAAGTTAACCCTTTACAACTTGTGGAATTGAGAGTCCCTTTGAGAGAGGAGTGAAGGAGGAGTTCAGTTGCAGAGCGCTGATAGCAGTTGTGTTAAAGAAACTCCCAGCAGAGCTGAGAGTGGATACTGTTGTTCACTAGGAACTGAACAGACTATCTAATAGATATAGTAATAGTAATATAGTAAATTATTAGTACATTATAGAGTATTATATCTGTAATATATAGAATCTATATATTATAGAAAAGTAAATATATTCATAGTTGAAAGGCTGTAGCTGCTACAGATAACACAGCACGGGGTCACAGCATCTAACCAAAAGGTAAGATGGAGTATTTACTTCTTCTGATCCAGTTAAACCACTAAGGGCTTTGTCTAAAGTATTTTGAAATCTATTTGAAAGGTTGTCATTAATCTAGTCTGACTTTGTTTCCATAATATTTGGTTTTAATTAATTACTTCTTAAATCTTTCTGTAATTCTGTCTCCTGTCCATTCCCTGTTATGGTCATGCTGGATATTTTTCCTCTGGTTGTCATTGCTATGGAACTGGGAGGAACTGGCTGAAGTTAGATGACTGTAAATTTTCTGTAGTCTAATGAATTTTGAACTTTCTTGGCTGGGAGGACAAGTGAGTTGTTGAGTAACAAAAACATGACTCCAGATCCGTTGATGTGTCACTGGTACCCATGCTAGGCTTCTATGTCAAAATAAATCAGAAAATTCTGCATGGACTTTTTTTTTTTTTTTTTCCCAAACCACAGTGCTCATCTCTTGCATCTCTTGTAATTTCTTGTAATTCAAGGAACACTGAAATAATGTAAATCTGAAAGAAGGGAGAAGCATAACATTTCTACTACTTTTAGAGTGTAGTATAGTTGAGAACAGTGATGTTGCATAAATATTTCAGCAGCAAATCCCCATGTGACACTTTTTTAGTGACTGGTTAATGCCCAAATGGTTTCATGTTACAAAATACCTCTGAAATTGTTGAACCTCTTGTAAAAGAAATCACTTATAGCATTTTACATATCATTAAATTCTTGCAAAGTTTTAAAAGCGAAAAGTAAACAGCAATAACACTGCTGGTTTAGCTTTTTTCCTTTGTTTAATGTACAACCAAGTATTCTTCTAGCCTTTCTTGTTTGTGTGTCTACTACAAAAATTTCTATACTATGCCCCTTTGTTTTGCTCTGGGATTTTAGAGATACCCTATTTAACTGAGGGGAAATGAGGTTAAAAAATAATTTTAATTATATATTAGAACCAGGGCTCTCAAAAGAGTTTGGGTGCCACTCAACTTGTATTTTATGTTCCTCCTCCCAAGGTAGTCAAGCCATCTAGTGGAATACTCCGATCTGGATTTGGTATCCAAAGCATCTTGGAAAATCACAGGGAGGACTGACTCATCATACAAAGATGGTATAATGGGCCAGCTTGTTTTGAGGGCCAGCTGGGAAGGGTGGTTAGAAGAAAAATGCCCAGATACATACAGATGAGTAGGTAAATTGGGGTGGAGGGAAAGGATTCAGGCATTTAATAAGTACTTCTTCCTAATTCCTTGGGTGCATCACACCACTCCTTTTGGAGTTAAGCTTCTTGCTGTGTTTGATTGCCTCTTAAATCACAGCCAAAGAAAAGACCCCTTACTTCCTACTTCATTGATAATAAGACAACAGATACTCAAATTTTTCTATAAGAAACAGGGCTAAGATAGTAATGCCCTTAATCTCTGTTTAACAACTCAGTTTTTGTAACTGTTCTGTACATGTTCATGTCAAAACGATTTTAACCTTGATCAGACTAAGCTCTCTATAACCATCACTCAAATTCCATATGGCTTAACTTCAGCCAGCTTCCTAGATGTGACCCATGTGGCATCTATACTTAGTAAAAACAATTTTAACATTGTCGTCTTCCTGTTTGCTTATTGAAGTATATGGAACATAACATTCAATAAAAATATAAACACATCATTCATTATTAAAGTCAGCACTCTTTGGTAGAATTTTAAGCATTCATCTCTGTGATCTTTTAAGCTAATCTGTTTTCCTGAAGCAACAAAATGCACAATATGGCATATTCTCTTTGCTGATTCAGGTAAATACCTGTATTTCTTTACTATGGGAATGTTTCATAAGAAAGTTTCTAATTGCAGTATTGAAATCTGGAGTTTAAGCATCAGTTTCTGTTAAAATAATCTTCACTCGGTATCTAGGATTGCAACGGAAAGGTGGCTTCCATAATCTGATGGGACAGATTCCAAGATGGCACATGCCTGGTGCCCCTCAGGGCTGCAACAAGGCTAGAAGAAGCAGTAGCCACCAGGCCAGCAGGCTGGCCAGGTACTGCCAGCTACAGTCAGGGAGCAGCACCGCCTGTCCAGGCACCATAGGAACACCCACCAGGCAGAAGTTTCTGCTCCAGAGCTCTGCTGGCTGGTGGCATACATTTTGGTAGTGTTCCTTTGCAGGATATTATTGTGTTCAAATACAGTGCTTGGACAAGTGAACAGCAATCGAACTGGGTGTTGGCACAGATCAGTGTTTATTTTCCTCATAAAGCCAAAAGTATTGGTAACCTGTTGTGCTGGAGATGCTATTACTGTTTCTGAATGCCAGAGGGGCAATGCAGCTCCAAGAAAGCAAATGCACCAAACTTGGTAGGGCAACCTGTGAAACTGCCCGTCTTCACTGCTGGCTCCCTGTGGGATTAGTCTCCAAAGTGCAGAACCATTCCATTATTTCTGGAAAAAAAAACAAACAAACAAAACCAAATTGTTCATTCTTTCTGTTATAACTTTTTTCTTCCTCTTTTAAAAGTACTATAGGCTTTTTTCTTCCCCCTTTCTTTCCCACAAAACCAAGGTGGGGGATAGAAAAAGCCTAGGACTAGTTTCACAACAGGCATTTAAAAATGGCATCAGTTCTCAAAATGTTTCTGGCTCTTGAATCATTGAGCTGCTCTCTGTCTGGTTTACCTCCAAATCCCACTAGAAACAGCTTCTTTTTTTTTTAACATTACACTTGCATGGTGTTGCCTGATGTAAAAGTTCAGACTGTCTCTGACTCCAAAGAGGAAGGAGCAAAGCATCACATTACCAAGGCTTCCCCTCATATAATAAGTCAAAAAAGAGGTTGTAGGGAAAAATGTACCTAATACTTTCTGTGGGAATCTGACACCAGCCTTCCTGTTTTCTTGGGGAAAGCATCCTGTCACAGGAAGGATGAAGCTGATGGATGGGTAGTCATTACAGCATGCACCTGGAAAGGAGCAGGAGAAGAAATATGCGTGACAGTTTTTGCTCTAATAAGTATCTTTATATTTGAGTCATCTGAGCACATACAGAAAATTAGACAGCTGAATCAAACCACCCTGCAGAAATTAAAGAACATTTTTTTTTATTATGAGTGTGATTGCTACCCTGTTATTAGGTTAATTCAAATGTTCCCCCACGCTCCATCCCTCACCGCTCCCCTCCCCCCAAAGAAAAAAAGAAAAAAAAAGAAAAGGAAATGTCTTCTTTTTTGGCAGGAGAACCAAACTTCAAGTATATTTACAGGTGTGGATGATGTACATTCAGAAATCAAATCTCAGGAAAAAGTAGTATTCCCTATAGATCATTTTGGATAGATAACTTTACTGTTCTCAGTGACTTTCTCTCCATGGCAGAGTTATATAGCAGAAATGAATTTATTTGCCATCAAGATTTTTTGACAGTCATCTTGCAAATTACTTGGAGCAATAATACACACACAGCTTCAGGGTAGCTTCTGGCTCTAAGTGAATGAGACAGAGCAGGGGGATGGTACTTCATTCACAAGATGGAAATCACCACATCCTTTACTGGGCTCCTTTGTGCAGTTGCCTTGTACCCAGCCTTGGTACTCAGCCTATTTGTCCTACACTCAGCTGAACTGAGCCAGAACTATTCAAACAACTGAAACAACTTGTGAAGCAGTGCAAGGTGAGCTATGCTATAGCTTCTTCCAAGGCAAATAGCTTCAGTCAAGGTGGATGGAAGTTCATATCCTGAATCAATCATTCAAATGCCATCAGCTAGTGTCTGGCCATTTCATACACATATAAGAGGTGTTTTCTACACTAACTTAGAAGGTTACAAAAGGCCTCTGCATCTGACAATGTCTTTTTTACATCTACTAGGCAAAGATCAAAATGGGGGGAGGGTGAAGAAAGCTTTTTAAAAAAGAGAGAGACTTTGCCAAGCTGCTTGTCATTTAGAAAAAGATTAATGGATAAATGTCATGGAAACAAGCTGTTCCTACTGAATAAAACCAATAGCGTTCTTCATATTTCTTCTTTCTTAATCTTTTAAATGCAGAGGAAAAAGAAGGCAAATGTTAAGCAGCTAAAAGCAAATATTTTCTATGATAGCAGTATAGCTGTCTGTATTTTCTTTGTCTAGTCCTCTTCGAATATTGCATGCTACAGCTGGAGATCTGAGAGCAGAAAGCTGGCAAGGGAAGTAGATGTTCAATGAAATTCACTGATTTTTTTTAGAGTTGGAAGGGACCTCTAGAGATCACCTAGTCCAACTCCCCTGCTGAAGCAGGGTTGCCTAGAGCACGTTAGAGCACGTTACACAGGACTGCATCCAGGTGGGTCTTGAAAATCTCCAGAGAAGGGGACTCCATGACCTCCCTGGGCAGCCTGTTCCAGGGCTCTGTCACCCTCACTGTGAAGAAGCTTTTTCTCATACTTGAGTGGATCCTCCTATGTTCTAACTTGTGCCCGTTGCCCCTCGTCCTTGGTGGGCTACCAACAGATGACCTCATACTGCCACCAGACACGAGACTGTGTCTACATTGTCTACAGAGATGGTCCATGTCTTTTCCATGGCAGATGTGGATGCAACCTCCAAAGGACAATTCAGATCAATCCATTGACCACTAATAGGGAGGCCAGGCTGTGCCAGCTGAGAATAAAACTCTTTCTCTGTCCTTTTTCTACCTCTCTGAAATTTGTTTCAAAATTTATTTGGAAAGCCAACCCGCTACTTCCCCATCTCTCTCCTGTTTCCTTTCTGCTGAAAAAAAGTATCTGCAATTCTGGAAATGTACATATTTCATGCTGCTATATGACAGCAATTGCTTCAAATTGAAAATAAATATAGCCAAATCACTAGAACCATTTTATAGGCTGGAGAAAACAGGGTGGCAAGGCAGGAATTGTAATCCTGAATATGGGAGCTCTGGAACAGCAGTTTATTTCTTACGTACAATTTTTATCTTTCTTTTCATGCACTTGATAACTGAAATAAGTATGACCTAATTTCCTACCACTGCACTTTCAATACTTGATTAGCTTCCTCCATATGTAGATTGTAACTTAAAAGTCTGAAAGAGCAGGAACGCTTTCAGCTATTCCTGCATTATCTTCTGAAGTAGCTTGGGAAGTCATCAGAAAGTTTCTTCTCTCCAGACCTGACTAGGGATGATATGCTGAGCAGCCAGTCAAAGGTGTTACAGCACCTGCTGACCAGGTGAATTCAACGGGCATAGACATCTCCTGGCATGTCTGTGGAAATGGCCTAGCAGCAGTGCCACCTGAGCCCCCTGAAGTCAATACACTCCTCAGAGGGTCTTGAGAGCAGCAGCAGGAGGTGCTTTCAAAGCGTATTAAAACCACAGATAATACAATGCCTTTGATTCACCGTTATTAGCCAAACTGACTGAAATCTCTGTTTCAAAGGAAGCTGACAAAGCTAGGTGGCTTGCTAGCACATTTCAGCCTTGGGACTGTCTTCGGAACTCACGTGCTCAGGAGTAAACCTGCAGGTCTTTTGTCTCACCACACACAGCATAAGTGAGACTCTGAACTTCAGCCAATGTAGATATCAAGAAGGGCTAACTGACGTCTCTTTGGACTGCTTTTCCCCCCCTCTCTCATTATTTTGGAAGTAGACTGCTGCTTAACTACTTAGAAGCTAAGCTCCTAAATCTCGCTGCCCAGCCAGAACACCTTGCTAAGTGTATTCCCGTTGAATCTTGGTAACTGCTGCTGGTGGAGTGCTGTTGGCTTCGATCTCGAAAGCAGGGAGTTGCCTGAAAGTGTCCTGCTGAGTGGCGCAGCGTTGCCCTGCGCTCGCAGTGGCGCAGCAGACCTCATGCTCTCCTCACAGAAGTGGCGCAGCCAGACAGAACGAGTGAGGTTCTTGTCACGCTTGAGATGTGATAGGAAAAAGCATTTTTTTCAGTCCATACAACCATTTGAGAAATATCAGGATGTGGTGGTACTGTGACACGGGAGGAAGAACCGAGGGAGTCCATGGTAACCCCCCAGGTTACACACTGCTGCCTTGCTGAGGAGGCCATGGCCGTCTTCAGGTTGGGTCTTGTTACCTGCTCTCTCCAGTTACGTGCACCGGACCAGTGGCCACTCAAGTGCTCTGGGGCCCACCTCACCTCTCTGATCAATACTGGTGGCACTGTACTGGAGGTGCACAGGGGCAGCCACAGTTCCCAGTGCTCAGCACATGCTGGAGGAAAACACACAGACCAAAGGGTTGAGGTGGGCAGGAGCAATGGAGGGGCCATGAGTGGCAGGCACTCTTGAGAGACTTTCTAACCAAAATGTGTCTGTCTGTGTTGGTGATAAATAGAGTCTGCAAAAAGAAAATCTTTCAAGCTCTGATTGTTGCTGCAACGTTACCCATTGTGCCACAGCTATTTGAAACTGCGGGTTAAGTTTAGGAGTGAGTCTTAGAACAGATTTCTTGTTCTCCTACACACCTCAGGTTCATGTGCCATTGGACATTTCTTACTTCTCCAGCAGGAATGTGGGCTCAGATGCTTTGGAAAGGCAGAGCACTGCCACACTTCATTTTGCAGAGATTTGTGCTACTCAGCACATTTTATATTTTGGGGTTTTTTTGAAAGGGCAATTCTAAGTGTGCACAACTGCTCCTGAGGTATTTTTTTACTTAATTTTTTTGCATGAGAACACTTGAAACCTCACCTCTTGCAATTTTTCTGGAGGCTAGGTCCCTGACTCTAGAGACAGTAATTTAGCACAAGCTCTTTCAGGTTTTCTTCTCATTTCTATTACAGAGTTCAGAGGTCTTTGCTTTATTTCTGTGTGATAAGCAGCCCTCATACTCCTGAAATAGTTCAACAACTTCCCCATATAAGGTGATAGATAGTATTAAGCATTTTGTCCCTGTTGTTCCTTACCAGGAAATATTATTGCACAGTCTTTTACTTTTCATCAATACCCATGACTTTCAGACGTGGAGTGAGGTTTCACTTAAACCTTTTCTAAACTCTGAAGCCTGTAGCTGGTCAATTCACCTACTTGAACATTTTCTTTTAACTTTGTTATTATTTCTGGTGCCATATGATGTTTGGCCATTCATCTGGACTGGAGGTGCTCTTTTGCTCAGAGACCAGCACTGTTGTAACCACATAGGAGAACAGGTGGTTCATCTTCAGACTCAAGATACTTGGAAATACACATTTGGAATGAAACAAGAGGTCAGAATAGACATCGTTTTAAAGTAGAACCTTTTACTCTAACTAAAAGCTTGTTGTTTGCTTCACGTATAATAGAAAACAGTCTGGATTCTACTAAATATTTGAAGATACTAATGGGTTTAAATTAATCTGAATGCAAAGGAAGTCAGCATAAAGCATTTTATGCTTCACTTCTCCATCTGATTTTGTTACTTGCCATGTTAGATTGCAACAGGTTCATGTTTGTGGCTTATGGTTTTTCTTGCACTGAAATTGTGTTGAGTATCCTCCATTTACACAGAGAGGCTTTGAAGTCTTCTGTAGGAGAATCTTCTCAATATAAAAGCCTGAAAATTGTTGACCTAATGGAGCTTCAACTGCATCACTGTAACAAAGTCTAATATACAGCCATATGGCCATGCTAATTCTGGCAGCTGCTTGCGTTTTAGCTTTCCCAGAGCCTGTCTAATGCCCCAACCCAGGCTGTGCTGCACCTGCTCCATCCATGTGCTCTACTGCCCAGCTGCGAGCAATTCCTGGTAGGGTCAAGTGTCTGCATGCAGCTTGGTGCTATGCTAAGCCCGAGGTCTTGGGCAGCGTTCCATAAAGTTACACAGTGCTCCTCTCCTCTCCTGTTTATTGCCATCGTCTTCCTCATCAGGCTGCTCTTGAGATGGGGCTTACCTGCTCAGCACTGTGCTCAGTCTGCAGTGAGTGGAAATCCTGCGGCTTCTGGACCAGAGTTGATATGCAGATGGTGAGGCACTCAGGCAGGTCCGAGCCATACCTGTGCACACTTGACTGCAAAGTGTCTCCTAAGCATCTCTTTCTTTTTATTCCCTCAGTCACAGAGCAGGCAAAGATCTTTACCAATAACCCTTACAAGGTTTGGAGAAGAAAAGGCTGACAAACGTTGTAGCTCAGTCTGTAGGTATGCTGATGCAGGAGTAGGTTTCTGGAAGTGGGAAACAGGAGTGTTCTCTCTTTCTTCTCTTCCCCTCTGTATTTGGCTGCCTCTCACCACTTAATAACTACTTTGAGAAGGGTGGATGAAAAAGGCAAAAGGAATTTTAGGACTTTCTTTTAGAAAAAGAAACAGTATGAGCTACAAAAAATTTGGCAGATGGAAAGAAGATACTTATCAATGAGAAAGCCTTTTTTCCTTAGATAAAACTTAAGAATTTTTCATAACTTTTAGTCAGGGGAAAACAGCTTTCAAACAATTTCCATTTATAGCACTGACATAAGCAATAGGTTTTATTCTAAATATTAGATGCTCATATTTAAATCATTTATTCTTTTATGCTTTTATATGTTTTTAGTGTGCAGTATACCAGCTTGAAGATCCACATGACCTGACATGGAAAGAGTCTTACAAACTGAGCAGCAGTAGCCCAGTGTGCCTGTTACCTATCTTTGACCTCTACAGATGACAGTGACTCAGACACAGTCTGGTGAGCCATGGTTTTTAAATAGCTCACAAGGACTTCCAGGAGGTGTTCAGAGCTCCTAAACTGTATGCTTAACTTTAGATATTGAAGCTCCTTCCACATCAGATCCATCTTTATGGAGCAACAGGAGGTAAAGAAAGGCTGTGTTGTGCTGTCTGGAAAGATCTGCAGGCTTACACTAAATAATGATTTGCAGAATTAAAAACTGCAGAGTATTTCCAAATATAAAATCTGTGAATCTATTATTCTGGTCCTGCAAAAACTCCAATGTAACTAAAAAAATACTATTTAAATCAACATACTTAGTTTTAAGCATGGTGGAGAGACTTATTTGTGATCTTGCATTTTAGTCCTTACAGGCAAAGTATCTTTGCTAAGTGTCATTAAAAATGCAGGGATTAGCAACAAGACTCCAAAGTAACTGATAAATGGAATCACTGTCTGGAATGCAGTGAAAAGGGAGAGTTCAATAGCAACTGAAAGCTGAATTTTCCTATCGGTGACACCAAAGCAAGAGGTGCACGAAGTTTTTGAACTGCAACATGGTAATACCCCATACACTTCGAGGAAGATTCCTTGTTGTTTGTAAACAATCTTTCAAAGAAAAATCCACATTCTACTACACAAGCAGTTTCAGAGATCCATCATAATGCTACTTTTGGTGAGCTCATATGCTGAACACAGTGAGGAAGCTTAAGTTTTGGAAATAATAAATCAGTAATGGAAACTGTAATACTACAAAACTCAAACAAGGAAAGATTAAAAGGAGTTAAGAAAATAAAACCCATATTTCTTTGTGCTCTCCTGAACATAAGCTTGTGTTTGTTTTTTTCTTGGACTGGATTCGCATGTAACGCTTAAGTGCTTCTCAAAACTAGTTATTAGAATAAAAGAATCATCAGTGCCAAAACCACAGATTAAATATTTGTAGTGAGCATTAGAGTGAATTAAGAAGTTGAACTGGAGTATTCCATGGTGTCATCATTTGTTGTTTGTTTTAAAAACAAAGAAAAAGGAATCCAAAAGAATGTGGCAGATTGTTACAGAACTCTGTTGATGGGGATAATCCTGGTACGTCTCACAGCCCTGCTTGCATAAAGCTCCTGCAAGAATTTAGTAGCTTCACCTCCCTGAGTCCTACTGTGCAAAAGAAATTGAGAGGTTGCACAGTTTCTCTTTTGCACCAGAATAAACCAGCTCAATACTTATAGCTAGATCTTAATTCAAATTTAACTCCTGCAGATTGGCAAGAATTTTCCACATGGAGCTACAGTTCTCTAAAAACCCAGTTGTACAATCTTACAAATATAAAAAAGATGTTGTGAATAACGAAAGAGACAGTTCAAGCTGACAAGACAAAAAGGACTGTATTCAAGCTACAGCAAGTGTATTTCACATTCAATGACAGGAAAAATATTCTAAATTATACACAAAAAATGGGAGAACAGACAAACAAAAATCTTCAAAAAAGAATTCAGAAACTTGACTACTAAATTCCAATATTATTAATCACTACTGCTAATCCTGCCAACAGTGTAAAGCGAGTGGCCTCATGACCACGCAAAATCTCATCTAGTTTAGGACTGGGCTAGCACAGTTTTAGCACAATATAATATCCACCTTTTCCTTTGGAAATGAACTTCATAAAAACAAAAGCAGGACTGCAAATACTGTGCATACTGCTTATTATTTCCAGTCACAAAATACCACAGTCTGTAAACAAGGCACTCCAAAGACATGTAACTGTCCTGCTCATCCAGAGGGGAAAATGCTGCAAAGTCATCATCTTTCTCAAGCACATAAAAAGTGTTGGAGAAACTCTTGACCTTTTCACAAACAAGCAATGCCTCTGGATGTAACATATTCATCAGTTACATATTTTGTATCCCCAAAAAAGGCAGACCCTTTATTTTAAATAGGCCTAAAGCGTCTGCTGTTTTTCAGATTATGTATTTGGTTTGGGAAACTTCAGGTGCTGGGGAGAACAGCTCTTCTGTCTTGTCCAGCATGGCTCTGCCCTGACTTTCTGCATTACTATCTTCCCTGCCTGGCACTACTGACCAAAACTCACAGTGTCTCACGGAGCCATCGGCATTTCCTTCAATGTACACGTTAGTTAGTTCCAGGCAGACATAGTATTCCTTGGAAACAGCCAGCCATGCCTGCTTGTTATACTTAGCTATAGTGTCACCGTTGTCTGTAAACTGGGAGGGAGACAGGACTAGTATATTTCATAAATAGCAAGTACTACAAAATATTTCATAAAGTCAAATAATTTCCTGTTTATAATTAGGAACTGTGAATGCAAGTTGCATGTGCTGAGCATTGAAGTTTACCTAGTTTTGCTACTCTGGAATATAAACCAGGAGAAAAGTCAGCCAGAACGTTTTCAGAAACGTGTACACTATGCTTTGTGTATCTTTTTTTAAGAAAGCAAGAGACCTTATTATTTGTGCATGAGAGTACTACAGATCCCCAACTGCCGTAACTCCAGTCTACAGCAGGTTTTTTTACAAGTTTTTGGAAATATTGCTAAAAGTGTCTTGCTAAGCTTGACTGCATAGCAGAAACCATAAGGATTACCCAAATGTAATGTATACAGAACACTGTGCTGCCATCACGCGATTGTGTATACTATAACTATACTATAACTCTGAGTGCAGTCATTCACTCCAGAAACATTAAACACAAAAAAGGGAGTGGAGAAAGTAGCAACCTAACATTTTCAAAATTCAAATAGCATTAATGGGAGACTTCCAGCTTTAAAGTGATGCTTCTGTCTGGACATACTTACCTGGCATAATTATGAGACTCTGAATAAATGAACAGGACTTTACCTGTGCTTTTTGCATGCCAGTAGCTTTACAAATAGTCAGTTTAAAAGATCTTTGCCATGGGCATTGCATAAATAATTTTATATACATAAGTATATATGTATATATATTATCTATGTGTGTGTGTACAAATGCATGTTAAACAAAAGCCCTAAGAAGATTTAAAAAACCCATAGCATACTTCATAACTTATTTTCTAGGATAAACTATATTTCTAATTAATAACTTCAGAAATCGAAGCTCTCAGTGACCTTTTAAAATGACTATACATATACAGCACACTGTCAGATGAATATTGATTTTTTTCCCCCTCCACTGCAAGCAAAGTTTAGAGAATTAGTTTTCATATTGAGAGATAATTAATAAGCTTCAATTTTGTTTCTTAAGAGTTTATAATTAGGCCTTTTGATTGTGAGCTTTTTTTTGAGTTGTTAAGTCCAAGTAACCAAGCAACTATGTGCAGAAATTAACCTTTTTTACATTATATACTGTAGTAGTAACGTTTTTTCGAAGTGCATGAATAAAAAGTTAGTGAAATTACAGGAGGAACAATCTAATATAGCAATAATAGGTGCATTCACTGTGCATCTGAGAGGAGGAGGGGGGAAAAAAAGAAAAGTTTTCACTCATTTTGGCCTAAAACGTGTTCAGGTTTCCAGGATTCTGACATCAGAACCCAGATAACACTGGTTAGAACCATAGGGCTTTACAATAAAAGCTAAAATATTGACCATATGATGGCAAAAAGTCTTTATTTTGTGGTTAACTTATTCTCTTCTAGCTACTCTCTGATGAAGTTGGTGGTGCTGTGGAGGATGATCTTCTTCTTGACAAGGATCGTGATCGTTCAGCACTGTAGGCAACATGCTTATCATAATTTTGTATCTGAGCCTCGAGGAAATCCCTCTGTTGCTGGCTGATTGTCTGGCTAATCAGTCCAGGGAGAGCTTGAATGCTACCAATTAATGTTTCCAGTTTAGTTTCCAGAGTAACGATTCTCTTCTCAAAATCTTCACTTCTTTCATTTAAGTCAGATATCATGTCATACATGATGTTTTGAGTCTGAAAGTAGAAGGATGGAAAAAAAGGTTTAGAGAGATCATACAAATATTCTAACAAACAGCACAACTCTACAAGGGTTTGTAAATGCTTTTGCACTTCACACACACAAACACACACACACAAAAGGATAGGAATATTATAACGATATCTAGTCTGGCGAAATAATTTTCATTGCAGATTCAGAATAAAGTTTCTACTAAATTTGCTGAGCAGAAATGTAATATATTTTGAGTAGCACTTTTGATGCCCAGGACTAAATGAATGTGACAGAATACAAGACCTATTTTGGAAGTTCAGGTATTTAGAAATGTACTGTCCCAAGCTTTGTGAACAGTCAGTTATGTAAACCACCAGGAGAGCAAAGCCTCCCGGGTTGTGTTCCATCCTTGGCTTTTCCATAATTCCTCCAGTTTTAAACATGCTCATTTTCTAAGCAGAACACAAATGTTGTTCATTTGCTTTCTCCTTAAACTGACCAGGTCCTATTGAACCGGTTGTACTAAGAGAAGCTGAGTGGATTGTTTTTGAAATGTATTGCAAGAAGTAAAAACTCAACTGCATGCTTCTCTGCTACTGCATTCCCCAATTTATCTGCCCTCTACAAAGCAGTGTTTGGTTACGGCAAGGATATAGGGTGTACTTCAAAATGGCATAGTGGTCAGTAAAGATATAATTGGAAATGCTATTTCATAAAGACTTGGAACTGGTTAAAAATAATGACTGAATTTCTCCCTCTGATAGATAGAGTTTTCAGATTAGATTTACACTAGAATCAAAATTGGATATAACTCAGGAGACAAACTGGCTGAAGTTTATAAAACATCCAAAGGGAATGAAAATTAATTGAATGTCTGAATGCCTGAAGTGTAAAGCACTTCAGTATCAGATGAGTGTCGATAACCCATTTCTCTGCCCCCTGTTTCAAGATGCTAGCATAATCCTTGTCAGTAGTCTACATTGAACAATATCTGCAAAGTCCATCAGTTGCCAGAAGCATTAGACTGTAGTGTATTTTCAGCAACTGAAGCTGTCAGGTGGTTCTCTGAAGCAAAAGGGGAATGAATGAACACTGAAGAGTTTAATCTTTGCTTCGATGCACTTTAAATTGAGGAGGGTTTTGAGGTACATGAAGAGGTGTACAAGAAACCGTTCAGAAAAGCCCATTAATGCCTCTAATGTAGCCTCAAATTAAGATCAAAGTAACTGCTAAATACCGAGGTCTAATGTGAAACCTGGAATGCTATCAACTTAGCCCTCTAACCCTCCAGTTATTACTCTGTATAAATGAAAAATTCCAGCAACAATACACAAGCAGTTTGCAACTGAATAGCCTCTTTCAGCTCATCTCAAATGGCTTAAAAAAGATTAACAAGGCCTTACAATACATCAGTAAAGTAGGCAGCTATTATTCATTATAAAAACTTTAAAAAATGTAGACCTAAATCTACTTGTCTAAAGTCACTGCTGCATAAGACAGCAGGGTCAGAAAACCAGAATCTCTAATTCCAGTCTGCATGAGACAGCCTGTGTGCTATGGTCCCTCACAGCACAGGCACTATTACTGGATGGGATCTCCTTACTACACAACACCACACTTCTACAGCCCACTCACAGCTCACCGTTCACCATGACCACTGCAGTCACTTCAGGAGCAATCAGGATCAACCTCTCAAATGTGAAATCTTTTTCAAATGTACAAAAAACAACTCCCAAAAAAATGGTGTATCCCAACTTTGGTGAAAGCCATACACAAGGTGCTCCACTCAGTAGGTGTTACCACAAAACACACACACATTCTCATTTTCTACAAATAACAAACTTCATAACAATATTTGTATGTATAACATATAACATTTTCACTTACAAACTCTTACTAACCTTTGCCAGGTCCACCAAAGTGTTGGCTTGATCATTCAGTTTCCTTTGTTCCATTTTTACGCTTCTCAATCTAAAAAGTGGAATTTTAAGTCAGATTTTTTTGTGTATGTGTTCACAGTAGGATTTCTGAAAAGCATGCACAAAACTTACAAGAGCAAGTAATTGCATGGACAATGCCTTGAGTACTTTGTGTAACGTCAGAATTGGTCATGTGCCTACTACAATGAGAAGCATGCTTCTTCAACACCGCAAAAAAGGAAAGAGCAAGGAAATGTGATGTCCTTGAGAATACCATTTGCCATGGTAAAAAGTTGAATTCAAAAAGGGAGATAACAATTTATCCAGACTATATGAAAGAAAGCCAAAACATTCCTCAAAGCCTCAGTATCGTGACAAGTAGATATAGGAAGAAACATAGAACAAGTAGGTTTTTGTCATTAATGTTGTAGCAATCAAGAATCTTCCCATGCCTACATGACTAGATACAGGTATTAGCCCTGTTCTGTCGGAAATGGATTGGGTTAGCAGGTGTTTGAACCTGATGGAAATACAGTGATAAGTGAGTTTCTCATTACTTTAAATAGAACTTCAATCTGACCAGCAGCTAAATAACCAGCATACTTGCCAATACATTTGATTTTCTTACATAATTTGTAAATCTAAATATGATTACTTTTTAAACTTACATTAGACATTCCTTTTCAATGTGCTACTTAAACTACTGCATTGAAAAACTATGAAAAAAGCAGCAAAGGTAAATTTTTCTCTTTGACGCCTACCTATCTGCACTATTATTAGTTATGCACATTCTTTAAAAAGATATATACATGACCGTTCTTATGTAAAACAAAGTCCATTATTTCAGATTAACTACTAGAGGAGTGGTTTGCAGATGGGATTTTCACAAATAAGCAATTTCTTCTTTAAGGACAAGTCATTTGTTCAACTCTTCCCAACACAGAAATGCTTGGACTTTCAATGACTTCCACGGTGGCTATTCTAACCAGGAAATAGCATGTTTCGAAAACAACATATCAATTTATAAACAGTGCATGATAAGATACCACGCAGTCTACTAGTACGTCAAGGGCCAACCCAGCTAACCATTGGGTTAGCTGTCAAATGAAAATAAGTTTGGCAGCATTTTGTGGCAAGTGGGTTGCTAATGCATACTGTACTTATTTCTCAGTGATAGTGTCACTTCGAAAGCTCATTTAAAGAAAGGCCTCTTGGAGGTATTCCAAAATCAGAAAGTTTCTGCTCGTATCCTTAGTTACCAAGTGTTTAATTTCATATCTAGGCTAATCATGAGAAAATAAGTTTTCAGGAGTGAAATATCTTTTAAAACACATGGAAATAACTCTGTTAAGGTAGAAATCAATTGTTTACATAAAATTGACATTCCCGTAGCTTGTTACTGGAATGCCACACACTCTTCTTCCCCTGGAGGCTTCCTTTAGAGTACAACATAAATGCAGACTGTAGGAAAGGTGCTTTCAGAGACTCTGAGCCGGAGCTATTCTAAAGCAAAAAATATGGAGGTGTTTCCAAGGTATGAAGTTATATCATTAAAGTCTCAGAACAGAATAACTACTCAAAGGTAAGCATGTAATGATTTGACTGGAGAATGATAACTCTAGTGTTTTGGTGAGCACCTTTCAAATAATTTGCACAATATGTGTTTACTGCTTTTGCAAAGATTCATTGATTCATCTGTTTGTCAGATAGTATTTTAATTTTGAAATGCCAGGAAATCCATTGTTATTGTAGCAATACAAGTACCAGCTGACACCAACATATTAATTCCTCACGGTAACCGACCCAATATTTACCACAGACTGTAAAAATGTATCTCTGGGTAGTGGCAAGTCTTTAGCTGCAGCAGCCGGATTTAAAGAAAACTGTCAGACTTTTGTTCCTAAATTCATCAAGAGAAAATATGAAACATCTTGATTTTATGAACTTCACTTATCACAGCAAAAGATCATGATTCTGGATCGTGTTTCCATGGCAGCAATCAGACCACTGAAGTTCACAAATAAAGACTCTTATTTTTTGCATGCAGACAGTGGTAAATTCTGCAAATTTAGAAAGGAACAGCTTATACAACTTACTTCCGAGCTCTATTTGCATTTTGTTGAAATAAAAAGACAAAACAAAAGAAAACAAACTGTAAAATATACTAAAACAACCAAATGAGCACAGTGGGCTCGATTCAGCAAGTGGGAAATCCTAAGGAGTTGCTACTTCTGTCAATCAGTAACTGCCTGAGGTGGAGTCTAACTCACTTGTATTCACGATGAAGGAACCTGCAATAGCTTCAAACCTTCCCATTAGCTATCATCTGTAGACTTTCTTATTCATTCAATACATAAAATGCCTTTTAATAGTATCGATTAGACTGATGATTTCTCCTTCATCTTATTTAGTCTGAAGCAAAAAAGACCCAGATCAGCTAAAGGCAGTTTTAGAGCCATGACTGTGAGTTTGATCATGATCTGCTCTGGTTTCTGGCCCTGGAACTTCACTCCTTTTATTTCTGTCTCCAGTGAAATGGTTGGAAAGGTGAAGGAGAGGGTGAAGAATCCAGAAAGCTGGAAAAGAGCTATACTACTACGTATACTACCATGAGTCACTTGAGCAAAGTTCAAAGATGCAACGGGAGAAAATTTGCACCCACAGCATAGTGAATCTGCTACAGCTGGAAGAAAGCAAACTGATACAGCAATGTTTTCATCCATGGCACATTCTTCAGCACATTGAGAAAATTGCCCTTTTTTTCTTTCTTTTTTTTTTTTTTTTCCCCAGAAGTACAGAAGTTTTGGTAATGGGATGCAAAGCGCTAAAGGACAGAGGCAAATGCATTATTAGCAGAGCTGTTCAAACTTTGGCTGGCACAGCTAGGCAAAAATTACTGCTGCCACCTTCTTCACCCCACCTGATTAATGAATTTTTAAGGCAGGTGCAGAAAAACACTTTACATCCTGTGAAGCTCTTCAGGGCTTGAATGATATATAAAGCTGCAGATCGAGCCTGCTGTGCTTTTTAGATTCTTTTCTGAATATGAGCACACACACACACACACACAGACACACACAAAATAAATAGCAAAGTTAGAATGTTAAGGAATAATCTTTTCAATCAAAGATTCGAGTATAGCAAAGGATGCACAAGACATGCCATCCTCTATCCCAGAACCCCTGCCACTCCTTTCCACCTCTCAATCCTTTAAGCTAAGCAGAAGACCATACTGGGAAAATATATACACTTCCTATATCTACATAAAAAAGACGACTTTGGTCATCTTTTTATTCCTTCAATTATTTCTGCAATAGCACAGTAATATGTTGTCCTGCAAGTCTGCTAAATATAATACAGTAATGGAGATTTATAGAATACTGCATACCTTAAGCTTAGCTACCCATTCCTTCAAAACATTGCTACAAAACAGAAGCAATGATTGTTAGCCTAAATTTGCTAGCAGGAAATATGATAATAAGGTCCTCCTTTCCTGTGTTTCCTGCAACATGATCAACAGGTGCTCTTCTAATGATGGATGCTTCCCTCACATCTCTTCACAGGTTGTCTCAGACACAGACCCACACACAAACATTAGCAAATATTGGTTCGAAATAAAACTTATGTAAGTTATCTATATATCCCCAGTAATTCATGGACACTAATTTCGTAGGCTGTACAAATGGCTGTCTCAGGCCAGATGAGGACATTGAACAGAGCAGACAAATAGTGGCACGGGTCCTGACCATCCCTCAAGAAGTATTTGTGGTTCCTGGAGACAAAGGTCTGTTTTTTCCTCCCATGTCCAAGGAAGAGTAACTGAATCACTGTGCAATTCTGCTGCTTTTGATGTGCTTTATGACAAATATGTATTATGAATTTTAGAAAAATACTTACAGTCTGGCAATACCATAATTCATCTTAATCCTACTACTGGTTACAGTTCTTAAGCTTGTTTTCAACCCCTTAAGATTTCAGTAGAGGGGAAGAACTCATCTGAATCATGCCAGAGGAGCTCAAAGGTCACACAACAACTTTTGGCATATACTCCCATTTTTTGGAATGGATGTCAGGGGTCAAAACTGACATACCAACATTTGATTTTATGAACTGAGAATATATGGTGGAGAGAGGCAACTAATTGTTCTTGGTCTATACAATGATGCTTGATGCATATTCTTTTCATTAAACACTACTTGCATACTCATAGGCTCTTTTCCACCACATCATTCTGATTTTGAATTATTAAAACTTCTACTACAACTGATACTTTTTTCATTTTCTTCTATTGTAGCATGTATCTTACTACCTGTAAGCAAATAAGTAACAACAAAAGGCGAAAGACAAAAAAAGTGTTAGATAATTCAAGAAGCATAGGAAACTTCTAAAAAATACATAAACAAGTTTGATTTGCCCCATACTGGTCATAACAGCCAGCATGCTTATTTATATTTTTGTAAACAGGTAATATAGTAAAACGTTATTTTTGTCCTATTCTTAGAGAAAAATCAACCTCAAGAGCACTGTTCAAAAATGGGGAGGGAAATTGTGGGGCGAGAAGAGAAGGGAGGGGCAGGTCAGGACACAGGGACAAGTGACTTTGAGTGAAAAAGAAACTGAGTAAACATCTGCAAAGAAAAACCAAAGCAAAATAGTACTTACTGATGAATAGCTTGCAAGAATTTGCGTTGATGTTTCCTTACTTTCGCATGGTCTATCTTTTTAACCAGCTTTGTGTTTTTATAAATTAACCATGTTTCCCTGAGTACATTGGCCGCTGCATTTTTCACCTGTTTAATAAAAGAAAAACACCAGGCTGACAAAAGCAGCATTATGTCATGTTCTCTCTTTTCTGGCATAAACTAAAGCACT
Source organism: Gallinago jamesoni (assembly GCA_025769975.1). Lineage (NCBI taxonomy): Eukaryota > Metazoa > Chordata > Aves > Charadriiformes > Scolopacidae > Gallinago > Gallinago jamesoni. Next base: position 59,932,363 of record JAOQGH010000019.1, on the reverse strand, counting down.
TAAGCCCCCGCCTAACTGTGGAAGTGGGTCTATCGAGAAGCTGTAGCGCTGAGAACAGAAAGCATTAACGGGACCAAGGGGACGGCTGAGCAATTTCCATTATTTATAAACATGCTATTGGAACCATCTCTCTTTGCATTGGGGAATAAATTGTCCCTCTTAAAAGAGTTAGCATTGTTTGGTGTTTATGGCAATAAAGTGAGGAAATACCAATGCATTATCTGTATGGTAATTAACTAAACATATTTAATAGGATCATAAAATTTCTTTCTTGTTCTATGGTAAGCACCTCTTGATTCTCTCAGCAATTTAATAGTCTTTTGAATTTCTAGAGCTTCTTCAACATATTCTTTTGTTTACATTCTTATTCTTGTTTCTTTTTTACCATTCTCTGAGGATAAGGAAAAATATCTTGTCATTTAATGTGGCCAGTGTTCTATTTCATAAGTGCTTTGAACTTTATTTAAAATGAGCCTTTCTAGAAAATGTTAAGAGTAAGAGTACCTACAGTTCCTTCTTAGGCCCTCTAAAATTTTCAAGAATGCTTGAAAACAACAGACAAATAATTTCAATGCAATGTTGGTTAATGACAGAATCACTAGGTTATTTTCAAAGGAAAGCTGTCCTTATTACTTTTATTTTCTCTCCCTGGAACTTTATACATGTCAGTCACTGCAGGGTCAGAGCTAAGTCAATGCTTAGGTAAAGGCATTGCAGGAATGCCATGCAGCAGCTCTTCCCAGAAAGAGTTCCCTACCTCATACCTGTAGAAGTGATGGAGAACCTTGGTCTTGAGTTCAGTGGAAGGAAAATTACATCTTAGAGACCTCCTCACTATCTCTCCCTAGTGCTTGTATTTCCACAAAGTAGAGCTATCTTCAGGCTGTGAGGAAACCTCTCCAGTATCTGTGTAACTGATTAGTGATCTGATGTGCATCTCAGATTTGTTTGCTTGGTTTGATATTCATGTGCTTTGAGTTCCATGAGTTTAAAGCTGCCAAAGCACCACTTGGATACAGTATTAGACTTAGATTTATATAAAGGATAACTGAATAAAATAAACTTGAAAAGGCAAAAAGGAAGACCAGATTCAAAACTGGCTAATCTTTACAAAACCTTTTTTTCCTCCTGAAAGACATCTTGAGCTTTGCTGTCAGATTACACAAGAAAAATGCCCATGTTAGGAAGGGACAAAATGTTGTCTGTTGTCTAGTATCAACAAGACTTTAAGTCTATAACACTATAATAGAAGTCTACATCAACAAGCTCTTATGGACATCGCAAGTCAAACACCCTTGATACCTTGATATAAGAACTGCCTTCCCACTCATGCTTAGGCTTCTCCAACAGTGACTGCTTAGGGAAGATACAGGCTGTTAGTGGTGACCAGCACAGAAACAAAAGAGCCAGCATGACCAGAGCGGTGTGCTGAGGTGTCCTGGAAACATGGCGTGCACAGACATGACACGGCTCTCTGCAGCAGAGGACCTGTCACAGAGCAGGACTGCACCACTGCATGGAGCTGTGCTGAGGCTCCCAACCTCCTTTTTGTTTGGAGCAGAGACGTGGTTTCCAGCTCAGGCACTGACATCCCTCTCCACCCATCAGTGACGATGAGCTCTGCTGAGTTCCTGTTGTGAGTGTAAGGACCTTCCTCTCCTTATTGGCTCTTCTCAATAACAAAGATTAAACAACTTGAGAGTAGCTCCTACTCATTTTCTTGTTCTCTAAACACTGACCTGTCTTATTTCAATAAAGGAATTCTATTCCCTTGTTTGCTGCATTCTTTCATCTTCCAAGGTGTTATTGTAATTTAAATTTTATTTCATACGGAAAAGCTTGGGTTTTTTTTTTGAATTCTAATGATTTCTAGAGGGTTTTTTTTTTTTAAATAATCTCCTCAAAATATTATTATCTACAAACATCTTTCAAGCCACTTCAGTCCTGTGCACCACTAAGTGAACCCTGTGTTGAGTACACCAAGCAATTGGAAAGACTGTCTCAATCACAAACTGTGACTATGTCTTCTCAAAAATGTTCTTCATAGCTTGAAATACTTGTACATATCAGTCATTTCACCTAGCTACAGAAATTTTATATATTCTTCTCATATGCTGCTTGACAGTGTTTTAGTTTTACATAATAGTCTATAGTTTCACAGCTTTTAACTGTTGGTTATACCAAATATCTTCCAGCTGCAAGGACCCTCTACAGAAGAATATTCAAATCCTCAAGATCTGCTGAGAACTCACAGTTGCCCTTAATCCAAAGAAAAGCTCAAGGCATTTGATTCCTTCTCCTTGCAAAAAACCACCCCTGAAAAAGTTCAGTCGGAGAACAGAGCAGAAGACTATTTAAAACAAATGCAGAAATCAATTAACACACATTTCCTTTTCAGTTGTGAATATAAAGTGTGACTTACTCTTTTAGTTAGCTGTGTGTCCATCATGAAATTATGCACATGTTTTTCAGCTTTGGTAAGTTCTAACTTCCTTGCCACCACAGCTACCACCAGTGCAGTGCACCCAGCACCCTGAAAACAATAAAACAAAGCCCCAAGGTGTTACTACTGCATTTTGCAGATATTTTAGTGGAAGTTTCTCCTTCGCTGTAGAAGTATGGCAGGCATCAGGTGATTCATTCCTGGTAAATACAGTGAACACGCTACAGCTATTTCAGTTCAGAGTAATATGAAAAGTGAGTAATTACAGTCTGGTAAACTGTCAAGGCATCAAAATAATCAGTGAGCAGTATCATTTAAAAGTTCTCCTTTTTTTCCTGCAGGGGTTGAAAATTTGAACACATCCCATTTCTAGTGCATGAACAAAGAGTGTGATTGAAATAATTTTTAAAACCCAGAATATTAGTAAATAAATGCAGAATACCCTGTTTTTAACAATTGTCTCAAGGTTACAGCACTTGCTAAAGAGGAAATAAAATTAGATTAGTAATTAGCATACAAAAAAGGAAAAGTTTCTTAGGATTTTCTGTAGGGTCTAAAAACAATAATAAGTATAGTATGTAATCAGTTTAGTATACTTCTCTGTTGTTCTCTGAGTCCTTCAACAATCTTTTCCTACAATACTTCTGCTTATCTTATTGCTATTTAAAATAGCACACATACTCAAGACCATTTCTTCAAAAGTTCAATGCAGAAAATATCAATATTCTAATTTTGCTGTGTATATGTATGAATAAGCTTATATACACATGGACATGCATGTTCACAACAGGCCAAAGCCAGTAGGTGCTTGTGCCTTTGAAAGGACAGTGCCTTTATTAGCATCACAAATTTATATGTCTGATCCCTGGGGGGGATACACGAAAGGAAAGGAGGCTAAAATGAGCCAGGTAATGAGAATCAGCATCTATTATACACATCTAGAGGTATCATTTACTTTACGATATTAATAAATTCTGCTGCCTTAGTCTTTATTATTATTACTATTACTATTACTATTACTATTATTATTATTATTATTAATTATTAAAACAAATTTTTTCCGATTCTTTTTTAAAAACCACATTAAATATATGACACTGTGTTTAACTTCCAGGTTCACCCCAGAGCAGTTGCTATTGCACCTGTGTTAGGTACTCTCCAGTACAAAGAAATCTCTTGTTGCATATTGAAGCTTACCACATTTTAATTCACAGAGCTTTCTTCCACCATTTTGGTATTTCTCCCATTAATTTACTCTAGATCCCCACCTCTATAGATGCCTTACTCTCTCTAGAAAATACAGAAGAAAAATATGAACATAGCCTCCAAAATACAAATTCCATTAATAAACATCATTAATAATAAATTAACTCATTGGAAACCCTGATTCACATAGTGTTCTCAAAAAAATGAATCTGCTCTCTCGGCTTTCTTACTGACGCACCCAACAAAATTTGTGAAAGTCTCCAATTTATTAAGTCTCCATTCCTCTAGTAGATTGTTCAAGACATCTATCTGCTCCATCACAAACAGCTAATTCTCTGCAATGAGTTCTCACCTATCAAAGCTTCTATTCCCAACAGCTCTCAACACCCCCTTGGATGAGTAATTTGTAATTTTGCTGCTTCTCTCCTGTCCTCAATACTAAGCTTTGTAGTCATGCCATTCTTTCTCACTCTGTTCTCCAACCCTGTGTAGATAGAATTTCACAGAAATTTACTCAAAGTCTTGCACTCTCCTTGAGTCGAGTCAAATTGTGGCTATAAGTTCCTTTGCTTCTCCAGATCCCACTAAGAGTTAAAAAGGAAGAAAACAGCCAATGCAGCTTAAGGCTGAGCACTTCAGAAATGCACTGAGCCTTCTGAGAAGAGAATTGGGCAGGAGATGCTTTACCATATACCCTACCTCCCTAGAACATAAACAGTTCTCCTTCAGTCTCCTTCCTGTGAAGAAGGGCAGGAGGGAAGTGCTAATATGCAGAAGACCTCTGTGGGCAAATAAATACATAAGTAAAGTACCTGTTACAATGGCAAGAAGATGAAGAGAAAGGCAGGTATCTTGTGACCCAGTATGCAAGGATAACCAGGGCCAGATGTTGATTTAATGACATAACTTGGGTTCTGCCTGCTTAGAGGAAGAATGCTAAAAGATTATTAATGTAGACACCACTGGCAAAGGAGCAAAAAAAAGCTGTTGATGCCAAGTTACCAGTGGAGTGAAATATTAGATCCCCTTTCACCAGCCCCTGCCACCCTATAAAAAAGCTAGAAGAATGGTGACAGACAAAAGAAATTTGGATAATTTGAAATTATTCCAGCCTTTGAGACTATCTCTCATGCTTTTACAGAATGGCATAGCAGTTATAAGGGTCAAACACTTTAAAAAAAATAGTAGCTTTGTATCTCACATGAAAGACACTGCCTGGATCAGCAGAACATTGTCACTGGCAAGCTCTGACAACCACCTTTATGGTGTATATGCACTGCTATCTTCCTTATATCTAGAACAGTTTATTGCAAAGGCGAGTTGTTCTAGACTCAGGTTACCCCTCTTGGCTTTGTGGGTATGAGCTCTTTTAGCATTTCTGCAAAAGAAGAAAGTATTATATTATCTGCACCTTTGCAGTACCTTGAAGGAAAATGAATTACACTCATTCTTTACACAACTAACAGCTTACAGGAATAAGATTGAAATTCCACTTAAAGTACATGATGCTAATTAATGTTTTATGTTACAGTGCTATGTACTATATGACTCCCCTAAAGATCTCAGCATCCTCAGAAATACTAATAAAGTGAGAATTAATCCTAATTGGAGAAATGAAACAGAACCAATACACTTACTTTAAAATAATAGCATCATAAGAATCAGACTTACCATGTTTTTTAATATTTTGATTCACATGAAAATTAGTAATATGTATTCAATGAATTCATGCTCATATGCTCAGGATTTTTTCTTATATCAATACCATATAATGCAGCAGCTACTTTTTAATAAAATGACTTAGGCTATGTAACTGCACCACAATAATTATTTCAATTGCAGGAAGGGATCTTTTGAGAATAAAATTCTCAAAAGTCTTATTAGGTTACTACATTTTCTAACTTCAAACATTTTTTTCATATTGTTTTGAAGTAAATAATAAACTAGATCACTGCTGCAAGCTCTTGCTTAACTTTCAGGGGAATTATGTATCATACAAAGTAAATGAAAAAGGTATGAATGTATATATTTTCAAGAATCAAGGCAGTAAGTAATTCTATATGGAATTTGCACTCCTCAGCCAGCTCCCTGTCCACCTCCTGCATTACAGAGTTATTGCAGTGCATTTTGGCTTGGTAAGCAGCCTGATTTTAAGGGCACTTAGGACTTCCAGTATGTCAAAATTTGAGTAAAAAGAAAATGAGTATTCATTCAGCTCATCAGTCCACTGTAGCATTAGTTAAAGATATGTACATCTGTGTATGGAAAGAAAGCCACCAAGTTCTACCCCATTGAACAGCCCATTCAAATTGTGGCTAAAGTAAAAGATGAAAAGGCAAGTTTTGGATTATAAAGAATTAAAATGCATCAGTTTGGAATAGTTAGTAAATGTTCATAACTATGTACATCAGAACTGGAAGCTTTGACTCAAAACAACTTCACATGGAAGGGTAAAAATGGCAAAAAAAAATAATTAATTTACATTTTCATCAATTTCAAGCAAATTTGAAAAACATATAATTCAGTGTTCATAGTTTTCAAAATTACAGTATTATATTTTCTATGCAGAAAAGTTTTGTATATGTTCCCATGAAATGAGCATTAAACACCTACAAGCTGTGTTAACAACTTAGACACAGCTGTTAAAAAAGCTGGACAGAAATTATTACAACACACGTTATAAGCAACTTGGGCAAACTAAAATTAAAGTTTGAATATATTGTTCATTTTCTCCATTTAATGGAAACAGGTAATAACAGAACTAATAATCCATTAATTTGATTTCTTTCAAGTGCTATATGATCAAGGATTTGCCAGCAACCACCAGTTTTAAAAGCCTATCTACCTGAATTTTTCTGTTTTACAGAAAGGCTGAATAAACTGATCTACTAAACCAGGAGAAGCCCTTAAAGATCACAGATTTAAAAATGGGCTTCTATAAAATGACAAGACCAGGACTCCACCAATGAGCTGAGCAACGCCTATTTTCTCTTTGCAAGGATCTGAAGACGAAGCACCTGAACCTCATCCTGAATGCACAGCATTTGTTGCTTGACATGAAATGGTGTGTATTAACCTCCAGGAAAAGCAAGAAGTCTGAAAACAAATATATGACACATCCTCAGTCTTTCAGTTGGGCAAAGCAAACACTGGACTGCACAGTGGCATCAGATCTCTGATGGGGATGTAAAATTTGCATTTGTGAGCAGTACAATCTTGAAGCAAAAGTTTACAGTCATTTACACTGGACAAAAGTTGCCTTGACTGTCAATTTGTTTAGCTGCTGTCCTGTATGAAAACATTTTGATTTATCTGCAAACAACTTTAGGACATTCTTCATCTCTTTAATTCTAAGCATGCTGCTCCTGTTAAGGAAAAGAATGTTAATGCAGGTAAGAAATAGTGCATGAAGGCCCTTCTTTAGTACCCTTGTTGATGCCTAGAATCCAAAGCAAGTTGCCTTTGTAGAAATAAAGTGTATGATGTGGGTATTTGACTCACATATATACTCAGGTACTTGTTAAACACTAGTAGGCTTATTATTTTCTCAGTTACACAAGCCCAAATGATGACTGATGCTCCTTAGAAAAAGGAATGGAGGAACAGACTAAGCTGAGGGAAAAATTTAAACATCAACAGTCATTGGCTTTTTGACATCAAGCCCACACTATTTGAAAACAGCAAGAGAAGAAAGGTGAATTTCCTTGTATTTTAAGTTATACTTTAAATATAAACTAAAAATGCTTAAACATGCCCTTCAGAACAAAATAACTATTACTTGGTGTTATCTTTCACTTTACCCTTAGGCATCAAAAAATGCAACCTTCTGTATCTGTCCACACAGTCTTGACACTTAGTTCTGAATTATTGCAAGCTTCTTTTCATCTGCTATAACAAAGCAAATTCTCTCTTAGCCATATCAGAGATTGCTGAAATGGTTATTTTCTTTACCTGTCATTCTTACTGTGTTACTCTACTCTGTGTCCATCCATTCCCTTCTCTGCAGCATCACATATAGAACATTTGCCCTCAGTTGCAATATGTTATGACTCCGGCTCTTCCACGTTGTTAGTAAGGAAGCAATGGGTTTAAGCTCTAATAAGCCCTTTCAGACAAAATCATTTGTATCATCTCTTGACTTAGGAAAAGCTCCCTGGAAACATGTACAAAACTAATACAAAGCTTTCTTTAAATTCCTCCTCTTTTTGTTTAGGATAATACTTACTACAAAGCCTAGCAAAACCATCGAAGGTACTTAAGATTCTGGTGTGCCAAGATCAGTTTTTTTGATTCGACATCATGCTTCATTATTCCCTACTCTCTGCTATACAGAGATGGTAAATTGTTCAGGAATTTGTACTACATATTTCTACTGTCTTTATAGAGTATTGGTATCGATAGGATCAGGTGTTACAGTTCTGAAGTGCTGCAGGAATATAAAAAACAATACATAAAGATGGTAGGTCTGCATTAACCAATTATACCATATACATCATAATACCTGACTTTGCCTTTTTTCTCCTTCAGATCCTGCTGTGGTTTACTGAGATTATGTATCAACATACTTACTATATACTATACCAGCTCAGATGCCTTTAGCAGTCTAATCACAGTACTCTGTCCTTTTCTGCACTGACGCAGCCCACCCTGAGCTTTCTGCTGTTATCATCAGAACCACCAGACCAAAGCTGTCTAACTTCAAGTTACCACAGAGAGTTTTACATTATGATAAACCACAGTGTATGTAGCTGTGGCAGCTAGAGGGAAAAAGCTGCTGTTGCTCGAAGTATCCGATGAGGGTGAAGCTATGAAGTTTGGATGGAGACCATGCCTTTCCCACTGCTCACGAGTGATAAAGGCTCACGCTGGTGCAAAACACAGTGATTGCAAAACTGCAGGATTCTGGCTTCCATAAAGTCTAGCATTGACATCCAACAGTTTTTAGCAACAACCAAAGAGAGCTGCTTGCATCTCTGCAGCTGAAGCGTTATCTGAGGGAAGGAATGGTTAGCACTGGCTGCTAACACGTATTGAAAACAGCATTTGGTCACCAGAGAAAACCTGTACTACTCTTAAGTAAACGCCTCCGGCATTTCCACTTGGTTCTTTCTTTGGTAAGGTTCCAAAATACTTTTACAAGACAACAATGAACTGAGCCATCTCTCTGCAACTGCCTGGAGGTCATATAAATGCCTGGAAGGTACTATAGGTGAGAAAGGGAGAAACGCTGTATATCAGTGTCTCAGCTGAGTCTCCTGGCAGCTTTCGTTTACTGGACTGGAAGTGAAGTGTAGTCTTTAGTGCTGTAGTTGTCATAAAAATGTCCTGCTATACTTGCCTGTAGCTGAAAGAAGGGCAGCTGCCACATTTCTTGCTCATTTACCTTGGAATCCACTGAGGGAGAGAGAAGGTCCGCTTTGCAGACATATGGTTCTGGTGGGAAATTTAGCTCTGCACCAGAAAAGGCGCAACTTTCCTCCTGCTGCTCTGCATAAAATGAAAATCCTGTAAGAATTTAAACAGGTATTCTGTTCATCTGGGTCTCTAAAGTTGGACTTACAGGACCACTAGGGGAGGGGAAAAAAATGTAAAAAAAAATATTTTGCTTGAAGTAAAAAAAAAATTCTCCAAAACAAGCAATGCAAAAGTTGAGGGAGGAATTCATCCACAAGACAGACAGAGGCTAGGGAAATGGTGTTGTATAAGTTTACTGGGAGAGATGTGTAACCTTGAAACACAGAAACAGAATAGGATGAGTAATAGGACAACAACTATGCCATCTCAGCCAAAAAGGTGACCTACAATAGTTTTGCATTATTTATACTTTCATATATCCAATATTTGCCTGGATACTATTGTCTTCAGTGGAGTCTGCCTGCACTGCTAGAATTTTATTGCAACATTTAAACTTCTAATCTAGACAACAGCAGATGAGCAGATTCCTTTATTTCTAATTAGTCCGTATGGTTTTTAGAATGTTGCAAAATTAGAAATTGTGAAGAGCATTAGCGGTCATATACAGATATGAAATTTATTAAATACTCTCAGACAGTAATGGGTAGTTGTAGCAGGGGTAAATTAAACTCCCTTTCTTGAGAAATGCAAGCTGAGTACTGGAAAAGGCTTCTGGGACAGCACAGAATATGATGATTTATAAAATGAACACAGTCTCTCTTCTCCAGGGGAACCTATAAATGAAAGTAGTGTTAAGACAGAGAAGCGAAAGACCTAAATGTACCCTGGTGGATGGGCTCCTGAGAAACCTTCAATGGTGGTAACAGCTACAAGCCCCTGGGAGATCAAGACAGTTTCTGACGATGTGCAAAAAACCTTTTTGCTGAGCAAGGTGGTGAAATCTGATTTCGCTAAACAAGCAGGCTCAACAGACTACAACGCTGATGGGAAACGTAACTTTAATAATTCAGGATGACAGTTACCGATGATGTTCTTGTCCAACACCTGTGTTGTAAATACAAAAGCTTCATGAGAATAGCTGTAAAAACATATTTAAATTTCTGTATGTTATTGCAGGTGAAACCAAACCAAATTACATTTTTTTCAAAACAAAGCAGGACTTTCGCTCTAATGGTTGTCAGCTCCAGTCGTATCTATGTAAACAAAGATATCATGAGACAATTGCTGTTCGTTCCAGCCTGTAACTGAGTGCCTTTCAACTTGCTGAAATGCATCTGCAACTCCTAGATAGACCTAAGTGGGAAGCAGTTCCCCTGTCCTCTGACACTTCAAAAACTTCCCTGCTTTACTGGTACAAACTGGAGACCTTCTGAGGGAGGTTTTTTCCTTAATTTTTCTAATTCTAAAAGTGGGTTACACTTTCTGGGAAGGTAGAGCTTTTGCCATACTCTCCCACTTCAGATTACTGACCTAACCACCACTGTTTCAAGGATCATTCTCTGAGGCTTCTCAACTTAATTTTGATGATTTACTTTTCTTTGCTTAATTTGAAAATTTCACACCAACAAGCTACAGCCATAAAATAATTCCAAACTATGTTTGTTCCTTTAAAAAGTTTCCATTTTGGTACTCTATTGTGCTGGAACAAAAATAGTAAACAAGTTGAAGAACTCCTGAGCAGCCCAACTTTCAGTAGCTTCCACCCAAGTAATTCCAGCATTATTCACTGTCTTCTCCACATTACATTTCTGCTTGACACACTGTCTAATTAGGTTGTATTATGTTAGAAGGAATAAACACAATCTGTTCTGAATCCTGACATCACTTACATTCATAATTGAATTCTCAGAACCAACTGAATTAAATTCTACCATATATCTGAGACACAGACCCAAGATGCTACTAATTTGCATGAAAGCTTTTCATATTTTTCTGTATTCTCAGGGAAGTAAAAACTGAGCTGTGTTCTAGATTTTGGAAATTCCTCTAGTAGGCTTTTCAGCCACAAAACTATTCACCACATTGCTCTGATCTTTTATTACCAGATTCAAGAAATGATAAAAATATTACAGATTCTTGATCATTATGCAAAAGGTTCTAGGTAAACCTTTAAATAGCAATACAACCTATTATTCTTTTACTGTCATTACAGAAAATTGAGTTGCTTCTACCAGTTCAACCACCTACCCACAAAGCAGAATATTAGTCTTAATCATACCTTTCTGGCTCTCTGAGTGTACATTCCTGTGTTTCATAAACAATTATTTGTTTCCTCAACTCATTACAGAATTAAACAATGTAAACAAAAGTGTTTTGTTGTGCTTTAGGCTGAATCGGCCAATGACAGCAATAGATGCTCTCCCCTCACCTCTCGCTTCAAGGAGAGGAGGAGGAAGGATAACAAGGACTATGGTTTTAGAATGAATTAAACTACTTTAATGAAACATTAATAATAAAATAAAAATGAAAATAATATATGAAATAATATATATGAAACCATATTGAGCTCCCAGGACGACGTCACCAGCAGGCATTGGGGAAGTCCCAGACTGGACCCAAATCTGGAGTCAAGAACGCTTGGATCGTGATCAAAGGCAGATGAACACACAGGGTCCCCCTTGGATGTTGGCCTTTGAAGAAAGCAACTGACCCTTTGATCCCTCAGCTTTTATACTGACTATGGGGCAGATGGGATGGAATACCCTGTTGGTCAGTTTGGGGTCACCTGTCCTGTCCACTCCTGCACTTTGTGCTCTTCCGTTTCCAAGCTTCCAATGGAGCAAATAACAAAATAAGCTGACCTTGTTGTTATGGCATACCATTCCTTGGCAACAACAAGAAACACAAGTCTTATCACTCTGAGAATGAACAGATTTCTGCACATACACTATTCACTTCAGAGAGTTAGGAGATAAGTAAAATTACTGAACAGAAAGTTGGTTCTGTTTTACCGCAAACCAGGACATTTTCATTAAAAGTCCCAGAATGCTTTAGGCATTATTATTCTACAAAATAATTTAAGACTTTTTTGTACTTTATCTGTAGAAAGTTCTATAATTTTCATAGTTCTTTGGTCAAATCTGATGTTTACCTTCTTTTTCAGGAATGACCCCAGAAGATCTGCAGCCAATGTTAACTATGCAGTTAGAATCTACTTTTTTTCCTCTTTTTCTTACAATCTAGTAATTGTTAAATTTCAAAGATGTTACAGTTCAGATTTTGCTAGCTACAGAAATCATAAGGTTAAAAACTATACCACTCTAGGCGTCATGTTTCTCTTGTAGATATTCCTCTGTATTTGTTAGCAAGTCCAGGTTGAGTCTGAGATAAAACTGTATGCACAAACACCACAATTATACCTCATATCAAGAATCCTCTATTCTCAGAAGCATCTCATCCTTGTCACTTTTTTCATGATGCATAGGAAAGGAATTATATTTCTTTGTAACTAAATGCAGACTTTCACAAGGTCGGTAAAAGCTGCAGCATGAGAAGCTTTAAGATCCAATCTGATTCATTTCTGATTCATGATTTAGAACTAGTAAAAACTGTACCCCTAAGGCCAGATTGTGCACATTGACTCCATCGAGACTACTCTACACAAGAATTCTTCACCTTCAGAGGTGGTGTTCAAAACCTGTAATTAAAAGATGCTATTTTAAAAATGTCCAAAAGAAACACATAATCTTGTCCATCTCTATGATGTAAATTTAAGAAAACATTCCTAATTTTATGATTCTTTCATAGGCTTAACAATATCTCTGGAGTTCATTTCAATAACAGAAAGATTGAAGCTGCACTTTCAGCATTAGGGGGCCACTCCGGAATAACAGATACTTCATTTAAAGCAATCTGCATTCAAACTATAGCCAACCACCCCGTGCATCCTGTGACAGGACTGCAACTCATCCACTTTATTGTAGCAATGTAGGTTTGTCCTACTAATTCTGCATGTTTGCCTCTTACTGTTGGCAGTTGGCTCCGCAGGAAAATTCTGCATCCTTAGCTTTGCATCATACAATAAGTGAACTAGCTCACTACATAATACGGGATGCAAAAGGAAAAGAGTCCTCGAACCCTGCTACAGAACTTTGTATTTGGAGTCAGAAGAATGGATTGCCATTATTTTATCTTGTGTAGATAAGCTTACAAAGATCTGCAAAAATTATCCATCTCACGGTCAATAATTATGCAACTTCGCGTATCTTCTAACACTTGCCCCCTCCTTTTACTTCTATCAATTTCTACATACCTTCTTTAAATTTCTAACATCATTATATTCCTCATAAAGCAAGGAAAACTTGCAAACCACTCCAACACACTAACTATTAAGCCTTTAAGAAGATGGAATTTCTGCCTATATAAGCAGCTCCACTTAGCACCAACGGAGCTCAGCCTGCTGACCAGGATCTGAGCTTGGGGGTGTACTGACAATCACAGGCTTTTTGCTTAAATATTTTTAATACATTAATCAGACTTCCTTGCTTTCTTACTTTTAATGTTGCTCAAAGCTTTCCTCCTTTTGGTATAATCTTCATACGTGCAAAGTTTTTCATATTTTCTGGCAGTGTGCATTTGCATAGTTTAAAAGATGTCAGTTGAACCAGTGCCTCAAGATAGCAATAGCAGCGGTTTCAATAGCCAGCACCACTTGGTGCCACCAGCAGAATGCATAAAGTCCACCTCCCAGGCTGGCACAAAACACAGAGTTCAGCCTCAGCAGTCCAATTTCCATCACACAGCAAGCTGTTCCTGAGGCAGAAGCGAGAGGACAGACAGAGCACCTGGGCTCTCCTTTCATTGGGGTCAAGACACTGAAGGAGCCCTCCATAGGCCACCAGTTTTGCAAAGCCAGTATTAACTCTTCAGTGGTCTGTGTTAACTACTCCTGTGTTCACAAGTATTTCTATTTATTCTCCCTTCCACCCTTTTTAACAGGGACCTTGTCCAAAAGCAAAAACTCAGTGGTATTTGGTATTGATCACAGTAATCCAACAATGTATTTGCTACTTCAGATGCTAGGAAATTACATTTTCCCTCTTAAAATCACATGCATTGGTTTATTTAATTTGTTAGATTCATTCAATAATAATCCTGGTATATCCATCAACCACTCCTATTGAAATAAAAATAAGTAAGTCTCTTTTTTTAAGATATTTTCTACAACAAACATTAATTTGTTACTGTACAAGTTTCAAATCACTAGCTGGGTTTTAAGAATTATATTCAAGAACTTTTTGGGTATTGCAGGTTAGGCTGGAAGTTAGCTCATTATTACATTCACTTTTTCATACTTTCTATCTTTCAGGTCCTTTATTTTTAAAAAAAAAAAAAAAGGAAAGAAAAGAGTAATTTCAGTATCTGACTTTCTCCCATTGCTTTCTCTCATTTTTTTTTTTTCTCAAAGATGGTGTTTGCCAAAGCCATATTGCAGATGTCCTTAAAAATGTAATTAGGGGTCAGTTTTCAGTATTGTTTTACCTATCATTGCACACTAGCTACCTGGCTTGTTTTTCAGTTAGGAACACTTTCTGTCTCTGGAGGTATTTAACCCATAAGATTCTGATTGGAGTCTTCATGATTCCAAAGCAGCTGCTGAATTTTTAATCATAAAAAACCTTTGAAGACATGAAGATGAGTATCATCCATACATTTTACAAGTCTAATTTTCAACAGAATCTTGCTTTATTAGTGAAAAAGAAACACTATGTGTGCAAATGGTACATATTAATCAGTACTTCGGTTTTTCACCAGAGCAATAGAAACAAGTGCTATAAATAATTTTACATCTGAATTCAAATGGTACTGTCATAACCAAAACTACAAATGTATCTTATAATTTCAGCTTCTGTGTGGTTTGTTCCCAGGTGCACATAACATTTGCAATAACATTTGCAATAATCCGGAATCTGCTTTTCTGATTTTATTTTTACCTTGTTTTCATCATAATAAAATCATAAGCCTACCCACAGCTATTACCAAATAACAGTCCAGATGCTGCTGTCATTTGCGCTAGCATAAATGCTATAACAGTGTGAAACCTATAGATTATTTTTACCAATAGTACTATTCTCATGACAATTCTTCAGAGCTTTGTAGGTCTCAGATTTCTGCTACTGTAAGTTTTTTTCATAATGAAATACCAAAAAGTGCTGAACAATTCAAGTGAAGAAAATGATCTGATAGCTGCACCTTCAGGTATTTGCTTCTTATTTATAAGAACTTATTTATAAACAGTGCCTGGGAAGAAGGAGCGCTTTATAACAGGGTTCTGTCCCCATTCTGCACATCCCTATGGCAATGTATACCACTTGTCCTCTTTTTTTCCTAATGAACTCATGACACTTTTTACTCTCTCTGGCATCAGAATCCAGCTCAGAAAGAAGAGTAAGAGTAAAAGCAAATACCCCAGAAGATGGCAGATTTGA
Organism: Gallinago jamesoni; assembly: GCA_025769975.1. NCBI lineage: Eukaryota > Metazoa > Chordata > Aves > Charadriiformes > Scolopacidae > Gallinago > Gallinago jamesoni. The sequence goes on along the minus strand of JAOQGH010000019.1, from coordinate 59,916,871 downwards.
GCTTAGACAACAGCCTTTAAAAAAGCCTTCTCAGTCATTCCGTTGCTTTCAGCCGTACTTTCCAACTACATTGCAAACTCCATGTCTAAGGAGATAAGCATTTCCCATTACAGGGAAAATGTACTTAAGTCTTTCTCAATAAACATCAATGACCTGAAACCTGTTAGACGTTTCAAAATAAAAAAAAAGGCATTTGGAAAAAATTCTTACACATTACAAAAATGCATTGATCTCTTTTACTCTTTGGACACAAAATACATTCTTGAAAATGAAAACTTTACCAAAACATCTGTTTAAAAGGGGTAACATTTGATACTGTTTGTTTTCAGCCATAATCCAAATACATCAGTTTTAACAGAAGGTAGATATTGTAGCTGCATTACTTATGATCAATGGCAAAAATTCAGAAACAAATATGTATCTGTTAGATACAGCTTATGTGATGCTCATTCTGCCCTTCTCATTCACAGGGACATTTACACAGGAGTTCATACAAATAAAAGTGGCAGAGTCTGAAGCTTTTTTACTTCTAATTTACTGTAGATATATGAAAATTTCCCAGACATCCCCTTTACTCCCTGCCTAACTCTGATCAAATGGTGCAATACAGAAATATTAAAACTAGACATTAAGTACAATTAATAAATAGATACAGAATATGGACTAACAATTGCTGCATTGTATCAATGGTAACAAAAACTGTTACAGGGAAAATTGTCCTATATAAATCCACCCAGAGCAATGGAATGCTATGGATAGTATCTTATTAGAGTTATAAGAAATAGTGTAGAAAAAGTGTAGAAATACACTTACAAGAATAGTGTAGCAAAAAAAAAATGCTTTTGGAGATTGGCAACCATCATGTTTTTTGTTTGAGTGACTTAATTTTAAGAAACAAATGTCAGAACTGTAGATTCGTCATTAGTACTGATCCAATTACACATGTCCAAAGACAATAAAGATGATATGATACCTTAACGTTTAATGAAAGCCTCTATTGAGATTTTGAAGCTGCAAATTATCTCAGGGTGGGATTTATTTCTCTGCATTTCATCACACAGCTGCCAAATTTACCTAAAGAAGAAGAAAACCCTCCACACCATTACCAGGAAAGAAAGACCATGGGAATGGTGTGAATAAGTATGTATATACTCTACAAGCCAGTGAATAAATATTTATTTATGACTATCACAAGTTTGGGAATTAATTGCAGCAAACTAAATCTCATATCCAATGAATAAATTCAGAAACACTCACCATAATTCCAGTGAGTAAACAGACTCCTTTCCCACAGTATGTATTAGGTACCATGTCACCATATCCAATGGATAGAAAAGTTATTGAAATCAACCACATTGCTCCAAGGAAGTTGCTAGTAACATCCTGTTGATCATGGTACCTGACAAGAAAAAGAAAACAATTTCTTTATCATGAAAACTTTTGTTAAAATTTTGTCTTTTCAGACAGAAAACTTATTAACTGTCTATACAACCATCCTTATATTATATAGTTATTTCCTTTTTAAAAGCAGCTATAAGGAATTAAATAAAAATCAAATACAATGATAGCAGCAGTAAAGAAAAAGAAAGTAGAAAAATAACACCAGTAGTAGAGATAATCAAGATGGTTTTAATTCAGTATTCTATTATTATTATTAAAATAGAAGAAAACCTCTTGTTTTTCAATAGAATTTCTTCATCAGGGATTCTAGGCCTGCTAATCCTCTGCAGTAGCATAAGGCACCAGTCTACTATAGTTGCTGCAGTCTGAGGCAAATGTGAAAGTCAGAAAAGGATGTGTGGGCAAGCAGATAAAAGAGCTTCGTCTCCTTGGCCTAAATATAAACATGTGATTGGAAATCTAATCATGAAGTATCATGTAAATGCTGACTTAGACAACCCTAAGATCTTCTCACTCCTTCAACATATTCAAGATAAATAGAAAAGTATACCACTGTATTTCTCAAATGTTTCTAATAACCAGTCTGAGCCTCCCTTGCTGCAGCTTTGAACCATTCCCATGTGTCCTGTCACTGGATCTCAGGCAGAAGAGCTCAGCACCTCCTTTCCCCTCCTCAGGAAGCCATAGAGAACAACGAGGTCACCGCTCAGCCTCCTTTTCTCCAACCCAGACAAACCCAGAGTCCTCAGACATTCTTCACAGGACGTGCCTTCCAGCCTTTCCACCAGCTTTGTTACCTTCCTCTGGATGCCTTCAAGAACCATCTTACATTCATCCTTCTTACAATGCAGTGCCCAGAACTGCACACAGTCCTCCATGTGATGCTGCATTAACACTGAATACAGCAGAATAATCCCCTCTTTTAACGGCTGGCCATGCTGTGTTTGATGCAACCCAGGCTGTGGTTTGCTCTCTTGGCTGCCTGGGCACACTGCTGACTCCTATTGAGCCTGCTGTCAACCAGCACCCCCAGATCCCTTTCTGCAGGGCTGCTCCACAGCCATTCCTCTCGCAATTTATACTTGTCCCCCACATTGCTCCATCCTAGGTGCAGAATCCAGCATTTTGACTTCCTAAATTTCATCCTATTAATGATATCTCAGTGCTCCAATCTATCTAGATCCCTCTGCAAGGCATCCTGTCCCTCAAGATCCCATTTTGGTATCATCAGGAAACTTGCTAATGTTGCATTCAATTCCTGCATGCAGATGATTGGTAAATATACTGAACAGAACGGGCTCTGGGACTGAGCCCTGAGGAACACCGCTGGTGACTGCCAGCCAAATGTAGCCCCATTCACTACAAGCTGTTGAGTTCTGCCCTGTGAGCCAGTTCTTCACCCAGTGTGGTGTGTACCTGCTCATCCCACAGTTGGAACACTAGTCCAGAAGGGTGATGTGAGGGACAGTATCAAAAGCCTTACTAAAATCCAGAAAAGCTACATCCACCACCTTCCCTTCACCCAATAGGCGGGAGATCTTCACCTTAAACATCATAAAACCTCCCTTTTGCGTTAAATCAGATATTAAGTGTAATTTCCTGATATGCCATTTGTTGTCTTAATTTTAATATTCCAGTAGAATATGTTCATTTTCTCCTTCAAAGAAAACAAGGTCAGATGAATAATCTAGTATTCACATGACATATACACCTAATCAAACGGGAAGCTCTAAGGACACATTTTGGGGCTAAAACTTGTTGTCACCACTCACTTGGGGGGGAGGGGGCGGGGGGAGAATGGCCTAACATAGATGGAATTTTGCTCCCTGGATAGAGTAGTTCTGCAAGAGAGACAATCTGTGGCAGCCACTGCAGCCCCAAGGTTGTAATGACCCCTGTGGCTGCTGTGAAGCCTGAGGTTAGCTAGCTATGCTGTTGGATCCTCAAGGGTATTATTTTAGCCAGTTCCTAAATCCGTGTCTCACAGTGGGTCACAGAGGGTCATTAGGGAATTAGTTCACAAATGCATAAGCAACCTGCTTTCCACAACTGAAATAATTGCTTCAGTTTGCTTCCTTTCTGGACCGCAGTTTCCATGATGGAGCAGGAATGCAGAGTGAGCATAAAGACACTCTTGGGAAATTCCCTAGTCTCTCACTTGCAAGATATTAACTATAAATATCCACAAAATGCCTTCTTCAAAGTCCCACCTATGCAATGATTGTTACAACAACCTAAAAACTCTTTCACTATGAGACTACAGCAATCACTCCAAACAAGTCTATTCCACATTTTGCCTACACTGTTCTCTCTCCTGGTGTTGGTGTTGTCTTTCTTGTGTCCTTTATACAAGCTTTCAAAAGTTTTTTCCTTCTGCATCTAGAACAATGCCCACATTTGGGGGTCCAAAGGTTAACAGTGACACAAGTAACAAGAAACTCAACATCAACAAGAGGAGTAAGATAAACGACAGCAAACTTGATTTAACTCATGATCACAGAGCTCTGTACAACAAAACGAAATCTGGCATTGCTTTTTTTCCAGTCTGTAGTAAACATTATAGATTTTAGTCTTCACTTCACTTAATGAACTTAGCAAATAATGGCTAAGAGATATATGGATGCAGGAAGAGAGACATATTCATCACATCCATGAGGCAAGAAGAAAGCCTATGTATCATACAAGTCCCTACAGAATACCATGTAAGTGATATGACCCATAGACTTTGGATGAGCTTCAAAGAAAGGTGCTAAAGCCACAATACATATTCCAATGCTAGCAACTCAGTTAAATATCAGTAAATGCTTACATAAATATTTATAATACATTTATTTAATGCCCATCTTTTGGGGTTTGGAACTGGCCACTTCAGACAGAAAACATTGTTCCTATGAAGGTGAAAATGCAATGCAATGCTTTTGATTTTTTCTGCTTTTTGTCCAAACAGTTACATCGTTACAAAAATTCCAGACCTACATGGTGATAATTATAGAAATCTTGATATGACTGAAAACAGAACATTCAAATGCAACTCAGTGGTTTTGGAAATAAACACCGTTTTCACATAAAGAAACAAAACCTCTTTAGCCTTGAACAATACAGGAAAACCATAATGGAGTCTTTATCCATTTATCCTCCTTTACCCATGCCAGAAAACATAGAATCCAAACTACACATAGATCATTTAACAAAGGTGACATAGGGTTAAATTTTAAAAAGCACAACAAGAGTTTTTCATGTTTCATTGGAGATGTGCGTCTTAATTAGTAAGGTCCCCTAGATGAAATATTCATTAAAGTCATCTGCATCCATATTTAGAAGCACACTTCAAGGACCTGTTCAAATGTTTTTATCTTGCTAGCTCAGTGCTCTTGGATTTCCTACTCTAAATATTTCATCTGGTTGTGATTTTAAGGTTATAGTTCATCAATCAAAAGGTGCACTCTTAATTTAAAAATCATCATCAATACTTATGACTTTACTGCAACTAAGAAACAAAGAATACTTTGTACTCTCTCTATGGGCTCAACTGCTCAAGCATGGCAAAGCATGCAAATTACAACCTAATTTCATCTTTCAACAAACCCAAAACCCTCTTTTTCTCTCACAACTGTGTACAGGGAAAGGTTAAGGATTGAATTCTCAAGTTAAAAATTTGTAAGTTGAATATGGACAACCTAAAAGGGGTGGAGGGGTGGGGTGTAACCGTCCTGATAATCCCATCATTTCTAAGCCAGGTTTATATGATAGTTTTTCTCCTGTTTTTTTGCAACCTCACTCACAATTTTTGAATCTCTGCTACATGCCTACATCCTTCTGACTTTCATAAGTGCCAGCATACACTTCCAAGTGCTCTTCTTCGTTATTAAGGCACCACCATCACTTAGGATTCAAGCCTGAACGATCAAAGCCAGGGGAGCCTTTGGCTGCCCTGTGTCCACCTTCAGGCAGCAAATTATTACAGCTATATCAAAACAGGAAAAACAATTTCTTAAAAAAGTAGAAATTGCAATGTCTTATTTGTACAGCTGTTGGAATGGCTGAAAATGACCACTGGAGGCATTCATATTGCTCCATTTTGAGGAGGGGAAAAGAAATCTACTCACTGCCTTTTTGATTCACTTTCAGAATTATCAGAGGCATAAAGACTCAACTTCCCCATTTATACAGGGAACAGTAAAATGAACACAGCAGAAGTTAAACTTTCTCACGTTTTTCCACCAGTGCACCTTCAATGTGTTGCACTCAAGTCACCAGAAGGCCTGAGAAAAGATGATTTCCATCACTGTATTTTTCACTTTGCTATTGAGACTATTGCCAGCAGAGCCAACTGAAATGGACATTATAGTGAGGAGAAAAGCTATTCACATGAACAGCTGGAGCAGAGCTGTCTTGCTCACTGTCAGTCATCATCAGCCACTACAAATGGCTGGACTGTGAAAGACGGCTTGGATGCAACACAGGCCAGAATTCAACTGCATTTCCCCTAAACTATCCATGCACTTTGCATCTGAGAGTTCTGAAATGTGACAGGAAAATACTGTACCATGAAGAGCTCAGAAATCCAAAAGCTCAAGAAGTAAAGAAAGAGAAACAAAGATTTCCTTTCCGTAGTAAGTTCCACACAAAGCAAAATCCAGTCATTACTAACCAAATTCCAAAACATATGCTTTCTGCCATTAATCTTCAGTCAGATAAAGGTTTGTTTTTTTATAAAGGTTATGATTTTTTAAAATTCAATTCTGCACAAAAATATTAAAATAATTAAAGCTCACTATTCTAAGTCAATAAAAACTTGGACTAAAAACACAGTGAGTCACTTGAAGATAAGAGCTAGTATTTAATTGTGTTAAAGCTGCAGCTATAAACAGGTTGATTTTCTGGATCATGTCCAACCTCACACAGCAGCAGAATAAAGGGTCATTTAGAAAAGCTGTGTATTCCCCCGAGGTAGGAAAATCCCTGGCTGCAGTCACACAGGCATAAGTATTATTTATCACTTTTCCTCTCCTTCCCTAGGAGGAATGTGCTAGCAGGCAGGCAGTGCTGCAGCTGGAATGCGCTACTCACCAGACAATCCTCATCCTGTGAAACACCACTATCTAGTTCTCACCAACCAGCATATATAAGTCCTGAGACTACTCTAATTTAAACCAAAAATAGCTGAATGATTAGATTTGTGGAAAAATAGCATGGCTCAATTCCTTCCCAAGCCAAACTGAGTGGGAGTTTTTACCATTCATCTTAGTAAGACATAAATATATTTCTCAGTTGACAATACTGCAGTGGCTTGGGCTGTCAAACCAGTATTCCAGATTCTTTATCAAACAGCAGTCCTTTTCTTCAGGTTTCACCAACAGTATCATGATTTTCAGTACTGCTTCCCTTCAGAACTATGTTCATACTTGATGACATTTCATTTAACTGGTAAAACATCTACACACAGTTGACACATCTTGACATCTAAGACATATTCCTCTGAAAAAGCGATGAATAAGAAGAAATCAAGCGTAACATTAAGCTTGACCACTGGCACATTAATTCACACTTAGCAGCTTGATTTCAGTTTATCATGCTGCCTTTGGCAGCCTCTGATAACTTTGCCATCTTTGGTTTTGCTTTGTTGAGCAAGTAAGGGAAAGAACTGAAAAAAGTTGAAAAGATGACCCTTTCTGTAGGGAAGAAAATGGCCTGCTTTTGCCATAATCATGAAGAAATTCCTGACCTGCACTGCAATGGCAATCCAGGCTAAGTTTAGTCTTGTCAAACCTTAAAAACTTTGACTAATAACAGAGGGAAACAGGCTCAGCCCATTAAATCAGAAACTTGTCAAGACTCTGCTGAGGCACTGATTGATCTAACCAGCTATTAGAGCTCTCCCACAGTATCAGACCATTCTGTTATTAAGTGCCTTTTTAGTCTTAGTTAGATGGTAGGTACTGGCAGCTTTTTATCTGTTAATACAGTGATGATAATAGACAGGTCTTTTTACTCCTTCTCACTTCCTTCTGTTTAAACGAAAGGGGAAGAAAAAAAAAAAAAAAAAAGAAAACCACAACGGCACTTAGAAGGAACAGCTGGGCTGACTCCCAATCTAATGAAGTCAATGGAAGAAATTTTGCCTGCCTTGACAGCTTTAGTATCAGAAAGGCGACTTGAAAACTGCATGTCACTCCTTGTCTTTATTCTAACATGCCTGCTGACACCCCACAAATATTTATGAACAGCAGCAAAAATGTTCTTGTCACAAGAAACACTTCATGAAAGTGCAAAACACCACAGCAAAATGTCTGGATTTCATACAGACACACTCACAACAGTAGCAGTTCTGAAGCCAACCAAAAGTAAGGGGTGCGAGTAAGCTGTCTGGATTGCTTCTACAGGGGTCAAAATGTTCCTGATTTTTCTATTAAGAGTATTTGTGGACTATTTATGGAAAACTAATAAATCCAACAGAGAAATGTTAAGTATCATTACATAAGTAGCATATGTTACTGTTACCTAAGATGGATGGAAAAAATAATCCAAAAGAAAACAAGAGGACAGAGGAGTAAAAGAAATCAACACAAAAATAGAAGGGTGAGATGGCATGTTTTAAGAAATTTTATCGTTCTTCTTGAAGATAAATTGCAGTTTAATCATAAGTATGAGGACATAAAATTATTTAAACTCCTCGCTGCTGGCAGATACCTACCTTTCAATGTCTGGGTATTGGGTCACCTGCCAGCAGAGAAATAAGGACCCATTGCCATCTTTTCAAAAGGCACCACCATGACCTCCAGTCATGAAGGTCTTGCCTTATTTTGCTGGTGCTGTGAAGAGCTGATGTTCTGCTAAATCAGTATACCTGTCTGCAGCTGTGGGAGATGGAAAGTTTTTCCTTCTTTGCAAGAGAAGTCATTCAGTTACAAGCATGATCTGAAGATACGAATCTCGCTGAAGCTCCTTGAAAGTATTAGCTGCCTTTTCCTTTTTTTTTTTTTTAACCTGTATTCAATAAATGTGTAAGAGTGTTAAGAAGAATCTGTTGAATCAATTCTACAATTTTCAGGAAATTGGAAAACCTTTACATTTGTGGCAGGCTGCAAACCACTGAGAGGAAGAGCAGCAAAGATAGAAGTGCTCAGTATCAGTGTAGAAACAAGTACATCTGTGAATAAAGTGGTAACTAGTTCATTAGAAGATCTTAGACTATATGAAAATACTAATGTGTCTTATGAAAGTCTTAGAGAGTTTGTTCAAGCAGAATTTTTTCTTGCGTCAATTAAGAAACACACCCATTGTTCTCCAAACGCCACTTTTGGGGGTTATCCCCCAATATAGTAATATTCTTACTCCCACTTACTTCTCACTGTGACTAAACATGGCTTATTTTAATAAAATATGCAAAAGAGAAATTGAAAAGAAAGTAAGGCCAGTACTACCTTTCTGTCTGTCAGAGATGAAAGCTGGGACCAGCAATAGCAGTTGTCATGGTTTACATGGCTGGTTCTTCCCATTTCAGAAAACTTACCTTAATTATCCTTTGTGCAAAATTTTGCCCATTACTAAGTAGTTGGACTAATACAATTTATTATATCCAGATAATCTTCTTTCAGCTAGATCTAGCTTACTCGTGCTGTGGAGCAGGCTTGGGGATTCAGCTTTTCCCAGCCCAACTGAAATTTATTTACATTTGATGTTTTTCTGTCTCCAACAAAAACAGTTTTCATGTTTCACAGGGATGCCTTCAGATTTTAAAAACTCAACTCTCTAGCCTTTCCCAGCTGCTTTATCCCTGTCCAGACTGTGCAAAAAGCTAAGCGTGCTTCATATCACTGAAGTGCTAAGAGGCAAACTCAGGCCCTAATGATTGTTGTTAGCTGCTGTTGTTAGCAATCAGCTCTAAAACAGTAAAGTCTGAAACAATCTTTATTCATGAACTTTGGCGCGAGTACTACAATGTGCTTCATAATTCCATGATCATATGCTACATTTTAGTCTTCACAAAAACACACTAGTACCTTTTTCAATGTAAAGTACAGCTCTGCTCCAGGGATGGACAACTGTAGCACAAAATACTTTATTGTTATACGGTCTTCTATCTCATTTTTTGGAAATGAAAAATCACATTATAATTTTTTATAGCTGACAGACTCCCTGCATGAAGTTAACCATCTTCATTACAGCTTAACATTATTTTGGTGGTCTTGACCTTCTGAGCTTTCAGCTCTATGTGTCACATTTTAATTAGTCTGGGTGCTCAAAGCTCTGACTAAAAACTAATGAAGTCCTCTGTAACAACATGTGTGTTTAAAAATAATTCTCTTAAATTAGACATCCAAAAGTTGCATAACACCAAAATTCTTCACTTTGCCAAAAATAGCAATACGTCCCGAAGCAGCAAAATAGCCCTTTAAATGCCTCATATCCATACGTGAAGCAACATGGATGGAAAAATGGAAAAACCCTTAGTGAACAAACAACCTATCAGGCTTCCCACAAGGCACAGGAAAAAGAGCTGTTGATACCCTTTCCTTATTTTAGCAGCTTAGCGACAAGAGCATTTGCCCATGGGGGGCAAACTTGCTTTAAGTTTCTTCTCAAGCACAAAGTTAACTGACATCAACATCTTAATCTCACTGCCCTACCTGTTAGGATACAGATTGTGAAAGTATCTCAGAGTATCTTTTTGAAGCTTTTTTCAACTTTAAATTGAATTCAAAATGGAGAAAGCATGACTCCCTAACCTATTGGAAAGAGAGATTTGTTGAAAAAGTTTAAGACAGGAACTGGAGAAGGGAACATGTCCATTCCAATACCTCATAAACCACTCTTTTGAGTAAACAATAGCTCTGCTTCCAAAGCACAATTCAGCAAGTAATCCAGAAATTACTGGGGCCACAAAACAATTACCTAATAGAAATAAAACCCAAAATTAAAACCCCAAAATAAAAACCATTTTGTAATCTGATTTTAAATTATATATATAATCTCTGCATGTATATTTCCATTCTGCAGCCATATTTCTTTACAATGTATATTCTTTGAGATTTGTCAATACAGTAAGAATAAATCTTATTTTAAGGTTTCACTTAATTTTTCAAAGTCTGTAACAGCATTGGTAAAAGCCGTGTTATGATAGAAATATGAATCATTCAAAATCAAAGAGCTTCTTAATGAGCTCTACTGTGAATCATTCATTATATTCACTAGCAACTAATTCCCTTCCAAAATTTTCCCCTATCTTGCATATTGCATTTTCTCTGGAGATACTTTGTTACTATTTTATACACAGTGCCCCTCAAAAGGAGGAAAGGTCTGTATTTTGTTCTTCTTTTGAGATCATCAAAATCAACTGATGTCTAAAGAATATGAAGTAATTTACTGAAGAAAAAATTCAGAAATAGAAGAGTTAGAATTAATCATAATGCACTTAAAATTAAGCCCACCCTTTTTCTGACATAAAATGGCAGAAGTAGGTACAAGTTAGCTTCTCTTTTCTCCTGTATGTGCGAAAAGGGACGAGAGAAGAGGAGGAGAGGAAATTATACAGCAAAGATGATGTTGAATTCTCAGAGAATACCTTCTGACAAACTGAGCATTCTAAAAGGTATTTTTCTCTCATGGAACTAATTTCATTTATCATCATGCAAATTACTATCTTCTAATATGTTAGTTTTCTACAGCAGAAGCCTTCCATAAACAGGAATGCTCACAGTCACAAAGCCTGCCTTTTTTTTGGTCCAAAATTAATGAGAATAGCAACAATTTTGCCAACATATGTAAGAGCCCAAGCCAATTTCATTTTCTTTAGAAAGAAAAAACAAAATAGCCTACAGACTCTTCAAAATTTTCAAAATGTTCTGGATACACTGGAGAATAAAACCATCTTATATAGCACAGCATTTTATGAGTAACCATTTTACAAAATCTAGGCAGAATTTTTTTTAAACTAGCCTTGGATCAGAGCAGAAGCCAGTAGTCAGTGTGAAGTGTAAAAAATGACACTGACAACCTCGGACTCGGGACTAGGCTTACAACCTGTATCATGGATTCTGCTGGAGCCATATGCTTAACTTAAATCCACTGAAAGTGTAATTATTGCTCAAATACATTTTAATTTCCTTTATGAAAAGGAAAGGCTGTATTGAGTTTAGCTCCTGTAAATCACACTGCTTGAAATTAGACAGATTTTACTGAATATTTATAAAGAATTCTAAACCCAAAGTCTGTGTACTTTTGAGAGTCATCTGAAAGTTGTGCCAGACTTCACTAACAGTTCGTAACTGATGTACTGGGGGCAGCTAGTACATTTTAACGTTATGAAACATAAAGAAGTATAAAAACATAACTATATATTGCTGTATATACTAAAGGAAACAAGGAAAGCACTTGTAACATAAATATTTTCCACTTATAATTTTATGTATGAAACTTCAGCATGAGGTTGTTAGTATTTAGAAATAAAGCCTTCTCCCTTTTTTAATTCTGTTCTTTTCATCAAACCAATCAGAAGGCTAGGAAAATCCTTCAGGGTGAATTTTTGTGATTAGTCTAGAGATGTCCATTTACTAGGGATCAAGAAATGTTATCCACACAAAAGACAGATTTTTGTGTCTCTCTGGTATCATATGCCTTACAGTGGAGTGAGTGCATACATGGATCAACTACAGGACAGACTTCTACCACAAGTGTTTCAAGGCAAACACAAGTTGAGAGAATACCATTGTTTCAGTCAGGGTACCAGAAATGTGACACAGCTGTACGTAGTGCTTACCTCTGGTGATGATAATAAAGGAATATCATCCTCATTTGTTTATACAGACCTCTGCAGTGCCAGATTTGAAGACAGAAGTATTGTCCAGCTAAATGGACTCAAAAAGAAAACACTTAAGAGACTTTCATTGTAGTATGTTAAAAATGCCAGATGCACTTATGTGGTTTTTTTGCTCTGTTTTAGGCCTTGGCATGTTGCCATCAGATTCTCTGATACTGGGAATGGGAAATTATATGAAGTCTGACTCTTCTGCTTTCTCCCCTACTTTGTCACTAAGGAGCAGACTAAAATCATCCCTTGTAGTTTTGATAATTTTAGATTTTCAAGTTCATTTGTTGTTTGCTTTCAGAACTGAATAACTTTTGAAGGGATCAGCCTCATTTTAATGACAAACATTTAACAAAAAAGAAGAAAGATCTTGCAGTATTTTCTCTAAAGACCGTGCACATCAGACAGAGCTCTTTCTACTGCTGAATTCTTTTTACCAAGACCATTTTGTTACCTGGTATCTTGGCCCTCATTCAAGGCTTTCTGACTTCTCATTTCTATCAATTTCAGTAAAGCAATGAAGAAAGGAATGAAACTGTGTGCTCTGAAGGAATTTGAGCAAGTGACATTTTCAGCAAGAAAGAGCAGTTACCTATTGTCATTCTATGTTGTACTGGAGGGGAGAAGTCTGAATGGAGTGGCAACTGCACTGTCTACACTTACTGCATCTGTCTTGCTGTCCATATGCTGAACATGTTGGAAAAATCCTTTAGTAAAACAAAAAATATCTAATGCCTAAGATTGCTCTTTTGGCAATTTCTATGCAAATCATATAGTAATATGTGAGATATCTGTGTGACTTTCATACTCAACTCTTTGGCCACGATTCAGGCAAGCAAGCAAGCACATAATCAGAGGTCATGTTTAACTAAGGATGTACACAATAGGAACAGGTGAATTTGGGCATGCTGTCTGTAACTATACTGACTTGATAGGAAAAGTAGATTTAATTTAACCGTTACTAATTATTCCTTTTTCAGATTGTGGGATGGTTCATAAAAGCTGTCAACATAATTAGTATTAAATTGCAACAAAGAGTAGGAGCAGGAAGATGAAATGTTAAACAAACTTGAAATCTAATTTACAGTGCTCCCTTGGCCCTTGAAACAAGACGAGTTCACTGATGGGACAAACATGAGGAAGTGTATATGCATGAGCAGGTTGAGCTCTAGCAAGAAGAATGCTGCCTTAAGGGAGCTATTAATCCTCCTCCTTTCACTTGCTTGGCAGAATTGGCCTTCTGCAAGACTTTACATATACAACAGCAACTGAATCCAGTTGAAAAAAAATTAAAAATCACAGGCTCCAAATGTGACTGCAGAGTTGCAACTTTTCTGGTATCTTAACTGCTTCATCTGTCCTTCTTCAAAAAAAGTATCTGAGACTGTAATTTTAAAGCATCACATAGGACAATAAAAAGAGACTATTTTGGTGGGGGAGTGGGGGCCCCCTCATTTTAAATGAGTAATGATCACCAAAGACACCATATTGCATTAGCAAAAGTCCATGACATTAAAGAATAAACAAGTCAGAGATCCTCGGAGATGTTTGGTTTGGGAGAAGATGAAGAGGACTAGAAACAATTGAAGATGTGTGTCTCATTCCAGCCAAGTGGGAACCACTTTATACCTAAACCTACAAAATATTTATTATAGAAATTAATAAATAATGCATATTTAACATAGACAAAATTTTTCCTGTAAGAATTCAACCACATTTGTTACCTTTTATATAACTAAAGATGTGACTAAAAGTAAAATTATCATTCATCTTTAAAATAAAAAAACCCTGTTTTTCTCTAGATTGCAACTTCTGAGTTCAAAAAATTTAGTCATGAGTCCCCCAAATGTGCAGAGAACAAAGACTTCCAGCTATATGGATTTAAAATCCCTGGACAATACAGGAGATCTACTTTTGCTTTTCCATGCCACCCAGCTTCAGTCAGTTTCTCCTTTAGGTTCAGGTGTTGTGACTGAAAAGAAGGTGCGGAGATGCGGTACAGCCACGCAGCCTTCTGCAGGGCATGGTCTATGTTTTCTGAATATCTTTCCCCAAAGCATGAGAAAGCAAAATGTAAGCATACAGAATTTAACAGCATTTCTTACATTTTCACAATCCGCCCCTTGCTCCTCAAAATGGGTATAGGTAGATTGCATCTTTACCTGTACAATAATTTTAAACAACATTAAAGTATTAGCAGTGCAACCATAGTTTAATGGTACTTTTTGCTAGGTAAGTTCAAACCATTTTGTTATTCAGTATAAGGACACCACACCAAACAATAACAGTAAATATAATTCTCTGCATGGAATAGACACAAAGAGCTTAAGTGACTCTGTTCAAGGTCACAACAGAAATGTAGGATGGATTGTCTATTTAATGCTTTAACAGCTAGAACATCTTCTGTATCACTAAATAATGGCATTTTCCACTAAAAAATCCAATTTTTTAACACTTTTGTGAATTTATAAATTATTTGTATACATTTAGCATACTCTTGTTGATATACTAAAAGCTCCATTTCAATGCTGTGTGCTACCAACACTACTATTGCCGGTTACCTGAATAATAGCAAAGTATTAGGGTTGAGCTTATTAAAACCATACTAACATTATTATAGTCTGAATTTTTATTTGCTTTTGAAAGAATATGAAAATGAACTAACAGAACATGTAGTTCTCGGTGCATATTGTTGTGTATCCAGAAGACACTGGAACGTGTCTGCATCTGGAACAGCATCTGCTTCTTGGCCGATTACCTGTGCTTCATCTAATTTTCAAGAAAATCAAGAGAAGTCATACTCTGTGCCATCAGAAATACAATCAGTGAAGGACAACAGTGTCCTGCTGCAGTACACCGATTGCGTCAGCAGGTCTTCTGCCTCCCAGCATACAAAGCACAAGGAAGGCAACTGATATGATCTGCTTGCAAGCAGATTCAACTGTTTGTGCAAATGCCATTCTAAAAGCAGTATTATCAAGAATTATCGTGCACAAGTTTTGTTAAAAGCTGGTAGACTTGGAAAACGAAGAAAATTAATGCTGCAAGTGCTACTAAGAGCTGACAAGTGCCTTTGGTGTTAAATGACTAAATGTAACATATAATTTGCTTTTGAATACCTTGGAAAGAATCTACTGTGAAAGACTGCAATTTAACACCAAAGTTTAAACAGTTGAGGTTACAATTTTAGAAGCTCATTAGTCTGAAGGTGTATGATGATTTTCTGAAAAGATGAATGATTAAAAACAAAGCCAAAAGGGAAAGAAATTTGGGCATGAATACTGGATCTGAAATCAATTCAACATCAGGGAACCTCTATGATTTCAGATTGCAGGGAACTTCTCAGATTACATATACTGTATTATTTAAAGTACAAAATAGCATAAGTGATCACCATTAACTCAAGGAATTAGAACATCATCTTTCTGAAATTAGTGAAGAGATAAACTCTTTTTATTAGAAGACTATTACTTGATGTAAATAATCTGCAAGGTCATTTCCCACATATGCTATTGCATGCCCAGAAATATGCAGTCCAGCCCCTGGACTGACAGTAAGCTCAGAAAGGAAAACATTCTGGACGATTCTCAGGTCAAGTCAATTAAATTAAGTGCCTACAAAACTGATAAATTTAGGTTCTTCAGTAACAACAAAGAATGTAGTGTCCAAAGGAAAGAGGACAAAGATTAATGCCGTCCCTCTGTAACTACCAAAAGCAAGCCTGAAGCAGCGAATGATGGTGCACTTGCCGACTAGTTGCACCTGCACCAGAGTAAACTTCACATTCTCCTACCACCACCCCACTGCACACCCAGCAGTTGGTCTGCAACGTTGTATAAACCCATGCTTAAGTTCCCCCATCAGATATACCGAAATCAAAACAAAGCCATTGACACTTTTGACATGAGGATTATAAACCAAAATACTTTCCATGCTCCTGCATACTCTTCTCCAGAGCTGGACCAAGAATCTTCTCCTCTATAGATCACATGTCCTATACCCATCCTATACCTACTAGAGCAGTGGCAGCAATAGAAAACAAGCCAAAAAAGGAAAACTCGCTCAGCCAAAATCCTCCTCTCCCCTCAATCAACATCAAGCTGCAATGGGACTAAAATATTTTCTTCTTCAAATTCTTCTGTTTAACACTTGCACAGTCAGCTAGGCCAACAATGTCTTTTGTCTCCTTGCTGTATTGTTTAATTTCAAAAACATCCAGACAGCATGAGACAGCTCACATGCAGCAAACTAAGGACAGAAAAAGCATACTGGCTCATAGTCCTTTTTGCAAACAAAGACAAGGTACTTCAGCTACATCTTTTAATATTGTTATTTCTTATGCTCATGAAAAATGTCATAAAGATAACAATTAGGCACTGTTTAAGTCTTACCAAAAATGACACTTCCATACCACAGAACTACTAACTGCTAGACAGTTCAGCACCTGCTATTCAGCAGTACCCATTCCCCCACATGGATTTTCATGGCACAAGCTGCCTCATCTTGCAAGAGCATAAGATCACCAGGTCACAGCTTGCACCTGCATAATTTTGATCACAGAGCCCCAAACATTTAAATATTTTTAGTCACATATCTTTTTAACTGTTTGCTCTACTGTGCAATGACCAGAAGCATATTACTTTGAAACTGACCTTTGTATCTTTGTGGATCTGCTACTGATCCTAAGAAAGAAACATCCAACCAAAGACAAAAGCATGAAATAATACTCTGCTCAAGCAGCAAGATGCAAATGTTTTATTTTCTACAAATGAAGAACATGTTCCAAAATGGATATGCATGAGCTAGCAGGGACTTCGCTAATAATCACTACATTTTGTCACTACATTTTGCTCTAAATAGAAGGCACCACGCCTCCTCTGCTTGAGAGGGACAGTTAGTAGCTCACGGATTCAGGAGATAAAACCTCAACATGGAAAAGTATTAAGTCCTAAAGGAAAAAATAAACAAACAAACAAAAAACAACAAAAAAACCCAGAAGGCCATACAGGCTGGTTGGTCTGGCTGGGGACAGGGAGGATCATCCATCCATCCATGCCAACAGCACGGAAAGAGGTGGAAATGCAGCAGCACAAAGCTCTGGAGGGCTCTGGAGGACAGACCTCCAGCCCGTAGGTCATGCCTGCCTGGCCAGCAAGGCCTCTTTTGGTGTCTTACTGGGGTGGTGACTGTCCTAATGTTCAGCCTAATCCTTCATTAAATTCCAGCTAGCTTTTGGGCGCATTTTTTAAGTAGTAATTGCTCTGCACTTTCAAGCTGTGTATGCTCTGCTTGCACAGTTTCTTTGCACCTACTGAAGATGCCTAAAAAATCTGAGCCAAAAGAGGCCTCACAGCACTATACGGAAGGAAATTAAAACTTATCTGTAGTAAGTGATAACCCTTAGATTGCAGAGATGGCTCTGGAAAAGCTAGGTTTTAGTCTTACACAAAATCCTGATCTTTGGGAGAATAAATTTAATTGTTCAGCCCACCTAACTCTCAATTCCTATGTTTTTAAAATCTTTCGGCTTTGTACTCCAAAGTTGCCTGCAACTCAAAACATTTTTAGTGCAGCCTGTCCAATGAGACAAAATAAATGCTATGTAACTACATTTGTATCTACTCAAGTTCACAATTATTTAGAATAGCCTTTAACATGATCACGGCCTGCTTTAATATGTCATCATAACAAAATAGGCACTGGGGTGACCAATACATCATTGCACTCCCAAGACTAGGACGCAATCTTGCAGTCTTGGCATAGCCACAACATGAATCCCATTCAGTTTATATTAAGCCAATCATTTGTTTACACTTCGAGGTGATCACAATTATCACAGAAGGCTACATAAACATTAATATTAATAAAAAACTTTTGTCCTACAAGTACATCGTTAATCGTTCTGTCATTTCTTGTTTATGTATTACAATACATTTTATTGTTTCAAAGATAGCATACATTGGTTTTTACTGCTTTTTTCACCTTGTAAGTAGTCTTTTGCAAGTCAAAGTTTTGTATATATTTGTATATATATTTGTAAATATTTAGTGAATTAATGGCATAAACACATCTGTTAAAAACAACAAAAAAAAACCAAACAGCTGTTTGATTCGTCGTTCTTGCCAGACATCCTTTTCCATTTCTGTTTCTTTCTCACACAAATGTGTGCTGAGAAAGATATTCTGAGGTGATGATAACATTGCTTTTCATGCACACTGATGCCAGTAACAGCAGCTGCAGATTCTTATTCCTTTCTGCCATGCATCCCTATTTCCTAGCATCACAAAACCCATTTTCAGACCTGTACACAATTCCCTTCAACTAATATTTAAGTTTGTGCCCAAGGCTCATCCCAACAACTTGGCATGATTTGCATGATTACACAGTCTGGATGCAATCATTTTAGCTCCATCACCAAAGACCTTGAAGTCATTGCAAGTCCGCTGGCTGCCACAGGTTTTGCATCAGGTTCTCAACCAGGCTGCAGCCCCACAACAGTGACACCATCTATTACTGTTTCTGCTCTTACCCTATTCAGGGACATTTGGTACCCGGGGACATTTGAGTATTTTTGTATCCCTCGTTGCAGCTTCCCACTTACCAGGCACTGGTGTCTTTTGCTGTGTATCAGTGTATCTTCTTATGCCAAGCTTGGCAGCAAAAGAGCAGAGAAAGCCCCAACCTAGTGCCAGGCCATTCCAGCTCACCTGGCTGCCCGTCTGCAGCGCAGCACTGTGCACAGAGCTTGCACACACACAACAGGAGTGCGGCTGACTGGCCCTACGAGACGGTAGATTTTAAGGTCCCACCACCAAACTGGCACAGGCATAGCTTCTCCTCTGCAAACGGGAGTACAGAGCCTCTCGCCTCGGCCTTCTCTGCTTCGGGCAGCGAGTCTCTGATGGAAATCAAGCCAGCAAGCAGGGCACTACTTCTGCCTGGGCAGTGATCTCAGGACAACCTGTAAACTGCCATGTCAACACATGAAGGAATCCACCTTCATCTGAAATCACCGGTTTTCAGAAGTCTTTAGCTCCCCTTTTTTTCGCGCCAGAAACTATGACATGTATTAGTAATGCAATATCACACATACACAAGTGTTATTCTTGGATACCCCTGTGCTAAGCACTGTGCAAACACAGAACAAGGACAGCCCCTAGCCCAGAAGCTTGCCATTTAAATAATCCAGGATACTTGTCCAATTCATATTGCCCTGATAGATTCAGTTTTCCATTAGCATACTTCAGTTCAGTGAACCACTCTTGTGGAAACCCACAGGAATTTTGCCAATAGATTTCATTTAACACAGAACCAGACTAAAAAAGAAATATTGAATATCACTCTGTTTTAGAGAAAAATAGCTGCAAGTAGACTCATGTTCTGTTTTCTAATTCAGGAATGTTCTTGATTGATCAGCCTACAAGCTCTGAACTAGTATAACATCACTGTTTTTGGAAGCAGGAGTGTAGGTGATAACACACACCAACACTTGCACAGCTAAAAGATTAAGAAAGTAAGCCACGTTATTATGGCCCTATCTCCAAAATTCATTGTTAGTGAGCATCTGAGAAGGCTGAGAACCCACGAACGCATACACACGTTGCTGATAAGGATGGGGGGGGAATGGAGATCAAGTTTCTTTTAAAAAACAAATCATAATGCATTCCTCCTGACTCAGTTACCAAAATACATATGTCTAAAACACATCACAAATATTAGAGTGTATTTTTATAAAAATATATAAATAAAAATAAAAGTGAAAAAGGTGCCTGGATTTCAGTCCAGAAATACCCATTGAAGCTTTACAGAAATAATAGTATCAGGGTAGGAGAATTCCTGTGTTTTGGGCCAAAATAGGGAAGAGCCTTGTCCCTTTTCAATGAATTTGGAAGCCAAAATGTCCTTCCCTCTACCACTTTGTCACTTTCCCTTTGACTATTTTTTTTTTTTAAATATAAAACAATTTTAAAAAGAAATACTAAGAGTAAGTTCCTTGCAACAGATGCAACCTTTGGTCTGACTCTTCAGAGAGAGCTGCGTGCAAGAAGTGTGCCCCTCTCACAGACCAACCCAGAGGCGTCGTGTCAAGGTAAGCCTCACTAATCCCTGCTGTAAGCATCGCTCCAGTTTGGTGCTGCCTGGTTCCTCAAGCATTAATTTCTTACAATCAGGAGTACACATAAAGTCACAAAGGCAGAGTATGCCTTCTTCCACTCCCACTAAGAGAAGCAAGCTGCCACTTCTAACCTCAATAGGGATATAATATCATAGAATCATAGAAAGTTCAGAGTTGGAAGGGACCTTAAAGATCACTGAGTTCCAACCCCCCTGCCATGGGCAGGGACACCTCCAACTAGACCAGGTTGCTCAAAGCCCCGTCCAACTTTGCCTTGAACAATTCCAGGGATGGGGCATACACAGCTTCTCTGGGTGACCTGTTCCAACACCCTACCAGTAAAGAATTTCTTCCGCATATCTAATCTAAATCTCCCCTCTTTCAGTTTAAAACCTTTGCTCCTCGTCCTATCACTACGTGCCCTGATAAAGCGTCTCTCCCCATCTCTCCTGCAGGCCCCCTTTAGGTACTGGAAGCCTTCTCTTCTCCAGACTGAACGACCCCAACTCTCTCAGCCTGTCTTCATAGGTGCTCCAGATCTCTGATCATATTTGTTGCCCTCCTCTGGACTCACTCCAACAGGTCCATGTCCTTCATATGTTGGGAGTCCCAGAGCTGGACACCATACTTCAGGTGGGATGTCACGAGAGCAGAGCAGAGGGGCAGAATCACCTCCCTCGACTTGCTGGCCACACTTCTTTTGATACATCCCAGGATGAGGCTGGCTTTCTAGGATGCCAGCGTGCATTGCCAGCTCGTGCTGAGCTTCTCATCAACCAACACCTTCAAGTGCTTCTTCTCAGGGCTGCTCTTCAGCTATTCTTTGCCCAACCTGTATTTGTGCTTGGTATTGCCCCAACCCACATGGAGGACCTTACACTTGGCCTGGTTGAACTTCATGAGGTTTGCAGGAGCCCACCTCTCAAGCCTGTCCAGGTCCCTCTGGATGGCATCCCTTCCCTCCAGCGTGTCTACTGTTCCACACAGCTTGGTGTCATTGGCAAACTTGCTGAGCGTGCACTCAATCTCACTGTCCTCATTTCCAACAAAATGTTTAACAGCACTGGTCCCAGGCCTGATCCCTGAGGAATGCCACTCATCACTGGTCTCCTTTTGGATATCAAGCCATGAACAACTCTTTGAATGCAACCATCCAGCCAATGCCTTATCTACTGAGTGGTCCATCTGTCAAATCCATTTATCTCCAATTTAGAAACAAGGACATCATGCAGGACAGTGTCTAATGCTCTTTGCCCAAGTCCAGGTAGATGACGTCAGTTGCCCTTATGCACCAATGCTGTAACCCCATCACAGAAGACCACCGAATTTGTCAGCCACAATTTGCCCTTAGTGAAGCTATGTTGGCTGTCAACAATCACCTCCTTATTTTCCATGTGCCTTAGCAGAGTTTCCAGGAGGATAAGCTCCATGATCTTGCCAGGCACAGAGGTGAGACTGACCAGCCTGTACTTTTCCATACCTCAATATAATTCAATATATCTCAATAATATTCCAGAAGGTTGGTGAAGGGAACTTTCCACTCACTGGTCTGCAGCATGACACAAAATTAGGGCTCTCTGTAATTGCTGTTAATTTTTTTTTTGCAGGTTTATTGGACACCAAATGTTTCCATAGGGATTATGGGCTTGTGTATATAAATGAACTGTACTGAAAGAAACACTGTTGGGTATCCTTTAAATAAGCAATTTTAATAAGAGCTTTTTCATCTCTGCATAAACAAAACAGTGTTACATTACCTGGTAAAAACTAAAGTAATCTGTAAATGTGTAAAGCTATGGGAATATGTATCTATATGTAATATGTAATCTGTAAATATGTAAAGCTATACTACCTGCTGGTAGTAAAGACTTGCCTGGCAAGCTGTACTCCCCATATATGTGTGTTAACTGTATGGGGATGTAGCCCAGCTATATACCTAAGCAGAAGTTCTACACATAGGCTGGCCACTAGTATGATGTCTCTATAATACTTATTACTGATTTTACTATCTGAAGAACAGCTGTAACAAAAACTATAGCTGAATTTGAACTTTTCAAGGCAAAAAACTATCCAAGCAAAAAAACCATGAATGTATTGAGGTGACAAATTTAAAAGGGAAGATGCACAGAAAATGAAAATAACATGTAAAATATTTAAAAAGCACCTTTCCTTCATTGAACTACTAATTTCTTTGAATTGTGCTTTTCCCCTCACACTATTTCCTGTAATTGACCTTATAAACATGATTTTTTAGGACTGAATTGTAAATTCCCAATAAAAGGATTTCTTTAAGGTCAAAGTTCAGTCTGCATATCACCCATTTATTAGCACTGAAGTGAAAACCATGATCCAAAGTTCTCACTGTGGCCTGATATCCAAATCAAGAAGAAAAACAAAACCAGTAGTAAAGCCTAAATCCCCATTTCAGGCTGCATTTTTCAAATACATTAAGCTACCGGAGCAACAAATTATATTTTGAAGTGATAAGAAATTGATTTCTGTTTCAGTATGGTCACATTTTCTAAGCACTGCTTTTAAGGTATTACAGTAAATAGTTTTGACTCCTTTTGAAGCAAAATTTTCTGAAGAGTTTAAGGTGCTGGTTAAAATAGGGAGGGAAAAAAATTAACTACCACATTTAAAAATGCAAAGACCAGAGGACCTTATATCTTTGGATCCAGTAATGAAATAATGATTTAAAAATCCAATAAATTCCTCTCTTATCTGAAAGAATTTGGAGTGGGTACAACAATTCTTGCTGAACATAAGAAAGATCATTCCCTGAATTATGTTTTACAGATTCAAGATTAATGCAGGAAAAAAAAAAAAAAAAGAGGACGTTTTGTCCTTGAAAGCAGGTAAGTACTCCTTTGTAGGTATTCTCATTCTCTTCAGACTTTTGCTTTTCTTTGTTCACCATTCTTCTGAGACCTTGGAACTATACATGAGCTTTTCCACTTCATTCTGTCCTCATACAACTGTTGTATGTATAAATCCTTTGTAAATAAAAGAGAATGTAACCTAAAAAAGAGTTTTCCTGCTCTAGTTAGGTGACCCTGAAAAACAGATATAAGATCTTTTTTAGGTAAGCAAGATGATTTTTTGGTGCTTGTTTTTTAACTTTTTGTCTTTTGTACTCCCCTCTCCCAAGTTGAGTCTGCTATTTTTGGACTAGAGAAACACCAATCTATCTTCGCTTGATAAATTTTTATGATGGGATGACTGAGTTACTGCACCAGTTATTGTTACTTTCCATAGCTATAAGGGTAATTCTAGAAATTAGAATTAGCCTTAAACCTAATAAATGGAAGAATGTGTTCTTACTTGTATTCCCAAAATTCTTTTGCTGAGAATACACAAACAGATTGTTCTAAAGGGAAGGAAAATATGAATTTAAAAGAATAACAATCAAACTCTACATGCATTAGAATAAGTTCTTCTGCTTCCTCCATTAAATGGACATAAATTGTTTTGTCACCAAGCAGCTGAAGAACACATCATTTAGCTATCAGTCCTTCTGAACACAGCTAGCAAACTAATTTTTTTATTTGGAGCAATTGTTCTTTTTTGGATCTAGGTTACGTATATCAGACATACACTGATGTAGTTGTGTGATAGACTCCCTGGTATATCTGATGTCTACTGGTAACATTCGCTACGAAAATGCAACCAGTTACACCTGGTTTTAGCTATGAGTTTCTTCAAGATGTAAATATTATAAAAAAGTAACCTAATAAGATGACGATGGGTCATCTTTGATCACTGTTGTGCTGAATATTTAAGAGTTAACTGTTGCCACCCCCTGAGAGACCTGACTGCAAGTAGCATATTTTACTTTCAGTGAGCTGAGAGAAGGTAAAGAACTGTGATAAACAGCCAGCTGTGAATACACAAGCATTATTTAATCTGTTCACAGTAATTAAACATATTAGCTAGAAAAAATAAAAATTAGACAGTGTTCCTTCTGAGCTTATGGGGCTAAAAATAGGTTTAAAACTAAACACCCAAGCTTGGCTTGTTTCTTTGGGGTATATTTGTTTGTTTGTTTGTTTGTTTCTTTTTTTGTTTGTATTTTAAACTACTAGCAAGAATCTTCACGCTGGCACTGCGGAGATTGCCAAAGGCAATTTCCAGAGTGTGGCCTCGGGATTACACATGCAGTGTACAACCTCAGATAAGGTCCGCAAGCCAACCAAAGAAGTAAAATACATACTGTGAGGAAATTAGATAGGTAAGAAACATTTTATCCTGCATGAATTACAACTGAAAGTCTCAGTGCATCCACTTGCTTGTATCAGATGAATCCTTAACATTTGCCTAGCAGTTGGTATGTGTGAGCTGCTTATTGGAGGATTTCTGACGGCATCATATTTCCAAGAATTAAGACAGATACTCATTTATTTGTAGAAAACAAGAATGAGCAGACAGCAGAAAAGCATTTCACCTTCACATACTGACAGATTTTTTTAATTATTATTATTTTATTTCTTTGTTTTTGCTTTTGTTAAAGCATGGAAAAGATACTGAACAGAAGCTGACAGGAGGAAGAAATGCTGACTAAACAAACCACTCAATCTAAACTGACTTCACTGGCAGAAATTAGAGAGAGGTACAAACAGAACCAAGAATGGTGCCAAAATATGCACTCTCTGGGGAAGCAGAAAATCCACTTCTGTTCTCAGTTCTGCTGCTGTAAATCCACAGTAACTCTGGGCATGTGATATGAGCTGTTCTGAACGTACAGCAGTCTAACATGGGCACATACGGCTTATGTCGCCCTGATACATGGGCACGTTACAGCCATGCATGCATTCAAAAGGCAATGTTCTTTCTTCCGTTGCACAGAAAAAATAAAATATCAACAAGAGCTACTACCCTCTACATAACCTAGAAGAGCAGCTCACTTCTCTGAGCACAGACAGGTCTTCTCTAGTAGAGCTAAGCAAATGTCAGACATTTCAATGACATAAAGCTATACATACTAACTTTTTTCTCCATTTTTGAGAAAACAAATATTTCTATTTAAACTGCTATAAACAACTGATGACCATGGACAGAGCTATTTTGGTAACATGATCAGTTACTGCAAAAGTAATCTGTTTACAGGGCTCATAATTCATAAAGAAAAGTAACATGTTCATAACCGTTCTAGATCATGTGCTTCAGAGATGTTATAAACACAAACATCTATTGAGTTAGAGCTAATAAAAAATTTAGATTTTCATTATGTAGCCCACCTATGACAGACAGCAATATACTGATGCTGGCAATGAGAAGGCAGATATTAAAACATATGTAATGTAATCTTCCCCTCAAAAAAGACATAAAAACCTGAGCAATAAAAAACAAGGAGTTTCTGGCATTATGTACAGAGCAATACTTCCATCCTTACCCCACCTTTTCCTCCCAAACTCCCTCAGCCAGATTACTCTGCAGCCCTGGCAACTCGTTTAAACTCAGCTGGCTGTCCACCATCATTATCTGTACCACATTCTGCCCTCGTGGATGACCTTAAACTGCAATCCTGGAAAATACCTTGCTCACCAACCCAAAGTGTCACTTGCTATAATTAGCATTCTGAGAGCTAGCAATACAGCCATTAAGGCACTGAGAAAGACACATGTCCTGCCTTAGTTCAGTGTATATCAAGTGATCAGTCAGATGACCATCAAAGCAGTGAAGTCTTTATTCGGATGGCCAACTTGCCTGCCTCAACCCATAACGTGTCTCAGGGAGATGGATAATGAAGCTCTTTCACATTACCTTCCTCCCTATGAAATGTGGTGCTTCCAAATCTACCTTCCTATTCCCAGCACAGCTTGCAATGAACAAAATCTGACTGCAAACAGAAGAACAGTGTCAAAATCAGGCTGTCATCCAGCAGCAATAGCTTTTGCTGAGCACACACAATTTCACAGTTAAGGACACTGCCTACTGCAACTTCTCCCCTCACTGAGGACATGGAATAGCATGAGAATGTTTCATCCCCATTCCAAAATTTCAATATTTTAATCTATTAAATCTTATCACCGTCATCTTGTTCCAATTTGGATGGTGATTTAATACACTGAAGAAATACTAAAACCTCTGGTGCAAAAACTTTACATAAAACTACTATATAACATAAATTAAAGCACTTGGTGCTGGAGTGATGCTGAGAACCACTGAACACCAACAAATTTCATTCACGTAAATCTCCCCTCATCAAAACAAAACCACCAGAATGCTGCCTAATTTCTAATTTCTGTTAAATGTATCAAAATTCACTAGGATTTCATGTATAGTGTCAAGCAGAATAGCAAATACTCCTTCAAATGATAGCATTTATTTTCAAGATCATTTTGTGTACATAAAATAGTCTATTCCATCAAATAAACTCCCTCTAGTTAAAACTGAGAAAAAAAACAGTCTTAACTACTGCCCAAATCAAAGCCATTAAGATGTTGGGAGACCTATTCTGAGGACTACGACCTCTACACAGCACAGAACAGACTCAGCAGTTGTATTTGTCCTCTCCCATGACAAATGGCAATTGTATCTGTCTCCAGGTGTACAAGAAGGGATGTTTAGCTTCAGAGGGAAAAGTGTTAAGAGCATTCTGACACATGGGGTTTTGGGGTTTTCTTCTGAGAGATTTTAATAAAATTTACTTCTCAATGAGCTATAGATCTACACCTTTCTGGTGGAATAACTAGTAACTAGAATCCAGAGCCAGCTATCACTCTTTTGGCAAAGAAATTACACATTCCATCAAGAGAAAATCATCGGCAAAACACACAAAACTGGCTGTGCAGCTCGCATGAATGACACAAATATCTTATTCTAAAAGCCAAAATATATCCCTTCTAGTGTTTTTGGAACATAATATTAACATTTTTGTTAAATGTGAAGGAATATAATCTTGGACTGGACTCCACTGACAGAAGGTAATTATGCTAACGACATATTAATCTGATAGCCACTTTGATATTTAACTTGCTTTTAGTTGTGGGTTTTTTTCAGTTTTAGAGGAGTCAGTCGCTATCCAGCTTACCGTCCAAACCATTACAGTCACTTTAAGGACAGTAACTGCAAATAAAAAGGTGGAAAATCCATTACTAGTTTATCAGACAGTTGAAGAAAATTCAGCCTTGTTTGCACTAAGTTCAGGGTACCAACCAAACAAATAAGCTTCTTCCTAGGGTCACAGTGATGCAGAAGTGACTCAGTTTCTAAAAAGAAAGAAACAAACTCACAAAATCAGATCTTTGTGGTAGTGTTGTCTTCACTCTCCCTGATTGGAAAATAGGTGAGGTATTCTTTGCTTGTTTCACTTTCAATATTACTTATACACTATACATCCTTGTCCTACCATCTTTATACCAACAAATAAATATGTTTTACAAATGTGTATCAGATAGTAGTTAATATTTTTCAGTAATTTTCACTGTGAGAGACAAAAGTTTTACAAGCTTATTTTAAAAGTGCACCTATTAAAAAATTAATAACATAATGACTATTTAATGCTACTTTTTAATAACAATAATACTACAGATCATTAAGAAGTTATACATAAAACAGTGACAGCAATGGATGCTGAAGTTACTCAGAGCCACTTCACAAGTGACAATTTGGGAAATGCCTGAATAGACACTCAAGAATTCCTGAGCTGTAATTCTGTTGAAAGAAAACTGGTGGGAACAGAGGTGAAGAATGTGAAAGAGGAGAGGCTTTGTAGAAGTCAGTTAAATCTGAAATGAGAACACACTTATTAAAATAAAACTATTACAAATTGAGTTGATATCTAAGGTGCTCTGCCTGCTCCCACTATGGGGAATATTTTGAAACTATAACATGTCACTGTTAACATGGCATTTTCAGAACTCTCTTAAATGATTAGTCTTGCCATAACATAAGGAAACATTACAAAAAACATCTACCGTAACAAACTACATTCTACAATTCTGGCAATTTAACAATAAAAACTACAAAGTCAACATGATCTCTACATTCAGTTTATCAGATCAGCTATTCTTCTTTGTAGCAAATTGAGAAGTAACACAAGGAGTAATTTCCACAAGTAACATGACCTTAAGAGTTGGTGTGCAATTTAACTGTTGATTTAAAGCTGTCACAAATAAATCCCCCTAATTTCTTATAAAATGCACAGTCATGGAAAGGAAGAGGAAAAACAAAATGATCAACAACCAGCAGCAGAAATGCCTTAAACATGTTGAAGATCTTCCACTTTAGGACAGTTTCATTCCAGGATATAACTGTCCCCGGCATTAAATCTTCTATAGAGAATAATCCTAATCCTCTCCTTAGTGTTAACCTATCTCACGTTCCTAAGCAATCCTATCCAATCAGAAGTTAATTTATTTTTTGTTAAAACTATGTTCAATAAATTAAAATTTCAAGCTGTCAACACTGATAGCCATTTATTCTGTACCTACACTAAAGTCTGTGGGAGGGGAAGGTTAGAAAACTGGCTGACATGAATGAAAGTCTGCCTCTCAAATCCACTTTTTATGATTTCTAATGGAAGAAAAAGGAGTTCTGCAATTGTTCTGCCTGTTCCCCTTTTTTGATCTTGTCAACTCCCCAACAGTATTTTGCACTTTATTTTATTTTATTTTATTTTATTTTATTTTATTTTATTTTATTTTATTTTATTTTATTTTTTATTTCCATAGCTATTTTATTTACCTTATCCTCAATCAATTTAACCTACAAACAAAACAAATGAAAACTAATATTAATGCAAAATATCAACAATTACTCTTAAAGACATTTTATGGTATTTCTCCACTGTGTTTTAGCAAACATTCCTGAACTTGTACCAAAACACTGAAATCAAATCACAATGCTATAGTTAACAGTGTGGCACAGACCTCTGCAGAAGTCCTTCACATTAAAAGGCAAAGCATTCCTGATAATCTAGGACATAGAATACAAATCAGTCAACACTCAAAATACCAAGGATCTGGAAGCTCCACTTCCTTAAATATTTAGGTCCCCTGGATCCAAAATGGAAGAGGCAAAACAAGAGAGAAACATAGACAGACAGACAGAAAGAACTAAACAAACAGAACAACCTTACCTTTCACAAGCTCGGACAGTCCATGCAGCAATTATCCATAATGAGATACTAAAAACCAACAGTACAGTTCCTGGACATATTGTCATTAGAGTCTTCATAACAAAACGGGTATTGAAGTTTATCTTATTTAATGCTCCAATGCTTCTAGATGAGGCATCAGTGAAAAGTTTGCTATGCAAAAGCATAACTCTGGCAATAAGATATAGTCTTAAGAACATTGGTATAGATAAAATAATATCCACATCAGCTGTTGTTGTGGATGGAGCGTAAGAAAAGGCGAGCCGGGCTGTCCATGTGAATGTATAGTTCCCAGGTATGGGATGTATAGCACACACCAGTATTTCCAAGCAGATAAAGAAAATACGCTCATAAGTCATGGCTATTCTCCAGTCATCTGCTCCGTTGTCCACCATGAACAACTGAAATAATAAAATATAAGGTTAACTTTAGTACATCATTAGGAAACCTTGATAACCATTTTAAAATAGCATTGTTTTCAGAGCTGCCAATGACCACTAAAAAGAAAATTATATTACTACATCACTACAAAGTGAAATATAAATCTGGTTAAAACAAAAAAAACCCAACACTTTTTTCATGCATTTTTTTAAAAAGTGTATCTGAAACTGAATTTTCACATATTATTTAGTAAGAATCACTCATATTTTCTGACCATTTCTGATAAAACAAAACTCTGGACCAATTAAGCTTTATCCCTTCAAAATTAATTCCTTACTCCAAGTTCATAAAATTGAGAAAAATTTAAGAAAGTGTTTACAGAATATGCATCTAAACTACAAACTGAAAATACTTCCTAAGATGCAATGTTAAGCCTGCCTTAGAGCATATCTGTTCTTCAGTTGGGGAGATATAACAGCTTCTATAGAATTATCCAAGCTTTTTTCAAGCTTCAGGTACCAATACAGATCAAGGTAGAACGCAAAACCATGTATGACATCGCACAAAGACTCAAAAATATATCTCATGGTGAAAATTTGAAAAGCCAAGGCCACTAAATATGAGAGTAACCCAGGTAATGTTTACTAATAGCTGAAATTTAAATGCACATGTTCGTTCTTATACAATCAGGGCCTTCAGTTTGCCACCCAGGAACAAAGGTACTGAAACATTTCACACTGTTTAGTAAATGATGTTCCTGATGATTTCCTAAATAAATATTTAATCAAACAGTATTTGTCACTACTAGAGAGTGGCAGTATGCATGAGGCTGCAAATAGGCAATTTTTCAAAAAGGAACATAGCCCATAATGAAAAAGAAGATACAACCTCAGTGACAAGAGAAGACCTTCTCATCACTTCAACTATAGTTCGAATCTACACAAAGCTGTTCAGTAAATAGGTAAGAAAAAATAAAAATACTTCTGTAGGATTTTTAAAATTAGATTAGTGAAAAATAATGGTTGAGAAGGAAAATTTCACAAAGAATGCACTCCTCACTGTAAGAAAAGTATTTTCAGCATGCTATGCACCATGTACACAGCCAAAACCCCAGTTACTCATCTGTATTGCTCATTGTCCCTGTCCATCTTTCAAGAGTTAAAATACAAGACTGATCTCTTTTTGTATGTTATTTAGAGATCAAAAGCACACTCTACATCCTCTTCCCAATACATTGTTTGTCTTTCAGAAAAGTCCTCCAGTCATTTACTTAGAAAAGTGATAACCACAAATTAACTCTATTGTAGTTGAACTGATACTAAAAGAAATAAAGTTGTTAACCATAGCAAAAAACAGATTTCTGTATTTGTTGACCTGGTTTTCATCCCTTCCTATTCTTTCCCTCCATCTTATTGTATTGGGTGTTGGTGACACGGTTTTGGTGACTGGGGGGGGCTGCAGGGGCAAAGTCCGCATGAAGAGGTCAAGGGCTGCTCTACCATGGCCCACTGCAGGACATAACTGAGCTCATCAGTGAAGCTGGTGGTCCTTCTGTGAAAGAATATTTAAGAAAGAGCAAAATGCTGTCCAGTCATTGAAGAGTGAAGGAAAAAAAGGTGTGATAAACAACCCCAGAAATACTAAGGTCAGAGAAGAAGAAGGGCGAGAAAGTCCTCCAGGCACTGGAACAGAGATACCTCTGCAGCCCATGGAGGTGAACATTATGGAAGAGGTATTTCCCTAAAGCCCATGGAGAGGACCACGCTGTAGCAGATGCAGCCCTACACTGCAAACCATGGAGGACCCCATGCCAGAGCAAAATGGGTATTTCTTGAGGGAACAGCCAACTGCAGAGTGCCCACATTGGAACACATTCTCCTTACAAGAACTAATGCCAATGGAGGAGGACCCAGGCTGGAGTCTGAAGGGCTACAGTCCATGAAGAAGACCCCGACTGGAGCAGGGGAAAAGTGTGAGAAGGAAGGAGCAGCAGAGAGGAATTTTTGTGGACAGACTCCAATTCCCCATATCCCCTGCGTCACTCATGGGTGAAAAGAGAGAGGAGATGGGAGTAAAGGAGAGCTGCTGAGCCTGGGAAGAGGGCAGTGGGGTGAAGTGGTTTAGTTTTTGTCTTTGTTTCTCACCACCCTACTCAACTTCTAAGTGGCAATAAACTAAATTTGTTTTTCCAAAGCTGAGCCTGTTTTGCCAGTGCCAGTAACTGGTAAGGAATCTCCCCATCTTTATCTCATCTCACTTTTTTATGTTATTTTCTCTTCTTGTCCTGTTGAGGAGGGAGGGAGAGTGAGAGAGAGACTGGGTGGGGGTCTCACACATGGCCTAGGTCAAGCTACCACACGTAGGTGTAGTTCCTGCTTCCACTGCAACACTATTAAAGACAAAGAAACACATTGCTGAATTAAGCTCAAGAAACACTCAGTGAATTCTATTTATGTAACATAAGCACACACACTTTTCTTTTACCTGTGGTTATTTTGCATACTGCTCATACCAGATATGCGAATGATACTGAAAGGCATATTCACCTATGTATGACGTATGTATTGCCAATAGAGTGCTGGTTTGCATTTAGCAAATATACTATTCGGTATTAAGGGCCAAACTTTCAACATATAGTAATGTTCAAGTGTATATGATTCTTGTGATTAGCCTGTAAATGCTGTTGTTCAGATCACCAAAGCGCTAAATGAGTTATAAAGAGGTTCAGGTATTTAGAACACAGAGAATTCAAACGTATAGTAACCAGCTTGACTAAAAATGAGATAGATAATACCAAATATCTCAAAAGCTGTGTGGGTTTTCAAAGGAAGAATAAATTAACAACAGAGGTAAATATTTCAGTTCTCAGATACATATCAAATACATGTCAGACTGGCAGTATTTTAAAATTTCTTTTAAAGTTTCAAAATCTGCTGAAAAAGCAATGGTCTTTTGTCCTCCCTTTTTACCTACCATCTTCACAGATTTCAAAAAGAATTCTATATGCAGAAAGGCAATTCAAGAAAAATGATACCTTAAGCACTGATTCAATTTAAATGATGAGAACAGAAGAATGCTGAGTTAAACTTAGGCATTAAAATTTGATCTTACAATTTTCATAGAAGAAAAGGTTACTTATCATTGAGTTTTTTAAAAGCTTTAAGATGTCATTATGGAATACATACTTGTTAACTTATTCACCTGTCAGCAGAAGAAATCCTAGCATGCTACAAAGAAAGAAGTTTCTCAGTAGTGCTCAGTAGAACAGGTTATGTTTGCAAACACAGAAGATCCATATCAACTTCCCTTGTCCTCAGCTGTGCCAATTTATTCTAAGGAAAATAATATTTTAAGGTGATAATATCTTCAGCTACCGCATAATGAGCTTTAGGAGGTGAAAATATGGAAAGTAGAAAACACCAGAAGCTACAAAGGACCACAGATGCAGTACAAGCATTTCTGTTTCATAAAAATATTAACATTTCAAAATCATATATACGAGGGACATTTCCTTAAAATTCTGTGTTTCTAAATTCAAGCTATGGTGGATATGAAACACTCTGGAACAAATATGGGCATCTAAAACAGGCTGCGAATAACAATTGCACCAGGACATACTGAAATGACACAGAAATTAATACAGGATTTTATGCATAGTTTATATACTTGCAATTATGCAACGTACTAAATGCTTCACTTTTAATTTGGAAGATGCAGATGCATTTGTGCATGCCTGCATGCTTGGCTAGGTACAATTTTCTGTTTGGAAAGTGAGGAAGGTAAATGAATAAAGAAGAGAAAGAACAGCTAAACAGCACAATTTAAAGGGTATGCATGCACCCTCTCAGGTGTTTTCAGTCAATCCTGCTACAGCAACCATGCATTAATTTCAAGAAACTACTCCTCATTTGAACATAGAATGATGCTAGCAATAAAAAGAGAACATAATGAAAGAGTGAGCAAACTCTTCCTATAGAATTGAGTCCTGTGCTCGACAGAGAAGGTAAAATTCCAGTCAAGGTCAAAGATGTTATACCTGTTTATAGATTTCAAATTTCTTATAATTATTCAGGGTTGAACTCCAATGCAAGTACTTAATCAGTATTCTGCAAGGTTCTTCAAGTACAGAACTCTCATATACCTTTACTAAGTCTCCACTCTATAGGAAAGATTTTCAAGTTATTTTCACCTAAAATTATGTAACGTCCTCCCAGCATGTTGGGTGTAAATGTAACAAATAAATTCATCTTTAATTTAAAAAAAAAACTTGGTATTTTTAATGCCACACTGAAAAAAACATTGAAAATAAATACCATAACATAGATATTTATACAGGTAAGTGTATATCTACATAACACTTTGTTAAATTTATGTAACAACAGATCAGGAAAAACACATTCAAAGTAGACTGCACAAAAGGACAACTTATATCAGAGACTTCCTGAAGCTACTTAAAACAAAAGGAGAAAAGTTAATTTTGTAAATGATTAATATATCAAAACACATTCAGAGCAGGCTGTCAGAGGATGTTGGTGAATGCAAAGAGCAAGGAAACTAGCCATTTTCTAAAAATGCCTTTGCACTCCAAGTACAAGAACAAATCAGAAAACTGTATCACTACCTTGCTGCATTACAGTGGGGATATGTTAACACAGGAGCAAAAAGGAAGCAATAAACAGTGATAAAGTAGCACCAGCTGTACCCCTGGAAGCATTCCTTGCAGAAGGGGAATCAACTGTACTCACAAACATACTGTTGCAATTGTTTAATTTAAAAACCCAAATTCAAAATGGCTAAATATTGGAGTGACTTAAACCTTATCAAAGAACTGCTGGGACTATGATTCGGAGTATTAAAATACAGCCTCTGGCGCTGCTGATTTGCCAAAATTTTTGACCAGACTTTTTCAATAATTTGTAATTCCCAAAACATCATACAAACAAAAAGGCCATTATGGTGGGGGGACGAAGATACTGATTTTTCTCTCACTACTCCAAAGACCCAAGTTATTGTCCCACAGCACCCCCATTAAGTACAAATGATTTAAAAGTGGTGGTGAGAGATAGACATCTCAAGCCTTTAACTCAGTTCCCCCTAATTAGGGGGTGAAAAAGACGACATTCTATCATCAGAAGGCACATAAACAAATGGTCTGTAAGTTATCTAAAGGACTGTGCTTGACCTTGGAGAGCCTGCAGGAGTTCGTGAAGGCTGCTGTACACCACCATAGAACAGAGACATTAGTGGGTTCAGATCATACGCTAAGTCATGTGGCATCAAACACCTTCTGTGTGCAAAGCACAGAAGGCAAAGAACACATTTTTCATAAAAGTACGTGAGGGCTCAGCTATCTCGTATTTTCCAGAATGTTACCCACATCCAGAGCTAAAACCAAACTTTCTAATAGGTCATTAAAAATCAGTCCTTAACCTCTTGTGGATATAGGTATCTACCAAACGAAACATGCTTACTTCATTCAAACGGGGCAGATAAACTGCTCTATCACTTATACATGTATACATGCATATGTCCCCTGCACGGTTATAAAAATGCCAATTTAAACAAAAGATTGTAAAAGTCTGGTACGTAGCTTCAGCCCAAAAATTATTATTTACATAGTATATTTATTTAAATTTGGCATCCCTGTGCAAAATGAGTTTTTCATAGTTTTTGGTATTTTTACATCAATGCATGTAAAGAAAACAACATGGTAATGTGTGCTCGTGGCTAAGCAGGCTCAAAATACTTCTCTCAATGACTGTTTAAACTTTAACATCTCAGGAAGGAATGTGTAAAAGAGGCTCAGACCATTTATAGTCTTTGTGAACCATATTTTCAGAAGTGCAGCATAAATATACATCTCAATAATACATCTTAGTTACTTTGACAGGCAACAGATAACCACAACTTTTTCAAAAAACAAACAAGTGTTAAACAACACTCTTACCAGGTTTCTTATGTCTTGTTTGTATGGCTTTTTAAACCCTCTATCCCTTAGATCATTATAAAAAAACTACCCCAAATAATCCATGAGATTTTTTACAAATAAAGGACATTTACAATCACTGAAATTAACACAGGGTTAAATTCTGTCTAAGCACAAAAAGTTAAATGCTGCCAAACCATATTTCCCTTCTTTTTTAAATTATATATTAAGAATACTCTTTTTAGCTTTCTCTCTCCAAAGATATTCAGAGGCATATTTTTAGATGGTACTGGCCCGACTTTCACCTCCATCATTCATCTCAAATTGTGAAATAGCTTAACCCTCCAACAGCCTACAATCAACAGACCACTATAGGACTCAGCAATTGCTGGGACATAGATATTTTCTTTTCATATCGGTCTCTCCATATAGATATATATATATATGAGCTCCAGGGATCCAAAGAACGTGAGATGCTCCTAAAAATGGCATTCTTTCTACCCAGTGACTTTGTATCCAGCTAATTGTGTTAAGAATTAATATCCAAGGAGTACAGAGGAAAAAAAAGGACATTCCAAGATATCAAGATTTCCTTCCCAATGCTATGGAGAAGAAGAACCCCCTGAGAAAAATGTAATTATGCATTGAACTAAAAAATCATTATATAAAAATATAACAAAATCAAAAGAATTAATTAACTCATTAATAGAAAGGGCTGGTTTAAGAAAAAAAAATTAATATCAAAACGTGATTTTTTCACTTTCATGATTAAAAAGATATTTCACAATAAAATCTCCTAATTTAAATTTGTTTGGACTTTTGCTGGAACAATCACAGCTGAGATTCCTCAGATGTGTAATCAACAGGGACATATTTAGTCATATGTATTTATGAACCTTTGAACCAAATCCAAGGTCCAGAAATAAAAGTCCCCCACTCAGGGTTACTAAATTAATTTGAGATACTCGATAAACCTATCAGTAAGTGACTGAATTAAACTGACTGAATCAGGAGTTTCTACAAACTCAGTATCCACCACAGGTATTTCTTCATTTTAACAATATTTTTAATTTAACGCCTATTTCATTATACCAAAGTCTCAGATCCCATCCTCTCCAGCTGCCTAAAACACAATGCAAATAAGCACGTTAAGTTATCACATGCAGAAGGTTTCCATCCAGCATCAGCAGTTCCCAAAAGCTCTTGTGACTGGGGTTGACAGTCCAAAATGTTCTCCAAATGGGTACAGAAGGAACATGGCTTTATAAAGCTCTGAAAATTGCTGAAGTGTAAGATGAATAACAGAAAAGGAACAGTTGAGATAGATCTGCATAAACATGCAAAACAAGAAAAAGGGACCAGTTCACTAAAACAGTGTTAATCTTGTTTAATACTATTTATTATTATGTTATTTAAAAAGCAGGGAAGAAATAACAAAGAAAATAAAAATAATACGTACATTATTACATAACAGATATATTTACTAGAGAAGACACTGGGTGACCCAGAGCAATCCAGAACAGCGGCTTTGTACAATTGGCAGAGACGGAATGAAAAGGATAAGTAGCTTTCAACCACCGTTTTTCTCCCTCAAAAACTGAGCAAGGTTATTTGGATGTAGTCAGCCCTTAGGAAACATTTCATCACCTAACCTAATCTAATCTAAACTAACCTAGCATAACCTAGCCTAACCTAACCACAACCTGCTAATAACTCAGCTCCCATCAGCTGCCACTCGACACTAGCCCAAGCTTTTGCTGACCTGTGCTGGCTCACTCTCCCTGCTAAGAGAATGCAGCAGGACATGAGCTATACCAGCTTTATTACATCTAAAAGGGAAAGCTGCAAAGACATAGTGAATGAATAGCTTAGGTTCCCCTTTGCACTTCCACAAACGTAAATAAATGACCACACTGAACAAATTACCATGCTGATAAAATGAACCCAAAACAAAACTAAACTAAAATATATTTGAAAATTTCATCTGGTCTTTTAAGTCTGCTACAATTGCTACACTGATCTTGGCAGTACGGGGAGGGAAACACTGATTTCAAAGTTGGGGATGAATTTAGTTCTGCACTGAAGCAGAAGTTCCAAAACTTTGCATGTGAAAAACACAGTACATCGTCCTGCAAAATAACTGTGCTGTTTTATAGAACTAATTTTTAGAATTATTTTTTTTAAGAAACCTAGTGGTCTTTATTTTTCCCAATTTCAAGTACCTCAAGAATAAAGTAACTTTGATTCTACAACCTGCTTGCAGAAGAACAACTCACTGGGGAGAACTAGCTACATTCAATATTTTTATGCTGTTAATTTTAAATTATTATTTTACAATTCTTCATTTAGGATTTGTTTTTCTTCATTCAGTACTAAAAATAATTTGTTCTACAGATCACTGCACAAAGAAATGCCATCTCCCAAAACGGCTGCCATCTGCCACTGTTCCCAGAGCAAGAGAAGCTTCGCTCTCTTCAGGGATGATCAGCTTCATTACTCCTAGGAAAACTGGAACCAATTAAGAAAAAAGGATGTATTTTCTGAAGAAATTGGCAATATTTTTGCAAGTGAATATGGGAAACAGAAGTTAAAGGAAGAAACACCAAATCTGAAGCTAGATAAAAAGAGCTAACTCATTCACCCTGCCAAAGGAGTACACCAGTGACTCTAAATTTAGGAACATGTTTTTAAGGAATGACTGGTCCCAGCACATCATATACACAAGAATCTGTCTTCTCATTTACTCCTTAAGTGTGTACTTACAAAATGTATACTTCAGGTATTTTGGAAAGTTTGCATGTTTGTTTTTAAACTGGCCAAATATTTATTTAACTGACAATGGGTGAATACACATTAGCACCACAGGAATTATAAAGTCCCTGTAGTGTTTTAACTGTCTCAGGAACACAGTTAAGCTCAGAACTTCAATTAAGGATATGTTTAAAATAACTCCAAATATAGAAATTCAAAATCTAAGTGTTTTAAGTGTTGTCCTAAAATGTGACCACTTAAATAAGGAAAACTAAGAATCAGGCAGCAGGAAAAGCACAGTGGAGTTAGTTGTATTTGTATATTTAAAAATCCTAATAAACATAGTCATGCACTAATCCTAAGCGTGCAGAGGCATTCAGGCAAGAACTGCCTCTGTAATTTGCCCTGGCAAGTAAAGCTGGGAGGGAGGGGAAATAAAGCAGCTATTCACTTAGTACCTTTTCCTCCTGAAAACTTAAAATAGGCTTCTGGTTAAACCATATAGCAAATAAAGTCTTCAAACTGCTCCAGAGATTAAGTCAAAATATCTTTAAGAAGAGCAATTTCAATATCAGGTTAAATAAACTTAGACACAAGTTTCTTTAGGTAAAATACTGTTTTACTTGATCACTACTAATTATGACTGAAGCGGCTTCCTCAGAAAAAAAATTCCAAAAAACTCCCCCAAAGCCCAAATTCCAGCATATTTTGTCAAACACCTCTTAGGTCTTGTTGCTGTCTCCTTAATTATTTGAATGTTTCAGCTTCATCAGATATGTCTATTTTAGAGCAGTGATCTCAGGTAAAACAAGCTCCGTCCTCAAAGCTACTGTTTTTTAAACTCTGCAAATCAAATACATGAAACAAGTTTGCACTGAGTGCTGCCAACCCCCTTGTCTTCCATGTTTTAAATATAAAATTGCTATTCAGTGTGTTTTGGAAAGTTTTATTGTCACAACCGTTATGCCCAACGGGACAGTCCACGGCAGCAAAAAGCCACATCCAGCATTTAACACACATCCCAGCCACAACATACCTGCAAAAGTCACAGCTCAATCACAAGAACTATTAATTTTGGATGAGCTGACATCTCTGATCATGGGCTGGATATAAAAAACCTGTTCACCTTTTTTATTTTCCTTCCAAGTGCCAAATGGTAGGGGAAAAGAATGGTCTGCCAGCTCACAGCCACACTGCTAAATCTCTCATCTGGCTCCGCTGCATCCCATTCTGTTCCTGGGAGGTAGACAAATGTCTATTCATATATGGCTGCACCTAAAGATGGAGAAAGAACATTTTCCCATCTGACAACCAAATTTGGAAAGCAGACTGGCCATGGTGGTCTTCTATCACTTTTTTTGTTGTTTTTAATACGTTTTGCCATTAAACTAACGTAAACCTATATTGAAGCTGAACTGGGAATATAACAGGCCTAGCACTGGTCTATCCTACTGCAGAAACATGTAGTTATTCTAAACTATCCTACTGCAGAAATCATAACAGAATGCAAGTTATTGGCTTTTACCATGAAGCCCAAACCTGAAAGAGAACAAAAGAGGGCGGTGGGCTTAGTGTGAAGCCACTTTACCCAGGACACCATTATGATGAGGATCATGTTCAGTAGTGGCTGTCATGGGATACATTTTCATCTATTCTGGAATTTGGGTGGACAAGAATTTCTCCTGATTCAGCCCATTCCCTATGCAGGGGCCAAGAACAGTTCTTGGGCAGTATCCTACAAAGGAATCTACAATCAAAGGAACCCATTACATACAGTCTGAGAGTCATAGCTGCATGGTCAAAACAGAATTTTACAGCTACTGCAGAGAGTAGCTTTGTGGGCAAAGGAAAAGTGGGTAAAGAGCATCCTTAGTTTCTTCATAAATCAATGTCTGTTCAAGCACTTCTAAGCATTCTTGAAAAGATATTTTAATAATGACAAGGGTTCAAAGCCTTAGCACATAATGAGGATGCTCTAAATTGAAAGGCTCTAAAGATCCCACTAACTTAGACACTCACAAATGCAGATTTTCCTCTGAAGTCAAAACACACCGCAAATGTGCATGACCGGTGTAAAAATGGTAAGTGACCTTGTATCAGAAATGCAGTGAGAATACTTTTGAAAAAACTTCATTAAACCTAGGTGCTATCAGTGAATGTTCAGTGATAATTATTGCTAGTTACATTCACTATGTGGTTCAGGTAGGAAGCAATTTATTTTGTGCTGTCTAGCCACACCTGAACATTCTTTCTTTCTTCAGTTTCCCAATCAGAGTTCTATCCATGTGAATCTTGTGGATGCAATGGTACAGACTGAATTGGTTACTGTCCAATTTTTATTTTTAATTAAAGACATGCCTCATTCCCTGGCTGCAACAGATCTTATTCTTTAAGAGCATAGCAACCGTTACAAAACAAGAAATACAATTCGTCACCTGGGATGAATCTTTGTTTTGTTAAGACACTGAAGATGAATCATCGCTTCATAATGGATTATTCTAGGGAAAGACACCACTGTCAGAGGTGAGGGGCAGGGCAGGTGTGAATGTCTGCATACAACTGTAGTAATGCCACAGAAGTTGCAGTGCTATGAAAGATGTAACAGCAATAAAATGCTTCGTAAAGATTGCCAACACTATTTCATTAGGAAGTACTGCGGAGCACTGCATTCATTTTACATTGTGGTGTTTGGGACATCTGCTGAAGTAGGCGGATAATTCTTGAAAATTATAGACATAGCTGGATTGCAACAACAGTGTCTTATTTACATGACAAATGACTGATCTGAGCATAAGACTAGAAGATAGGCCAGGCTGAGCTTCAAATGTAGTTACAAAGCCTTTCCCAGATTGCTTGCACAGAACTTGAACTCTTGGTCTCAGTGCTCCCTTGCATAAAATCATTTAAGTGACAGAAAAAAAATGTAAGGATTCATCCAAATTCCCTTTGACAATGAAAACTACAATATAAATGCTTGTCATACATGCGTTTCCTTCTTTACACGCTATCTTAAACCTAACATCAAACCACAGAACTGAGGTATAGCTGTTTATGGAAGACACACAGGTACACTCTAAAATATGGTAAGCAACAATATTTATTGCAGACTACAGGTAAGAAAGCTTAGGAAGCTCTTTACTCACAGATGACAATAAAATCTATGGATATGAGCCTATATATATTTATTTCTCAAATATTTTTTATTTCAAATATGCTCTTTTGCAAGCAAAAGCTCCTCCTTTGCCTCTGGTATCTTCTTCTGAATGCTCACATTCAGTATCAAGCCAGGTCCCTTACCAAAGACGCATGTTTACCAGCAGCAGTGGTTTTGCAAGACAAATTATACTTAAGAGTTATGCCTCTATAGCCTTTTAACTCACTATTTATGACCCTGATGGCTTCTGCACACTTCAGTAACTTTGTAATATGTATTCAATTAGAATTCAATAAACAATTCTGTTGGTCAATCACATAACACAGAACCCATCTCTCCCTTATTTAATAGGATAGCTCTGCAGTAGTAATATGCATAAAAGTTTAGAAGGTACCACTTTGACAGCAGGGATTTTTAATAAATATGCATCTTTACAGAAAAAAAAAAAAACAACAAAAAAAAACCTCAAAAAACAAAAAACCCCACAACCCACAGCAAATTACTCTTAAAAAGACTATGAGTAGCAATTTTAAAATATAAATATATTTAAGACGTACCCTTTGGTTTTCCTATATATGGAAATTTCACAGGGGGTATTTCCATCTGTCATGAAAAGGTTTAGTATTTCCTCAAAAGAAATTTAATTCTGAAAGGTCAAAATGAATGAGATAAGGCAGAACCTTAGAAGATGCATTCATCCCTCTTCAGAATTCATTACTCTACACTTCCTCGCGTAGTATCTAATGTTCATGCTGTTTTGTTTTTAAAATGTCAATATAAAACTATATTTATTAAGGATTGTTTTCACACTGAAGGTGCACAATTGCAGGGAATGTTCAAGAGGGAAAAGCTGAATGAATCAGTAAGTTACAAATGTGTGATTCCCAGCAACTAAATTAAAACAATATTATATAAAATAATTATGTATTATATTAATCAAGCATTTTCAGTTGCAAAGGCCTGGGTTCAGATACACTACTTTAAAGAATAAAACGTTCATCTTTTACCACTCCCTTTACACAAAAATTCTTTCTGTTAAACATGTTCTCATGACAATAATCATTTTTCAGTATAACATATTTTATTTTATTTAAAAAAAAAAAAAAAAAAGAATGAAAGAAGTGATATTAAAGTATATTTTTTTTTTTGTGTTGTACTGGTGTGTAACTTTTTTCCACAGAACAGAGCTGTGGAAAATTCATCACACAATTACTTGGTTTTCTGCATACTTTCCAGTTTATTTTCAGTTAATAAAAGAAAGTTTGTACAATGACCAATATCTCCAGCTTACCTGAAAACTAATTACAGGATCAATTACAACCTCTTCTCTTAGGGTTAATTTATGTCTTAAAAGGAGCTTCATAGGCTCAGAGCAGTAACTCATCCTCTAGTAAGGGAGTGTGACGACAACTTTCATCGTCAAAATCAAGAGTGAAAATAGCTGACTTAAGCTGCATACAAGCTTCCACACATCTTTTTAATTCTCCCAAGTCCTAAGCAGCAGCCATTCCTGTTCTGATCTTTGCTCAAAACGTACCATAAATATGCCTCAAATCAAATTCAAAGCACAGATTACTACATTTAGTAGATTACTTGCAAACTAGAACCAGAATCACAAGAGCATTAATCTACACTTGTCAGTCTTGGCACACTTTCACCTAAAACTCAGGCAAACCAGAGCTGCAGTGAAGTCCCTAATAGAATTTTCTGACTTGAAATGCCCACAGTTGAAGGATCTACATGTACAATATTTTCACATTGAGAAGCGCATGCAGAATGCTTCTAAGATCATAGGCAACAGTATCTCTGTTGATTTCAGCTGAGTTACACAATTTATTCAAATGAAGAATC
The DNA here is from genome assembly GCA_025769975.1 of Gallinago jamesoni. Taxonomy (NCBI): domain Eukaryota; kingdom Metazoa; phylum Chordata; class Aves; order Charadriiformes; family Scolopacidae; genus Gallinago; species Gallinago jamesoni. Next base: position 59,873,384 of record JAOQGH010000019.1, on the reverse strand, counting down.
TGATCTCTGGTTACAAATGTTCCCCTCCAACAGGGGCAATAACAAACCTTCTCACACTTCATTATGCATTACTACACCTTAATAAACTTCTAACAGCCGCATTAAAAAATGCTCAGAGCGGTGCATATGGATAGATAATTCTAGGTATCACCAGGCCAACCATTCAGTGTCCTGGCCATCAGGTACAATCTCCTCCTACATCCTAATGGAGCCTGTCGGAAATAGAGGCACCTTCTATATGTAACATTAATGCAAGAGACCTCAGATCCTTTTGGATGCTGACCAGCATTCAAGGATTTTCTAGCCTGCCTTCCATGCCATATGCATTACAGTGCTGTGTTTCAGAGACACAGGGCATCTGTAATTTTTCTTATGTCAATACGTTCTGCTGATATAATCTATCAAAAGTTTACTGAATGGACAAAAATACTCTAAAGTGTTAATATGACAGATATGGTGTCCTCGGATTCCTACATGATTTTCTCCTATTCAATACACACATGGAATGCTCTGTTTAATACACATATGGAATTCTTTGTTTAATACGTATATGGAATGTGTATTAAACTTGATCAGTAGAAGGGAATTTTTGAGCCTGCACATGAAGTTACTGCATCCTGGATCAAAACCACTACACAATGAGTTTTGTTGTTGCCTGATCCAAGGCCTATTAAAACAAATAGAAAAAAATAAATAAATTAGTACTTCTCAAAGTACAGGATTCCAATATGAATAAAATTATCACTTGAAGTTTATTTCTTGATTCTCACCTGTTATTCAACAGACTTGCTCTCTGTGCTCTTAATCTAACGAATACCCATTACTTCTTATGACAGAAAACTATAAGGGAGTTTAACTTCAAATTTGTTCATGACTGCAGAATTTTTACTCCAGAACTCTCCACTGATGCCAGTAAGATAAAGAAACTCCTGAAAATAGTGTTTACTACTACCATAAATTATGGAATTTATTTGCACAATAAACAGGTCAAGATATGTATTCGTTACCATTCTTTGCTGTTTCCTGATAGTGCCCATACCATTTCTTCCAGTTTTCAGGAACAGGGGAAACAAATAAAGACTCCTGATTCTTCAGCAAGATATTTTGGCTCTTGGCTGTGGTAACTTCCCATAAAGTTAATGAAGACTGAAAGCATTTCTCTCCAAATCCATCAGTAGCACACTATATTCCCTCCAAATCAGAACCATCTAGGAACTGAAGGTGTTTTTTTTTTCCCTGGAGCCCTGAGATGCTCTGCTTTGAAAGAAATGGCTTAACCTTAACCATGGAGTTTGCAAGACTTTTGACCAGCATTCTACCTAAGTATGAACTAGCAACACATTTTAGAAGTGGTTAGAAATCTCAACTAACATACCAAAAAATTCAAATTTCTATTCACTTTTACCAAATTCCAACAATTTTCATTTTTCTGCATGAGTGAGAGCATTTGTATCAGGGACAAGGCAATGGGGTTCAGATTCTGTCCAGGAGAGCAGAGGTTAGCATTACTCAGGTTACTATTATTCAGGAGAGACAAAGATGTCTATTTTTCAATAAGAGTAGAAAAACTGCTGCTTTACCATGTGACCTGCTATCCAAAACATTCTTAAATTCCACCTTATTTGGTGATCTAATAGCAAATTCCACTACAGAAATGTGGAATGGAACAATAAGTTGCCTAGGAACTACAATTTTAACCATGTTCCATTCTGCTGCTTTAATTATGTAAAATAGTATTAAGTAACAAACTGTTTATGCATGAAGTGGATAATTTATACATGAAAAAATTATTATGATAATTGGATCATTCTATCTTCTTAGCTCTTCCCTCCTCCACCTCTTCAAATTCTCAGCTGGAGTAATAGACAGAGAAATAGCTGTTCTAGGCTGCGGTAAGGATGAATTACATTCTCCCCATTGATTTTCTAAACACAGGGCACTTGCTCTGAAGAATTGAATCAAGAAACACACAAGCTTGGAGAGACAGCAATGCATATTTCATTATTTCCCAAGTGTGATGGTCTTCACAGCATGATAGGCATGACAACGGTGGACCAGAAAGAGAAGACGCACATTTGGGGTTGTCACTATCCTCAACTCCAACATCATTACTGTTGCTCATTAGGATTTTTTTCCAGAAGAGGGAGAGAAGTGAAGAAAACTTGCTTGTAATTTGTATCATCTTTTCTAGAAATGACAACGTAAGCTATGAATTATCATTTAAACCCAGCTGGTTTCACCTGACTTCTATTACAATCCTAAAACTAACTCACATTTATTAAATTTAATAACAGCTTACATTTTATTCTTAGAGTTATACAGGAGAACGAATACACTGTGATCACTGAAAACCCATTTGATGAAAATATTCTAACATTTCCAGTACGTCACAAGATTACGTGGCATCCACACAGGTATTCCTGCCTAAACCCTGAAGGCGTAAATCTCCCTTCTGGAGACTTTGGTCTGTCAGAGGCCGAGCTCTGGGCAAGTTCCAGGGATTCAAAAACAAAGCCGCCCGTGTCTCTTGAGAGGGTCTGAAACGTGCCCGGGGGGTGGATGTGCCGGCGGCGGCGGGGGAGTCACCGGGCAGGAGCGCGCGCGGGCGCGGGGCCGCCCGCACCCTGCGCGACGTGCGGAGCTGTCTGCGGTGCTGAAAAGGCGGCGGCGGCGGAGGAAAACGCCCCACCCTCGAGGGGCTGAAGGGTTCTCCAGCTCCGCCACCGCACACCAACCCCGGCCTGACCGGGGGAAGGGAAGACAAAGGAAAGTCATTTGTCTCACGTCGATAGAGCGCACTGGGCTCTTGGGAAGAATCCCTACAAGTCTTTATAAACTTCCCTTCCAGCTCCCTTAAAATGTTCAGCAGGTCTGGGACAGGCAAACCCTAGAGCTTGGTTTAACTGACTGGCTGACTGTTTTCAAAACAAAATAGATGGGCAAGGTCATTTTCATGGAAAGACTTGAGTCTTTCCTGCTCTGCTCCTAGGCATGGCCCCACAGACTTGCTTGCAGCATGGCTGTTCAGACTTCCGACCAATAAATCAAGGTGAAAGACTACTGAGAAGAATGAAAAAGCTGATTTCCATTTGCAGGCATTTTAGGTCACCCAGAGGTTCCTAATATTGAATCTGCAATCAGTAACAATTACAAAGCTGTCATCTTTTTATTTCCCAGCATATTTTGTCTCATGCTTTGTAGAAAAATCTACTTATGTTTAGAGTGGTTTGCTTCCACCAGAGCATGAAACATACCACACCGCAAGCAGAATACATTGACCTTGTTCTGTTCTATAGAACAATTTTTCTTCTATCAATGAATTCCTGCTTATTTACACTGTATCCACTGTTAAAGTCCAAGTACGCTTCAGAGAGGATTAGAAAGGAACATTTGAACTTGAACAGGATTGACAAATAGCTGGTGCAAACAGTCCTCCAGGACACAACCAGCCATCTGTGGGCATGATTCTACAGACATGATTCATTCTACTGCACATAGCAGGCTATCTGCCGGAATTAAAGGCATGTGTCTCAAAACACAGTCAGCTTTAAAGATTATTTTAAAACCAGCATTTTCTTTAGCCTGGAGAAGATACCTTACATTCCTAAGCCCAAGTATTTTAAAGGTACGCCTTCTTTTCAGATATAAAATGTAACATAAATTTGCGACCACAGGCGAATGTAAATTTTGCTCTGCATGTTCTTGGTTTTATTTTTTAAAACTCAAGTGTGTGTACAAAATCAGACTGTGCCCAAATGAAAAAGCTAGCAGGCATTTAACAGCTAAGAGTGGTGATATGCCCCTTCCTTCTAACAGGCTCTTTTAAAAGATAACTTCCCTTTTATTTTCAACATGAATGTCAGAGCCCCCTGAAGCTGCAGCTCACTCCCAGGCCCTGCCATGACTGTTGCAGTTTTCGGTGTCTCTGAGACTAAAAGATTGGGTATTGCTGTTTTACAGGCAGGTATTTTTGTGTTATGTACTGTCATGCAGCACTGAAAACTACACTAACCTTGATTAAGTCACATGATAGCATAACTCCTTCCACATAATTGCATACATGAATACATGAGGAAGTTCTTTAAAACGATCAATAAAAAAACCTTAACTAAAACAAAATTACAACTTTATTTTTTTAAAGATTTTTTTCCTGATCGGTAACACACTCCTAAGGGAATGAAAATTTGTAACTATCCTCTTGGAAAAAATCACAACCAAGTCTTGGACTAACTACTTAGTATAAGCTGATGCACCCAGGAACCTATAACTCTTTGGCTATCTTGCATAACATTTTCCATTTAAACTTTCTGGAAAATGCATACAGTAATTCAAATGTTTACAGACGTTTTTTTCAGCTCTGCTCTTCATGCCTCAAGCACCACTTGTGGGAAGATAGACCAGAGAAGAGGTCTCCCACGTTGCAGCAGCACCATTTATTTATTTTTATACAGATAAAAAAACCTCTCCATCAGTACTCCAGTAGTTTTAGAGATGTTCTTTCACTAGAACATTTGTTTATAGAGTACAATATCATTAAACAGCCTGCAGTATCTTTGATATTAATGCAGAAAAACTGGGTTCTGAGCCAGGAATAGAAGTTTTGCATGTGCAAGGACTGCTCAGCAGGTTCCAATTTGGCAAAGAGTCTTCAGTAACATAATACTTCTCTAACATTACCCTAAGTAGAAGACTACGGTACCGTTTCACATTGAAACTACAGCATTCATTTGCACAGAAGCAGGACACTATACTTTTTTTTTTTCTTTTTTACTCATTGGTACTTGTGGAAAAGTTGGTTTTGTCCTTGAAAGCTGTCATTTCAGCTTTTAGCTCAAGGTATCTTTAATCTAAAAAAGCAAAAGCACTTATATCTCTGTGAGTAAGGTATTTTTGCCTTCAAAACTTTGCAATATATCTGTTGTATGTTTCAGTTGAGCTGAGATGCCAAATTATAATTTTTGGGTCATAAAAATTACAACTGAAACTGGAACTAAATCCCTCAGACAGAACCCGCGACAGTATTTGTGAGACTTATTCTAGAGCTTTATCATTATGTTCCTCCTGTCTTTAGCCCTACCTTTCTCCTTTCTCTGTGAGAGTTTTTGTCTCTCACATTCCTAGTGGCTGTGCAGCACTAAATGAAACAAGTCGAACGTAAGTTTTTCCCTTCCTCTTAAACATATCTGAGACAGTGAAGATTACATACCTTGCACAGTGAAGACAATTAACCTTGCTGCCAGGATGAAACGCACAGCATGAGATTTAGTCATTAGGAAATAAAGAGATTGTGTTGCTGCACATCTGCTACAGAAGACGGCAGGCATGTCACCGAGAAAGCGTGGTTTAACCTCGGGGCTAAGTGATCCTATAGCACAACCCCAGGCGACAGTCCCTAGTGGGGAGAGCTTCCTGGCGCGTACGCACCCGCTGTGTTTCTCTCTGGGGCTGAGGTCCATTCACCAACTTGGGCAGGCGCGCAGAGATCTCTTCTGCCTTTTCGATCCCTTCTGGGAAGCACCGAGTACTTACCACCACTGCGCCTTTAGACAAACCGCCTCGCACCCCAAGCTACGCCAGCAACACTTGCTCACCACGGAAGGAAACGTTTTACCTGGATTTCCCTTGCGTGGTACACGATGATGAGCCCGAGCAGAATGATGGTGGAGAGGCTAATAAGGCATTTCAGAGCAAGGGAATACAGCGACTCCTGCAAGAGAAAAGACACCGCCGTCCCTCAGAGACCCCTCGCACACAGGCTCCCCGCCGCTCCCGTCCCACAGCTACCCCCGTCGCGGCCGCGGTCGCGGTGCCGGTCCCGTGGAGGGCCGCCTCGCCTCACGCTGCCGGCGGCAACCCGCCACAGGCCGGGACGGGCGGAACGGGGGAGGAGAAGCCCGGCCGCTCTGGGCTCTCCGAGGGACCGGGGACCGCCGGGCCGGCCGCCGGGCCGGGGGCGAGGCGGCGGGTACCTTGGTGTAGGCGCCCCAAGAGAGCTCGGTCTCGATGACCATGACGACGATGCCGAACATGCCGAAGATGAGCGCGTAGTCGCTGAGGCGCTTGCGCTTCTCGAAGAGCGCCCGGCGGTGCCCCAGCTTGTAGCCGATGTTCTGGTTCTTCTTCTTGCTGGACTTGCCCCCGCCGTTGTTGGAGCTGCCCGGGCCGGGGCCGGGGCCGGCGGGGCCGTAGAGCGCCAGGTTGTTGGAGTTGTTGTGCTCGGGCTTGGAGACCACGATCTCCGGGGCGGCGGGGGTGCCGGTGCCGGCGGCGGCGGGGCTGGCGACCGGAGGTTGGAGCGGCTGCGACTCGGAGTCCAGCTCGTGTAGGTTCCTGCGGGACGAGCTCAGGTTGCTGAGCGGCCGCATGACGCCGCCGTTGTACCTGCAGCTGCTCATGGCTATTTCGGTGAAGGGGTTGCTCTCTCGGCGCTGCTGCTGCTGCTGCTGTTGGTGATGGTGGTGGTGGTGGTGGTGATGGTGGTGGGTGCTGCCGCTGCTGACACTGCTGCTGGGGCTGGCTGCCTGCTGCTGCTGCAGGCTATGGCACTGGTGGTACTGGGTGTACTGGTGAGGCTGCCTGGACGCGCCGGCATGGCTGGAGGGGGTGAGCTCGCTGACGTTCAGCTGGCTGCCCTGCCGGGAGGAGGCGGCGGAGGAGAGCGGCGAGGAGTGAGTCCGGAAGGCGCCGGAGAGGGGCGAGGAGGCGCGGAGCAGCAGGGGCAGGTTATCCCCCGCCGTTGCCGCAGCAGCCCCCTGGTAGGCGCAGTTGTTGCACTGGAGGCATGGGCTCTGCTGCTGCTGCTGCTGCTGCTGGAGGAGGAGACTCTTGTCCTGGCCGTGCTGCTGCTGCTGACAGTGCGGCGGCGGGCGCTGCTGCTGCTGCTGTTCGGGGCCGAAGCCCGCCGGGAACTGCCGCGGCGCGTCCATGCCGGGGCCGTTAAAGCCGCAGGAGGATCGGGCGGTGGTGCACCCTGCGCAATGCGTTATGGTCGGCAGGGGAGAGTCCTGCTGCCGCCACGAAGGGCCCATCCCGGCTCCCGTAGAATCCAGCCGCTGCGTCCCATTGGTCGGGCGGACCAAAACAACGGGCATCACGTCACCTTCGGGGGGCGGGAGGAAAGAGGGGGAGAGGAGAGGGGGAGGAAACACCGGCTGCGGCGTGAGGCGGGCGGAGGCGGCGCAGGGTCCCCCCTCCCCCGCCGCCCACCCCCTCCTTCCCCCGCCCGGGGATCCCGCCTCCCGCCCGCAGGTAAGGGCTGCCCTCGCCCCCCGCCCCGCCCCGCCGCGGAAACCCGGGGGTTCCCGGGGGCGGGGAGCGCGGTTGCTCCCGGGATGGGGGGGGGGG